>CM019066.1:80527061-81127061 GCA_009667805.1 Leptobrachium leishanense | reverse complement strand
ATGTAATCCCAGACACACTCGATGATGTTGAGATCAGGGCTCTGTGGGGGCCATGCTATCACTTCCAGTACTTCTTGTTCTTTACGCTGAAGATAGTTCTTAATGACTTTAGCTGTATGTCTGGGGTTGTTGTTCTGCTGCAGAATAAATTTGAGTCCAATCATACGCCTCCCTGATGGTATTGCATGACAGATAAGTATCTGCCAGTATTTCTCAGCATTGAGAACACCATTAATCCTGACCAAATCTCCAACTCAATTTGCAGAAATGCAGCCCCAAACGTTCAAGGAACCTCCACCATGCTTCACTGTTGCCTGCAGACACTCATTATTGTACCGCTCTCCAGCCCTTCGACGAACAAACTGCTTTCTGCTACAGCCAAATATTTCAAATTTTGACTCATCAGTCCAGAGCACCTGCTGCCATTGTTCTGCACCCCAGTTCCTAGGTTTTCGTGCATACTTTAGTCGCTTGGCCTTGTTCCCACGTCGGAGGTATGGCTTTTTGGCTGCAACTCTTCCATAAAGACCACTTCTGGCCAGACTTCTTGGGACAGTAGATGGGTGTACCTGGGTCACACTGGTTTCTGCTGGACCTCTTCCGATTTCGAAGGGCAATAAGCTTGATGTGTCTTTCATCTGCTGCACTAAGTTTCCTTGGCCGACCACTGCGTCTACGATCCTCAAATGTTGCCCGTTTCTTTGTGCTTCTTCAAAAGATTGAACAGCACATCTTGAAACCCCAGTCTGCTTTGAAATCTTTGTCTGGGACCTTGTTGATGCAGTATAATTACCTTGTGTCTTGTTGTTGTGCTCAATCTTTCCATGACCTGAAATGGTCTTTCACAACCTCACCTTGGTAGCAGAGTTCGGCTGTTCCTCACCCAGTTTTAAGCTTCCTACACAGCTGTTTCTGTTTCAGTTCACGACTGGGTTTCAACCTATGTGTGACACTGACGATCATTAGCACCTGTTTGATCATACACCTGACTATAATCCTACAAAATCCCTGACTTTGTGCAAGTGTACCTATGAGAATTGATGCTGGTTTGAAGGCAAAGGTTAGTAACACCAAATATTGATTTGATTTAGATTTTTCTTTTGTTCACTCACTTTGCATGTTGAAAATTGACAAATATAAAACAATCATTATTCATATTTCTGAAAGCATTCTTTGTTTACAGCATTTTTTCACACCTGCCTAAAACTTTTGCACAAAACTGTATAGAAATTCATTGGGGGTAACAGAGGTTAAGGGACACCTGTTCCTGATTAGCAGAACTCTGCAGGTAGATTTGGCACAGATTCTCAATCAGTGGTTGCATTTAAAGTGACGGAAGGGCCAGGATGGACCAAAAATCTTCAGCCACTTCCAGTGCCTAGAAAACCCTCGCAGTGAACAGAAGCAACAAATGTATATTACTTCCAATCTTTGTGCATTAAAGCATAAAAACATTTAACCATAATAATGAAAAAAAACGAGGAGTCCTCACATGTAAACTAGGACAGGGGTCATGATTTCCACTCGCATTTGGCTAGTGAACGGTGCCGTGAGTCGAGCGCGCCCTCCTCTTCTGTGTGCACGAGTTTGAGACACATCACTTGGGTGGGTCAGGTGATCTGCGAACATGAATCTCGCAGGTTATGCGAGCGGGGGTGTGGTCAAAGCAGCGTGCCGTACCCAGACCTGCGCTATGAATGTGGGAGGCACTGGCAATGCACCCTCCCACATGGGGAGGGGGGGGGTCTAAAAAGGGCTGTGGAGCTCTGTGATACAGTAATGTGCAGTGTGTATGACCATGAGTTTTATTGCTGTGGAGCTCTGTGATACAATAATGTGCAGTGTGTATGAGCGTATCACAGGGCTCCACAGCAATGAAACCCACAGTACTGTGCGCTGTGTATGAGCGTGAGTTTTATTACTGTGGAGCTCTGTGATACGTTCATACACACTGCACATTACTGTGAGGTTTATTACTGTGCAGCTCTGTAATGTGCAGTTTGTACAAGTGTACCAATAACGTACACTGCCGTATAAACCTGAAAAGTGATGGGCAGCTAACAACGTTTGCCACAGGGGCCTTCTAGTCTGCCTTAGCTGTGGGGAGGGGGTTATGGCTGCCATAGTTGGACGGGACCCACCAGTAAGTCTGGAGGGGGCACAGTGGATTAGGTGTTAGGTGGGGTAACTGGTGGCGAGTAACTCTAAGGCTGGGTTCGCACCACAGCGTAGCGCAATGCGCGCGTTTTTTTACGCACGTTCGCGCATACAAAAAAAACCCGCGAACGTGCGTTGCGGCGCGTTCGCGGCTATGATATGGCCGCGAACGTGCGGCTATATGCCGAAAAGAAGCTCCCGGACTTCTTTTTGCGTCGGCCGTTTCTCAGCGCGTTCCTGCGTGCTGAGAAACGGCCAGGTGTGATATGCCCACATAGGCAATCATGGGATTTCACTGTTTGAGCGTTTTACAGCGCGCAGGAGCGCGCTGTAAAACGCTTTAGGTGTGAACCCAGCCTTAAGGCTGGCTAGTAGTTTGGAACTTGAAAATTTTGAGCCCTGAACTAGGAAACTCCGTGATTACGCTGAAAAGCATAGGACACCGGGCAGGGAGTGGAGAGTCACCTTTAACGCAGCTTTCAATGACCTGGACACGTGGAACAAAACGATGGCGCTTTACTTTATAAACAATTGTAATTAATTAACCAGAAGAGGTGCAGAAAGGTTTGAATTTAGAAATATATGGGGAGAAGATGCCAGCACCTTGTTCTTGTCCTCCTGCATCCCGAAATCTGCGCACCTGTGCTCCACAAACATGTCGTACTCAGCGAAGCTCCCCGGGTCCAGCAGCAGGTGTATCCGCTCGCGAGCAGTCAGCTTCCCCTAAGACAAAGCACAGAGGTTAACGAGACGGGTTTATGGTTATAGATTCAGTGCGCCGTGAGACAATTCTGAAAAACAAAAACTTTTTCCACAAAACTGATTAACCACTAGGTAAAGCACGCGATAGACGCCCCGTCTCGTCACTCGTCTTCAGAGACGAAAAAAATGCATCAGCAGGTCAGAAGTCTACAACCTTGATGGGATTTTAAAAGTGAACTTCATGCAACCAAAACAACCTGGCGGGTTACTGAAGGAGCACCAGTGTTATCTGAAGATGCAATAGAAAAATAAAAACACGGAAAGAAGCAGCAGCAAAAATGACCTGGCTGGGGATAAAACAAAATATACAGGTGTTCAGAAAAAAAACGGTTTTGCATCTATCCCTTTAATCCCAAAGTGGAATTGTCCCTGGTGAGGATATAAATATAATCCCACCAGTCTCTCTCATGACTGAGAAGCAGCGTGAGCATATGTGGTTGCTTAGAAAGCAGCTCTTGGTTTCATTAGGTAGGACTCACCTGACCAGAGGTGCCGTGACGTGACGGGTGAGCTTACACTTTAATGGCCATTCAAGTAAACCAAAACCTCTGATTGTGTTTTGTTTTGCATGGAGCTACAGGGTTGAGCGCAAACAACAACCTTTTCTCTTGTTCTGTTTTAAAATAAACTGAAGGGGGAGGGGACACTGGGGAGGAAAAGGGACACTGGGGACACTATTCCATCGAAGAGTGAAAAGGAACAACAACAAAAATATTAGCGTGTATTCCAGGGACTAAAAGCTAATGTCAGACGAATGCAGTCAGAGCGCACTGTGCATACATAACGGACAGACGTACTGACAGAAGATACTGTAGACACCACACGGTCCGGATTTGACGGACGTAGAAAAAAAAAAAGGAACTATGGGAAATAAAATTTATATGAAAAATTATAAAAATTGATACATGATATGAAAAGCCATTGTGTGCGTCAAGGTGCTGGACGTGGCAAATGTGCTGCGTCTGACTTTGTTCCATCACACACACACACAAAACGCTACGCGGACGTGGCGCACTCTGCGCGTCCATTCTAGCGTTTTTAAGTTTTTGCCCAACTTGCGTCTGTTTGCCACTTGCAGTTCGGTGTGCACGTACTTCGTGTGTGGGTCTCATGAGCAATAGATTCTATGCTACGACAGACGATAAACTGTGTGGCGACACGGACATGATCACTGCGTTCGTCTGACGCTGGCCTTAAATCTGATACTTTAATCATCTCATGTGACAAACAGGAAAATAAATAAACATAGTCCTATACAACTGATATTGCAGTGAAAAATAATAAAAAAAACATTGCAAAAGTTTTTTTTAAAAAAAAAGTTAAAAAGTGCACTTAAAATTTTATCAGCGGGTTCTGCTGCACCTCCCTATATTTTTCGGCTCATGCGAAGAATCATTTTATTTGATTTGTTTGTGTTCTCAGTTCACTCTAAAGGGGATCTTCCTGGCTTACCATGTTATAAAGAAATCCCAGCAAGATGGGCCTTCTGACAATTCTATTGGTCTATCAATAAATCTCACGGAGCCTTCATTCACCTTTCGCATCATAAATAATAAAGAGCGGTGAATCATTCACCCAACAAACTGTCTACCCGCAGGTCAGTCCTTAAAAAGGGCCATGCACGCCAAGCTCAATTTTAACAGGCCCTGTCACTTTGAATGGAACGGCCAGTGGAATCACTTGCTTTGGCCCCAGTATACTCAGACAGGCTATCAGCCAATCAGTGGGCAAGTCAACCATAGCAGCCAATGGTTTCAATATATATATATATAATCTCACCAACAAATTCCACACAGGTTTACATTGACAAACGCTGTGCTGTGATTGGGTTTTAAAACAATTTTGGATTTTCCCCCTTCAGTGTCCCTTTTCCACCCCAGTGTCCCCCCCTTCAGTGTCCCTTTTCCACCCCAGTGTCCCCCCCTTCAGTGTCCCTTTTCCACCCCAGTGTCCCCCCCTTCAGTGTCCCTTTTCCTCCCCAGTGTCCCCCCCATTCAGTGTCCCTTTTCCTCCCCATCCCCCTTCAGTGTCCCTTTTCCTCCCCAGTGTCCCCCCCATTCAGTGTCCCTTTTTCTCCCCAGTGTCCCCCCCCCCTTCAGTGTCCCCCCCATTCAGTGTCCCTTTTCCTCCCCAGTGTCTTCATCCCTCCTTATGCCCTACTCACCACCAAGTGTTCCTCTCATACCCCACGATCCCCCTCTTCCCGGTCACCTCCGCCCCAGTGTCCTATTCCAGTCCGCTCTCCCTCCCCGGTGCCCCCGCTCACCCTCCGGTGCTGAGCCTCAATCCGTTGTTCTCCTCCGCCGAGCAGCGCTTCTCTCCGCTTCTTCTCTATCCGCTCCGGTACAGAGAGGTGGCTGACGGAGTAGACCCGGCAGGCCGCCCGGGGCCCGCATTGTGCGGTAAAGTTGCTCAAAGTAGGCAGAAGCCGAGACAAGCCGCGGAGAGCTGCCATGACACTACCCCGCTCACGGACCAATCAAACAACACGGCTAACTACCACAGACCAATCCCCCACCTGCTACCGCAGAGGGATCCAATGGGATAGTGGTATACTGCATCTAACCAATCAGCGTAGAGTTATAGTGACAGTAGCAGCAGCCTGGACCAAGGACACCGAGAGTACCGCCGCCATGACAGCCTTGGCCTCATAGCCAATCAGAGCTATGGGAGAACCAGCTAATCCCCGTATGAGTAAGACTTCTTGCTTGCGCCGCGCGAGCGATATAACAAACCAATCAGAATGTAGGCTACGCGCTGAACGCGCTGAATCAGTCACGTGATTGTAGATCACAGAGAACCGGAATATTAATGCGATTTATTACCACATGGAGACACCCCGCCCCCTATAATACACAACAACACCACTTTATCACATGGAGAGCCACGCCCACTCAGCCTGATTGTGATCACGTGATGCCACGAATAAAATAATATAACCACTAGATGAGGCCCCCACATAGGGCCAAATTACAATCTTCACGCAAAAAAAATTAACGTGAGGGGTAAAACCCTTTGCGCTGAACGTCGTATTACATTGTCAAAGCAACAAACGCACGTAATCGTCTATCGCAGATGAACCTGCGCAAACCCTGCGCTCAGGCCCGACCCAAGCCACTGTGCTGCCTGGAGCGAAGGATGAAATGCTGCCCCCCCCCAAAAAAAAACACGTGACATGTATGAGTATCACAGAGCCCCACAGCAATAAAACTCACAGTAATGTGCGGTGTGTATGAGTGTATCACAGAATCCACAGCAATAAATCTCATACAGCCCGCTCCCTAAGGTCAAACAGTGACCTGCGCCTAGCTTCTCCCCGCATCACCTCTTCCCATGATAGACTGCAGGATTTCTCACGCGCAGCCCCCACTCTCTGGAACGCTCTCCCTCGTGCTGTCAGACTTTCCCCTAACTTCTCTTCCTTCAAACGCTCCCTGAAAACATTGCTATTTAGGGAAGCCTACCACCCAACTCACTGACGCAACCATCAATCACTCTCCCCTTACAGTCCTCTCCTCCTGTTTCCAACCCCAACCCTCCTAGATTGTGAGTTCCTACGGGAATAGGGCCCTCATCTCCTCCTGTACTGTTTGTCAAATGTTGTTCAATGTATTGTAACCCTGTCTGTACTGTGCTTATTGTACAGCGCTGCGGAATATGCTGGCGCTTTATAAATTAATAATAATAATAATAATATTAAACTCACAGTAACGTGCCGTGTGTACGAGTATCAGAGCGCCACATATCCCTATTGATATCAGCTATTGATTACGGAGATGTAGTATATCTGGCGCTTTATAATTGAAGAATAATAATAATAAATAATAATGTAGTATATGCAGCCGCCCCGCAAACACACCTCCAGAAACTTCCTACATTGTATAACTCATTCTGCTGCTTTGTGCTACAATGTAACTACATGACCCACCATTGTGACATGTTTAAAGAGCTAAACTGGCCCTCGCTGGAATCTAGACGCACCCTTCACCTTTCCCACCTGGTGTTTAAGAGCGTTTCTGGGAAGCTACCACCCTACCTGAATAGGCTGCTTCCTCCAGCAGTTCCCTCATCCTCCGATCCAGGACCAGCACCTTACTTGCAATACCACAATACAAAAAGAAAGTGGCTCGATCCTCATTTTCCTACAGAGCCCTGCAATTATGGAATAACCTCCCAGACGCCATCAAATCTTCCCCCCGTCTGAAGTCACTTAACCACTTGGCTGCTAAGGATGCCAGCCTAGTGGTTCTCCTGTGCTGCGGACGCGCTGAGCGCGTCCTAGCAGAGGTGGCAGCGATCGACT
Organism: Leptobrachium leishanense; assembly: GCA_009667805.1. Taxonomy (NCBI): domain Eukaryota; kingdom Metazoa; phylum Chordata; class Amphibia; order Anura; family Megophryidae; genus Leptobrachium; species Leptobrachium leishanense. Next base: position 81,119,839 of record CM019066.1, on the reverse strand, counting down.
GGTATTTCGGCTGATCGCTGCAGCCCCCCTGTGTGGGCTGACATCTTTGATGTCAGTCCAGCCTACGGGACCCTGGCGGGCAGGAATAGCGTCATTGTGCCCTGCTATTTCAGGCACCCACCCTCGCCAGTGCAGGGAAGGTGCCTGAAGGGGAGGGGGGGGTTAGGTCCTTTGGATCTCTCTCCCTCCCGATCCATACGGGGCACAAGTGAAAGGCAGGCACCGTTTGGAAGGGCACAGCCTGCCCTTCCAAGCGGTGGCTGCCTTTAACCCCCTTGTGGGCTGTATCGCGATTCGATCGCGGTCCCCTCCCAGAGCTGGCTGACATCTTGGATGTCAGCCAAGCATCCGGGAGCTCCCCTGCCAACTAGAGCGATGACGCCTGTTCGGGAGTTAACCCCTAGCTGCCACCTATGGTGGAGATAGGGGGTTCCAATGAACCCCCTATTTCCTGATCCATGGCAGCTAGGGGTTAATGTTTGATATTGTTGGAGCAGACAGAACATGGCCTTTCCAATGACAACAAACATGACTATATTAAAGGTAAAGACAAAAAAGTAAAAATAAAAATATAAATTTAAAAATTAAAAAAAATGTAAAAAGTTTTGTTTTATTAATGCAGCAATACTGTTTCCATTTGAATTACATGCTGTAGGGGTACGAATTTCCTTCTCCTGATCTACGTTATATAAATTTAACTGTCAGTCCCTATTAACATCGATATGCTAGAAATGTTTGAAGTGGACTCGCTTTGAGTTCTCCTGGCTGGGCAGGAGTTACATCCTCAGCCTCCGCTGTACTCCCTGGGGGGTCTGCGCAAGAGAGGGGACCGCTGGCTGGTCGGGTGCCAGCACTTTCTGCTGGCAGATTGGTATCTGAGGGGGCAGGGTCAGGTGTGGTCACCAGGAGCTGCCAGCTTTAAAACAGGGCTTGAGGAGTTGCCTCGTCGCCCTGTTGTGGAGTTTGTTTCACGCACCGCTACTTCCTGTATCTGATTGAATTTACTGTTGACGACCCTGCTTTGTATGAGATTCCTGCTCCTGTTATTTGACCCGGCTTGGCTTTGACCACTCTTTCGCTATTGTGTGTATTACGCTGTTTGCGTGTTTTAGTGATTTAACCCCATGCTGGTTGCTGGGTTGATCGCTTGCTGTTTGGGTTCTGTCCCATCACGTTTAGGGGTATTGTTTGTAACTCTCCGGGGTCCCTTTACCCAGGCTACTACTCATGTTAATGTTTTTGCAAAGACCACGATAACAAACGATTGTTTATTTCTGTTTAATGTTATTTCTAATCTCATCTCTGTACATATTAGCAATAACAATCCTGTATGAAAGCCAGTACCTTCCGAGAGTCACCAGGTATCTACTAATCTCAAGTATTTACTAGAACGATTGGTTTCTGCATCTCTGACTGCCCTGCACCTTGAATACTTCACGGATTGTCGTCCCACATATTGTGTTTCTGAGCGTGTCCTAGGCTTTCTGTCGGTCTCAAAACCCTCGGAGCCTAGAGGCAATTCAGCTAGTCCTTTGAGTCCCCTGGCTCTTGAGTTACAAACTGTATTTTGTGCTATTTCTGTGTTAATCAAGAAAGTATTGTTGTCATTAAGGATCTCAACTCCGCGACTATCTAGTGGGTGCTACTCCCCCCGTTACAGCAGGATAGCAATCACTAAAATGACAATCTTGCCAAAATCCTATACATTTTTCGGGCCCTCCCCCTTTCTCCACAACCTCCTTTTTTAAAGCATTGCAGTCCAGCCTTACCCAGTTTGTTTGGAGAGGTAAACGCCCACGCGTGAAATTCACCGTTCTGTCTACATCCGTCTCTTCAGGAGGTCTGGGAATCCCCAACATCTCCCTTTATCACAAAGTTGTGCTTGTGGCGTTACTGGGATCGGCCCTCTCCTCCCGAACCTCGCCTCAATGGTCCTCTCTGATTTATTCCTCCTTTTCCCCTTATAACCTGAGTAATGCGGTCTGGCTTCCTAAAGCTAAGCGCCCTACCCTCCCTAACTTGCTACCCTTGGGTAAACTACTGCTGACTACCTGGGACTCGACGAGACGTAATCTTTTCCGTTATCACCCACTACACCTAGCGACAACATCCCTAATTTTGACTACCGTCCCTGGGTCGCACGTGGCGTTACCCACATAGCCGATTTCTACTCACTGACGGGATGTCTGACTTATGATCACTTGACAGGAAAGTATAACGTGACACGCAACCTCCAAATTTCATACCTCCAAGTTAGGACGTTAATGTCAACGTACGGATTAGTTTACCCTTCCGCCCTGACTCTCCCTGCTCTGTCCCCCTTTGAATTACATTGTATTCGACCTTCCTCCGTCACTAAACTCCTCTCTCTCAGTTATAAACTTCTGACGACTATTCCCCCCTCTCATAAATGTACATTTCAACTGAACTGGGAGAGAGACTTAGATAGACAATTGACCTGCGAACAATGGAAGGCTTGCTTTGAAGGAGACCGGGGGAAGTTTTGATGCGCATCATTACATGAATCCAGGAAAAAGTTATTGTACCGATGGTATCTGACCCTTGACAGATTGAGCCACTATGGTCCCTCTCCCTCTTCTACATGTTGGAGATGCTTGGTTTCACGTGGCTCATTTCTTCATATTTGGTGGCACTGCCCTCCCTTGTTATTTTTGGGAGAAGTAGCGTCTTTTGCAAATAAGATACTGGGGACAAATCTTACTCCCGATCCAGGCACATTCTTGCTGAAATTGTTCCCACCTGACTTTGCGCCTGCCCAGCGTAAACTCTTGGCCCATATACTTACCGCCTCGTACCTCCTATTTACATCTAAATGGCGTTCTACAACCTTACCCTCGATTACTGAGGTGAGGTCTAAATTGAGAAACCTTTGCTCGCTGGACGCTGTGGCCTCCTCTATTGCAGGGGTTCCCCCCGTCACAACGGGAGTTTTGGTATATATGGGACCTGTTCTTAGTCTCATAATGATCTTTTAAATCCCCATTCACACCTCATATGCAAGACCATCCGAAAACCTACTCTGAGTACCGCTTCCTTCACCTCATTTTTAAGACAGGTGTTCCAATTGAAGCCCCCCTATCTTCCCCCTTTCTTTTTTTGTTTTGTTTTCTATTTGTTTTCCTTAATTCTATTTGTTCTTTTCATGTCTTTCATATAATAGTCATAATGTTATAAGCATTGGTTATTTAAGTCATTTTAAGATGCTCCCGCTGTAAACATTTTGTCACCTATGCGTGGTTGACTCTTGGTACGGCAGAAACCATTGATAGCATTGTATCAGGAGTTAACATGAAGATGTATAGAACTGTTCTGTGTCTATTTTTATGCTTTCCTGAAAACCTCAATAAACTTCTTATATTAAAAAAATACTATAAATTAAAATAATATGAGTTATAGTTAACCCTGAAAGTAACTCTAACCCTAAAACAAGCACTAGTACTAACCCAACCCTAGACTCAATTCTAACCCAGATTTCTGACCCTAACCGTAGCTAGGTGTCACAATTGGGCGCAACAAAATTTGAGCTTTTTTAACGATGGAACCTTTTCAATAATATTTTTCTGTGTGTCTTCTCTATAGAGATACCATGGTCTAAACAGCAGACCAGACACACGATTGAGTGTAAATAAAATTTAACCTTTATTTTAACATTAAAACTTATTAACTAAAAACACACAGGTTTTAATAACATACAATAACCATACTGGTACAGAGGTGATACTGAGGGTAATTATTCTCATCCTGCTTGACCTCTCGGCTGCTTTTGACACTGTTGACCACCCCCTCCTTCTACAGACCCTCAACTCTCTGGGTCTCGGTGACACTGCACTTGCTTGGGTTGACTCCTATTTGTCCAACAGGTCCTTCTGTGTGTCCTTTGAGGTAACTCCTCCTCTTCATTGCCTCTATCTGTTGGTGTACCTCAAGGCTCTGTCCTTGGTCCTCTGCTCTTTTCCATCTACACCTCCTCCCTGGGCAAAATCATCAACAGCTTTGGCTTTAACTCCAACCTCTACGCTGATGACACTCAGATCTACCTCTCTACCCCTGATCTCTCTCCCCCTGTCCTTTCAAAAGTCAGTGACTGTTTATCTGGCATCTCCTCCTGGATGGCCTGCCACCACCTAAAGATCAACATGTCAAAGACTGAGCTCCTACTTATTCCTCCCTCCAATGCCTCCCCACCTCCTGACTTCTCTATCACGGTGGAGGGTATCACCATCTCCCCATCAAACCAAGTTCGCTGTCTTGGAGTTACACTTGACTCTGCTCTTTCCTTCATCCCCCACATCAAGTCTCTTTCCTCCTCCTGCCGATACCAACTGCGTAATATTTCCAGAATTCGGCCATTTCTTACCGCTGTCACCACAAAACAACTCATACACGCCCTGGTAATCTCCCGACTCGACTATTGCAATAATCTCTTATCTGGCCTTCCTCTCTCCCGCCTCTCCCCCCTACAATCCATCCTGAACGCCTCCGCCAGGCTAATTCACCTCACCCGCCGCTCTGTCTCTGCCACTCCCCTCTGCGAGTCCCTTCACTGGCTCCCCATCCACTGCAGAATTAAGTTCAAAATCCTTATCCTTGCCTACAAAACCCTCACTAACTCAGCTCCCCACTACCTGTCCTCACTAATCACCAAATACACCCCAGCCCGCTCCCTAAGGTCAAACAGTGACCTGCGACTAGCTTCTCCCCGCATCACCTCTTCCCATGATAGACTGCAAGATTTCTCATGCACAGCCCCCACTCTCTGGAACGCTCTCCCTCGTACTGTCAGACTTTCCCCTAACTTCTCTTCCTTCAAACGCTCCCTTAAAACGTTCCTATTTAGGGAAGCCTACCACCCAACTCACTGACGCAACCATCAATCACTCTCACCTTACAGTCCTCTCCTCCTGTTTCCAACCCCAACCCTCCTAGATTGTGAGTTCCTACGGGAATAGGGCCCTCATCTCCTCCTGTACTGTTTGTCAAATGTTGTTCAATGTATTGTAACCCTGTCTATACTGTGCCTATTGTACAGCGCTGCGGAATATGCTGGCGCTTTATAAATAAAGAATAATAATAATTATTGTAAACCCTATATTCAAGTATTACAAAATAGAGGACCTTCGAGCAATTATTTAATTGTAATTGATATATTCACAAATATGCTATGTATTGTCATTGTTCTTTGTTTGATAATCACTCACATCAATTCAACAGTTCATCTTTATTCATCAACCATTTGTTGTATTGAAATCATACCGTAATCAACCTGCTAAATATCATCACTATTCTCGCTCACTGTAATGAATCAATAGTCTGCCATCTCACCATTCATCTGTCCTGCAGTCAATTAGATTGATAAAAAGAAGCAAGCTGCAGTTTCATATGATTATTTGGGTAAAATCAAAGCATTTAGTATGTTGTCTTATAAGTTAACCCAATGCACTCATCAATGTGCACTTGCTTCAATACAAATTATTTGTTTATCATGAATTAGCTAACATTGGTTCATTTTGGCATTAAAGTTAGTACTCCAAATGGAAATACGATCTCCACGGTGGACAGAAACTAACTCCAACCGAGATTAGCGTCTCCACCCAATTTATGGGTTCTTATAAGGCGAATAGTGATGATATTTGACAGGTTGATTACGGTATGATTTCAATACAACAAATGAATAAAGATGAACTGTTGAATTGATGTGAGTGATTATCAAACAAAGAACAATGACAATACATAGCATATTTGTGAATATATCAATTACAATTTCATAATTGCTCGAAGGTCCTCTATTTTGTGATACTTGAATATAGGGTTTACAATAATTACCCTCAGTATCAGCTCTGTAGTAAGTATGGTTATTGTATGTTATTAAAACGTGTGTGTTTTTATTTGTTTTTTTTAATAAGTTTTAATGATAAAATAAAGGTTACATTTTATTTATACTCAATCATATGTCTGGTCTGCTGTTTAGAGTATCAAAGAAAGACTGTTATGCACTCGATGCTCTGATCAACAATATATCAAGGGTGCTACCCAGTGGCACAGTCTCCCTCTAAGGCTGTAAAATATAAATACAAAAAAGAAAAACAGGATGCACACCAAAGAAAATAATCTCTATATTGAATATTTATTGAAAAAGTATACACATAGTAATCAGAAAGTAAAAAAGACCTGACATTAAGCCATATATATATGTACATATGAACATTACCATAAGCACAAGTCAAAAGACCAAAGAAATTTAATAATATAAAGAAAATCAACAGGGCATCATGAGTAAACCCACTCAAAAAGCATAAATCAATATAATATGGCAATGAAAAACAATGAATCAAGAAAAAATGTCAGTATCCTGTGCACCAAACAGTATATAGAGAAAATACCTCAAGTAAGCAGAATCAATTAAAAAAGTATCTGGAGTAAATACTGCAGAAAGGCGCAAATCTGAGGCTAGGTACCCCTAATGTTTCGGCATATTGCCTTTCTCAAGGGTTACAATACTGAGTGCTTCACAAGAGACTTTTATACTATATGATTTCACTATACATGAGACACAATAACCAATACTCACAGGTTGTCACGTCTCGGCCTTGCCCCCTGCTGGTGGTAGCAGGGATTCCTGTTTGTTTTTGTTTTCAGGCTGCAGGCCATCTGTTGGGCTTATTGGTCTGCGGTCACATGACCTGTTCTGCCCTATATGTAGTGTAGCGCTCACTCCCGGAGGAGCCGCTGAAAATGAACCACGGGTCAGTCTCCCCGCACTAGGGAATAAATATACTCCAACACCGTTGTGAGTTTTTTATATAGTTTACTAAAATCTTGAGCAGATGTTGAAACACGGTATTCACAAATATTATTACAATATTTTCGTATTACGGTAAAACACGCAGCGGAAAAGAAACGAAACACGAGGCTTCGTATTTCGGAAAATAAAATATTCGCGACCGAACATAAAAGAATGCAATTTCCCGATAGTTCAGAAAAAGGGACAGGTAGCGAAAACCCCAAACATACAATCCCTTTCGTATTACGACAAACGCGCAGCGGAAAAGAGAAAAATATATTCGGAACGTATCTTTGTTTTTAACCCCGTTCTGATAAAAGGAAAATGAGTCCTGTACAAGTTAAGTTCCAGGATGTAAGAAGCGTATCTGTGTGTGTGTGTGGTACCCGGGTACTATTCAACTGGCCAGTGAATTAAATAAAGGAAAATCTTCGACTAGTCAGTTGGGGCCCTGTAAACTTTAAAGAGAAACAGCATAGCGTCCTTTAATCATACACCAGCCTTGGAGGCCTCTCACCCATCCGATGACTGCTTTAGGCTCCGCTGACCCAGGACGTCTCTCCACCCGATTTTGACTGGGGATACTAGCGGCCGGATCCGTTGTCTACCTTGACGCAGCTTGTCCAGCTCCCCGCCTGCTCTCCGTTCGATTCTGCCGGTCTGCAGCTGTTGTCTGGGTACTGGCAAGTCTACTTCTCCTCAGGCTGAGTGACCCCAAATAGGAATTACAGGTCTCCCTCGGCTTTGGCCTAGCTCCTCCAGCAGTCTCCTCAGTGCGTCTGCTCTTTCTCATCCCCTGGCGCGCTCTGGAACTTTCTCCACGAGGCAGAGGATGTAAGTGTGTCGTCCCCACCCACTTCCTGGCTTCCTGCAAAGCATGTCTGTTATTGTAGTCCCAATGTCCAGCACCTGATCGCGATAGTCTCCATCTTGTGGCCAAAAATAGGTACTGCACAACAAGACGATTTTTACCACAGCGCTACACTCTCCCCCTCCTAGAACTCTTGGGTCTCTCCAAGGAGGTACAACAATTACATTACATTTCAAACAATTCGAATGCATTTTAAACAACATGTACAGGTTCAGCAGCATACATATAGTGAGTTAATAACACTTCCTCAAGTTGACTCATATTTTGGGCTACCTCAACTAGCATAGCAGACACTTCGGGCAATCTCCGCACCGTGGTGATGGCCTCTTCAGTGCTATGTCCTGGGGAGTCGTAGGTGAGTCGTTGGGGCGGTCGAACAGAGCGTTTTGGTTCTGGCTCAATCAGTTCCTCTTCAGGTGGAAGTACTATAGACGTCGGTTCACTTCTTTCCTCTATCACTGGAGCAGACGTTTCTTCAGAGTATGACCCTTCCAGTGAAGGCATAGAACTGTAATCACCTGAATAAGCTTCCGGAGCTACCGGGATCCCCACAACCTCAGGAACTTCCAACTGAAATTCAAAAGGCTCAGGGACATCAATAGTCTCAGGGACTTCCAACAAGAATTCAGGAGCTTCAGGCCTCAAGTTACTCTCCCACCGCTCAGGGACAACGACAACCTCTTCAGGCTCCGGCGAGCGTATCCAATCCAGACAGAAACTTTCTTCTTCACTGTCCCTTTCGCTCTCTTCGACAGCCCGGGTCGGTTGAGACCGAGTAACAGGGGGCAAACGTGGAACAGGCGGGTTTGGCCGAGGCAATTCGTCCCCAACCGGCATCCTTACAGCCTCTCTCAAAGGTAACAAGTGGTTTCGGTGCCAATTCTTAAGAGGCCCAGCCTTTCCATCCGGGCGAATCTGATATACTGGTAAACCCGGCAGTTGTTTGCAAACAATGTAAACCTGGGAACTCCACCTATCCGCCAACTTGTGTCTCGCAGCCGCACCCAAATTCTTCAATAAGACCCTATCACCGGGTTGTAGATCTTGTATTCGAACTTTCAGGTCATAGTTCCTTTTGTTTCTTTGCTCCCGGTTTCCCGAGGTCAAACGGGCCTGTTCAAACGCAGAAGCCAGATTCTTTCGAAGTCTATCCACGTAGTTTCTATGGGAAGCTACTGAGGTCTGGTCTAGGGATAACCCAAACGCCAAATCAACCGGCAGTCGAGCCTCCCTTCCAAACATAAGGCGGTACGGTGAATATCCAGTTGCATCGCTCTCCGTACTGTTATATGCATGCACCAGAGTAGCTATGTGCCGACTCCAACTCTGCTTCTCCACATTCGACAAGGTCCCCAGCATGTTTAGCAGTGTGCGATTAAACCTTTCAGGCTGAGCATCGCCTTGAGGGTGATATGGTGTGGTTCGAGTCTTTTGGATTCCCAACAACTCTAACAATTGCCCTACCAGTCTGCTTTCAAAGTCTCTACCCTGATCAGAGTGTATCCTTCTTGGCAGTCCGTAATGAACAAAGAACTTCTCCATCAACACCTTGGCCACTGTTGGAGCACGTTGATCTTTCGTGGAAAATGCTTGGGCGTAACGAGTGAAATGATCAGTCACTATTAGAATGTTCCCTTGCCCACTAGCATCCGGCTCTAAGCACAGGAAGTCAATGCACACCAAATCCATGGGTCCCTGGCTCTGCAGATGGCTCATTGGAGCAGTTCGAGTTGGTAGAGTCTTTCTCTGAATACACCTCAGACAGGAATGACAATAACTTTCCACTTCAGCCCTCATACAAGGCCAATAAAACCTATCTCGCACCAGCTTAAAAGTTCTCTCTGCACCCAAATGTCCATGCTCATCATGTAGCGATCGCAGCACACTCTCCCTATGTTTAGTGGGGAGGAATAACTGTTGAATCTCTTCCGCGTTGTTGGAGGGGCCCCTTCGGTAGACCACCCCATCCAGCATCTTTAACCGCTCCCATTCTTTGTAGACCAACCTGGCTCCACTCGGGGAGTTGGTTAACAAGATCTCTCGCTGGTTTGCAGTCAGGGCCTTTAAGGTCAAGGCAATTAAAGGGTCTCTGGCCTGATCCGCTTTCAGGTCCTGTCTTGAAAAGGTAGGTAAACTTTCATCCCTTAACTGCGTAGGGTTACAGTAGAACTCAGGAACAGCCGCAGCCATAACTTCTATGGCCTCTGCTTCAATCCCTCCTTTGACCCGGCGCTCTGTTCCTTGACACAAAGCTTGCACCCCGTCTGGAGTCAACTGAGTCCATTCTGTAGTATAGGGTCTTCTCGATAACGCATCAGCATCTCGATTATTCACCCCAGGGCGATACTTCAGGCTGAACCGAAACCCTGACAGAGCGGCCAACCACCGATGTCCCGTTGCGTCCAGTTTTGCAGTAGTAAGGATATAGGTGAGAGGATTATTATCCGTCTTGATCACGAACTCAGCTCCATACAGATAGTCTTTCAACTTGTCCACCACTGCCCACTTCAAGGCTAGGAACTCCAACTTGTGAGTAGGATAGTTCTTCTCTGAAGGCGCAAGGCTCCGGCTCACGTACGCCACAGGCCTCAGCAATCCATCATACTCCTGATATAGGACTCTTCCCAGACCTTCTCGGCTGGCATCCACATGTAGTTCATACGGCTTGTGAGGGTCCGCATAGGCTAAAACAGGAGCTCGGGTTAGACTCTCTTTCAACTTTACAAAAGCTCCTTCACATTGACTGGTCCATTCACCTTGTATAGACTCTCGAGCTTTCCTTGGCCCCGGAGCTGACGGGTTTCTATCAGAGACCTTGCAGCCTTCTTCTGTGGTCTCCTTCTGCAGGAGTTTGTTCAGTGGTTGAGCTATTTTCGCAAATCCTCCCACAAATCTTCGATAGTATGAACAGAATCCCAAGAAAGATCTAAGTTCAGTGACGTTTCGGGGTCTAGGCCAAGAAGCGACGGCCTCCAACTTCCGAGGATCTGTCGAAACACCTTCTGCTGAGACCACATGTCCTAGATACGTAACAGACGGCAGACAGAATTGGCATTTCTCCAGAGACAGTTTCAGCCCCTCTTCATGGAGCCTCTTCAAGACCTTCTCCAGACGTTGTTCATGTTCTTCCAGAGTCTTCCCAAACACAATTATGTCATCCAGGTACACTAATACTTCGATTAGATTCATATCCCCAACTGTCTTCTCCATCAACCGTTGGAACGTGGCTGGAGCCCCCGTAAGGCCCTGAGGCATTCTGTTGAATTCAAAGACCCTAGTGGACAGATGAACGCAGTTTTCTCCTTGTCTTCAGGATGCATTGGTATCTGGTGATACCCACTTCGCAGGTCTAGTACACTAAACCACTTTGCTCCAGACAAACACTGTAGGGCATCTTCAATCCGAGGAGTAGCATATTGATCGGGGATGGTTCTCCGGTTCAATGTGCGATAGTCTATGCATAAGCAGACAGAACCATTTTTCTTCCGGACCAACACTATGGGAGATGCATATGGACTCCTGGACTCTTGAATCACCTTGGTTCTTTGTAATTCGTTCAGCTGTTCTCGCAGATCATCTAAGTCTCCTAGCGGAACTCGCCTTGATCTTTCACGAAACGGCTTGTCTTCTTGTAGTCGAATACGATGTTCAGTACTCTTAGCTAGGCCCACATCGAACTCATCTTTTGAGAACAATTCCTTCCACTTTAAGACTTGAAACTGAAGACGTTTCTTCCACTCAGGTGAAATGGGAGCGTCCTTGGGGTAGAATCTTTCATCTGGAATCTCTTTACCTTCTCCCCCTCCTGAATCAGTAGAGAGGGGTGTAGCAGACTCTACTTGCCCGATAGGCATTCGTGCTTTAAGAACCACTGGAGAATCCGTCACGTTGCACACACTGACCGAGACTCTTCCTCGTGTTCTCTTCAGAGCCTTGGTGGAGATTATTTCAGGAATTACTTCGACTCCGGTTTCACTCCCATGATCAAAATCGGTTCCCAGCACCACATAGGGACCGGGTTGCGATCCGTTCAACTTGACTGAAGCCCGGAAGCTCGCTACTTCTCCTGCTTGCAGAACCTTCTCCGTTCCACCCAGTCTCCACAGCCTTCCCACTTCGGCAGGTGCCTTTCGTTCTTCGACCATCCTCTGATAGACCGGACGTAACATTGGGTGCACTCCTTGAGTTGAACCTTCTTCCAACACAATAGGCGTCAGAAGACGCCGCACTAGGTCAGTATTCGTCCCCACTATCAGGGAGCTTCTGTTCGCACCCGAGGGTCGAGGACACACAATGGCCAATGCATCACAACCCCCAGACTGCCCGATGACTTCAGATCCGATCTCCAACTTTACTTGCAGGTACCCGTCATAAGGGAGTTTCTCAGTGCCGATACCCCATATTTCCAAATCCTTCAATTCTTGCAGAGGGATGTGCTTTAAGTGTTTCTCGTAGAAGTCTCTGTAAATCAATGTCACTTGAGCCCCTGAATCTAACAGGGCTTTGGTGTAGACTCCTTCCACTTGGATTGGCACGATAGGAGAAGGTCCTATCAGTTGGTCAGGAAATTTGGTGGCGGTATCCGGACGCTTAGACCCAGTTTGCTGTACCCTGGCCTTTTTCTTGGCCCGTGCAGGTTTTGGGTGTGCATTGCTTCCCCATGACGTAGACCCGGACGCTAAGGGAGTGACTCTCTCAGTCCTGGCAGGCTCTACAGTTGGCTCGGCTTTGGGCCTCCTCGCCCTCTTAGTCTTCGCTTGATTTCTGGAGCGGGGTTCAACCCTCGGGCACTCAGGTTGCTCCTTTACTGGTGCCCTCTGGCGTTTCCCGCCGGTGACGTAGATAACAGTTCTTCCAGGGCTTCCAACAGTCCCTTGACTCTATCCTTCTCAGGCTTCCGGCCTTTGCACTGTGCGCGGAAATGGCCCATCTCTCCACACCCGAAACATCTCTTCTTAGAGAGCGGAGACGTAGTTGTTTGTTGAGATTTGGTCAAAAGATTTGGACCAGACGCCACAGCAACTTCCGTCGTCTGCATACCTGTGAGGAATTTCTGCATTTCTGCCTGCATTTCTGTCACCTTCATCAATACCCGGCACAGTTCCGCATGCGCTTGTTGCAATTCAACTTGAGCTTCCTGAACTTCCTTGACAGTTTTGGACAATTCTCCCCGTTCAGGGAGGTTCGATTCTTTAGCAGCTCTCTCTGTAGATTTAAAACCAACTAGGTGTTCTTGTTCGTCCTCATCAGACCCATATGTATCTAGAGAGTCGCTTTCAGGCTGCAGGCCGCCGCTATGTCTCACAGGTTGTGCATACGCCCTTTCCCCTCGCCTGAAAGATTTCTCTTCTAGTAAAGCCTCTTCCTCTCGCACAACTCGAATCAGTTCCAGGTACTTTAACTCTTGGCTACCTGCTCTGCTTCTCAGCTGCATCATCACTGGATCTAGAGGTTGAGAACCCCTCAGGATCTGTTTTATTCGGATCTTATCTACTTCGGCCGGTTCGGCCCCTTTCTTCAGGAGTATCTGGTGTAGAATCTTATCCAGGCGCCTCATGTACTCGGTCATTCTCTCACCTCTTCTCTGATAGGTGTGTTCGTACTGATATACCAGTTCAGCCGCCTTTTCAGTTCGTCCAAAAACTTCTTCAAGAACGTTCAAGTAATCTAAAGCAGTACAATCTTTTCTGCTCAGTTTCAGGTTTCTCACCGCTTCTGACGCAGGTCCCTTTAAGCTCTCGGTGATCCTTTGCTTTTTCTGGGCCTCAGGGACATCCCACTCATCCAGAGCCTGCATCGCCTGTTCCACCCATTCTTCAAAGGTTTCTTCTCCCGCCGGAGTTGGTACGGTTCCCGTAAAATTTCTTAACCGTCGATAACCGAAGTTAGTGTGAGGAGGGCTTGTTTTCTGACATTTAGCCAGTAGATCTCCAATAGCCACGATAAATTCAGGCCCGATCATGGCCAACGGACTAGGCGCGGGAACACTTGCGGGTTCACCACGTGGCGTACTTGGCTTAATTAGTTGGACTTCCACCTCTTCGGCCAGCTTCACGCTCGTGCCCTGAAAACATGGCGGAACACCCTTTCTCCATTCGAGAAGAACATACATGTGAGAGGTATCTGGGTTTTTTTTAATGTCCAGAATTAACCCCCGATGATCTGGTGCTAGCGTGGCCACGGCCTGGCGAATCTGATCTTCAGCCCAAGTGTCTACTGAAATATCCATGACTATACAACATTCCGACTGGCTACTGTGCTCCCCACACCACTCGGCAACAGTGTCTGGATCCATATTTAACCCTTTAGATGCGGTTTTTCCAGAGACTGGATCCCGGAAACGAGCCCCCACGTGTAGCGCTCACTCCCGGAGGAGCCGCTGAAAATGAACCACGGGTCAGTCTCCCCGCACTAGGGAATAAATATACTCCAACACCGTTGTGAGTTTTTTATCATTTATATAGTTTACTAAAATCTTGAGCAGATGTTGAAACACGGTATTCACAAATATTATTACAATATTTTCGTATTACGGTAAAACACGCAGCGGAAAAGAAACGAAACACGAGGCTTCGTATTTCGGAAAATAAAATATTCGCGACCGAACATAAAAGAATGCAATTTCCCGATAGTTCAGAAAAAGGGACAGGTAGCGAAAACCCCAAACATACAATCCCTTTCGTATTACGACAAACGCGCAGCGGAAAAGAGAAAAATATATTCGGAACGTATCTTTGTTTTTAACCCCGTTCTGATAAAAGGAAAATGAGTCCTGTACAAGTTAAGTTCCAGGATGTAAGAAGCGTATCTGTGTGTGTGTGTGGTACCCGGGTACTATTCAACTGGCCAGTGAATTAAATAAAGGAAAATCTTCGACTAGTCAGTTGGGGCCCTGTAAACTTTAAAGAGAAACAGCATAGCGTCCTTTAATCATACACCAGCCTTGGAGGCCTCTCACCCATCCGATGACTGCTTTAGGCTCCGCTGACCCAGGACGTCTCTCCACCCGATTTTGACTGGGGATACTAGCGGCCGGATCCGTTGTCTACCTTGACGCAGCTTGTCCAGCTCCCCGCCTGCTCTCCGTTCGATTCCGCTGGTCTGCAGCTGTTGTCTGGGTACTGGCAAGTCTACTTCTCCTCAGGCTGAGTGACCCCAAATAGGAATTACAGGTCTCCCTCGGCTTTGGCCTAGCTCCTCCAGCAGTCTCCTCAGTGCGTCTGCTCTTTCTCATCCCCTGGCGCGCTCTGGAACTTTCTCCACGAGGCAGAGGATGTAAGTGTGTCGTCCCCACCCACTTCCTGGCTTCCTGCAAAGCATGTCTGTTATTGTAGTTCCAATGTCCAGCACCTGATCGCGATAGTCTCCATCTTGTGGCCAAAAATAGGTACTGCACAACAAGACGATTTTTACCACAGCGCTACAGTAGGACCAGGATTCCCCTTGATCCTTGGACCAGGATAGTCTTTCTTGCCTAGTCCCTGTGTGCTGGTTTACTTTGATATTCTGTGTATGACCTCTGGCTCATGTGTTTAGGATCTCTCTCTTGTCTGACCCCTCAAGTTATGATATTCCGTGTATGACCTTTGGCTCTTGTATTAGGATCTCTCTCTTGTCTGACCCCTCTAGTTATGATATTCCGTGTATGACCTTTGGCTCTTGTATTTGGATCTCTCTTCTGTCTGTCCCCTGTACTGTACCGTGCTTATTTATCTGTGTATACCTGCATTCATTGTATGTCTGGTTTATGTTTAATACACCTTGCAGACCTAGCCTAGTTAGTATTTCGAGACCACCTTTCAAGGATCTCAGTCAGGGTTTAGGGATCTTTTTAGTTTCTGTTAATATCTTGGTTTGTTCCCTGGAATCTGTATACCTGCATTCATTGTATGTCTGGTTTATGTTTTATTCACCTTGCAGACCTAGCTTAGTTACTATTTCGAGACCACCTTTCAAGGATCTCAGTCAGGGCTTCGTGATCTTTCTAATTCCTGTAATATCCTGGTTTGTTCCCTGGAATCTGTATACCTGCCCTTAAGGCTTCAATCTCTGCAGATTGGGGGCTCCCCATCACCCTATAGGGGCTCACCGTTACATTATCCTGGTCCCATAATAGAAGCTGGCAGGTATGTCTCATATGTATGAAGCTGTATTGAACTTGGTGCTTGCTATGCTGAAAGAGCTGCAGAGGTTAATGGAGGCTCTGAGCCTATCACCTGCTGCAGCTAACGATGCAGCACCACCCTGCACTACTTGCAAACCCATGTCTGAGAAGGAAAGACGCAGGTTGTATGGTCTCTGTTTTTATTGTGCAGATCCAAATCACACTATTGAACATTGTGTATTAAAACCTGTTAAGCAATGGCAGGGGAACCATGTATCCAGGTATCGCTATGGAGGTACTGGTGTGTCCTCCATAGGCATCCAGACTGGCAGAATAGCCACCTCAAATCTGTTGAATCATGGGATCACTATGCCCTCGTCTCACAGTGAGGTTGCAGTGTCTCTGGTTGGGAATGCTATGCCAGCCATGTCTGTATCCACTGGCACGCTGCCAGCCACGTCTGTATCCACTGGCACGCTGCCAGCCACGTCTGTATCCACTGGCACGCTGCCAGCCATGTCTGTTCCCACTGGCAATGAAAAGCCAGCCATGTCTGTATCCACTGGCACGAAGCCAGCCATGTCTGTATCCACTGGCACGAAGCCAGCCATGTCTGTATCCACTGGCACGAAGCCAGCCATGTCTGTATCCACTGGCACGAAGCCAGCCATGTCTGCTTCCCCTGGCACGAAGCCAGCCATGTCTGCTTCCCCTGGCACGAAGCCAGCCATGTCTGCTTCCCCTGGCACGAAGCCAGCCATGTCTGTTCCCACTGGCAATGAAAAGCCAGCCATGTCTGTTCCCACTGGCAATGAAAAGCCAGCCATGTCTGTTCCCACTGGCAATGAAAAGTCAGCCATGTCTGTTCCCACTGGCAATGAAAAGCCAGCCATGTCTGTATCTACTGGCACGAAGCCAGCCATGTCTGTATCTACTGGCACGAAGCCAGCCATGTCTGTATCTACTGGCACGAAGCCAGCCATGTCTGTATCTACTGGCACGAAGCCAGCCATGTCTGTATCTACTGGCACAAAGCCAGCCATGTCTGTATCCACTGGCACGATGCCAGCCATGTCTGTATCCACTGGCACGAAGCCAGCCATGTCTGTATCCTCTGGCACGAAGCCAGCCATGTCTGTATCTACTGGCACGAAGCCAGCCATGTCTGTATCTACTGGCACGAAGCCAGCCATGTCTGTATCTACTGGCACGAAGCCAGCCATGTCTGTATCTACTGGCACGAAGCCAGCCATGTCTGTATCTACTGGCACGAAGCCAGCCATGTCTGTATCTACTGGCACGAAGCCAGCCATGTCTGTATCTACTGGCACGAAGCCAGCCATGTCTGTATCTACTGGCACGAAGCCAGCCATGTCTGTATCTACTGGCACGAAGCCAGCCATGTCTGTATCTACTGGCACGAAGCCAGCCATGTCTGTATCTACTGACACGAAGCCAGCCATGTCTGCTTCCCCTGGCACGAAGCCAGCCATGTCTGCTTCCCCTGGCACGAAGCCAGCCATGTCGGGTACTGGTAATGAGAAGCCAGCCATGTCGGGTACTGGTAATGAGAAGCCAGCCATGTCGGGTACTGACAATATGTCATTCGTGATGCCTGAGGCTGGCACCTTGCCAGTGGTGTCCGGGACAAGCTGTATGTCAGCAATGACAGCTGCGCCCATGTTAGGCGAGATAGCTGCACCCAGGTTAGACGAGACAGCTGTGACCACGTTTTGTTATGAGGCCGATGTGCCTGGATTGGCACATGAGACCACTGTGCCCTTGCCCCACAGTGAGTCCAGTGTTGTCCCCACCATTGTCAAGCCTTGTGAGGTGGTTACAAAGTCTACGTCTTGCTCAAAGAGAAGACAGGAAAAGGTGATCAACCCTAGCCAATCTGGTTCTGAAACTTCCACACTCTGTTCTGGTTCCAGTGATACTACACCCTCTAAGTCCGAGGTTGCCTTACTCCGCACAGTAATCAGGGAAATCCGGCAAGCTGGTGGTTTAAAGGGTACTATGATCCCCAAATCACATTGTGTTCCCAAGGGATATATACGGACGCCCTCTGGCTCTTTGATGCGTGAGACGCACTGGGTAGTGCTCCAGAGACACCCTGGCATTCTGCAAGGGCTGTTGGAAGAGTCTGATTCAGATGATCCACAATATACTCCTCCTGGGGAGAGTTGTAAGACTGTTGTGGCGCCAACTGTACCATGTCCTGGTGATGTCCCATATCCCGAGAGTTTACCGGTCATGCACACACCCTGTACTGTATCGGTCGGGGCCATGTCTAATGGCAAGGTCATTGTCTCTGGGGCAGACAGTAAGTCCACTGTGTCTAGTGGTTCCACTGTGAGATGTAATATACAATCTCAGGGCAAGACTGTCACTGGAATGCAGTACCTCTATTGCCTCTATGTTCTATGGTGTGGACAGAACTCCTAGATCACTGCCCAGGAGACGCAAGAAGGTGACTAACCGTAACCAACCTGGGACTGATGATTCACTCCGTTCAAGGTCCAAGGTACTCATGCCGTCGGACCCTCGGGTACGAGACTCTAGCCCGGTTGCTGAGGGTTGTGTACGGGCCTCTAATGGTGCAGTGATCTGCAGAGAGGACCTGGAGGTTTATGAAAGAGCTTTGCTTGCTCAGGCACATACTGACTACTCTGAGTCTGAGTGGGATTCCAATGGGTACTGGTGACTGTTGGTCTTATCCGTTTTCATGCCGTCCATGTTTTCTTTCTTGGGTGCCCAGGAGGTCACCCGTAAGGGAGGGGGTTATGTCACGTCTCGGCCTTGCCCCCTGCTGGTGGTAGCAGGGATTCCTGTTTGTTTTTGTTTTCAGGCTGCAGGCCATCTGTTGGGCTTATTGGTCTGCGGTCACATGACCTGTTCTGCCCTATATGTAGGACCAGGATTCCCCTTGATCCTTGGACCAGGATAGTCTTTCTTGCCTAGTCCCTGTGTGCTGGTTTACTTTGATATTCTGTGTATGACCTCTGGCTCATGTGTTTAGGATCTCTCTCTTGTCTGACCCCTCAATTTATATTCCGTGTATGACATTTGCTCTTGTATTAGGATCTCTCTCTTGTCTGACCCCTCTAGTTATGATATTCCGTGTATGACCTTTGGCTCTTGTATTAGGATCTCTCTCTTGTCTGACCCCTCTAGTTGATATTCCGTGTATGACCTTTGGCTCTTGTATTTGGATCTCTCTTCTGTCTGTCCCCTGTACTGTACCGTGCTTATTTATCTGTGTATACCTGCATTCATTGTATGTCTGGTTTATGTTTTATACACCTTGCAGACCTAGCCTAGTTAGTATTTCGAGACCACCTTTCAAGGATCTCAGTCAGGGTTTAGGGATCTTTTTAGTTTCTGTTAATATCTTGGTTTGTTCCCTGAATCTGTATACCTGCATTCATTGTATGTCTGGTTTATGTTTTATTCACCTTGCAGACCTAGCTTAGTTACTATTTCGAGACCACCTTTCAAGGATCTCAGTCAGGGCTTCGTGATCTTTCTAATTCCTGTAATATCCTGGTTTGTTCCCTGGAATCTGTATACCTGCCCTTAAGGCTTCAATCTCTGCAGATTGGGGGCTCCCCATCACCCTATAGGGGGCTCACCGTTACACAGGTTTCCATATGAATTAGCGTTGGATTGCCCCATTTACTGGAACGAATGGCCATTCATGATGACATCAGCAGCCCCGCGCCGAAAGGGCAAGCAGGACACACACTGGCATCTGACATAGTAACCCGCGCATGCGCAAATCAATACAGAGCGCCTGCGAGAAGTGTACCATATACTAAATCCCCACCCCTTGTGATCCTAATGCAGACCAACGTAACATTATAGAGAAAAGACAAGCGTATTACCGGCATCCTCCCTAAGCCATATAAACACTGAATATGTCAATGTGCAAACGTAATCTAAATATACAGTCAGTACTAAGCAACAAACAGTCATATACATTTTATAAACGGCGTAACCACAAATGGCTGGGTGCATATCACTGCATAATGTAAAGGAAACTAATGAATAATGCCCAACATAAAGCTTAATAGCCTATGTAGCCGATATATGCCAAAAATACAGTAATATATACATATGTTTTAATATAGATTGAACAACTGTAAAAAGAAAACGTTACCGCATACAATCAAAAAACAAAAAAACAATACAGTGTATGAGGCTGCTAAAGGAGAAACTATGCCAACTTTAGGGAAAAAAGCTCTCATCTTTATAAATGAGGCTGTTGAATAGAAAAACTGTGCCAGCTTTTGGAAAAAAAAACGCTCCCATCTTTACAAGGCTTCATAGATGTAATAACCGGATAAATTGTTCATCATATTATCCTTGGCCAGAGTCCAGAAAAACGTAGAGCAATATGGAAAACCTGCAAGCGAAAAACAGACAAACAAAAACACAAAAGTTAAAAGCAATAAAAACAATCAAGCAGGCTGAGTGGAAAATTTAAATTTTAAATTTTGAAATATTTACTGATCAAAAAGGAAAGGAGTCAAATCCTGGTCTTCATTTGGTCCCAATGGAGCTAGGGTCTGCAATTGATAGATCCAGTGAAGTTCACGTTTCCGCAATAGGTTTTCACGGTTCCCCCCCAAAACGTGGACACGGTACCTTCTCTATGATAGTATAACGGAGCTGTGTGACCAGCTTCAGCAAAATGTCTCGCTACCGGATAATGTAATTTCGAGGTCCGCATGCTACTCTTATGTTCCCTAATGCGTACTGTAAAAGGTCTTTGAGTTTGGCCCACATATCCAAGTCCACAGGGACATTTCAGTAAGTACACTACATAGTCGAATTGGCAATCCACTCGTGTTCTAATATCGAATTTTTTACCAGACCTCCGGTGAAAAAAACAAGGACCTGTCAGAACTCCACTACAGTGCACGCAGCGACCACATTTTTACATACCTCTCTGGGGTTGTAACAATGATGTTTTTTGGGCGGGTTCCTGCCTCATTGTAAGTTCACGATTTTTCGTGAGGCGATCACCCAGATTGTGTGAATGTCTATGAGATATCAAAGGCTTTTCCCGAAAGAGATCATGTAATTTTCTGTCAGACTGAAGGATATACCAATGCTTCCAGATTATACGTCTGATCCTCGGTAAAACCGCACTAATTGTCGTGATACAAGGTAATCTTTTAGTAGTGTCACGTTTCCTAGGAACCAAGAGATCAGTTTGTGGTATATCACGTGCCTTCTGCTTATAACCTAATAAAAGGTCCTCTGGGTATCCCTGCAATGAAAAATCTCGTACCAATTGTTCACTTCTCATGTCATAATCTTCAGTCTCACTAGTGTTACGCCTAGCCCGCAGAAACTGGCCATATGGCAGATTTCTGATCAGATGTTCAGGATGAAAAGACTTTGCATGTAAATAGGTCGGTCTGTCAGTGAGTTTCACAAATAAATCAAAAATGAGCACACTATTTCTTACCCGAAGATCCACATCAAGAAAATGAAGTCGTTCATTGTTGTGCTCCATAGTAAATTTAATGGTGGGCAAATGCCCATTGATACGATCCGCAAAGACCATCAAAGAGTCAACGTCACCTGTCCAAATAAAAAAGATGTCGTCAATAAACCTCAACCAACATAAAACATGTTGTTGAAAAAGTGTGTCCGTATATACAAAAGCCTCCTCAAAGGAGGACATGAAAAGGTTGGCATACGACGGTGCTACATTTGAACCCATAGAAGTACCCTGTAGTTGTAGAAAGTACTCCCCCTCAAAATAAAAATAATTCCTATGTAAAACAATCATGAGCAAATCCATAAGAAACAACATATATTGCTGTGATACAGACAAGTCCTGCAAAGCCCCAAAGATAGCTTCCCTCCCTTCATTGTGTGGGATAGAAGTATAGAGGCTACTAACATCCATCGTACAGAGAAAAGAACCTGGAACAAAATTCAAAGCTCTTACTTTATTAATGAAGTCAGAGGTATCTCAAAAATAGGACTTGGTGTTCAACACCAATGGTTGTAAATGCAAATCCAAGAAAATCGATAATGGTTGAAGAACCGAGTCACAACCCGATACAATCGGTCTACCCGGCGGATTATTCAGATTCTTATGCATTTTGGGAAGTAAATAAAGGTACGGTGTTTTTGGTGTAGCACGATTAAGAAAGTTGTGTTCACGTTTAGAAATCAACCTGGAGTCCAAAGCTACCCATGTAATAGTGAGAATCTCCTTCTGAATGTCACAACGGGAGTATGTTTCCAATTTACGATAATGTGATTCAACATTCAACTGCATGTATGCTTCCTTCAAATAAAGGGAGGTATCCATGATGACCACTATGGCCCCACCCTTATCAGCCGATCGTATAGTCACCGAAGCATCTGCCCTCAATTCACGTAGGGCTACTCTCTGTTTATAAGTAAGATTATTATTCCTGGAAGACCCACCTGTCCAATGTAAACGTTCTACATCCAGTTCCACTGTACGAATATAAGTCTCAATCGTGGTATTAAAACCAACTGGAGAGAACTTGCTTTTAGGTTTACACTTAGTAAGTCTGCTGTTTAGACCATGGTATCTCTATTCAATAGGGTTGTAGAAACCCAACACATGATTATTGTCGAGGTGATTGCTTAGTGGAGCCTTTGGCTCCTCAGGATATTTATCTCTCTATAGGATACTGCTGCCCCCGCACCCCGAAAAACACCGTAACTATTAGAAGTGGCTCCCAGACACCATACCTACTAGAGGAGCCCTCTGAACACTATATCCCTTAGAAGGGAGATATATATTGCCATCATAAAGACCCCCCCATGACATCACAATAACTTCCAAACACCATAACTGACACACTAGACTCCCAGAGCCCAAAAGCAGTTACTGTTTCCCTGCACAGTTGTAGAGCAGGACAAAATGCACAACTCTCATGATTGTAACCCAGACACTGTTTATACCCTTGAGGTTAAAAGGTGAGCTTCCTCCGTTGCTGGCCAAATGTTAATATCAATCATACCTCCCAGCCATCCCAGATACAGCCGGAAAGTTCTGCAGTAAAACATCTGCTCACTTGCAGCCTCACTCCTGCAAACAAAATCCCTGCGGACATGAGAGTCAGTGAAGATGTTTATGTTGCAGCTCCAATCGTCTGTCAGGGAAATGGAACTGCACTATATGTTATATTTATCCTGGGTATACAGGACTTTAACCCTGTGAGTGCTAGGGCACTTTTGAATTATGTGCATGTTGGAGAGCTGACCAGTTTTGAACAGGATTGTATCATGCTTACAGTTACAGTTACAAGTATTTGTAAAGCACCAACAAATTCCTTGGCGCTGTACAATGGGAGAGACAGAATAACTAATATACATACACATTACACACACGGAACAGATGGAGGGAGGACCCTGCTCGAGAGCTTACAATCTAAGAGGAGATGGGTGACCCATTAGGTGAGTGTGAATAAGGTAGGTGGAGTGGTGGGTTGCAGTGGAGTGGCAGGAGGGCTGAATGGGAAAAGGAGCAGGAGATGACAGTGGGGAGATCATGGAGTGAGCTTCTCTAAAATAATGTGTATTGCTTAGAGTAGGGACTCTTTACACACCCTGAACACTTCAGCTTTTTTAATTGGTCAGGCAGTGTGGCATGTCCCCTTCTCAATTTGCTTGTAACTACTGCAGCTGTGAAAATGATTTTACGTCAATTTTCATTTTTAATGGAAGTATATTAGAGGAAATAAACTATACTAAACTATACGTGCAAGCTACACCTGTAGATCAGTTCAGTACGGTGGTTTAGGGTTGTGTTTTTCCCCCCAGAAAAGCCCCATGGAATTTTGGTACAGCCATGGAGAGCTCTGGAACACGTGAGTGACCATTTGTCTTTTACCCTGGCCTTTACTGGTTCATATATTGGCAGAATTAGGGTAGGGTCGCCATTGTGCCCTATTATTTATGCTTCTCTTTGAGTTGAGTCTGGCATACAGTACAGGTTGAGGATCGATATTCAAGGTTATGTGAGCACCCTGAACATCAGAAAAAGAGCCAGTCCAGGCTCTGTAAGATGTGCGTAAATGACGGATTGTACGGAGTAAAGCCCCTCTGCCATCAGAGAACACGACTATCCCTGTATGTACATTTATATATGTTATATGTAACAGGTGTTCTGTTTATGGTGCAATACTCATATTAAGCCCTTTTTTGGACTGTGTCGTACCACATTCTCTATAGCCTCATTTGGCACCTTTTAAGTCATAGCGACAAACTGGCAAGAAACTGGTTTTTTTTTTTTCCCTTTTTTTTCAAATAAAGGATATTACGAAATAAGTAATATATTTTTATTTTCTGGTGCATTTGTCCCGCTGTAAAACTTTCAGCACCTCGCAGGTTAAACATTAACTCCAAAACTGTAAATTGCTAAATAAATAAATAAAAAATACCCCAGATTTTTCCATAAAGGATATGTTGACATCTTCTGTCCTGCTGTTTTCCCAGAAGCTTCTGCCAAGCGTCTAATTTTTGTTCTTGCATTTTCCACATGCACGTGTCAAATACGCTGATCTTGCGTGTCCGATGTTTGTCAGTGCTGGAAAAAAAGATTTGTGTTCGGCTGGATCTCTTGAGAACGTCATAGATGGCTAACATTTTCGAGATTATACAGGGTGAATTTTGAAGTTTACACATAAATTAGATGGTACACACTAAACGCACTAAAACAAAAGCTGAGGAGGTCGGTGCTCAAACATAACACAAGACCCATAAACATAATACTAAATAATATAAGAAAGATTGGCACACCGATATAGGAAGATACACAAAGCTCTTTAATACTTACTTTTGAATCATATTTATTGCTATTAACATATGTAAACAAAATGAAAAACATAACATAAACATATGCATAAACAATAAGCTTAAACTCATGAAAAATATTAAATTATCAAACAAGAAACAAATACATATTGTAAATTAACGGCAGGGTCATAATAGTATGGAAAGCCAGAGCAACCATGTATTTTTTTTTATTTGCCACTTCTTATCTCAAGATAACAAATTTGCTTTCTTGAAATAATAACTTTCAGGTTTTTTAGGATGTGGGCAAAAACAAAGCCTCCTGTTGTTTTTTTGAAGCATTTTTTTAACAAAATTTGGCTGAAATCCAAACCTTTCATAAAAATTTGGTTCCATCTGAAAATTTTTGATTGCTCTCAAATTATGGTGTTTTTTTATGGTTTGTTGTTGTTGTTGTTAGTTGCGAAATCGTGTCCGACCAATTGTGACCCCATGGACAGCGTTCCTCCACGCCTTCCTGTCCTCTACCATCTTCAGGAGTCCATTTAAGCTCACCCCTACTGCTTCAGTGACTCATCCAGCCACCTCATTCTCTGACGTCCTCTTCTTCTTTTGCCCTCAATTTTTCCCAGCATTAGGCTCTTCTCCAGTGAGTCCTTCCTTCTCATTAGTGACCAAAATATATGAGTTTCATCTTCAGGATCTGGCTTTCTAAAGAGCAGTCAGGGTTAATCTCCTCTAGGGCTGACCGGTTTGATCGCCTTGCAGTCCAAGGGACTTTTATGGTTAGGATTAGATTTCGCTGCTGAGCCATTTCACCTCTGGGTGCTGAGCTCATTTTGACCGTTTTGTGCTCATCATGTTTAAACGTGTTTTGAAGTCATGTTTTATTAAAGGACCCAGATGAATTATATATCCTTATTTTCATCAGACTCGGCATATTCAAAATATATGATCATTATTATGTGTACACGTCATGAAATTGTCAGAATTGTATAACAAATAATGTAAAAAAAAAAAGTAAAATTCCATTCAGATTTCAATCATTTGCAGCGTGTAAAATAATTTTTTCACATTCTATCATCCAAACCTTTGTGGTTATATATTTTATGGGACACTCTTGTCAAATAAAATTAGAAATGAGAACCTGTTACTTTATTTTTCACTAAATAGTGAATTCTCCGTATTTACAACTAAATGGAATAGCTGAAATGATGCAGAGCAAAAGCACAGAAATTACTTTGGCAATAGACCCTATAGGCAGTGCTGTATCTTGGCCTAGGCCGACAAGGCCTAGGCCTAGGGCGGCAGTTTCCAGTGAGGCGGCAAAAACAGCAGCTACTGTGTGTCAGTCTGGCCAGGGAGCCCAGGCAGCGGTGGATTGTTAACCCTTTAAGGACCTAGGGTCTTTAAAGTCAATGCATTTATGACGGAACAGTTCTGTCATTCCTCCTTAAGGGTTAATCAGGCAGCAGAGGCCTTGTTATCTTTTGTCAGGCTATCCATCATGAGTCTGACACTTCCTGGAGTCTCGTTGCAGGGCCTGGTCAGCTTATTAACCCATTCAGTTAAATGGAGAGAGTTTTTCATTCTTACTAAAAACATTTTGTTAAAACTCCATTAATGAAAAAACTTAATTAAAAAAAGGGTTATAAAAGAAGTGGGAGAGGGCTATTAAACTAGATCTTAATTAATACTTCACCTTATAACAGTTACAGTTCCAAGCATTTATAAAGCGCCAACAAATTCCTTAGCGCTGTACAATGGGAGAGACAGAATAACAAATATACATACATGTTACACAACCAAGACAGAAGGAGGAAGGACCCTGCTCAAGAGCTTACAATCTAAGAGGAGAGGGGTGACACACTAGATGAGGTAACATAACACAAAAGAAATCTATATGAGGATCCATAACTCGTTCTTTAAAAATACTTCCAAATTGTTTGGCCATTTTAAGAGTGCAAAAAATAGCTGTATACGACAAGTGTCTCCTGCACTACCCAAAAAATGCTGGTTTCAAAACCTAATAATACTATAACCTATCGCCTAGTATCCTATTATAGTTTTTTTGCGGTTTTACTTAATATGTGTGTAGCGCTCACTCCCGGAGGAGCCGCTGAAAATGAACCACGGGTTTTCCCCGCACTAGGGAATAAATACACTCCAGCACCGTTGTGGATTTTATAAATTATAGAGTTTACTAAAGTAAAAGGCATATAATGAGACACGGTGTTCGTAGATATATTTACAGTATTTCGTATCGCGGTAAACGCGCAGCGGAAAAAGAAATACGAGGCTTCGTATTTCGGGAAAATGCGCAGCCGAACAGAAAAAAAAATACAATGCTTCGTAATTTCGAGAAACGCGTAGCGGAAAGAGAATACAATATTTCGTAATTCGAGAAACGCGCAGCGGAAAAACAAAATAATATGCGAATCTTTACCCCTTTTTGGGATATTAGGGAGTGAGTCCCGCACAGGTTAAGTCCCGGACTGTAAGTGTATGTGTGTGTTATGGTACCCGGGTACTATTCAACTGGCCAGTGAATCTCTTAACGATGTCTTCGATTAGTCACGTTGGGGCCCTGTGGGTTTTAGAAATAAACAGCAGCGTGCTTTCTTGACTTTATAAAACCGGCCTTGGAGGCCTCTCACCCATCCGCTCGATCACCAAGGTTCCTCTGACCCAGGACGTCCCTCCGCTCGGTGCCTTGCTGGGATACTGGCTACTGGATCCGTTGTCTGGCTCTCTCTGCTCCGACAGTGACTGGTCCAGCTACCACCTGCTCTCCCATCCAATGGACCTGCGGTACTCCTAACTCGAGGGTCCGCTTCCTTGACAGCAGCTTGGGTAATGCCTGTGGATCACTGGGTCTCCTTCTTGGAAGGCTGGATAACCCCACTTGGAATCCTGATAGGCCGCACTTGCGCTCCGGCCTAGTCACGGTTCCGCTCTGCAGCACTGTGTCCTCTCTCTTTCACTCCCTGGCGCGCTCTGCCAGCTATCTCCACAAGGCTCAGGATGTACCTCGGCGTGTCCCACCCACTTCCTGTGTCCGTTCCCAGAGCATGCCGGGAAATGTAGTCCCAATGTTCAGTGTCTCTTATCGCGCTTGTCTCCCTCCGGTGGCCAAAAATAGGTACTGCCACAGTAAGGTTTTAAACACAGCGCTACATGTGTAACACAGACGAAAGTGAATCCCAGACTCTCTGTATTGTGTAACACAGACGTAAGTAAATCCCAGGCTCCTTTTATTGTGTCCTCTGTGTGTATAATGTGTAATGCAGACATATTGGTAAATCCCAGACTCCCTGTATTGTGTCCTCTCTGTGTATTATTATGTATAATACAGAAGTCATCTGTAAATTTGGAGGGGACCCAAAAGTTTCCTAAACTAGTTGACAGACCTCTCCATGCAGCCTGTACTGCACTAAGTGGATGATGGCCACTGCATTATAGCAACAGCCAACTTTAAAACCAGAAAGTGTCTGTCTGTTTAAACAGGAGGTGCGGCCTTAAAAGGAAGGAGTGTGTCCAATTTAATTTAGGGGGTGCACGAGTTTAGTCAGGCCTAGGGCAGCACAAAACCTAAATACACCTCAGCCTATAGGAATGGTATATTTTGACTGAATGCATGAGTGTGTCTGTATGCCAGGGCCGTGTGGTGAGGTCAGTGGCTAGTGAGGCACTGGCTATTATCAAAGCCAGATATACACAGATATTAACTAACTTTATGCGGTTTGTGCTTATCTGTAAATTATCTTTTACTCATTTACTGTACCCACACATATTATATACCGTTTCTCTCGGACTTTCTAAAGATACCATTATTTTAATCATATCATGTCATATACTTTACTTTCTGTGCCTGCCATACTCTGTATCCACCACTTGAGGGAGCAGAGGGAGATACCTGTGCCTGCCATACTCTATATCTGCCACTAGAGGGAGCTGTCTGTACCCCTTCCTATCAATGAGAGGCCAGCCTCCCGTGCAGGTGTTTTTTTGAATGGCTTGGACCAATGGTGCTTTCCCATTGGTCCAAGTTATTCCAATGCTCTGTCAGTGCCCCTCTGACAAGCAGTATTCAGGAAGTAGGCAGTGCGTGTCTGTTGCAGACCTCTTGAGCAGCTTACACGATTAGCGTAGCGGTGGAAGCTTAACACTATGCAAATTGCGTAGGCTGTGAAAAAGAATGCGTGCAGAGGCAGAGGACGGGGCCGACAGCAGAGGAGCGCGGAGCTGGTGAGTTTATTTGCCTTTCTTTTATTATTTTAACGTTTAATGGCAAAGAAAGAAAAAAAAATTGCATTTAATTTCTTTTTCGATTTTTGATCTGAGCAATTTTGCCAATAATAAAAAATACTGATAAATACATTTTGATTCAAAAGTGTAACTTTATCGTCCATGGAAATGTCCACAAGGGTATAATATTCATACAGAGCAATATACAATTACACTCTCATTATCTGTGAGGATAAAACCAGACATGTTACAGAAGCGAAATATTAAAAACTTTAAAAAAAATCCAGTGCTCGTCTTGACTTCATGTCAGGCATTTGCATTGGGCTAATCCATGTCCACAATGGGGAAAACAAAAGGCAAAACGGTTTTTGGACCCAAATCCCTGGAACTAGCATGGTGCTGAATAGGTTTCAGCGCCAAGAATAGCTGCCGTCCTCTGTACTGAATAGGTTTCAGCGCCAAGAATTGCTGCTGTCCTCTGTACTGAATAGGTTTCAGCACCATAGACAGCCCCTGCCGAACGCAGTCAGACTGAAGGAAAGAAAAAAAAAAGCTGCATTCGGCAAAAAAAAAAGCCATGTTGTTTTAAAATAAACTAGGAATCCAAAAATTTCACCAAAAAATCCCGAAGCATGCCTAAAAAATTGAATAAATATTTAATAAAAACAGGGAATATTTTTTTACATTGAAACCTATGGGATTCACCTGATTAAAGCTGTTGAATGAACCCACCGAAAATCAGGGCATTTCACTGACATTTCACTGCTGTACGGAGTTCTTTCAATAGATTAACCATTACTTTTCCATGAGGAATTTCACTGCTGCCGAATCGCTCCGAACGGCACCATGGCGCTGTCCATGGCCTGTGGTGTTGAATACAACAGATTCAGGACACGGTGCCAAGTATAAGTGAAACGATATTATGAATTGATCAGTGAAAACAAAATCAATTTGTTTTATACCGTTTCCTTTCGGTCTGAACCGACTTGTTTTTGTTCCATTTCAGACAGAACCGAATCTGTAAACTTTCGTCCGAATTTTGATTCAGAATGAAAAGAAACGCACATCTCTACTAGTTGGCAGTCGCAGGCATGGCGCAGCCAGCAGAACACTCTCCCTTCCCTGCTTGTTGGCATAGTGGGCTACTGAGACCGCTTTGCCAAGGATTTTAATTTACAGGGGGGGGGGCAGGGCAGCTCTAGGTAGGGATGTTCTTAAATTGATAGACACATAGTTATCTCAACATGTAGGTCAAATACAAATAACTATCACATTAAGACATGTTGTGGCAGGATAATTCTATTTAAAAAGTGTGTATGGGGGAGCAAACATAAAAAATTTATAGAAAAACCAGCTGATGAAGCCGTGCACTATGGCGTGCACCTGGCGATGTAATTTTTTATTTTATTTTACCTATGTTTTAATAAGTATTTTTTAAACCACGTTCCTGGATCTATGGTGGTTTTATGGATTTGTCCAACAGAGTGAAAAATCCGCATGCGCTATTTCTAGAGCTATGGTAGCTCCATCAACTGTAAATTTTGAATCAGCAAAAAAGCGGATTGACAAAAAGATATTCCGATTTACAGTAGGGGAGTATCCTTGTGTCCACATTTTTGTCTCCTATTTCTCACATATGTATGGTGGCCTACAGAATCATTCTGGCAAGGTGTGGTTTACCTGAGAAGTAAGAAGAAAAATAAACCAAAGGTGTACAGTGGCAAGAAAATGTATGTGACCCCTTTGGGATTACGTGGAGTTTTGCATGAATTGGTCATAAAATGTGCTCTGATCTTCATCTAAGTCACAACAATTTGAAAAACACAGACTGCTTAAAATAATACAACACAAACATTATATGTTTTCATGTGTTTATTGAACATAACATGTAAACATTCACAGTGCAGGGTGGGAAAAGTATGTGAACCCCTAGCCTAATGACTTCTCCAAGAGCTAATTGGAGCCAGGAGTGTGCCAACCTTGAGTCCAATCGGTGTGATATTATTGGATGTGTTGCTGAAAGCTGTCCTGCCCTTTAAAAACACACACCAGTTTTGGGTTTACTGGTTTCAAGAAGCACTGCCTGATGTGAACCATGCCTCGCAGAAAAGAGCTCTCAGAAGACCTACGATCAAGAATTGTTGACTTGCATGAAGCTGGAAAGGGTTACAAAAGTATCTCCAAAAGCCTTGATGTTCATGTGTCCACGGTAAGACAGACTGTCTACAAATGGAGAAAGTTCAGCACTGTTGCTACTCTCCCTAGGCGTGGTCGTCCTGTAAAGATGACTGCAAGAGCACAGCACAGAATGCTTAATGAGGTAAAGAAGAATCCTAGAGTGTCAGCTAAAGACTTACAGAAATCTCTGGCACATGCTAACATTTTTGTTGACACATCTACAATAAGGAAAACATTAAACAAGAATGGAGTACATGGGAGGACACCACGGAGGAAGCCATTGCTGTCCAAAAAGAATATTGCAGCACGTTTGAAGTTTGCAAAAGAGCACCTGGATGTTCCACAGCACTACTGGCAAAATATTATGCGGACAGATGAAACCAAAATTGAGTTGTTTGGGAAAAACACACAACACTATCAGGGTTATTCAGAGAGAGGTGAAAAGCAGGAGAATGACTGGAGAATGGAAAATCCTAGGTCAAAATAGCTGATTTGGAAAGTGAGATGAAAGGGAGAATTTTTCTGGTTTGGCTATTTTGACCTAGAATTTTCCATTCTCCAGTCATTCTCCTGCTTTTCACCACTCTCTGAATAACCCTGTATGTGTGGAGAAAAAAAGGCACAGCACACCAACCTCATCCCCACTGTAAAACATGGCGGAAGGAGCATCGTGGTTTGGGGCTGCTTTGCTGCCTCAGGGCCTGGACGGATTGTTGTCATTAATGGAAAAATAAATTCCAGAGTTTATCAAGACATTTTGCAGGAAAACGTAAGACCATCTGTCCGCCAATTGAAGCTCGGCAGAGGATGGGTGATGCAACAGGACAATGACCCAAAGCATACAAGTAATTCAACAAAAGAATGGCTTCAACAAAACAAAATACGCCTTCTGGAGTGGCCCAGTCAGAGTCCTGACCTCAACCCGATTGAAATGCTGTGGTATGACCTTAAGAGAACGATTCCCACCAGACATCCCAAGAATATTGCTACACTGAAACAGTTTTGTGAAGAGGAGTGGTCCAAAATTACTCCAGATCGTTGTGCAGGTCTGATTTGCAACTACAGAAAACGTTTGGTTGAGGTTATTGCTGCCAAAGGAGGGTCAACCAGTTATTAAGTCCAAAGGTTCACATACTTTTTCCACCCTGCACTGTGAATGTTTACATATTCTGTTCAATAAAAACATGAAAACATATGTTTGTGTTGTATTATTTTAAGCAGACTGTGTTTTTCAAATTGTTGTGACTTAGATGAAGATCAGAGCACATTTTATGACCAATTCATGCAAAACTCCACGTAATCCCAAAGGGTTCACATACTTTTTCTTGCCACTGTATATCCACCCAGAGCCAGTGATGAGGCTCTTTATTTGTGAGTGAAATAACTGCATATGTAGAGTGCATTCATATATATATATATATATTGAAATATTGAACATATATACTACACTATGATGTTCAATATTTTATCAGGGTTATTCAAAGAGACCCGAATGTCTCCCGAAAGGGAACCGAACACTGAAATTTCTTGGCCATTCGGCTATCCAGAGAGCAGGCAATTCTCCAAATCCTGGCAAATTGCCTGCACATACGGTGGCTGTTCAGTGCCTGTTGAAGGGCAGTGAATTCCCCATAGAGAAGCAATGCTTCAGCTATTCAGAGAGCAAAACCCAGCAGTGAAAAGTTGCCCTGCCATTCGGTGGTTTCATGCGGCAGATTTATTTAGGCAAATCCCATAGGCTTGAATTTTAAAAATATTCCCGTTTTAACTCAATATCTAATAAACCGTTCATTATTTCATTCTGCAGTAAAGAGTCTCTTTATTTAAAGATTTTTTAGGATATTTTAAGCATTTTCTGGGATTTTTTTTAATAAACTAATTCCCGATTTTTTTTTTCTTATTTTTTCTGTAACAGCCCCTCTTTATTATCATTCCTTGGACCTCATATGTAAATTTCAGACATTTTCGCTCAGTAGTTTCTTTGCAAACAGCGTTTGACTTTTCAAACATTCAAGCGAACTGTTTTTTTAATTTATTCACTCCATTCGTCTGCGGTGTGGGCTTTTTCTGGTGGCTGCACTGCGTGTGAACGGCTCCTGCTCGGGTTTTTCCAGCGTTTTCGGCGGAGTTAATCCAGATGTTTTTGCGGGTTTTCAGTGTGCATTCGCCGGGTTTTGCGGTTAGTTTTCGGCTGGTTTGAGGTGACCTTTCCCTGCAATGTTTGCTGAATACACCGCAGGGTCGCCGAAATGGGATTGCCAAATCGAACCGAATTGAAGAGAACAAAAAGTCACCGAACGTTCAGTGACTTTTCGATTTTCTTTGAATAACCCTGTATATTTCATGTAAATTCCATCATTGGACTGCTGATTGAGATAAACACCAGTACTCCATGAGCACATTTGCGCTGTACCAGATATGCACGTTCCTATGTTTGTTGGTTTGGGGGGAAAACCACTGTTTTCTGGTAAAAGCATTGAAGTTTTGGTGCTAGAATATACAGCGTGGCGCTAAACCTTTTTCTTTTTTGTATAAAAAATACAGTACTGTATAAACCCCTTCACTAATTGATAACGTGTTTTATAGCTGCAGAAAGTGTAAAAAAAAATGAATGAGCTTCAGGCCGGTCCTCACAAACAGCACATTAATATTACAGGTTTAGAAACTATCACTTGTAAACATGTAACATAGTGACTATATTTCCTACATATTTATTTTGTGTTAATCTGTATATTTGTTTTTTAATATCTTGCATTGTATTACTTTGTATTTCTGTACCTACTGTAAAATTTCAATGTTCTTGAACCCAGGGCATACTTGAAAACGAGAGAATTCTCAATGTATCCTTCCTGGTTAAATACTTTATAAATAAATAAATCATTGTACATTTCCCAAAGAAACCCAAATGCATCTGTGTCATATGACGCTGGAGAAAAGCAGTTCTGCAATACATCATCATGAGCAACAATTATACACAATGCAATAAGAATGACATTCTAAAGAAGAATAAAAGTGAAAAGTAGAAAGAAAAGGAAAATTTGTATTGTAGGTGCACTTATTGACTGTTATATGTGATGTAGGTTTGGTTTGGTAAAATCATTTATTGGTGAAAATCTCCATAAGACACTCTAGGCCCCCTTCCACTCGAGCCATTTGTAGTAACTAGTGACATGTTAAGTATAAGGCTGGTGTCACACGAGCGCACTATATGCGCCCATACTGATGCGCCTCTTGGTGTCTGTCGCAGTGTTGAGAAGCTGCGACGGGGCCGACCACACACTGTTGCGCACGCATGAATTGCACGCGCAACAGCGGCCGTGCTGCAAGTCTTCCTGTCGAACGCTAGGATGCGCGTATGACAGGGCTGCAAAGCGTGATCCTTCATAGGATTGAGCCTTGCAGCGCTGAGCGCACTAACTGCGCTCAGCGAGGCGGCCAGGCGGGCGTCAGAGTGGAAGGAACATCCACTCTCACGGATGTTCCTTCTGCTCTTAAAAATACTCGCCTGACCCCGGCCTAACAGCTCCACTCATTAAGCTAATACAGAGGTTCCCAACCCTGGTCCTCAGGTACCCCCTAACAGGTCAGGTTTTAAGGATCACCTTGGGGAAATACAGACTGAATCCTGCAATCACTGAGCAGCAAATCATATCACCTGTGCTGTGCTTCACATATCTGGAAACCTGGCCTGTTAGGGCGACCTGAGGATAGGACGGACCAACAGAGTGAATAGCCACCCTGCTGTTCGTCTGTTGCAAACCTCCTTTGTGGCTTGGCCATCACCGCAAGTTACTGTAAATTAAAGGGCCATTACCACCAAAAAATGAAATGTCCTTACTGTGTTTATTTTATGTTGCTGATATGATACATGTGCTTTGTTTTCTCTTGTATGGTCCCAGCCTAATCTGAACCCTGGAAAGCTCTCCATCGGGAGTCAATGCACAGCCCACTGGGAGGAGGAAGCCTGCCGCAACCCCATGGACAGCCAGGGGAGATGGAGGGAGGGATACCTTGCACACCATTATTAAATATTGTATTTAAAAGAATTACCCCTAAAATAACTAGGTAGATGCTGCTGACAGCCCCGGCCAAATTGTTTCTATTATTTATTTATTTATCACTACAGTACTAACCCTTTCAAGCTCAAAACATACTGCGCCTCCTCTACAGCTCAGGGGCTTCTGAATTGAAATCGCAGCTTCCGATTCAATTTGCATAGCATAGGCAACGCACACTGCTCGGGACTTCGCGTACACGATTTCCGTAACGCCTGCGCAGAACAGAGCTGCGTGCATGCGCAGAACCAATCCATTGGCTGCTTCTCTCCAAAAACCTGCTGTCGTCTTCGGTCTGAAAGATTGTAATGGCCGCATCACCAGTGATCGATCTGGAGACCGCCAGCCAGGAAATTCAAAATCCCTGTGCTGATGCCCCTGGCATGGGTGGAGGAAATTCATCCAGTTCACCCTGAAATTCTACTGCCCAGGCTGCAGATCTATACCCCTGACCTGACTTTAAATAACCCAAAGTGTGCAAGTGTCCCTTTAAGGGATCAAGGTAAACAATGTCCCTATAACACAGTTGCTGTGATCCCTGACAGCATGCCGCCCCGTGTGAGGAAACCATGCACAAAATATGACGTTAAACCCTAAGAGAAAGAGAGAGAAAGAGAGCGAAAGAAAGACACACACTCTCTCTTCCTCCCCATATCTGGGCACATGCGCAGAAATTATCGCCCTGTGCGGCCTTCTGCGCACGCGCAGAGGATGCGCTTGCGCAAGCCGTCCGCACCCTTAGAGAGCTTTCATGTTGCCACACCCCCTCTTCCTCCCAGCGTCCCCAACTGTTGCGCATGCTCGCTGCATTGTGTATCTCTCCTGGCCACGCCCCTTGCTCCACTACCTCTCGTTTCCTGTCGATCGGCAGAGATAATGCTCGCCGAGGTGGCGCGCGCAGCGCTGTCTTCCTCACACCCCGCCCCCTCTTGATTTTTTTCCCCTTTTTCTTGCGCGTGCACGAGCTCTATAGGGCTTCCCGCCACTGAGCGCGCGACCCCGCACCGACACACAGCAGCAGCGTGTGCGCGCGCACGAGCCCTCCCTCCTCAATACACACACAGAGCGCGCTCCTCCCCCTCTGCTCACCGGAGACACACAGAGAGACACCCCCCCTCCCACCGGGAACCGACACTGCGCCAAGCACCGGACACCCCGCCTCCGAGCAGGCCGCATCCCGGGAGGAGACCCCCGAAAAAAAGCTTCCTGGAACCGGCGGAAAGGCCGGACCCCGGCCTGAATTAGCCCGCTCTCCCCGGCCTCCTCAGCGCCATGAGCCTGCAGGCCTCCCCCGTACCGGGCATGTGATCTCCGGGGGCCGCCGCTGCATCCCTCCGCCCGCTGAGCATGCCGGGCCAGCCTGCCCTGCTGTAAGGACGAGCCGGGGCCTGCACCTGCCGCCTCACATCCAGCCGCCCGGGGAGGAAGCCGGACCCCCCGCCCGCTTGGGCACCATGACCCTGGGGTAACGCCGTGTGGGGAGCATGTGAGCTCCGGGAACCCCCCCGCCAAGCCGACCTGAAGAGATCGTGGCCCCGCCGGGAGGAGCAGGGGGCCGGGAGATGCCCAGCCAGCATCCTCCTCCTGTCCGCAGCCAGGAGCCCGAGCCTCGCCGCCCGCCGCCGCCGCCTCGCGTGTGGGGGGAGCCCGCACTGTCTGCATAGGGAGCGGCTCGCAGACCCCCGCACCGGGCAGCCCGGACACACCGCCCGCCGCTCCTTACCCCCTCTCTCCCCGGGCGCGCACACCGTATTTCTGCATGCTGGAGCCTGCGGCCTGAAGCGTCTGCGATGAACCCGGTGAATGCCACTGCCCTGTACATCTCAGCGAGCCGCCTGGTGCTCAACTACCACCCCGGGGACCCGCAGGCCTCGGCCGAGATCTGCAGGATGCTGCCCTTCTTCCGGCAGGCCCTGGCGTGCTGTGTGTGCGGTGAGACCCGGGCAGCAGCCGTCCTGCCTTTCCCGTCGGGAGGGGGAGCTGGGATGTTTGTTTGTTACCATTTATTTTTGTGGTTTGCTGTGAAATGGACAATTGACCCGGGAATTGCAGGTTTTAGGCCGCTCAGCATTGCAGGATCCCGGATACCTCCTCTCTTTCTCCTCCGGGTCACTGGGACGGATAAGCATTGGCCAAGAGGCGAGAGAACCGCGATAATAAACCATGGCACTGTGTTTTCAAACTACATGTCCCATGATGCTCTGAAGGGCTTAAAGCTGGCGCTTGGTCTCGTGGATCATGCAGGCTGCACCACACATAGTGTATGCAAATACCTGCTATAACATGCCGGGCTGTTTATCCAGACTTTTACCCTGTTAGGTCAGTGTACGGAGTAAGAGGTAAATCAGTCCTATTAATCTGTTTTAGAGCCCTCCATAGAGTGGCCTGGGTTTGGCGCGTGAGCCCTCCATAGAGTGGCCTGGGTTTGGCGCGTGAGCCCTCCATAGAGTGGCCTGGGTTTGGCGCGTGAGCCCTCCATAGAGTGGCCTGGGTTTGGCGCGTGAGGGCACGTGCCATAGGGGTGAGGCGCTGTTTTCTTTATAGTTACACATTTTTATAAAGTGCTAGAAAGTCCCGATACGCTTCAGGAGAAAGTGTCCATGTGAGTACACAACCCTTTCTTTCATTTTCCTGTCTATAATCCATTGCTAAATGATGGCGAGCGCAGTGGTTGGGAGTTGCTTGTGTTGACGGATGAGGTTGGGATGCCTAGGGCAATTCGGCTAATCCTAAACCACCATCCGTAGGTCATTTCCAAACCCTGTGCCGGGAGACGGCCAGTGACTTAGCCATGAGACGAGTATCCAGGGCCCTGACCCCACGTGGGTGTAACAGCAAAAGCACAATGATATATAATGCAATAGAAGATTAATATTTCAATTTTGCCCCTTCTCAGTATGCCGCGGGATCAAGTGTCTGAGAATCGCAGCTTTCGGTGGTGAAGAGCGTCTTGCACCGATCCCATATAAAGCAAACTGAGCTCCGTGACTCGATCAGCAAAGAATCTATTATTCCCTGTAGTATATTATTAATTGGGATAATAACCTTTTGACCCCTATACACCTGCCTGCCTTTACAGAAGCCAGGGTTTAGTTATTCATGAGCAGACACAGTAGTCGTTCTTGTTTGTGATCATGGGTGTTTCTCCAAACGCTTCATTCCCGGGCTCCACACATGCAGGTAATATAATCTCTAATTTCTTCACCCCGCATCCCTATTACAGGCTGGATTAAATTTTAATGTTTATTCTACAGAGCAGCCTTTTTAGGTTTGGTTATTGTGCACGATGCTGCTAGATATGTTGACAGATTACTATGGGCGTTCATGCACTTTTCTTTCACTTTCTGAGTGAAGAGACGGCCCCCTCTCTTTACATGGGGAGGTGATGTAAGGCCTGGGCTGGGGCTCTACGCTTTATGCTGTACTATTGGGTTTTAATCTCGTCTCCTTTCCCTCCGCCGGTTTTAAAAACTACAGGGTAGCATTTCCCACATCGCGGTTTCTGCTTTATAGAACATGATTAAATATTCAATGATGTCCAACTAGACGCAGTTTGTTTTTATACCCTGCCGCATCTTTCACTTTGACGTCTGCTGCAGTGTGATATAAATAAAGCTGTTTGAATCCTTCATTTATATGTTTTATTTATAGAGGTGAGAGGTGTTACCCGTTGTTATACGGATAATGCTGAAGGGGCTGTTTTGCATCGTCTCCGTTGTCCACTTTACATGCGATGACAGAGCTTTACTACTGCAGTTGTTTTGATCTGCGTTCTCCCATGATGCTCAGTAAATCTAGTAATTGTCTGGGCTTCGTGGGAAACGTCTACGGTTGCACAAGGTTAGCCATAGCGTTGTCCTGTAAATGTGTTGCATCTCTGCGGGGAAGCCAAGGTTTCCAATTGTGCATGAGATTCACCTAAACCGTGTGCTGGGTGGATTCAAACCGAGGGGATCCCGGTTATCGCGTGTACAGATATTCATCTGTTTTTACAGACGCAGCAGCACAGGTTACATTTATCTATTTGAGGTTTACGTCCTGCCCTCGGGTCGTGGTTGTTTCTTATGAGAGCAGGAGATGATACGGTGTCAGTAATCTCATAAAAGGGATACTGCATGGTTATATTTGTAGGATCGCAGGCACAGCTGCATGTTTTTGTGATGGGACATTTTAAGCACTGTAACATGCTCTCTTCGTGTCGCTGTACTATTAAAATAGCCCCTTGTAGGAGCTAGATATGAACTTGCCCTTCCCGTGTGTCATGGCACAGGGGGCAGCAAGCCTCTGCCCTCCAGATGATTCAGAACTACATGAGGCTCTGTCATCCTAATGAGTAGCTCAGCATCATGGAACATGCAGTTCCAGAGCAGCTGGAAGGCCAAGGTTTCCTACGCATGTAGCAGGATGCCCGGGCCCCTTCCTGCCTTTTTCATAGCTCTGAATAAAATACGTAAGCTGGATGTGCTCACGCTGCTCCAGGCAGCCTCTGCAACGCTTCCTGAGCTGACAGTAACTCGCTCTGGATACATGAATCGATGGACGCGCGCACTCCTGCGTGCAAATCTTTAAACTGCAGATGGGTGCTGAACAACGCATCCCACAAGCCTCTGCTAGGCAGTGCTTTATAGGGTACGTTCAGTCACCGCAGACCTGGATCAGAAGTTCTCAATGGTCTAGTCCACTTCCTGGTCAGAGCATGACTTGCATTGCATCCTGGGAATTTTCAGGAAAACCAGATTTTTAAAGAAGCATTATTTTTTTTCCCCCTGCAATTGTCATTGACGTGATGAGGTAAAACGTCTCATCATGGAGCATATCGTTCAGAAAATATAAGTTCTTCAATAAGCATTGACTGTGATTGTAAACAAAGGGGAAGTTCTCCATTGTTGCAGCTGTGACAAATGTTGGAGTTTTTACAAAAGAGAGATTAAAACAATGGCAGGAGAAGCTATTCGTGCCGTCGTTTTAATAATTTCTGTCTTTTATGTAACGCTGGCACTTGTGACAAGGGCAACAACGGCTGTTTTCA
This sequence comes from Leptobrachium leishanense, assembly GCA_009667805.1. Taxonomy (NCBI): domain Eukaryota; kingdom Metazoa; phylum Chordata; class Amphibia; order Anura; family Megophryidae; genus Leptobrachium; species Leptobrachium leishanense. Next base: position 81,079,756 of record CM019066.1, on the reverse strand, counting down.
CCATTGTTTGCAATTAAAGCAAGCGCCGGTGCTTTGTGGCTAACCCCCTTTGTGTATGTGCGACACTTGTGGCTTTTTTTTCTTGGTTCAGCAGTGAGCTTTCCACTGGAGACTATCATTAATTCAGTTTGCTGGAAAAATCTTTTAGGCATACGTTACGTATGGTTTATCACACGCTGACAAAACCCTTTCATGCACAGCGGCTCTAATCTTTAACCACATTCTCAGAATTAAATCAATGTAGATGTCCAAATTATGATGGTGCTTCATGTCTTAAAATATATATTTATATAAAAAATTTAATTTTCAAACTTTCATACCATGTGTCTGCAAGGGTTAAATAGGGATTGAAGTGAAGTGTATATGATGGGGGGGGGATCTATTCATCCCCACCAGACCTCTAGTTACAGGAGATGCAGTAACAGCAGTGGATGAGTTTGCTTTCAAAATCTTCCCCTTGATTTGGACCAAAGTCCCATTGGTGTGTGTGGGTGTGTGTTAATGTTCCATCAGCCAATACACAGCCCAGGGTGATTTAATGCATTTCTGGCTAAACACTAGATTGGCCACCTGCTCCCTGGCCACATTCCCCATAATACTCTGGCATGATACTTCTGCTGGCAAGGCATTATGGGAGTGCATCTGCACCAGCTGATATTCTCTTCCGCCTGGGCGCTCTGCTTGAAACTATTATCTCAGCCGATGCAACTAATGCCTCAGGGCATGGCCTTTACATAATGCCCGAGCAAAAGTAAACAATAGCTTGGAGTGTGGGTGTGTGTGTTATTGCTTATTGCCATTTAATATTTATATTTTTTTCACATCTCTGCGACTGACAGTGCTGTCTGCTCATTTGTGTATGTTGCATGGCATTCTGGGTGTGGTGGAACGTCATTCAACGCTGTTGTGCTAATAACAAGTCTGACCAGCCCTGTATTACTAAAGCAACGTGGAGGGTTATTTTGTTTTCCCTGTCACCACGTGAGCCGCCGTACAGCTATACGGGGACTATATGGGGAGGAATCTGCCTCCGCTTCCTAGTGCTCAATGTCCTGCAGCCTGTGCTATAGCTGCACGCTCTCGCCTCATCGTGCCCTCTTCTGTCTCGGAAATCAACTGAGCGCCTGTTTCGCCTGGAAATACGCATCACCATGAGCAGCTGTAGCCCTGGGGTCACTCTATGTGGATGGGAGTTCAGCACGGGGCAATGGTAGGATCAGGATGCATTGCAGTGACAAGGGATTAGTGGTCAAATACAAGCATTTAATAGGTCTGCATAACACACAGGTTTACTCCCAAATCTCACCTGCCGCTGTTAACCTTTCCTTTCCCTCAGGATTATTATGGTTGCAATATCTGCGATTATTGAATAATCTCAATAGTTGTAGAGCGGAGATCTCTTTATCTGGAGAGGTCCCCAGCTTTCTCATGTAAGTGCTGTCCTCCGAAATGCATGGAATGCAGATAGTTGTATAGTACATTATATATGTAACTCTACATTCCACACACACAGCAATATATACTTAGTTACTCTCTCTACACACTGCTAATCTGCTTGGTATTAAACCCAAAGCGGTGTTTGTTAGTAGTGAGCCGGGGAGTAATGTTTAGTTCTGGCAAATAAATTGGATTTCTATCAGCAGTCCTATATAATATTATGGTCGTCTTCAGCGTTTTGTTACGTCCAGGGGCAGAAACAGAATACCATGAACTCTTTAATGACCAGCTCATACGTGATATGATTTATCTTTAAAGTTAATGTTCTTTTGTTGATAAACACTGCAGATTACTCAGGGCATCTGTAAGTGGGTTGTACTCAAATTACCCTCCAACCTGCCCTGGGGGTCACAGACTCGGCCTGTGGCCCCTTAAATGTAGAGATGATCACCAGTAGGCTGGGACCGAGAAGACTAGGTTTCCTATACTACGGTACAATGTGGTGCTTTATATGTTGTTGGTTGATCCAAGGAGAAATCGTCTTGCCATTATAGCTAGGTGTGACATCCAGATAGCCTCTGGCATCTGAATTTCTGGGTTAGTCAGCATACGTATGTTTGTACACATGGATTATTGTGCTAGGAAGACTTTCAAACAGACTGCGTTATGGTTATTATTACAGACCTTCTCAAAGAAGGTTGTAACACTATCAGGGGTATTCAGAGAGAGGTGAGAAGCAGGAGAATGATTGGCAAATGGAAAATTCTAGGTCAAAATCTAGCCGCTTTGGAAAGTGAGATGAATGGGAAAATTTTTCTGGTTTGGCTATTTTGATCTAGAATTTTCCATTCTCCAGTCATTCTCCTGCTTTTCTCTGCTCTCTGAATAACCCTGTATGCATATAGGGTCTCTCCAGGCACCCTAACCTTTTATTTCCCAGCTCAATAGCCATGCTTGTTTGTCCTGCTAACAGCTTATTAACACCCCTCAATAAGTTTAAGGATTGGATGATCCCTAATGCCGTTCCTTTTTTTCCTATTCTTAAATGATGTATCTAGATTAAAGGGATTTATAATTTCATGAGCAGACCTTCGCCGCCATTCCCTTGTCTGGATTGCAGGAGAGGTTTCTGGGCATTGAGGAAAGAATAACGGCAAATTCAATTGCTTTTTCATAAGCCGTGTTAGTTCTGTTAATGAAGCACGTCGTCTTTTGTACAGCACCGCTGTGTATTGCCATGGCAGCAAACACAATTTGTTCATTGCGTGCATCGGCTTCTGATGCCAAGGTGAGCTTTTTGTACGACTATACAGGCATGGTGGAAGAGCGGAAAACTGCTTCCAGTAGTGCAGTAACACGGCCTCGTTTTCTCAATCTTTTTGTTTCAATTTCTTGAATTATGTCAAAACCCCAGGTTTTAGCATCATGTAAATTCCCACTTGACCTTCTCACTTCCTAACCACAAGCTCTGGCTTCACTTGCTTCCCGATGAATAATATGGCTTTGTTGTAGTAAGTGTCCTATACCTTAGCAATCAGCATCTCCCTGGCGTCTAGATTTGTCAAACCTCGTACTGGGGGGTGGGAGGGGGTATAAACCAACTGGTCTGCTGCATTTCTTTTTTCCTTTCCATTATTTTGCACAAATCTATATGAAAACCTTGCCTGTCTCCTTAAACCCAGTGTTGGCTTTTACATTTGATACAAATTGGTTACATTTTATTATTCCCATAGTATGTAGCTTTCTGGCCTAACATTCTGGTCCTTTATGTTTCTAAAACAGACCTGGACAAAGACCACCACAAGCTCCTAGAATACCGCGTCAGGTTTCAAAATGAATAGGTTGTTTTTACAGAAACTTGTTTAACAAATCTCTACCTTTCTCCTAAAAACAAACAAGTACTTGGTCCCGAAGTGAAGTTTAGAAATTGTCAAGCCTGGTTCTGAAAAGTCCTTGTTTCATTTCTTCCACTAGAGGGCAGCACGAAGGGAATTCCCTTTCTGGTGACAGGATCATTGTTATATAAAATATGTTAAAGGAACACGCACGTGGAAAATGCAAGTTTTTGTGTGTTAAGAGAAACCCGGGGAAAATTCTCAACAGAGTCCAGAGTTGTGACTAGACAATGAATTATGGAAAAGTGATAAAGCAGTGTCAAATTGAGAGCTATGTTCTGTCTAAACATTGCAAATCCCTGGTCAATTGTCTTCGGTTCATTTTTATACTTTTCTTTTTCTTTCAATGCATGTTGAAGCTCAAATTTACGAATGTTTTTGTACCATGCAGTCTTAAAAATTACTCGCCCTTTAATATTCAGTGTTTTGTTTTGTGGTATGGAGTGCCAGTCATGTTAGAGTGCTGCTGGGGTGTCTGTGGACTGTTAGTATGTTCACTAGATATTAGAGTGTGTTTGTATAATCTGTTTACACATCCGTCGCTTCGTCTACACACATCTATGGGAGTTATTCAAAATCGACTTTGTTACATCGTGGACAAATGCTGGCCGTGATTTTTTTTTTTCTCTTTCCCTTTTGATCTCAGTGGACAGATGTATGAAGAGGTTTTTGTTTTGTGGGTACCGATTATCTAGTCCCCACCCTAGTGAACCTCCTACTTTCGTGTTGGGAGGTGTGTGGTTGATCATCTTCCAACAGGAACGGTGTCCTGTGTAAAGCACAAGTCTGTCTTCCCATTCAGTCTCTGGCTGCAATCTTTGTAATCGTATATTTTTGGGAATTGTAGACAGTCATCAAAATCTCCAGGGTTTGGAGTTGGACATCCCTGGTGTGTGTCTCGTGTGTGTGTGTGTGTGTGTGTGTCTCGTGTGTGTGTGTGTGTGTGTCTCGTGTGTGTGTGTGTCTCGTGTGTGTGTGTGTCTCGTGTGTGTGTGTGTCTCGTGTGTGTGTGTGTCTCGTGTGTGTGTGTCTCGTGTGTGTGTGTGTCTCGTGTGTGTGTGTGTCTCGTGTGTGTGTGTGTCTCGTGTGTGTGTGTGTCTCGTGTGTGTGTGTGTCTCGTGTGTGTGTGTGTCTCGTGTGTGTGCGTGTGTGTGTGTCTCGTGTGTGTGTGTGTGTCTCGTGTGTGTGTGTGTGTGTCTCGTGTGTGTGTGTGTGTGTGTCTCGTGTGTGTGTGTGTGTGTCTCGTGTGTGTGTGTGTGTGTGTCTCGTGTGTGTGTGTGTGTCGTGTGTGTGTGTGTGTCGTGTGTGTGTGTGTGTCGTGTGTGTGTGTGTGTCGTGTGTGTGTGTGTCTCGTGTGTGTGTGTGTCTCGTGTGTGTGTGTCTCGTGTGTGTGTCTCGTGTGTGGTGTCTCGTGTGTGTGTGTGTCTCGTGTGTGTGTGTGTGTGTCTCGTGTGTGTGTGTCTCGTGTGTGTGTGTCCAATTTAGAGCTCCTTTGCAAATCAATTGCTGTCGTGAATGTTTCACCTGAATCCACTCTTTTATTCTTTCCAGGGAATTTGCTGGAAGACCCCATCGCTCCAACCAATTCCACATGCCAGCATTACGTCTGCAAGCAGTGCAAAGGGAAAAAGATGATGATGAAACCTTCATGTAGCTGGTGCAAAGACTACGACCAGTTTGAGGAGAACAAACAGTTAAGCATTCTGGTGAACTGCTACAAAAAGCTTTGTGAGTACATCACGCAGACGCCTTTGGCCCAGGACATAATGAACACCGTGGAATGTTCTGCAGACCTCTTGGCTTTTCTTCCAGAAGAAACTGCACCTGAGGAGCAAGAAGGAACGCCCTCCAGGCCACCTTCCCCTCTGTGTCCATCGCATTCCCCGCTGCCATCACATTCAGAGATTGCTGCAGAACCAGAGATAAACTTCTGTCAAATCCAGCATGATAAGCTAGACCTTGGGAAGGAGTGCTCGGTTACTAATGGGTTGGTGAACTGCAATGGGCTCTCAGAGCCTGAACTCACTGTAAATATTACTTCTCCTGTAAGCCCCGGCCCCATGGACCTTTGTTGCACAGCAGTTGACATTAAAACAGAAGACTTGTCGGATACTTTAGAGTCTGTCTGCGACCCGGTTTCCGCCAGCGAGTTTGGTTCGTCAGGACTTGATATGTGTCCTTATAGTGATGACCTCAAGAGCAATGACCCGTTGCTTTTGAGTATGGAGGAAGTGCTGCAGACTTTAGAAACCGTTTCAGGTGCTGTGAGCGATTGTGATTTGCACCACAGCTTGGACACGTCAACGTCTAATGGAACGTTTCTCGACATTTGTCCCCAACCCCTTACGCACACAGTTTTGTTGTCTGACAGCCATGTTCCTCCCCACGGGATCACTTGCACTGCTGCCACCCTTAAAATGGTGAAAACCAACCGCAAACGCTCACGCTCCGAGAGCGACAGCGAGAAGGTCTTGCCTTTGCCCATATCCAGCATCATTCTCGGGCCGCCCACTCCTATGCTGATTGCGCGGGAAAACAGGAACTTTTTGCAACCTGTGATTACTGTCCCCAATGGGGGCAACTCGTCCAAAATCAGCAAGACCATCCTGCTCTCCAACAAAGCGATAAAGAAGAACCCAGAGCACGGCCCTAAGAAATCACATCCAAAATCTAAACAGACGTTGCTGAAAACGAAAGAGAAGATGAAGGAGAAGATGCCCAGCAATAACGTGGTGCCGGGAAGCCCTACCAAAACTGTGTATAAAAAGCCTCAGGAGAAGAAAGGCTGCAAGTGCGGACGTGCTACCCAAAATCCAAGTGTTCTTACATGCCGAGGCCAGCGCTGTCCTTGTTACTCGAATCGCAAGGCGTGTTTGGACTGCATTTGCCGTGGCTGCCAAAACTCCTACATGGCAAATGGGGAGAAAAAGCTAGAGGCTTTTGCAGTGCCGGAAAAGGCGCTGGAGCAGACCAGGCTTACTTTGGGCATTAACGTGACGAGCATTGCGGTGCGCAACGCAACCTCGAGCACCAGTGTCATCAATGTTGCAGGTTCCCCTGTAGCGACATTTCTAGCTGCCAGTCCCCACGATGACAAAAGCCTAGACGAGGCTATAGACTTGAGATTTGACTGTTGATTGGGCTTGGATATTCCTAGCCCAAAACGAGCAGAGGGTGGGGGGGGGGATGACTTCACTTTTATGGCAGCTATGGTTCTGGTCGGTTTAAATTGTCAGATCCTCTGCATATAAGATCACTTGTATCAAGTGTGTTCGTTGCTAAGTTATGTGTTTGTTTGGGAGCGGGAGGGAGACGGTCAGGTAGGGCAAGTTTGGATGTAAGAGAAATTTGTAACCCTAAAAATCTGTTTCCTTGACTTCTGTATAAGGGTTTGGAGAGATTATTATTATTTTTTTTTTGTATGCACCTGATTTATAGAACACGATCTTTGGCAAGACGATCAACCGCAGAATGACCTTTTGTATCCTGTCCAGTGTTTCATAAAGTTGACGAGGTTCAATCTAGTTAGTCTGTCATAAACACACTTGTTGCCCCCGGTCTGATAGGGACTAATCACTTGGCAGTGAATTCAAATTCGCAACATCCAGAGCTTTACTTTATCCCACAGCGCGCCTAACATATATATTCTAAGAAAAAACCAAAACGCTTGCATGACCTGTGTATGTAGAATCATAATGGTCACCAACAAATGCGGTTTTCAGCTTACATGCAGACGTGCTAGAGTTTAAGGTCTCAGGTGTCAACCAATTTCTCCATTTTTGGTTTTCTGCTAATGATTTTCCTTCTGGGCAGCGTTTGCAGCTCGGCCAATTCTTTCAGTAAATCGCTTGCGGCGCATCTACCCGTTCAGATTCCAGCTGGGAGCGCTGAAAGGTGATTTTCACTCTTCTGTTCAACATGTTACATACTGTACATCAGGGCTTGGCGAACCCAAAATCAAAATTTGAGAGCTGGTAATAAAACCTCAGACAGACTTGCATTTCTCGGAGCAAGACATAAAGGTTTTTTACCTAATGTGTTAATAATCTGAACCTGACGTGACAAATTAATGTACGTAATATATTAACCCCTTTAAGGACCAGGGTTTTTTAAAGTTAATGCATTTATGACATAAACGTTACATCGTTGGTCCTTAAGGGGTTAAAGGGCGACTAGTGTGTCCCATAGTGGGTGTCTGGGCTCAAATGCATGATGTCATCCTCTGTCAAGTGATTTAGATACAAACACCGATCCTTGGTCTCTATTAAATTCAGAGTAGGACTTTCTGCGAGTGTGCGTATGACATCACCCGTGTTATTTCGCTAGATCTCATACAAATGAGATGACATTGTCAGGGCTTTGATTCATGTGTATAATTTCAGGGCATGTGCTAATAATCCATTAAAATGATCTAATAGCAGAGCTGTCAAACTCACAGCCCACCGTATGTTGATGCCTACAGTTCCCAGAATTCTTCCAATGCAATAGATGGCCATAGAATCATGGGAGTTTTAGTACTGAAACGTTTAGGTGGCCAGAGATTGGCAGCCTTGATCTATAGAGAGCGGTGATACAGGCTGGCAGTGTGGTGCAGGGGAGTCAGTGTTACACCTGGAGTACGTCTTTATGATTTCTGTATCCGTCGCAGGATTGATGTAATGCTGTCAGAATGTAACCGTGTTATAGACCAAGATCCTAACGTAACCAAATGTGACCTGTTCATTCTAATACAGCACCATTAAATCTTCTATGGGAAGTTTATGGTTGTGAATTGAAAAAATTATATAGAAAAAAAAAAAAGCACTTGTCAACTTCCCTCATGGATATCTGTGTGTGATGAGTGAGACCTGATAAAAGCAGTGCGATTTGGTTTTTAAGGTGCAGAGCTGAAGTCCAGACCCTGAACACGCACATCTTTGACAGATTGAGCATATTGACAAACCCAAAATGCAGAGATTTTAATAAAATCTTAATGAAATAATGACCCACACTCGACCGGCTCTAAAATCTAAGTGCAATACAACCTGTGTTTTGTTTGTGGAATTCTCCTGTTTTTACTCTGAACTAAAATGCTCCCCGTCACCCCCTCACGTTCTTAACCCATTGTGGATCTGAGCTATTCTGCTTGTCCTGTCATGTTTTGTAACCCTTTTTTTTAAAAAAATTTTAGCAGGATTAATTTCAATACACAGGAGACTCGCTGCCCAGCAAATCCCCTGCTATGTTTTCCGTTGTATCCTGCTGGCAGTTGTGCAAGGAAGTGCTGAGGGTTTAGCTGACAGACCTGGGTATTGTTTTTTAGGCTGGGAAGGATTTTTGCTGCTTTTAGCTTTACTTTTTTCTGTCGGTTTCGCCCCTCACTCAGACCCCGCTGCGCGCAGTTGATTTTTTTCGGATTCGCCCTATACCCAGTAAGCATGTGGAATTTTTAAGCAGCGGGATAAATCGGGACGGGGATCTCCAACTCAGCTCCCTCAAGATGTTGTTAAATTAAACTAAATCTCTTTGATTCTCAGGCCATCTATGGCATTCAAAGGATTATGGGAATCTTAAGCAATCACCATCCGAGGGGTCGGAGTTTGAGATCCCTTACTTAGATTGTGACAGTGATGTTGGTTAATGGATATTCGAAGGGGCAAATGGGTGAAGGAAAACAAATTTTAATCCTGAAGGAATAGATCTGCCAGTACGAATGATGTTTGCTTTTGCTGCGTTATATGTTGTCCTTTTTAACCCTGGGATATTTTTAATTGTAACCACATCCTAGGCCCTCCAGGTATTTTGGAACTGCATCTCCCTCAATGCTTAGCTACTTACGAGGTTGTCTGAGCCTCATGGGTGATGTAGCTCTGAAACCTCTGGAGAGCCACGTTTGCTGACTTAAAGGAATAAAGAACAAGACGTTCCCCATCTGCAATGTCACTGATATCGTTTATAAATGGGAAATGTCAAGTCCAGATTTACAATCCTGTAAGCGGAAACCCCTTCAAATCATAATTATCTGTGGGTCATTTGTTGCATCGATAACTAATCTTGCACAAATGATCGGAAGCAGTGATTACACACACCCTTTTTTTTTTTTTTTTTTGCTGCTCAGAGAAACCAATATTACTTTCCCCGTGAATGAAACCCTCCTGGGTGATGCATGTTGTGTCTGTCCCACATAGAAACTTGGAGAGCTGAATGATCCCCACGCGCAGCGCAGCGGATGTCTCTAGATGTATCAGTTTCTCGTTTCTGCAAGTGCTCTGTTTTATTACATAGCATTCATGTGGTATCCTGAAAATATGTCCCACCAGCTGCTTTAAGCCTGCTGGCCCTATGAACCTGACGACTAGCTGAGAAAGCGGGACTTTTTCTTCAATGTCTCACCTTGTGGCTCAAAGATTTTTTTATTTTCTTTTAAAAAAGTCCTTTTCAATGTGTTGCAATAGCGTTTATACTTCTGGCTTTGTTTTCATCGGTGTCCATGCTTCGTGCATCTCGAGTTGCTCCAGGTTCTACGCGCTTGGTTTAGTATCTACAGTTCTTACAAAACAATTTTAAAAGCCTGATAATAAAAATCTGGACGAGATCAGATTCCTTCGGCATTCTGAATAACTCCCTGGGTTTCAAAACTTCATTTCCTATGATCCTCGGTCTGAGCATTATGGGAAATGTGTTTCGGAGATTACCAGTCATACACGCGTTTTGTCTTGCTGACGAGCTTTCCATGTGAAAGACTTGCTATGTTCTATCCAGTTACCCATTCCCCGTACCCGCACTTGCATTAGGGACCTCAATGTGCTGCATTGTTTTACTTGCACTTCTTGTACGGCAATTGTTATGCTGATACCTGTTATGTCTCCAAAAATCATAATTAGGCTTACTCCTAAGGCGAGCTCTTCTGTGGGTTTGACAGGCTTGGGGACGTAAAATGGTTCTGATGGTGATCAACAAGATGTCAAAACTATCCAAGCCGACCCTTGAACCCCCTGCTATAGTGGCATCCGTTTCCGTTCTGTATTGTGTGTTCCCCGTTGTCATCTTTGTGAATGTGGGCTGGTAGTTTAATTTGAATTCCAGTACAATTTATTGTGAGGTCAGAGGCTAGGGAGGCAAAAAGCCATAGGAAGATGTGGTGTGTCTGGTCTGTAATCCCCTCCATATTTGTATTTTTTTTTTTTTTCTTCCTTTTTTGCAAGAAGAGTTCAAAACTATTTTTGATAACCAGAGTAAATTGGGGGGGGGGGCTACTTAGCATTTTTATTTCTCGTAACTGGCATCTGTTTTAATTTTAAGTTATGATGTATTTATGTATCTTGTCTGCGCCCCCCCCCTTGGTTTTCTGAGATGACCAAAATATTAATCCCCCCCCCCCTTTCTCTTCTCAGTCTCTGTATGACCTTTGTGTATCTCTGGGTTTTGGGCAGGGCGAGAGACTGAGCGGGTTTACAGCTTTAACGGGTAACACTGTCTCTTGCACTTACTCTAATGCCACATTTTGTTTCGCACAACCAGACACTAACCTGCGACCCTAGCGCTGTAGTGGACTGCATTTCACGTGTTTTACCGGTCATGGGGGAAAAAAGAATCCATTATTCAAAGTTGTCTGCTGCTCCCACGCATTTTACATTAAACAGAGCATCCCCCCCCCCCCTACCTGTGGGACATATGCACGGTTCAATCAGTATTCACATTGTATGAATGGAGACCATGAAGTCCCGTTTGGCCGTCTAGAAATGTTGCTGTTAAAAGTTCAAATGGCTTATTCTATTTCACATGTCCCCTTCTTATTTCCATTCCTGATTACCAGTGTCATGTCATGTTTGACATTATGTTGTGATATTTTTTCAATGCTGGTATTCACTGCCACCTTTTGAAATATGTATTGAGTTGTAAATTTTATCAATAAATGTTAGTTTTCTAATGCTGTGGTGCCGCTTTACTGAAGCACATGACTCTCACACTTTTAAATGCTATATTTATTTTTTTCTTCCCAGTCCATTGCGGTGTATCCCCATGTTTGTGTCAATGTTCATCTCTACACGTTTTGGTAGTGACATGGTTAATTCTTTAGCGATGACATGCAAATCTTGGCATATAATACCTGTTTGCATGCTTTTTAATGCAATGGTAGTGTGCCCTGCAGAGAAACAAAATATTGATCTCCAGGGATGCACTGATACCGATACTAGTATCTGTATCGGTGCCGAACCAGGGTACTTGGTACTCGTGCAGAGGACCCGATACCGAAAGCCAGCGCTGGGCTGGCTTGCCGGCCAGTTTCCTTGGGGCAGTGTTCGGCACGCTGCTAGGCTCCTCCAATGTTCCTATTGAAAAGCGGTCACATGACTTTAAAAGTATCAGTACTTGGTCTTAAATGGTATTGGTACATCACTTGATCGCCTAACAAAAAGCTTGACAGAGTTTTCTACTCCATTATAACAGCCATGGAGAGGGCAAAATATAGGGAGAGCTCTGGGGTCACTTAGTCCTGTACAGGGGTGAGATTTGGGGGGGGGGGTGTTTACAATGACTGAAAATCCCTGTACAGTCGTTATTCCACATATTTTTATATTCTATTAGTATTTATTTTATGCTCACAATCTCATTATGATCCCTGCAAATCCCCATAAGCAGGAGATCTCGCCATTTTTATTTAGATTTACCTAGGACACAAAGGCCATTTCTGCCTGTATGCTGTAGGGTTGCACCGATACTGGGTACTGCAGGAGTACTTGGTACTCGTGTAGTACCCCCCGATATTTTTCCGATACCGGAAGCCGGCATTGAGCCGGCTTGCCGGCATCCGAGGGGCTGCGGCGACTGTCCGAATGCTCTATCAGCATTCGGACAGCTACCCTTGGAGCTGCTCTCCGCCATACTTACCTTCCTGAGCGCCGGGAATGTCTCCGCGCGTGCGCTCGTTGGAAGGCCCCCAGCCGCGACCACGTGGGACCATGTGATCGCGGCTGGGCTCCTTCCAACGAGCGCACGTGTGGAAACTTTCCCGGCGTCGCTCAGGAGAAGGTAAGTATAAACAGTGAGCAGCTGCAGGGCCTGTCCGAATGCAGATAGAGCATTCGGACAGGCCCTGCAGCTGCTCTCCGCTATGATACTTACCTTCCTGGGCGACGCCGGGAAAGTTTCCGCGCGCGCTCGTTGGAAGGCCCCCAGCCGCGATCTCGTGGTCGCGGCTGGGGTCCTTCCAACGAGCGCACGCGCGGAGACATTCCCGCGTCGCGGGGAGGGGGGAGAATCCGTGAGCTGGAGTGGGCATACCCATGTGTGAGCTGGGGGCATACCCATGTGTGAGCTGGGGCAAAATGAATAATAAAATATATATATATATATATATCTAGGGATGCACCGATACCACTTTTTTAAGACCGAGTACGAGTACCGATACTTTTTAAAAGTACTCACCGATACCGAGTACCAATACTTTTATTTAATATCATGTGACGCTTTCCAATAGGAACAGACCTCATATAAAAATTTATATGAGATTGACCGCAGCTCAAATGGATTTGCCCCAGGTCTCATGGATTTGCCCCCAGGTCTCATGGGTTTGCCCCCAGGTCTCATGGGTTTGCCCCCAGCTCACATGGGTTTGCCCCCAGCTCACATGGGTTTGCCCCCAGCTCACATGGATTTGTCCCCCAGGTCTCATGGATTTGTTCCCCAGGTCTCATGGATTTGTCCCCCAGGTCTCATGGATTTGTCCCCCAGGTCTCATGGATTTGTCCCCCAGGTCTCATCGATTTACCCCCCCGCTCGAACGCTGGGGAAGCTGGCCGTGTGCATGTAAAGCACGCGGCCAGCGTTCCCCTCCGGCGCGCCAAATATTCACCCTTCCTGAAGTTCCGGTCTCTGGGCAGTGATGCGGTCACGTGGCCGCCGGGTTTCGGTATAAGGTATCGGTACTCGGTCTTAAAGTGGTATCGGTGCATCCCTAGTATGCTGGTTATGCAGACCCCACACAACATTGTGTAGGTAAGGAATGCCTTTTAGTGTTCAGAACCTTTCTTCCCAGCAATATTTCTGTGATGGATAAACAAATGAAAAATTCATATTAAAATAATGTAAATTTCATTTTCAATCTCAGAATAGCAACAATCTGCAAAATTGCTATTTCAGCCTATATGAACACATGTACTTGGTAGTGAAGGGTTAAATTTGGAAAGTGAGACACAGCTTCTTAAAGGGAAGATATTAGGGATGCACCGATACCACTTTAAGACAGAGTACAAGTACTGCTACTTTTTTCAGGTACTCGCCGAGTACTTTTACTTTTAATGTCATGTGACCACTTTTCAATAAGAACAGACCTCATCTATATTGCCCCCCAGCTCACGCTCGCATATTGCCCGTTCGAGCACTGCCACTTGCACACCGGCTGGCAAGCCAGCCCAGTGCTGGCTTCCGGTATCTGTTTAGGCATCGGAGGCCATCTGCACAAGTACCAAGTACTTCTGCAGATCCCGGTTTCGGCACCGATACTAGTATCGGTGCATCCCTAGAATATGTAATGTATGTATATATTACACACTGATCAGAACATACCTTTGTGGATAATCTATAAAATTCAGTATTTAGTCCTTTTCCCTTCTGGCAGACTATTACTTTATAACCAGGATGCACCTATAATTAGGGTGATTGTGTGCTTGGATTTTCTATTTTTTTTCCCCTACTGTTCCTGCTTAATTTGCTAGTCGATGGGCTCATGCATACCCAGTATCAAAAGCAAACCTCCCTAATAAACCCCCCCTCAGATTTGTGCCATCAAGAATGAACGCCAGACACGTGTCCATCTATTTACAATTGTAAATCATAAAATCCCAGTGAAAGCTCGGAAAAATATGTAAGATGTTCGCTGCAAACCAGAGCAAGGCTTGACTAAAAACACAGATGTTTTGCTCGTGATGTAAAAAGTTTCTATTTATGGTCAGACTTGCCTAAAACATGCAGGGAGAAATTACCTGATGGGTCCCTGTGCAATGGACTCCATGCAGATCAGAAAAGGCAGAGTACAAGAAATCCCAACGGGTATTTCACGAAGCACTGGTGTGTTTGCAGGCTTTGCAGCGCCAGCATTTCACAACTTCAGAGTGAGCGGAGAAGGTTTCGCAGCATGGCTCCGCCTGTCATACTTTAGGTCTTATTTTTGTGAAATGCTGGCGTTCGTCAATAGCGCAACACTGGTGTTCAGTTGTTCTGTATCAAGACTAGAATGATAAATCTACGCGTTCTCTCGCTTTCCAGTCCACCTTTAACAAAGTCGTCGTTTTATGCCTGATTCGTATCACTCCCATAATGTGCAAGAGAAAAAAGCAAATGCTTTGGTTTACCAGACATCTCCACCGGTCACTATAGGAGGGCCATTAATCTGTTTGGTTTGTTATTTTTAACTGTATCGGCTTTATAGAGACAGATATATTCTGTCGCACTAACATCTCTGTTTGCACCGGGACACTTCACGCTGGCCTGGATGAGCAGCAGAATCGTTTTAAGCACTGGGAAAAAAAAACATTACACCCCATTTCCCCGTTAAACTTGCACTTTTGATCAACTCACATTTATTTTTTTGGAGAAAGTATTTTACCAGGAAGGATACATTGAGATTTCTCTCGTTTTCAAGTATGTCCTACATGCCTGAGATTGTGTGTATTAACCCTTTCCTCACCTTCCAGCTGCCAGAGCAGATATTTGATCTGAATTTTTATTGGGAGCAGAAAAGCAAAAAAAAAAAACTTCTGTAAAAGGGAAGCTGCTGCATGTTGTGGGAACCAATGCGGAGTTAAGGTAAGCTGACAAAGTGGTGCAGAGGGAGTCAGGAGGAGTTAATATTTATCCCCTTAGTCCCTCCTCATTTTAACCTTAGAGTATCCGTTTACGTTGCCTACTGTGTCCTATCAGGGGATTGACCTTCAATATGTATAGTAGGTGGTTCGTGGATTATACCTAAAATCCATGCATTTTATACATCAGGCCACAGGAGGCTGTGTGTCACGATTTGATTCCCTTTAGTGGCTGTGGTGCATTACATTAGCCATGCGCCTGGTTTCTCATGTTTCTGTGAGGAATGCATAGTGTCTATCTTGAATTGTGGGACATAATACAGGGGATGACGCGGTGTTAAATCATTGCCTGCAGAAAAGCCGTGAGCCTGTAAATGGCAATGTGGGGGGGGGGGGTGTGCAAAAACACTGGCGCCACTCAATGTAATTGCAAAGGTATTCTATGGTAGCCTGCCTTACAATAGTGGTATACAGCGGAGAATCCTCCAAACTTCACTGAGTGTACAAATGAAAAAAAGACAATGGTGACCCCTAGGTGCCAAAATACATATTCGTACAAGCACTGAGGAAAGTGGGTATGTAAACATTCAGTGCTTATACATAATAGCAGAAGTACTGGTGAATGTGTTCCCGGGAAATACAATGTGAAATATAGGACAACATATCCGTTGGTTAAGCGGGCGTTCATACGATTCACAATGTTTGCGTGTGTATAAAAAAAACAGAAAAAATTTTGGGTTCAAATCCAGGAGAGCAGATCTGGTTTCTAGAATTCCACCAAAGAATTTTAGAACATATTTTCCTAGGAAGTTTTGTCGTTGCTTGCTTCTCTTTAAAGACCACCAAGACTGAGTGGTCTGTGCCACCCCATGAAAGTTGGCACTCGGCCTTATCTACAGAGCCAGTCTTGGTACAGGCTCTGATCCATGTGTTAATATAAAAGGTGCAGCGTGCATACCAGTTTAGGACAATATTGCACTATATTTTTTTCTGTGTTTCTCATGTTTTTTATATGACGAAATACAAATACTGGCAAATCGACAACGACACAGATCTTCGGTGGCAGCGAAATTGTCCCATAAAGAAGTAATGGTTAATCTATTCAGAAAACGCCGAACTGCAGCGAAATATCAGTGAAATGCCATGATTTTCAGTGATTCCATACGACCGGTTTACACAGGCGAATTCCATAGGTTTCAAAGTAAAACAATAGTTTTTATCAACCCTGTCACTGCTGAGCCATTTCACCTCTGTGTGCTGATCGCATTTTGACCATTTTGTGTTCATGTTTAAATGTGATTTTTTTTAAGTCAGGTTTTATAATACGACACAGACAAATTCTATATCGGTTTTTTTACGGCAGACTCCTAATATATGTATGCAGGTGAAACTCAAAAAAATTAGAATATCGTGCAAAAGTTATTTCAGTAATGCAACTTAAAAGGTGAAACTAATATGAGAGTTCAAGCCGTGATTTGTCATAATTGTGATGATTATGGCTTACAGCTCATGAAAAACCCCAAATCCACAATCTCAGAAAATTTAGAATATTGTGAAAAGGTGCAATATATTCTAGGCTCAAAGTGTCCCACTCTAATCAGCTATTTAAGCCATAACACATGCAAAGGGTTCCTGAGCCTTTAAATGGTCTCTCAGTCTGGTTCAGTAGGAATCACACTCATGGGAAAGACTGCTGACCTGACAGTTGTGCATAAAACCATCATTGGCACCCTCCATAAGGAGGGAAAGACTCAAAAGGTAATTGCAAAAGAAGTTGGATGTTCCCAAAGTGCTGTATCAAAGCACATTAATAGAAAGTTATGTGGAAGGGAAAAGTGTGGAAGAAAAAGGTGCACAAGCAGCAGGGATGACCGCAGCCTGGAGAGGATTGTCAGGAAAAAGCCATTCAAAAGTGTTGGACTTTCACAAGGAGTGGACTGAGGCTGGAATCAGTGCATCAAGAGCCACCACACACAGACGGATCCTGGACATGGGCTTCAAATGTTGTATTCCTCTTGTCAAGCCGCTCCTGAACAACAAACAATGTCAGAAGCGTCTTACCTGGGCTAAAGAAAAACAGACCTGGTCTGTTGCTCAGTGGTCCAAAGTCCTCTTTTCTGAGAGCAACTTTTGTATCTCATTTGGAAACCAAGGAGCCAGAGTATGGAGGAAGAATGGAGAGGCACACACTGCAAGATGCTTGAAGTCCAGTGTGAAGTTTCCACAGTCTGTGTTGATTTGGGGAGCCATGTCATCTGCTGGTGTTGGTCCACTGTGCTTCATTAAGTCCAGGGTCAACGCAGCCGTCTACCAGGAGATTTTGGAGCACTTCCTGCCACAGACAAGCTTTATGGGGATGCTGACTTCATTTTCCAGCAGGACTTGGCACCTGCCCACACTGCCAAAAGCACCAAAATCTGGTTAAAAAAACGTGGGATTACTGTCCTTTATTGGCCAGCAAACTCGCCTGACCTGAACCCCATAGAGAATCTATGGGGCATTTCCAAGAGAAAGATGAGCGACATGAGACTGAACAATGCAGAAGAGTTGAAGGCCGCTATTGAAGCATCCTGGTCTTCCATAAGCTATCAGCAGTGCCACAGGCTGATAGCTTCCATGCCACATTGCCGCATTGAGGCAGTAATTGCTGCAAAAGGGACCCAAACCGAGTACGGAGTACATATGCATGCCTATACTTTTCAGAGGTCCGATCTTGTTTTATTGATTGCATGCAATATTCAAATTTTCTGAGATTGTGGATTTGGGGTTTTCATGAGCTGTAAGCCATAATCCTCACAATTCGTTCAAGTCGTGATTTGTCATATTAGTTTCACCTTTTAAATTGCATTACTGAAATAAATGAACTTTTGCACGATATTCTAATTTTTAGAGTTTCACCTGTACTTCATGTCCTGCCAGGATGCTATGACAAAAAAAATTGAATTTCCATTCAGATTTCAAACATTTACAGCGTGTAAAATTGTTTTTGACATTTTATCATCTTTTGTGGTTTTATATTCTATGGGGGTTCTCGTAGAAAAATTGAAAAATATAGTAACCGGTAGGGATGCACCGATACTAGTATTGGTGCCGATACTGCCGTTTGCACGAGTACTTGGTCCTCGTGCAAATGGCCCGATACCTCTCTCCCCCCCCCCCCCGATACCGGAAGCCAGCGCTGGGCCGGCTTGCCGGTATCCATGGGGCTGGGAAAGCTGGCCGCGTGCATGAAACGCACACGGCCAGCATTCCCCTCCAGTGGCCCGCAATACTCACCTAGCGGAGGGTCCGGTCGCAGGGCTGTGTTGCTGTCGTTCCCAAATACGTCCACGTTCTTATAATACAGCTGACTGTGGAATATTTAGGAGCGAGGAAATTTCACGACTGTATTTGTTGCACAGGTGGCATCCTATCACAGTTCCACACTGGGTCACTCTCAGAAGCTCAGTGAATTCCATTCTTTCACAAATGTTTGTAAAAACAGTCTGCATGCCTAGGTGCTTGATTTTTAAACACCTGTGGCCATGGAAGTGATTGGAACACCTGATTCTGATTTATTTGGATGGGTGAGCGAATACTTTTTGCAATATATATATATATATATCTGCAATAATAAGCCTCCACACTATAATAAGTGTTGTTTATCTCACTTTTTGTCCTCCACCACAACCCTTGTAGATACTGATTTGCCCTACGGGTCCCAAGTATCCACTGCAACTGGTCATCATGCCTAGCTCCTAGCTGATGAGGGTCCAACAAACACGAAACAGTGCTGTCCTAGGAGTGGCCGTGACCAGTTACATAAACCTTATCTCTGCTAGAAAGCCACAGTGTGGCATAGCATTGATTTTAGGGTTCTGTGTAATAACAGACCCAGGATGCATAAAAGTGAGACATGTCATTTGAATATCCTACCCAGAATTCCTTGCTGCATATGGGGAATGTGGCACAGGAGCTCTGGGATGCAATTCATCGAATTGCTGTGATGTGCAGCTGGCTTCTGCAATAGTAAACATATATACAGTGGCAAGAAAAAGTATGTGAACCCTTTGGGATTACGTGGAGTTTTACATGAATTGGTCATAAAATGTGCTCTGATCTTCATCTAAGTCACAACAATTTGAAAAACACAGTCTGCTTAAAATAATACAACACAAACATATGTTTTCATGTGTTTATTGAACAGAACATGTAAGCATTCACAGTGCAGGGTGGGAAAAGTACGTGAACCCCTAGCCTAATGACTACTCCAAGAATTAATTGGAGCCAGGAGTGAGCCAACCTTGAATCCAAGCAGTGTGATATTATTGGATGTGTTGCTGAAAGCTGTCCTGCCCTTTAAAAACACACACCAGTTTTGGGTTTACTGGTTTCAAGAAGCACTGCCTGATGTGAACCATGCCTCGCAGAAAAGAGCTCTCAGAAGACCTACGATCAAGAATTGTTGACCTGCATGAAGCTGGAAAGGGTTACAAAAGTATCTCCAAAAGCCTTGATGTTCATGTGTCCACGGTAAGACAGACTGTCTACAAATGGAGAAAGTTCAGCACTGTTGCTACTCTCCCTAGGAGTGGTCGTCCTGTAAATATGACTGCAAGAGCACAGCGCAGAATGCTTAATGAGGTAAAGAAGAATCCTAGAGTGTCAGCTAAAGACTTACAGAAATCTCTGGCACATGCTAACATTTTTGTTGAAACATCTACAATAAGGAAAACATTAAACAAGAATGGAGTACATGGGAGGACACCATGGAGGAAGCCATTGCTGTCCAAAAAGAATATTGCAGCACGTTTGAAGTTTGCAAAAGAGCACCTGGATGTTCCACAGCACTACTGGCAAAATATTCTGTGGACAGATGAAACCAAAATTGAGTTGTTTGGAAAAAACACAACACTGTATAGAAAAAAAAGGCACAGCACACCAACATCAAAACCTCATCCCCACTGTAAAACATGGTGGAGGAAGCATCATGGTTTGGGGCTGCTTTGCTGCCTCAGGGCCTGGACGGATTGTGGAAAAATGAATTCCAGAGTTTATCAAGACATTTTGCAGGAAAACGTAAGACCATCTGTCCGCCAACTGAAGCTCAGAGGATGGGTGATGCAACAGGACAATGACCCAAAGCATACAAGTAATTCAACAAAAGAATGGCTTCAACAAAACAAAACACGCCTTCTGGAGTGGCCCAGTCAGAGTCCTGACCTCAACCCAACCCGATTGAAATGCTGTGGCATGACCTTAAGAGAGCGATTCACACCAGACATCCCAAGAATCTTGCTACACTGAAACAGTTTTGTGAAGAGGAGTGGTCCAAAATTACTGATCTGCAACTACAGGAAACGTTTGTTGAGGTTATTGCTGCCAAAGGAGGGTCAACAAGTTAAGTCCAAATGTTCACATACTTTTTCCACCCTGCACTGTGAATGTTTACATGTTCTGTTCAATAAACACATGAAAACATATAATGTTTGTGTTGTATTATTGTAAGCAGACTGTGTTTTTCAAATTGTTGTGACTTAGATGAAGATCAGAGCAAATTTTATGACCAATTCATGCAAAACTCCACGTAATCCCAAAGGGTTCACATACTTTGTCCTGCAACTGTATATACACATGTGAAAGTAGTGACTGGTTGACTCAACGCCCAGCTGAAACTGTTTAACCTAGGAACTTGAAATTTTGAAGGTACAGTACACTGTTTTTATGACTTAGGCAGTAGGCACCCACTAAGGAAGGGTTTTTGGAAACTCCGCCGCTAAGGGGGTAAAACAGGAGGTTGAAGATATTAAACAGGATACCTATAGCTCAAAAACAGAAGCCGTTACAGACATGAAAATTGGTATTTAGATTCGTCTTGAATAAAAAAAACACATTTTACCATTTTTCAAAAATCCAGTGGGGTGACAAAAATGGGAGGGGGGGGGTTGAAAACTTATCTCAAAAACCAAACATGTTACAGGTGTGAAATTTCGTATTTACAATCTTCTTGAAAAATGAAAAAAACACGTTTACCCATTTCCAAAATCCCAAGGGGGGGGGTGGAAAAAAGGGGGGTGAATACTTTTAACCCCTTCCTGACCGCTGACGCACCATGTACGGGTCTCTTAGACCGGCGGACATACATGTTATGTCAGCGGGCTCCTAACCTCACTCCCGATGCTTTCCTCCCTCGCAGTTCCTCGGTGTTCTGACAGGGTGGAAGCCTGCCGCGCAGTTTCTGGGGGGGCAGGCAGCCACGATGATGTCATTGGCAGATGCCCTCCGGCGCCTGCAATAAAATTCAGTAAGGAAGGGTCTCCTTTGGAGCCCTCTAACATACAAAAAATAAATAAATATTGCACCACTGGAAAGGGGAGAGTCTCCCCTTTTTCAGCAGTGTATTTTTTACACTTTTTGAGAAAGGATTTTACCAGGAAGGATACATTGAGATTTCTCTCATAACCCTTTCACTGACGGATCGCGAATTGGCGCATCTTGGATGTCAGCTAAGCCTCTGAGTCACCCACTAACCTCATCACCATGTGTGAGGACGTCAGTGGGCCAGCTAATCCCTAGCTGCCAAGTGGAGATAGGGGGATCCAGCTAGAGGGTCACTTCATTGGAAAGGCCTGATCATGGCCTTTCCAATGATAAACCGAACCAGGTTTGGTGTAAAAACAAATATAAAAAAATAAAAAAATTTTGGGGTGGGGGCAGCTTAATTAAATAGGATTTAAGCTGGCATTTAAACATGAGCATAAAATGGTCATAATGAGCTCAACCCACATAGGTTAACTGGCTCAGCAGTGAAGGGGTTAAAAAGCAAAAACATTTAAAAATTGGGTATTTCTATTCTTGGGACAAAATTTTGAAATTATGTTGTCGGGGTCTTTTTGGTGGTTGTAGATTTTGGGGATTAAATTACGAAAAAGTGTGTTTTTTTTAACATGAAATATGATGAAAAAGAAAAATTATTAAATTATCCATTTTAATAGTGGGAAAAACGGTGTATAATATGTGTGGGTTGCATAAATGAGTAAGGAAAATTTGACCTAAACACAAACCGTGCAGAAACGTAAAAACAGCAGCGGGCATGAAAGGACGGATTTTCGTAAAACCGCTCGGTCATTAAATAGGATACCCATCTCCTCAAAAATAAAAAAAGTTACAGACCTGAGATTTGGTATTTAGATTTGTCTTGTAAACTACGTGTTTTTTTTTTTTTTTCGAAGATCCAATGGGGGTAGGTGAAATAAGGGAGTGAATATTTTTTTTTTATTTTTTTTCGAGGAAGGATACATTGAGATTTCTCTCATTTTCAAGTATGTCCTGGGTGGCGAGTATGTACCGTTAGGTGTCTTGCCCAAGGTCACTTGCTGGAGAGGGACTCGTCGGGATCGAACCCATGTCTCCACACAGAGCAGTGATGTTACTGGAGCTCTACTCCACCCAGCCGGTACACAGTATACCTACTGTATATTTCAAAAACCAAAGATGTTGCAGGTGTGACATTTGATATTTACACTCTTCGTGAAAAAACCCAAACGTGTTTTACCATTTTACAAAAATTCAGTTAAGGGGGGGGGGGAGAGAGAGATAAAGGGGTGTGAATACTTTTATTTCAAAAACCAAAGATGAAATGTGTTTGAGGCTATGGTGCTAACCGGTACTGGTTGCGGGAAAGGGTGTTCATACCACGAATACCTCTTAGGCTAGGGTCAGACTGAGGCAGTGCGAACGCGCGTGCAGGCGCACTTAATCACGGCCGCACTAGCAGCAGATGCCGGGCAATGACGGCCAATATACGATGTACGGTCGCACAAAAGTCCGGCTGCGCAACGCAAGTGGAAAATGAACGCATTTTTTCGAGAACGTTAAACCACTAGTACTGACGTACAGAGTGCGCTGCGCCCGCTAGCGGCGTGTGTGCGTGAATTGGAGACATCAGACGCTGCTAATGTCCGGCCAACATAACGTCCAGATGCAAGAAGTGTTTTATTGATGATCCGTACAAAATCACGGATGAAACTGCGCATAGTATGACCGCTATTGCGTATTCCGTGAAAAAATACGTCCATTCTTCGAACGCACATTTTCACGGACAACGTGAAAAATGCGTTAGTCTGACCCTAGCCTTATACCCTCAGAATATCCGTTTTTCAATTCAAAAGGCTTCAGTTCACTCTAAACGTTTGTTTTGCGATGACCTTAAACGAGTCTCTATGGCAGACTTTGAAGGTAGCAGGGATTGACCTAAGAGAAGTCTGCCAGTAATGTAGTCCATAAAGAAGTACTCAAATAGATTTATTTTCTATGTTCCAAATGCCAAAATAAATTCCTTTTTTTTTTTTCGTCTCTCATTGTCGGTTTGTATTTACAACACAAAAAATTTAATGGCTGCATATAGATGAAATAACTTTATTTTGTAGCCAGACTAATGTCTGCAATAAACATTACTTAAGACATCAACCTCTCAATTATATTTTATACAGTTTGGTAATTTTCAGTCTTTTTTAGTTGTATAATTTGATAAATTTTTATAATCCTTTATCTGGTCAGCGATCTCTCTGCTCTTTGCTGCATTACACTTTGAACCCATGCTCAGCTCCATTACTTTTTTTTTTTTATATATTTAAGATTTTTATTTTGCACAATAAATGGTCATAAACCGACCTGTATAGTTGGCCACGCAGGACCGATCAATATAGTCTCGTAGTAATCATACAGGTCTTTACGGCTGTAAAATGCCGAAAAACCGCATAGGAAAGTCTCACAAAGAGAAAGTCTCAAAGACAAAATGTTCTCACAAATTGTCCAAATCGTTACAGAATGTGGGGGGAGAAATAACACAACCGGGGGGGGGGTGTAAATAAACATCTTAGTGGGGTCTCAGCATAACAGGGTGGATGAGGACTCTGTTCAGTCAGTGTCCCGCCACACGGCGCGGTTGCATACACTTCCAAGGGTACAGGTTCTGTCTCGGACACCATAAGCGCTAGGTCGCTCCAGTCGCACCCCGGGGCCATGGCATGCACCGCCTCCCCTCAGTGCAGGGCCCATCAGTCCCGCTCAGCACCACCAGATCAATTCCAGGAGAAAGCCCCACGGCAGTCACCTCTGCGATCACCGGCTCAGCTTCCTTCTCACCCGCATGCCTCCCGGGTTCTCCGCTCAGCTGGGAAGTCGTCTTCAAAGATGGGGAACTCTAGTAAGGCTCGGGGCTGCCAGGGTCACCCACCCGCGTCGCACCGTCAGCCGGGGCGGGAGATCCGTCTGCACCCTCACCAGGTGAGTCCGTTCCCAGGTCCGGTCCACTCAGGAACCCTACATCTCCATCACCTCTCAGCACCACCATCAGCCCCCTCCAAGTGCCACTCAAGATCGGGTTCCCCTCGTCCCCCGGAAGCTGCTCCAAGAAATCCATCATGCATGTGAGTGCAGCCTCCTGGCCTCCGAGGGGGATAGGGGGTACCGGTAGACGCCTTCTCACTCGCTTCTTCACCGCAGGGGCATCAACCGTGGTCAGTAGATGGGACAGCCACACGAGCGAGGAATAGCTGCAGGAGGCACAATAAGCGGAGCGCCGATAGGAGACAGTAGGCCCTATAATGGCCGACGGCACTTCTCCCACCAGAAGACGACAACAGCTCCTCTGATTCAGCTCACAGCTCCAGAGGTGGGGGTCAAATCGAGCTCCGGAGCGCACCCCTCGATGGCCAGCAGGTCAGGTACTCAAATAAGGGTAAATTGTGAGGGGAATCTAGCTAAGAATCCCCCATAGTTATCAAAAGGGATAGGAACTCAGCCAAAGCACATCTGCTCTCTTCTGCTGGCCACGCCCCCTCCATTCTTTAACAAAAAAACACTATATCAACCACTATAAAAAATTCAGAAAGGCCCTATGACATGGCTGCAGCAACCTGGACCGCTTGGGCTGAAATCTGGGCCCCTCGAGTTACGTTTACTGTTAAGCTGGGCAACATCCAGTGCTATCTGTGGACCTCTTGTGGCAGCTAAGAGAAAATCATTTTCCAGTTCCAATAAAAACCTAATTTCTGAATTAAGAAATCAATTTTTCTTGAAATAGTCCGCATCTTTTCTTTCTCAGCATTGATTTCTTTTATAAGCGTCGCAACCTTATTGCATTTTAATGGTACGTGTGTATCCAGCGCCACTCAGGGGACAAAGCAAACTGTGCAATGATTTAAAAAACAAAACAAAATAGTTTGTCTAGATTTGAGTTACAGTACGTATGTGAATCAG
Organism: Leptobrachium leishanense; assembly: GCA_009667805.1. Lineage (NCBI taxonomy): Eukaryota > Metazoa > Chordata > Amphibia > Anura > Megophryidae > Leptobrachium > Leptobrachium leishanense. The sequence goes on along the minus strand of CM019066.1, from coordinate 81,054,399 downwards.
CAGCCGTATCTTTCCACGCAGTGGTATACCTCAAACCACCAGAACAACAGTTTTGGGGGAAATTGTGGTAGAGGCGGTGCTTCCTTCCAACAGAGGCAATATTCCTTATTCCTCTGTCCTTCTTACGAGTCTTCTTACCGCAAAGAAAACAGAGGACAGAAAACATGGTGCAGCCAGTTTGATAAAAGTAAAATTTATATACCATTTAAAATGTTCACTCACGTTTCCAGGTGTCATCTCTCGGACATCAGTTGTACTCGTAGCCGGTGAAGTTGAAGGGGTTCCTTGTCATTATATAGTTTAAAAGCCAGGCACATCCCTACAATAGAGGCAATACCACAATACCACCTGCTATTCCTAAGGAGCTTCCAGTAAGGTTGTCAATGATTGCTGCTTTATGGAACTTGTCCACATCATCTGCGATACTGTACAGTCCTATGAGTAACTCTTCTGAGCGTTCAATGACAGGAACTTGCATTATCTTATATTTTTCATGTTTTGACCCATCAATGGAAAAATAAAAGTTTGTAAATTCTCATTCACATTTTCAAAAATTTTTGGAGCATAACTAGGACATTTATAAGCTATTATTTCTATTATTATTTTTTTGGCATACAAATTAAAATTGTAATTGTGCCCATAATTAAGCCCCTTCCCTGCTGAGCCATGTCATCTCTGTGTGCTGAGCTCATTTTTACCGTTATGTGCTCATCATGTTTAAACGCAATTTAAAGTCCATGTTTTATTGTACGACCCAGGCAAATTATATATCCGTTTGTACGGCAGATTCATAATATATAATTAATATATGTACACGTCATGTCCTGTCAGAATGCTATAACAAATTTCAATCATCTACAGCGTGTAAATTATTTTTTTCACATTTTATCATCCAAGCCTTTACGGTCATATATTCTATAGGGTACGCGTTTTAAAAAAAATTAGAAATGGGAACCCATTACTGTATTTTTCGGAGAAAATATGCAATGTCAGCTAAAACTCAAAAATATTTAGTGCAGCATCATTGTTCACATTAGAATTGAATCGTAAACAATAGTTATATTAATGAATAAAAAAGTTATTTTGTACTTAACCTCATTGTGTTTGGTGTCATTGAAAAGGCCATGCTCTTGAATTTCCAATGATACCAAACATGACCATCTAGCTGCCACTGATCGGGAGATAGGGTGGGTCCAAAAGAACCCCCTACCTCTACCACAGGGAAACCCCTTGGTAGCTAGGGGTTAATTCCTTAACTTATGTCATTGCATCGATGCGCGACAACGTCATTGTGCAGGAGAAGACCCGGAGACTTGGCTGACATCCAAGATGTCAGCCACCTCCAGGAGCAGTCCGTATTCCATCACCGATTGGAAACTAAGGGAGGCTTTGCTGGAACATTGTGACATTTACTACCGATTGGGAGTGAGCGGGATCTGAAGGACCCCCCCTTTCAGGCACTCTTCCAGCTCTGCCGGGGGGGGGGCCTGAAACTGACATCATTGCGCACCGGTGCGATGCCGTCAGTGCGCCGGGACAATTCATGGGACGGTCTGACCGCCCTGGGACTCGGTCCCGAGCAAATGGAGGTCTCCCCTTTCCCTGCAGAGACCCCATGATGTGTGGGGGACGTCCTACTCCTGCAACGTGCAGAGCTGAGGACATACCCCACACGTCATCCTCAGGGAATGTTTAATTTAATCTAATCTGCTCACAGCAATTAGTGGGACTTTCTACACAGATGTGCAATGTATCTGTGTATAACTGTGAAGGAGGTTCTGCTTAGAGAGTTGGCACTATGAACAGCATCTCCTGTATCTGAGCAGGTAGTGCATCTAGTGTCTGCTTACTGAAACCACAGAAGTGTACTTAACCAAAGCACACAGTGTGATTGCTTGTGCATAGTGTTAAGCATTTGTTCCTTATGAAGGAGAAAGATGTATGTGTCAGTTATGGTAATGCTGGAGAAAAATTACAGTTAGAAGGAATCGAAGGGGCATTGTAACAGTAATATGGATACTATGGATAGATGCTTTCCTGTTATCCAGAGCCATATTCAATACAGCTTATTTATTATACAAAAACAAATTCTTTATCTTTGGAATAATATTTATTTATTTATAAAGCATTTTACCAGGAAGGATACATTGAGATTTCTCTCGTTTTCAAGTATGTCCTGGGTTCAAGAACATTGAAATGTTACAGTCGTTACAGAAACACAAAGTAATAAATGCAAGATATTAAAAACAAAACACAAATATACAGATTAACACAGAAAATAAATATGTAAGTAATATAATTACTATGTTACATGTTTACAGGTGCATTCTGTACCGAGGTATGCTAGTAAGGCGCTCGAGTGACTTAAAGGGATACTCTAGGCCAGGCCTCAAAATTTCCACTCGCCTGCTCGCATTTGGCGAGTGAAAATTACATGAGGGCGAGTGGAAATGCAGAGGCAGGGCAGGATAAGGGGTTAGGTGGGACAACTAGTGGCGAGTAACTCTTAAGGCCTGGCTAGTCGCTTGGGACTTGAAATTTTGAGCCCTGCTCTAGGCAACATGACCACCTAAGTATGTCCTTGTCTGTCCCCCCTCCCTCCGCTCAGCCGATTGGCTGAAACAGCTGAGAGACGCAGAGGACTTTACTCCGCCCTCCCAGCTGTCAGCAGAGCGGGATTCATATTTCCCGCTTCTGCCGAGTAGGAGACGTCATCGTGCTTTCAGCGCGATGACGTCTCCAACTCGCCGCAGTAGCTGGTGGCAGCGGCTGAGGATTACTGTTGCGCGCATCCTCTTGCGCGCAACACTAATCAAAGAAGATGGAGCCGGGAGGAAGCTTGCTGATTGGCTGGCTTACGTGAGAGGCGCGCATGCGCGCTCTCACGTAAACCATTAGCCAAGTGAAAGAGTTAGAAGGACGGGAGCGGAAGAGGAGGGAGGTGAGTATATATTAAAAAAAAGGCCGCGTTGGAAACAAGTGGATTTTAGGGTAAGTATTACAGTAAAAAAAAATAAAAAAAATCCCTACTTATTTATTGAGGGAATAGGTATATTTTAATGTAAAAAAAGGGGGGGGGGATTTTTGCTTAGAGTGTTCCTTTAAGACTGGGGGGAAGATTTGATGGTGTCTGGAAGGTTATTCCATAACTGCGGTGCTCTGTAGGAAAATGAGGATCGAGACACTTTCTTTTTGTATTATGCTACTGCAAGTAAGGTGCAGGTCCTGGATCGGAGGTTATAGGACGAGGAAACTGCTAGGGGAAGCAGCCTATTCAGGTAGGGTGGAAGCTTCCCAGAGAAGCTCTTAAACACCAGGTTGGAAAGGTGAAGGGTGCGTTTAGATTCCAGCGATGGCCAGTTTAGCTCTTTTAACATGTGACAATGATGGGTCATGTAGTTACATTGTATAACTCATTCTGCCGCTTTGTGCTACAATGTAGTAAGTTTCTGAAAGTGTGTTTGGGGGCAGCTGCATACACTACATCTCCGTAATCAATAGCTGGCATTAGCATTTGTTGTACAATCTGCTTTCTTACCGCGGGGCTCAGGCAGGATTTGTTTCTGTACAGGACACCTATTTTGGGGTAAAGTTTAGATGAGAGTTTTTCGATGTGGGGGCCAAAGGATAGATTTGGGTCTAACCACATACCTAGATATTTGAGAGAAGTGACTGGTCAGCGTGCCATTTGATTTTGTCCTGACATGTAGATGGGGATTTTGCAGTTTATGTAGTTTAGGTGCTGTTCCAAAGAGCATTGTTACAGTTTTGTCAGTATTTAGAAAAAGTTTGGTATCTGTGATCCACTTTTCTACCTCTGCGAATTGTTCTTGCAGCACCACCTCCAGCTGTGGGAGATTTGGTTTGCTGGTATAGATTACAGGGTCATCTGCATACATGTGTACAGATGAGGCTTTGCAGATGTTGGGCAGATCATTTATGAATAATGTGAATAGCAGGGGGCCGAGTATCGAGCCTTGGGGTACTCCGCACGTGACTGGGAGGGGGAGGGAGGAGCTGCCAGAGATGGACACATGTTGCAATCGGTTGGATACATATGATTCAAACGAGGTTAGCGTGTGATCACCAATACCAGAGTTTTTTAAGTTTTTGTAATAAGATTCCATGGTCTGTGTCAAAGGCCTTGGCAAAATCAAGGAAGATGGCTCCAGTAAGGTCTCCTTGTTCCATGCCACCTTGGGTATCATTGCAAACTTTTAAAAGGGCGGTTGTAGTTGAGTGATTTGGACGAAAGCCGGATTGATCTGGGGTTAAATAGTTTGAAAATTGATAATAATCACATAATTGTGTGTACACGCATTTTTCCAAAATTTTGGACATAACGGCGAGCAATGAGATTGGACAAAAGAGACACAAGAACAATTATAACGGAGATTCCGGAGGCCAAAAAACTCTCAATGCTTCCAACAGTGACTCAAATACGCATTAGTCTCCTACGTGCTGCGGATCATTGAAGTTGTTGGACTTTGAAATGCTCGAATCCAGCTTTTTCCAATTCCGTGTCTTAGGCTAGTGTCAAACGAGCGTCTTTGGAGAGCGGAAGGAACGTCCATGAGAGTGGACGTTCCTTCCACTCGACGCCCGTCTGGCTACATCGCTGAGCTCACTGAGTGCACTCAGCACTGCAAAGTGTGTTCCTCCTATGGAGAATCCTGCTTTGCAGCTCCGTCAACGCGCATCCTAGTGCTTTGCCGGAGAGGCTTGGATAACGAACGCTTGTTGCGCGCGCATTTCGTGCGCATTACCCACAATTGCATGCAAAAAAACTCCTACTACTGGAAGAAATTGTCTGGAATTAACATATAAGGTCCTATAAATATTAATAAAAAAGGTCTGTTAAAGAAAAAACCAACACACTACTTAAAAAAAATCACGAAAAATCCTTAAATAATTAATAGTCTTTTTGCTGCAAATTTAAAGAATAGATATTGAATAAAAGCAGAAATATTTTTGACATTAAAACCTATGGGAGCCGCCTGATTTAAACCTGCCGAATGAAACCACCGAACATCAGGGCATTTCACTGAGATTTCTCTGCTGTCAGGTGTTCTCTGAATAGGTTACCATTGCTTCTCTATGGGGATTTCCCTGCCGTCGCACAGCACTGTATTTCATTAGCAATTCGCCAATATTTGGCAAATTGCTAGGTTTTGAATAGCTGCATGGCCCTGAAATTGCAACGTACAGCGAAATTCACCGTTCCAGGGCCAGTTCAGCTCTCTGAATAGTGAACAAGTTGACAGATCTCTGTACCCCAACATGGTCACATCTGCCAATGCCACTTCCTTGCAGGACACCCCCCCCGTGTTCTACCCAGGCAGACTCCCGTGCCTTCTTCCTGTCCTTAGACAAAGCTTAACCCCTTAATGACCGCCGACGTACCATGTATGTCCTGCCCACGGGTCTCCCTTAGACCCGTGGACGTACATAGTACGTCAGCTACTGCTAACCTCCCTCCTGCCCGATACTTACCTCCCTCGCTGGCTCCAACGGAGTTCTGGCAGGGAGGAAGCTGCCCCTCTGTTTTAGAGGGGCCGGCGGGCACGATGACGTCACCACGCTGCATGGTGACGTCATCGGCAGGCGCCCCCCCCCCTCCGACACCTGCATTGAAAACCAGGAAGTGGTATCTCTCCAACCATGGCACCTAGAAACATGCTTTTTACACCCAGGGTCAAAGGCTTCCGTGACTTCATACCGGCGACCAACGGACACTGGATGCAGCAGGACTGCCACCGGTGGAGGACTCGGGGCCGATCTAGGTATGTGCATCGCTCAGAAAAATCCGTCACCTGGGACTGGAGGCCCGCACGAGCCCCCTGGTCAGCCGGCCTTCAGACTCAGGCGAGCCTCCTGAGCCGGGGACTCGCCTGATCCTGGAGGCCGGCCGAACAGGCATCTCGGCTCGCCTCCAAGCTCAGGCGAGCACCAGGCTCGGCTGGGCCTGTAGGCCACAGGCCAAGCCGGGGGCTCGCCAGAGTTTGGAAGACGGCCGAGCAGGTAGCTCGGCGAGCCCCCGGCTCGGCCGGGCCTCTAGGCCCTATTTTGAAAGGGAAATTTAGGCCGATTTTTTTCGGCTGCATTTCCAATTCGGCCGAAACCAAAAACACCATTTTCGGCCGATAATTTTCAGTTGCCAAAATTTTGGTGCATCCCTAGTAAGATACGTGCCCCAGAGCCTCCCTCTCCTGTATTACGTCATGGTGTGTACATGTTGGACCCCTCTCCTTTTTTGGAGGCATGGAGCTGGATTACATTTTTTAGACGTGAAGGCAGGAGTTCCTGTGGGCACCTCGGTGGACGTTGTGTTCTCTCCACTTCTGAGCTCTTCTCTTTCCTTTTCCCTCTCTCCCATTCTCTGTTTCTCTGTGACCCTGCTCTGTCTTTTGTGAGTTGTTTGTTCCATGTTGTCTGCCTGTGTTGTTTGTATTTGCCTACTGCGTAGTCTGCTGTTCTTAATGCCCGCACTGATCGTGTGACTACTCCATTCTTTATACCTCCCTTTCTATCCCTGTATATTACTAGGCAGACCCCGTCTGGGAACGGTCATGTAGCACGCTTTTATTTGGCACTATGAGTGGACAAAAAGCATGTGGCACCCATAGTCCTTTCAGGGTTTATATACCCCGGTCTAAAGTGCACTACACAACACCCGAAGTGCAAAATGTGTACTGGTCCCCTAATGTGCAGATTATATTAACTATGTGTTCATTTAAAAATGTTCATCAAAAACTCTATTAAAATTACTTATGTAGACCTCACAGGTGGTCATCAGATGAGAGCTAGCAGCTCTCGTAAAGTGTGAGTAGTGAATATACAACCTTACTATAGCAGTATATTCTGTGCAATACTGTACCATTATCTGTATTTTTTGTTAAAAATTTTTGAGGTCCTCCTATTTTGAAGACTTTGATGGTTTTAGTCCACGCCTAATCCTCAAGGGACCTACCATTGCTTGTGAGCATTATTCCATATTTACCACATCACTTATACACTGCATCCTTTTAAGTTGAAGCGCTGTCCCCATTTCCTTACTTCACATTGACCTAAGAGAAGTCGGCTTCTCACATAGGCAGTTTTATGTTGCCCGTTCCAGACTGAGCTCACCTAACGCTCTGGTGATCCTAGCGCCTGAAAGAACCACTAATGCAGTTTATAAATAAGTACTCAAATAGCAAATAAAACTATGTTCCAGATGCCAATAAAAAAAAATATATTTTTTCGTCCGTCTCATTGTCAGTTTGTATTTACAATACAAAAAAAATTCATGGCGCATATGAATGAAACAACTTTGCTTTGTAGCCAATACGCCTGCAATAAACATTACTTAAGACATCAACCTGTAAATTATATTTTGTACTGTTTGAACAAAGAAACCTCATGTTTCTTTTAAAAACTATTTTAACAAATCCCAAAATCCACGCGAGCGAGTCACGGGCAAAAGCTAGTTTGTACATATAACCAGGGCATGTTTGGGATCATTGGAAAGGCCATGCTCTGGCCCCATATCTCTAACATTGGGAATTTCCTGCCTAGCTAGGGAGGGGATTCCTTTTTTGACATCATCGCGCCCATGCGTGACAATGTCAGTGAGCGAGGGGAGGCCCAGGAGATGTCAGCCCCCATTGATAGAAGGCAACGATCTGGCGCCAGCATGTTAGGGGTTAAGAGGGACATTAGTGGAAAGCGATGCCTCTCGTCTTCTTACCCCTTACTGATTGGGAGATAGAGGGGTTGTCCACAGTGAAAGGGGTAAACACCCTCCTCTGGCCCACCGACGTAGCTAGGACTCAGGCCATCCCCCTGCAGCTAATGGTGCATGCCTACTGGTGGGCTGGATGATGGAGGTCCATTAAAACCAGCAGGGCATGCTATGCCACTCCACGGTTTCAGCCCAGGTAGCCCAGGTGGAAACAGCGGGTATACAGGCCTCAAGATGGCCGCCGTGAGAGGGCGCGGGAAGAGAAGGCCACAAAATCACTCACGAGCCGTCGTCAGTACCGCAGTACCACACCCGTGGGATCCCGGGACAGTCAGCAAGCAGTCAGGAGAGCAGGCGCCAATTTGAGATTGCAGGGTGGACCCAGACACCGTGGGACCTTTATTATTTACACACATTTTTATTGGTTTAAACACCTATTAGAAGAATAGCAGAGTTCCTTTTTTTCCCTCCAATTTGGCGAATTCGCCGCAGGGTTGGCAAAATGGAATCGCCAATGTGCGCCACATGAAAGCACTTAAATTTCTCTCCCTTTCATTTATGGATTGAGAACAAAGAACTAGAAACATAGAAACATAGAAAAATGTCGGCAGATAAGAACCTTTCGGCCCATCTAGTCTGCCCAATTACATGGATACTTAACCTGGATTTATCTTTTGTTTAGGATAGCCTTATGCCTATCCCATGCTTGCTTAAATTCAATTACTGTTTTGGCCTCTACCACTTCAACTGGAAGACTGTTCCATGTATCCACCACCCGCTCAGTAAAATAATGCTTCCTGATGTTACTTTTAAACCTTTGCCCCTCTAATCTAAGACTATGTCCTCTTGTTTTGCTATTTTGTTTCCTTTTAAATATACTCCCTTCCTCTACCTTGTGGATTCCTTTACGTATTTAAATGTTTCTATCATATCTCCTCTGTCTCGTCTTTTGTCCAAGCTGTACATGTTAAGATCATTAAGCCTTTCCTGGTAACTTTTCTCCTTCAAGCCGTACACCATTTTAGTAGCCCTTCTCTGAACTCTCTCTAAGATGTCTATATCCTTCTGGAGATACGGTCTCCAGTACTGCACACAGTACTCCAAGTGAGGTCTCACCAGTGCTCTGTACAGTGGCATGAGCACTTCCCTTTTCATACTGCTAATACCTCTCCCTACACAACCAAGCATTCTGCCAGCATTTCCTGCTGCTCTATTACATTGACTACTTACCCTTAGATCCTCTGAAATAATGACCCCTAAATCCCTTTCCTCAGATGTTGAGGTTAGGACTGTATCAAATATTCTATATTCAGCCCTTGGGTTTTTACGCCCCAGGTGCATTATCTTGCACTTATCCACATTAAAACTCAATTGCCACAACTCCGACCATTTTTTTAGTTTACCTAAATCATTTGTCATTTGGCTGATCCCTCCAGGAACGTCAACCCTGTTGCAAATCTTTGTGTCATCAGCAAAAAGACATACTTTTCCATTAATACCTTCTGCAATATCACTAATAAAAATATTAAAGAGAATGGGTCCAAGTACTGACCCCTGAGGTACCCCACTGGTAACAAGACCTTGCGCCGAATAAACTCCATTTACCACAACCCTCTGTTGCCTGTCACTCAGCCACTGCCTAATCCAGTCAACAATATTGGAATCCAAGCTCAAAGATTGCAATTTATTGATAAACCTTCTATGCGGAACAGTATCAAAAGCCTTACTGAAATCTAAATAAGCAATGTCTACTGCACAACTTTGGTGGTGCTTGATTCTCAGTGACAGAGCATGTGCAGAGCATTGCTGTGTGGTGTCAGTCAGGTGTTACTACTAAAGTGTGGAACCTCTGGGAGACCCTTTCATTCAGGAATCTCATGCTCTGCTGCCCCCCATTTTGATTTCCTACAATTCCCAGAAATCGTGGAATGAGACAGATGGACAGAATCATGGGAGTTGCAGATCAGCAATATCAGGGAGGGGAGGGGTCATCAGAGTTTGACATCCCTGCATTTAAGGGTATGTAATCACACCCTGCCTTATTTTCTAACCTTTCTGCTTTCTCTGTAGCGCTGCAGGGTGATGGTTCGGAATTGATAGTTATAGGAGTGTTGTATTCAGGGGTGGATCCATACACAGGTTTCGAGGGGGGGGGGCACTCAACCAGTATTGGCTAAGAGCTGGTGTTGGGTTCACAGTGACAGAGTTACGCCCGAATCACAGGCTGTGCTAGTCACACTCACTCTCCCTGGAACATTGCCTCACAGGGTCTGTCCTCATGTGGCTCAGGTAACACCTGACTGACACCACACAGCAATGCTCTGCACATGCTCTGTCACTGAGAATCAAGCACCACCAGCAGTAACACGACAAGGTCATACATCTGCTGACAAGCATACATAGCCACATAACTCAGTGACACACACACTTTAGTGAAGCCACTAAAGCCAGGCTCAGAAACTCTGCTATTCCCAGACATTATAGGCGGAATCACAAAATATTGGGCCATTGATGTCAATAAACATGTTAAATGTAAATAAGATACTTTGATTTTAATTATTTCACTTTATATACTCATTGCTGGAGTTTTATTGCTGTGCATCTCTGTTATACAACTACACTCTGAATATATTGGGGAGTTTCTAAAGGAAAGGGGGATTCAAGCTCAAAATAGGGACTGTCCCTCAAAAACTGGGACATTAGGGAGATCTGCACCCAGGTACAAACTCATACAAAGCTGTATACAGACACATACACAGCTTTATACACATCCATATACACAGAAACACACACAGACTTGGACAGTGTAAACACTATAGAGGTTTATAGAATTTGAGTATCCAGGAAATAGTGTTGTCAAGTGAACAGACTCATTGCTGGGAGTTTAATTGTTTTGTATCTGGTCTATGCCCGCACACCCTGACTATGTGGGGGAGCCCCTAAAACACCTACACACCCTCAATATATGGATACAATATAGAAAAGACAGACATACAAGCTCGGTGAAAAAGAGTCCACTGGTGCAACCCTTTCATTTCTGCAATGGAGCAAACACAAACGCAGACATATCAAGATGACCTTCCCCTTCTCAATGCTATATGCTCACATTTTAATTCAGCTTCCCGGGCCAGGCTCCATAACTGTGTGCTTTTAGATCCCAGCTGGATTTATCAACACAAGCTCCCTGCAAGGTGAACTGAATCTATGCTTCGCATCGCTTAATACCTCAAATCTCAATTTTTACTATGCACATTTTATTAACACCGTATATGGCAAGTTGTATGTTTATTTTTAAAGTATAATTACATATAGCGTATCAGATGTTGAATAGTATATATATCCTTACCCGTTCAGTTTGCTCTGCATAGTTGCCATAATTTTACATGTAAAATTACATGTATTTATTTTCAACTCTGTTTGCTCTGGGCCTGCCATCCTACCCCCCCCCCCCCGGTCATGATTCACTGCACTAGAGAATTTATAGCCCCTCAATGATGCTATGTAACCCTGTATTCCTCTTTTGCAGCACTCACATTTTAATTCAGCTTCCCGGGCCAGGCTCCATAACTGTGTGCTTTTAGATCCCAGCTGGACTTAGATCCCACCCACCAAGATTCTCATTTAATTTATACCCAAATAATTTGGTCATGTGATATTTTCAGCTAGCAACCTACACCACTCTAGAACTTCATCTACCAGACTCCCTTCCATCTTCTGCTCACCTTATCGGTTCCCTGCCTGTCCTGTTTTGTTTTTTTCCCCCCTTCATCTTCTCCCCTCCACCGTTTTCTAGAAATGTTTTTCCCCCCTCTTGCTGCTTCTTTCTTCTACCACCCTTCTCTCTAAATATACCCTCCCTCCCTGTACACCCTACAAATTACACCAAGCAGAAAAAGAAACCCAAATACACCATAGCCTACTCAGCTCTTTTAACTTATCAGGTGAGTGCTGGTGGAGAGTGTTAAAATGCAGCCCTCCCACCCCCACACAGAGTTTTAAGACTCTCCAATCACAATTCTCCAAAAAGAAAACGGTGTCCAAATTCCTATTTATTCTGCTGCTTACCCTGGCAAATGATGTTGAATCCAAGCTTGGTCCAACAGATGACACCACGTTTAGTCTCCCAACTAAAAAAGGCCTCTCCTTTGTGCACTGTAACATCCGCAGCATACTCCCTAAACTGGATGAGCTTAAAGCTTGGTGCCTCCATTACAAACCTAAAGTCATTGTGCTGACAGAATCCTGGCTAACCCATAAAGTACCAGGCTCTGCCATATCAATACAAGGGTATTCATGTTATAGAAAAGACAGAGCAAAGAGAGGAGGAGGAATTGTTATTATGTTGACGAGTCCACAAAGTTCACCCCTCTGCAAAACTCTAGCTCCCCAGCCACTTTTGATTTCCTTTCTGGTATTATTGAGTTCCCTTTCAGTAAACCAATTATTGTTGCTGGATTCTATCGCCCACTGAGCTCCCCAGTGCACTCTCTTTCTGACATAACCCAAATCCTTAATAATTTGGTAGCTCAAAACCAAAAAAGTGAACTGCTGGTCCTCGGCGATTTTAATGTTGACTGCCTGAATCCTAAAAACAATAAACAATGCTCCCAGTTTAGGGCTTTCCGGTTAACACAATTAATCTCCTCCCCCACTCGCATTAATATGAAAAGCCTTAACCATACCTTGCTGGACTGGATTCTCTCATGTCCTGATAGAATACAGGAGGCAGACGTTCTCGCTAATAGCTTCAGTGATCACTGTCTAGTGTACTGTGTACGCAAAATAAAAGGCCACAAAATCTCCCCCAAAGGTAATAATCACCAGGTCCTTCAAGAAATGTAATCTTGAATACTTCCTAAATGATCTCAAACGGCTCACGTGGTACAGGCTAAACCTAATCCCAGACCTGAACTGTGCAATTGAATACTTTCAGTCAGAGCTCCTGCAAGTCTGGAATGGCCATGCCCCGCTGCGTAAAGTGCGAGTCAAAGGGGCACATCTCCCCTGGGTTACAGCTGACCTCACACACATGTACCAGCTTAGAGATTCACTCTGGTCAAATTTCAAGAGTACTGGATCCATGAACGATCACTGAAAATACCGAAAATGGTGGAATGCATACACCAAGCAAACATAAATGGCATTGCCATAAATGGCAATAACAATAACATATCAAACTCGAGAAATTTTTGGAAAATCATAAATAACATACAATCTCCCCGTCCACTCCCAACCAGCTGTTGTCAAAGTAAACATCCAAACCCTGCAACACCCCCTAGATGTAGCAAATGCCTTGAATAACTATTTTGTTGGATGCGCCAACACCCTGATTGCTAAGCTAGCAATTGAAACGCATTCAGAAAGGCAGCACAAAAGTCAGATCCTTCCAACTGTGCAAAAACCCTGTATCAAAGGGAAATTCAGTTTCAGACCGGTGCCTGTCAGTGCCATTACTAAACTTCTCTGTAACCAAAAAATGAAACACCAGTCAGGACCTGACCAAATCCCAGCAATGCTGCTGAAAATCAGCGCACCGGCAATTGCAAAACCTGTCGCAACCCTAATCAATGAATCACTGGCGACTGGATAAATACTCAAACTCTGGAAGACTGCGAGAGTGGTACCTATCCATAAAAGTGCAGACAATACTTTGGTATCCAACTACCGTCCAATATCTTTGCTTCCTGTAATGTCAAAAATTCGGGAAAAATGTGTTTACACTCAATTACGCGATTACTAGCAGTATTGGAACTATTTAACCCCAGATCAATCTGGCTTCCATCCAAATCATTCAACCACAACTGCCCTTTTAAAAGTTTCCAATGATATCCAGGCTGGTATGGAACAAGGAAACCTAACTGGAGCCATCTTCCTTGATTTTGCCAAGGCCTTTGACACAGTAGACCATGGCATCTTATTACAAAAACTTAAAAACTCTGGTATTGGTGATCGCACGCTAACCTGGTTTCAATCGTATATATCTGATCGGTCGCAATATGTGTCCATTTCTGACAGCACTTCCCTCCCCCTCCCAGTCACATACGGTGTACCCCAAGGCTCAATACTCGGCCCCCTGCTATTCACAATATTCATAAATGATCTGCCCAATGTCTGCAAAGTCTCAACTGTACACATGTACGCAGACGACACTGTAATCTATACCAGCAAACCAGATCTCCAACAGCTGGAGGCTGTGCTTCAAGACTAATTCATAGAGGTAGAAAAGTGGATCAAAGATAACAAACTTTTTCTAAATGCTGACAAAACTGTTACAATGCGCTTTGGAACAGCACCTAAACTACACAAATTGCAAACACTCCATCTATGTGTCAGGACAAAATCAAATGGCACGTTGACCACAGTCACTTCTCTCAAATATCTAGGTATGTGGTTAGACCCAAATCTATCCTTTGGCCCCCACATCGAAAAACGTTCATCTAAACTTTACCCCAAATTAGGTGCCCTGTACAGGATCAAATCCTGCCTGAGCCCCGCGATAAGAAAGCAGATTGTACAACAAATGCTTATGCCGGCTATTGAATACGGAGATGTAGTGTATGCAGCTGCCCCGCAAACGCACCTCCAGAAACTTACTACATTGTATAACTCCTTTTGTCGCTTTGTGTTACAATGTAACTACATGACCCACCATTGTGACATGTTAAAAGAACTAAACTGGCCGTTGCTGGAATCTAGACGCACTCTTCACCTTTCCAACCTGGTGTTTAAGAGCTTTTTTGGGAAGCTACCACCCTACCTGAATAGGCTGCTTCTCTCAGCAGTTCCCTCATCCTATAACCTCCGATCCAGGACTGGCACCTTACTTGCAATACCACAATACAAAAAGAAAGTAGCTCGATCCTCATTTTCCTATAGAGCACCGCAGTTAAGGAATAACCTCCCAGACGCCATCAAATCTTACCCCAGTCTAAAGTCCCTTAAGAGATCTCTATTAACATACCTCAATAAGGAATGCACCTGTAAACATGTAACATAGTAACTATATTTCCTACATATTTATTTTCTGTATATTTGTTTTGTGTTAATATCTTGCATTTTACTACTTTGTATTTCTGTAACCATGTTCTTGAACCCAGGACATACTTAAAAACGAGAGAAATCTCAATGTATCCTTCCTGGTAAAATACAAATGAAAATAAATAAATAATTGCAGAAATAAAAGGGTTACACCAGTGGACCAGTTATCACCAAGCTCGTATGCCTGTATTATCTATATTGAATCTCTATACAGCCATTGGCACCGTGCTGAAAGGGCAAATACACTGCTGGCAGGCCTGGATTAAGATCTCTATGGGCCTGGTGCCATTGTGGCGGTCACCATGGCTCTGCCCGCCATACCTGGCCCTCATGTACCCCGGCCTTGTGACCTGTACTCTTCCATGGCCTCCCCTTCCCGGGAGTGTGCCAGGAAGGTCACGTATTGGGCCTTTGCCAACCTTTTTTTTTACCCATTTTTATCCTTTTTTTCCTTCTTTTTTTTTGGGTCCCGGTGTTGTTCTTGATCGGTGTCGTCCCACATTTTTTTTTTCTTTACCTTCCCGCTGGACCTTTTTGATTTTGTTCCCCTCCCCACCCCAAGCTGGGAATATTTTTGGACTCTTCCTGCCATCTATATATTGTTGTTCCCTGGCTTGGATGTTTAGAGACACTTTTTTGAGGACAAGATGTGGATTTTTCTGTGACTATACACTCATTGAGGTTATTGCCCTTATGTGCCGACTAGCCTGCTGTGGCCCTGCGCGGCCTTTTTTCCTGTTTGCTGTATTGATGACATTGTTACAAAATAAAAATTTTGAATATAAAAAAAAAAAAAAAAGATCTCTATGGGCCTGGAGCTAAAGATTTTGGGTGGGCTTTTTTGTAATTTAGTAAAACAAAAGCATATTTTTGGTTATTTAATAGTGCGGATACGGGTATATCTAACCAGGCAGATACTGTGTGGTTAATTTTTCATTCAGACTTCAATCATTTAAAAAAGACTGTAAACATTTTTTTTCCCATTTTACTATCCAAACCTTTGTGGTTATACATTCTTTAGGGCATTCTTGTAAAAAAAAAAAAGTGAAATGGGAACCTGTTTCTGCATTTTTCTGAGAAAATATACAATTTTAACAAAAAAAAATAAAAAATCTTTCCCTTGTGTTTTGGAACATGTTTTTTTACGAATAATATGACTATGTCTAAAACACTGACCTTGCTCCCAGCGTGGGAAATGAGAAGGTGAGTAATGGCAGTGGTATTGCTCATTTTATACATGTCAAATGGACAATGCCTTCGCAACTAAAAATAAATAAAATAATTGTTTTCTTTTTAGATTTTACATGGTTACGTTTGGTATCAATGCAAAGGCCAGACTCTGCCCTGTCCAATGACACCTCACTTGACCTTGTGAGGTGTAAAGATTAGTGACGCAGGGGTCCAAAGTTCCCCGCAGTGCTCTTCGCTGCAGTGTGGCGGTTTAGGTTTTTGATGTAACAATTCGTAACAATGGATTGTGCCATCACCTCCACACTTTTTGGTGACATGAGAAATGTGATGGTTAGTTTAGTTAGTGCAGCATCATTGTTTACTTTATAATTGAAAAATATTACTGTTGGAAAGAAAATATTTATTATTTTGTTTTACTTAAAACTGGTCATGGTTGGTATCATTGGAAAGGCCACGCTCGCTCTGGCCTTTCCAGTGATACCCAAGTTGACCCTGCAGCTGCTATGGAGTTGGAGATACATGGGTCAAAATGTAGACACAGTTATCCTTTCTCTAGGCCTATTCTGAGGCATAGGCCTGGAGCTGCTGCTCCATCTGCCCCTATGTTAATCCGGCCCTGACTGCCGGCAAATACCATGTAAACAAGTAATTTCATTTACTGTAGGTGAACTGACTGCTGCCTCTCCGTATTGTTATTTTTACATATCCGAATACATGGATGAACCCCTAAAAAGACCCCCACGCACCCTGAATATATGGTTGAGACCCTAAAATACACCCACACACTCCGAATATATAGAGGAGCCCATAAAAAGACACCCACACAAACTGAACATATGGAGGAGACCAGGGGTCAAGTCCTGGGGAAAAAAGTGAGGGAACTCACCCAAGATTTCCACTAGCCCCAATACCTGAAAAAAAATACACACACATGCACGCACACTCCTTTCTCATACTCAAAAAAACAACGTGCATGTGCGCCATGCCTTGGCCACGTCACACTGACAATTACACCCTGACCACACACACCTTAGATATAGATTACACCCCCACCCCCCTAGAATCATGTAACCTGAAAATAAATAATTATACCCAGCACGGACCCCCCAGAATTATATATACCCAGCAGAGCCCCCAGAATTATACTTACCCGGCCAGCACAGACCCACGTCGTTCCTCCAAGTGACCGGAATGCTCCTTCACGTGGCCGCCGGCTTCTGAAGGTTGTGACGTGCTCTCGCGAAATCTCGGCTGCGTCACATCCTTCCAGTCAGCGGCCGCACGTGGGAGGCTGGCAGCATGCCGGGCACTTGGAGAGCTAGCGGAATGCTGTTAATGCAGTGGTTGTATTTTAGGCTCCAACATACAAAACAATCCGGGGTTTCTCGATTTCTTATCCGCTTTCTAGATGCCCATCAATATGGCGGCTGCCCCCCCCGTATCTCTATATATAAAAACGGTTGCGGCGACGGAGAAAAGAAAAACCGCCGGCATACGCGAGAGGGTAAAAAAAAAAAAAAAGCTGATCCCATACGTTAGAGAGGCGCCTCTTCTTCCTGCTCACAGTTCAGTGTGTGCAATTCCCCACCTCCAGCACCACCTGAGCCCTGCAGCCAGTCACCCTGACCCAATCTGCAGCCCCTCTGCCTCACCTGTCCCTTTCCTCCAGATGAGGCATGCAGCAATGAAGTCACCACAGGAAATGGCAGGCTTTCGTCTGTCTTCTCGGAAGGGGTGTGGTCTGAGCTCCTCTCTTGGTTGGTTGGTGTAAGGTAGGGGTCATCAACCTTGGCTCCATGATGTTTTGGGTACTACATTTCCCATGTGGCTCGGTCAGCCTAATGGACGACTGAGCATCATGGGAGTTGGTAGTTCCCAAAACATCAGAGATCCAAGGTTGCTGACCCCTGGTGTAAGGGACCTCATAGCTTCCTGAACAAATACAGAGAGAAAGTATGTGTGTGTACCATGTCACCCACATGTATGTATACGTATACACACACACACACACACACACGTCACCCACATGTGTATATATACACACACACCCCACGTCACCCATGTGTATATATATAAATATATATATATATATATATATATATATATATACACACACACACAACACACACGTCCCCATATATATATATATATATATATACAGTTGTGTTCAAAATTATTCAACCCCCACTGAAATTGAGTGTTTTGGCCAGTTTGACATTGATTTTGATCATTCAGTCATCTTGCTTACAATTAAATCAAAGAGGCACGTGTAGGTCAGACAAATATAACATAACATTTATAATGAAATAACCACAAATGTCTTTTCTGTGCTCACATCATTATCAGTTTTATTCAACCCCAAGTGACATTCAATCTTAGTACTTAGTACAACATCCTTTTACAGTTATAACAGCTTTTAAACGTGAAGCATAGCTTGACACAAGTGTCTTGCAGCGATCTACGGGTATCTTCGCCCATTCGTCATGGGCAAAAGCCTCCAGTTCAGTCACATTCTTAGGCTTGCGCACTGCAACTGCTTTCTTTAAGTCCCACCAGAGGTTCTCAATCGGATTTAAGTCAGGTGACTGCGATGGCCACTCCAAAATGTTCCAGCCTTTAATCTGCAACCATGCTCTAGTGGACTTGCAGGTATGCTTGGGATCATTGTCCTGTTGAAAGTTCCAACGTCTCCCAAGCCTCAGGTTTGTGACGGACTGCATCACATTGTCATCCAATATCTCCTGGTACTGAAGAGAATTCATGGTACCTTGCACACGCTGAAGCTTCCCTGTACCTGCAGAAGCAAAACAGCCCCAAAGTGTGATTGACCCCCCGCCATGCTTCACAGTAGGCAAGGTGTTCTTTTCTTCGTAGCCCTTGTTCTTCCTCCTCCAAACATAGCGTTGATCCATGGGCCCAAACAGTTCTAATTTTGTTTCATCAGTCCACAGAACACTATCCCAAAACTTCTGTGGTTTGTCCACATGACTTTTGGCATACTGCAGTCGACTCTTCTTATTCTTTGGAGACAGCCTGGGAGTTCTGGCATGGATGCCTTCATTACGCAGTGTGCGCCGTATTGTCTGAGCTGAAACTTCAGTACCCACATCTGACAAATCTTTTCTCAGTTCCTCAGCAGTCACACGGGGACTTTTCTCCACTCTACGCTTCAGGTAGCGCACAGCAGTCGAAGTCAGCATCTTCTTTCTGCCACGACCAGGTAGCGTTTCAACAGTGCCCTTTGCTTTGAATTTGCGAATGATGCTTCCTATGGGCTCTCTTGGTATGTTTAACATCTTTGCAATCTTCTTATAGCCATTGCCCTTCCTGTGAAGAGTAATCACCTCTTCTCTTGTCTTCCTGGACCATTCTCTTGACTTCACCATGTTTGTAACCACACCAGTAAATGTCTAGAAGGAGCTGAGTATCACAGTCATTTTAAAGCTGCCTAATTGGTGCTTATTATGCTTTATTGCTGCTCCGTGACATCCACAGGTGTTTTCAATACCTGATTGAAAACACTTGAATGAACCTCTGTTCTTCAGAGTGGTAGTCTTTAAGGGGTTGAATAATTGTGTCAATGAAGAATTCACAAAAGAAACATTTACTACTGTATTACAAAACCAATTGATGTCATTTTAGTTGCATATGGTTCTTTAAAAAGTCCTTGTAGGATTTCATTCTGAATACAATTACAAATGTACACTAAATTCCCTAAAACCCTTTACAGCATTGGGGGTTGAATAATTTTGAACACAACTGTATATAAATATATACACAGTCACCCACATATATATATACATACACACACACACACCAGGTCACCCACATGTGTATATACATATGTGACAAGGTGTATATACAGTATATATATGTGTGTGAGACATGGTGCGTATATATACAGGTGTGTGACATGGTGTAGGTGTAATATATATATATGTTACCGTACGACTCAACGTGCAGAGTTATTTGTAATAGAATTCCATCAACGCTACAGTGTATACACGCTAGCCAAAAGAAAGCTTGCCACCATAAAAGCCTGGTATGATCTGCGGTTGCTTCATCTGGTCAGGTCTAGGTTCAGCATAGTTATGTATCCAAAAGAAATGAGGTCATGTGACTCCCTGAATATACTGAATGAGCAGGTTTTTCCATCAATGGGTTTATTCTTCCCTGATGGCACAGCGGGCATATTCCAAGATGGCAATGCCAGGATTCATCGGGCTCAAATTGTGCAAGAGTGGTTCAGGGAGCATGAGACATTATTTCCACACGTGGATTGGCCACCACACAGTCCAGACCTTAACCCCATTGAGAATCTTTGGGCTAATGTGCTGGAGAAGACTTTACAGTTACAAGCACTTATAAAGCGCCAACAAGTTCCGTAGCGCTGTACAATGGGAGACACAGAATAACAAATATAGATACGCATTACACACGCCAAACAGTAGGAAAGAAGACCCTGTTCGAGAGCTTACAATCTAAGAGGAAAGGGATGACACGCTAGGTGAGGGTGAATAAAGTACAAGAAGTAACTGGGTGAGTGTGGAAAGGAGCAAGAAATGAGCAATGGGGGATTAGGGAGTGAACTGATAGGCTTCTCTAAATTAATGGTTTTTCAGAGACCTCTTGAAGGACTGGAGAGACGGGTAGAGTCTGATGTTGCGGGGGAGGGAGTTCCATAGAAAGGGGGCAGCTTGGGAGAAGTCCTGAAGGCGGGAGTTGGGGGTTCGGGTACGAGGAGCAGATCATTGGCAGAGCGGAGTGGACAGGATGTACCTGCTAATACACTTTACGCAGCGTCAGACTCTCCCATCATCAATACAAGATCTTGGCCACAAATAACGCAACTGTGGACAGAAATAAATGTTGTGACATTGCATGAGCTTATCGAAACGATGTAATGGTGAAGGAGTGCTGTAATCAAAGCAAAAATCGCTCCAACTGAATATTGGCGTGAATGACATTATTTGGCCAGGTAATACAGTATATATATGTTTTCTATCTCCTCCTCTGTGCGGGCTTGAACAGAGATCCCAATACTTTCAGCTGCACCAAAAATACATTGAAATTACTGAAAGCGGCTCCACTTGTCCGTGTAAATCTGGGAAAATAATGACGTTTTTCAGCATTCATCGTGCATCCTCAAACCTTCGGCTTCCTGTTGCTGGAAAGGACACGGACCCTGCATAGAGCGTGTGATATTACAGCACAACAGCAACATTTACAAAGTGAAATAATTCCACGCAAGCTCTGGATTTTTAACCACACAAAGCTGTATCGTCAAATAATACACATTAAACTCGAAGGAAAAAAAGAATAAGGAAATGAATTTGCTTTGGTTGGGCGCAGGCATACATCATTCCCTGGGACTCGATGGGTTAGAAACTCTCAAACATAATTTACAAGCAGACTGAAAATTAAATACAATCTGTAAAAGAAAAAAAAGAAAAATGTTTCCTATATTTTTTTTTTTTTTTACAAGGACGCACAGTATTTAAGACATATTGCACATATCAGTGGCTTTTTCTTTGTTCGGCAGGCAAAAATCTGACATTCACGCTTAACGCAAGGAAAAAAGGAAAGAAAAAAAAATTCTGTCTCTTGTTGAATTTACAAAACAAAGCGTGTCTCTTCACAAAAATAATAAAAAATATATTTATATATATTATTTCCCCTGAAAAAAGTCTCAAAACCTGGACAAGAGTTTAGTTCAGGGGTGGCCAAGCTGGGGACATCCAGCCGAGTGAGGGTAATGGGAGGCACAGAAGAGACAGTGATGAGAGCTGTAGTCCAGCAACTGCTGGAGGGTCACAGGTTGGCCACCTCTTCTGTAGTCCATAAATATAGGCAGGTACTGGTCATTTTGATTGTCCAGTGGTACGCAGTTTAATATTCACGCCGTTAAGTCCGAGATGACCAGTTTATCCATTTTGTTGGCAATTTCAGGTGCAGAGATGATCTCGTCTCCCTCATAGTCATCCTCAAAAGACCTAAAGGGTTGGAAAGGACATGTAACATACTGGTGACATGACGTAACACATTGCCTGCATCATAGTGTATGGCAGATTACAGGTCTACACGCGTCTATGTTCCTGACTCGGGACATGAGATATGGGACTTAAAATAAGTTGGCAAGGATTGACTTCCAACTTCTGGCTAACTGAATTCTTCCCATACGGAGAGAGCGTGTCATTCTGTAACATATGCAGGGAATTATATAGATAAAATCAAGTTTATAAATGTAGAAGACACTTACACATCCCAGCAATTCAGAAAATTGCTTTGCCCACAGAGCTCCTGTGCTACATTCCCCAAATGCAGCAAGGAACTCTGGGTAGGACATGCAAATGAGGTCCCCAATTTTTCACTTTTTTGCATCCAGGGTCTGTTTTATCACAGAACCCTCCTTGCCAGTGCAATGCCATACTAGATGGCTTATTTAGCAAAGGTCAGGTTATGCAACAAGTCACAGCCGCCCCTGGGCAACTGTTTCGGGCCTATTATATATATTAGGGATGCACCGATACCACTTTTTTAGGACCGATTACGAGTACCAATACTTTTTTCTAGTACTCACCGATATTAAATAAAAGTATCATGTGACCACTTTCCAATAAGAATATATATCTCTGGGGAATATATATATATATATAAATATTCTATCTCTGCCTTTGAGGATATGTGTGTATAATTATATACAGGTCTGTGGGGGGTATGTACATGTATGTATGTCTGTGGGGATATGTACACAGTCAGGTCCAGAAAAATTGGGACATCGACACAATTCTAACATCTTTGGCTCTATACACCACCACAATGGAGTTGGAATGAAACAAACACAATGTGCTTTAACTGCAGACTGTCAGCTTTAAATTGAGGGTATGTACATCCAACTCAGGTGAACGGCGTAGGACTTACAGCAGTTTGCAGATGTACCTCCCACTTGTTAAGGACCAAACGTAATGGGACAATTGGCTTCTCAGCTGTTCCATGGCCAGGTGTGTGATATTCCCTCATTACCCCAATTATAATGTGCAGATAAAAGGCCCAGAGTTCATTTCAAGTGTTTTATTTGCATTTGGAATCTGTTGCTGTCAACTCTCAAGAGGAGATCCAAAGAACTGTCACTATCAGTGAAGCAAGCCATCATTAGGTTGAAGAAACAAAACAAACCCATGACAGCGATAGCAAGAACATTAGGAGTGGCCAAAACAACGGTTTGGACTATTCTCAAAAAGAAGGAACGCACCGGTGAGCTCAGCAACACCAAAAGACCCGGGAGACCACGGAAAACAACTGTGGTGGATGAATGAAGAATTCTTTCCCTGGTGAAGAAAACACCCTTCACAACAGTTGGCCAGATCAAGAACACTCTCCAGGAGGTAGGTGTATGTGTGTCAAAGTCAACAATCAAGAGAAGACTTCAGAGTAAATACAGAGGGTTCACCACAAGATGTAAACCATTGGTGAGCCTCAAAAACAGGAAGGCCAGATTAGAGTTTGCCAAACAACACCTAACAAAGCCTTCACAGTTCTGGAACAAGATCCTATGGACAGATGAGACCAAGATCAACTTGTACCAGAGTGATGGGAAGAGAAGAGTATGGAGAAGGAAAGGAACTGCTCATGATCCTAAGCATACCACCTCATCAGTGAAGCATGGTGGTGGTAGTGTCATGGCGTGGGCATGTATGGCTGCCAATGGAACTGGTTCTCTTGTATTTATTGATGATGTGACTGCTGACAAAAGCATCAGGATGAATTCTGAAGTGTTTCGAGCAATATTATCTGCTCACATTCGGCCAGATGCTGCAGAACTCATTGGACGGCGCTTCACAGTGCAGATGGACAATGACCCAAAGCATACTGCAAAAGCAACCAAAGAGTTTTTGAAGGGACAGAAGTGGAATGTTATGCAATGGCCAAGTCAATCACCTGACCTGAATCCCATTGAGCATGCATTTCACTTGCTGAAGACAAAACTGAAGGGAAAATGCCCCAAGAACAAGCAGCAACTGAAGACAGTTGCAGTAGAGGCCTGGCAGAGCATCACCAGGGATGAAACCCAGCGTCTGGTGATGTCTATGCGTTCCAGACTTCAGGCTGTGATTGACTGCAAAGGATTTGCAACCAAGTATTAAGAAGGGAAAGTTTGATTTATGATTATTATTCTGTCCCATTACCTTTGGTCCCTTAACAAGTGGGAGGCACATCTGCAAACTGCTGTAAGTCCTACACCGTTCACCTGAGTTGGATGTACATACCCTCAAATTAAAGCCGACAGTCTACAGTTAAAGCACATTGTGTTTGTTTCATTCCAACTCCATTGTGGTGGTGTATAGAGCCAAAGATGTTAGAATTGTATCGATGTCCCAATACTTCTGGACCTGACTGTATATACATACACATATCCCCACAGACCTACATACATATACATACCCCCACAGACTTCTATATATACAAAAAAACACTGATCACCGAAGAATGCGATCGCAGAGGTCAGCGAAGGAGTGCAGGACAGGTAATGTATGCAGCCCGAATGTGGCTCGGGGTTACAGCCGTCAGCACTGAAAGTTAACCCCGAGCCACACTCGGGAACATCGTCAGGGAGGTTAAAGACAGACGCCACCCTGACAGGAAGGACATTCTGTTTCCAAAAGGTCAAACCGGTTGTTGTATTAATCACGGATTCTCTATGAATTAGGGACATAGTTTTTTCCTCTAGATTTATCAAACCATGTTTGGACTCACCCTTCTTGTAGCTGTTCAGTGGCCGATTCCTCCGCAACCAGAATCTCATATTCCTCGGCTGCATATCTGTCCCAGTCGGAGGGCTCAGGACTTTCACAATCAACATCCTGCAGAGAGAAATGAAGGTTTCCTTACTTCCCACAAGTATTTACCACAGTTTACCATTGATCGACGAACCAGTGTAAAGGACACTTGAAAAAGTCACCGGGAATTAAACAGTAGATTATGCCTCCCCAAGTAGGTAAAATAGTCAAAAAATAGCTTTAAATAAATGGCGCCACCATTAACTCGATAGAAGTTCACGCTTCAAACAATGGTAGTACTCTTTGAATAAACTATAGAGGGTTATTCAAAGAGCTCCGAATTGCTGCCGAAAGGTAACCGAACAGTGAAATTCAGCGTACGGTTACCTTTCCTGGTCATTCGGCTATTCGGAGAGCAGGCAGTTCGCCAAATGTTGGCAAATTGCCTGCACATACGGTGCCTGTTCGGTGCCTGTTCGAGGGCAGTGAAATCCCCCATAGAGAAGAAATGCTTCGGCTATTTAGAGAACAAAAACCAGCAGTGAAAAGTTGCCGAATTGCCCTGCTGTTCGGTGGTTTCATTCGACAGGTTTATTCAGGCGAATCCCATAGGCTTCAATGTTAAAAATATTCCTGGTTTAATGCAATATCTAATAAACCATTGATTATAATATTCTGCAGTAAAAAAATCTTTTTATAGATTTTTTAGGCATTTTTCGGGATGTTTTTGGGAAAATATATTTTTCCTTTTTTTTAAAAATCGTTTTCCCTTTTTTCTGTAACAGCCCCTTTTATTATCATTCATTGGATCTTATATGTAAATTTCAGACATTTTCGTTCAGTAGTTTCTTTGCAAACAGCGTTTCACTTTTCAAACATTTTTCACTCCATCTGTGGTGTTGGTTTTTTCTGGCGGCTGCTCTGCGCTGTGATCGGCGGCTGCTCGGGTTTCTCCGGCGGGGTTAATCCAGATGTTTTTGCGGGTTTCGGTTTGCATTCGCCGGGTTTTGCAGTGAGTGTTTGGCAGGTTTGCGACGACTTTACCCTGCACTACGACGGCCCTGTGGTCCTTGCTGAATACACCACAGGGTCGTCGAAATGGGATCGCCAAATCGCACCGAATTGAAGAGAACGAAAAGTCACAGAACGTGCGGTGACTTTTCGATTCTCTTTGAATAACCCGGATAGTGATTTACACTTCAAACAATGGCAATGCCATTACTTGACGTGTATATTCTTACATCAAAATAATGTTATGTAAATATTAAGAAAACCTAACCCGAGTGGCTTTACGTTTTCACTTTTATGTATGGGGATACCCGATACCGTTGGTTCCTGTTTCAATAGAAGCAAACCACCGTGAAAGTATCCAAAGAACGATGGTACCATTTGGTTTTAAGCTGCTCAATTTCTGGCAACTCTTTGAAGTTACATTTACAAAGGTTACTGTGAGGTGGTGGCCAGGGTCAGATTTACCATTAGGCAGAGTAGGCATGTGCCTACAGGCGCCTGCCACAAGGGGGCACCTGGCTCTGTGTGTGTAAATTTTTTTTTTTTTTACAATTTGCAGTAATTTAGACCACTGGATCTCTGGAACCCTAAGGTCTAGAGGGACATATGAGGTATCATTGGAAAGGTCATCTTATAGCCTTTCCAGTGATACCAATTATAACCAGGTTGGATTTCTGTAAAAATAAAATATCTATTAAAATAATATTTTTCTCATTTGTTTCTAACACGGCACTATTATTCAATTTACAATTATAAAGTGAATAGTGATGCTGCACTAACTCGCCTCATTTACCATACTGCCAGCAAGTGTGTATCTGGTGAAGCAATGCATTGTTTAATTTACAACCTAGACCGTGGCGATGCAGTGAGGAGGGACAGGAGGACTTTGGAACCTGCATCCCTGAATTGTACAGCACACAAAGTTAAGTGAGGTGTCATTGGAAAGGTCAGAGTCTAGTCTTTACAATGATACCAAACATGACAAAGTAAGGAGTAAAAATAAAAAAAATGAAAAAAGTAAATGCAATTTCTTTTTATGTTCTACAGCAGAGGCAATATATGCTTTTACATATAAAACAAACAATGCTGCTGCATTCGCTGCCCTCCTCCTTTAATCATTCTACCCCACTGACTCCCTCACTCCCTGACCCCTCTTCTACTAGGTCTTCCTTTTCTACAGTCTCTGAGAAGGATGTCTCAGAACTTCTCATGTCCTCCTACCTGACCACCTTTCTACTTGATCCCATCCCCTCACACCTTATTCGGCCTGTCCTACCAGTTACTGTCCCTGCTTTGACTCAAATTTTTAACCTCTCCTCTGGAATCTTCCCCTCTGTATTCAAACGTGCTCTGATCACCCCATTCTAAAAAAAGCCATCTCTTGATCCTACCTCCCTCTTGAACTACTGTCCCATCTCTCTGCTCCCCTTTGCCTCCAAAATCTTAGAACGTCTGGTCTATAACCAGCTCACCAGTTTTCTTGCTGCTAACTCTCTACTCAATCCGCACAATCCTCCGAACAATCTACTGAGACTGCTCTGACCAAGGTGACTAATGATTTATTTGCCGCTGAAACCAAAAGTCACTTCTCCCTGCTTATTCTTCTTGACGTTTCCTCTGCATTCAACACTGGTGATCACCCGCTCCTGCTCCTCACACTGCGTCAACTTGGCCTCAGTGACATCACTGTTACGGCTTCTGCCCTCGCGGCGCTGCCTGGGGGGGTCCGGACGCTCGGTGACATTGTTGACTGATTAGGTGCCAGGCTTGCGTGCTGGCTGGTCGGCGTCTGAGGGGGTGGGGCAAGGCGTGATGACGCGAAGCCGCCGGCCTTAAGTACAGGGCGCGAGACTGTATCCGTCGCCCGGACGTGGAGTTTTTTTCCCGTATCGCCAGCTGATCCTTCAGTGTTCCTTACGGAGACTTTTGTTTTTGTTGCCAACTTTGCTTGTATGAGGACCTTGCTTACGTTTTATGACCCGGACTGCCTTCTGACGATTCTTACGTTTACTCCTTTATGGGTTTTGTTGTTGCTATGATCACAGAGAATAGACTTCTGTTATACCGCTTTTATTCGATCTGGGGGGCTGCCCATCAGATTGCTAAATCAATCTGCCCCTCAAGTAATCTGGGTTACCGGTGTTACCACAAGGCTTCCGTTTTTGGTTCTGCCCTACAGGTTACAAAATGCACTAACCTCTCCAGCTACCTGTCAAGCGCCAAGTCTATGCTTAGGTCTGTACACATTATTGCTGATTGCAGTCCCGCCCCACAGGTTACTGAATTCATTGTGCAATCATTCAGTAATTTTGAGTAGGACTCAGAAAACGTTATTAATCACGATTCTGGTAAACCAAGTTCTATGCATATCTCCATACACTGTATGTGTCTGTATTTAGTTAAACTGCTTTCACTCAGTAATTACTTGGTCTCGAAACCATTTAATGCTGAGTGATATTTAGTCTTGTGTGTCAACTCCCTGGCTGGGAGTGCTAGGTGTTGCAGCCTCTACTGCTATCAAGTTACGTATCAGAGAAATCTGTCCTTACTGATTCAAACCACGCCGGTCTGGGGTGCGCGCCAGCGCAAACATAACAATCACTCTCTCCTGGTCCTCTTTCTGTCTCTCTATTCGCTCCTTCAGTGTCTCCTTCCCTGGTGACTCTTCACCACAAGTTCCTCTTTCAGTTGGGGTACCTCAAGGCTCTGTTCCGGGTCCCCTACTCTTCTCGATCTATACCACCTCGTTGGACAACCTCATCTCTTCCTATGGATTCCAATATCATTTCTATGCTGACGACACTCAAATCTACCTTTCCTCGCTCGATCGCTCTCCTCCGGTGTTGGACCATGTTACTGCCGGCCTATCGGCTGTCTTCGACTGGATGACTTCCCATTTCCTAAAGCTCAACCTCTCAAAAACTGAACTTCTCATCTTCCCTCCCTCTAAAACCTCCATTCCTGTGCCAATTTCTCTTCAGGTGAATGGTGCCACCATTACTTCTAACTCTCAAGCTCCATTACCTCAGTGTCTTCTTGGACTCCAATCTATCCTTTACTCCTGACATTCAGTCTCTAACCAAATCTTGCTACTTCCACCTAAAAAACATTGCACGCATCCGTCCCTTTCTTAACCCCTTAAGGACGAGCGGGTTGCGCCCTTAAGGGGTTGACTTCGCCGGCGAGGCGTACAGGTACGCCTCGCCGACAGGTGACGTCGAGCGGCACTGATTTCGAGCCCTCCCCGCAGCCGGCATGCAGCGACGTCATTGGCTGCAGGGGACGGCTTGAGTTCAGGCCGTCCCTGTGCTGCCAATGACACGCGCTGCAAGCAGGCTGTGGGGAGGGGCCGAGGCGGCCCCATTGAAGACAATGGGCGTACATGTACGTCCTTCGTCTTCAAAGCCCGCCTACCGCCAGGACGTCATGGAACGTCCTGCTGTGTTAAAGGGTTAATCCAGACTCTACCAAAATGCTCATCCAAGCTCTTATCACCCGCCTTGAGTACTGTAACCTCCTTTTCTCTGGCCTTAAGAGATCCCAGATTCTGCCTCTGCAGTCTGTAATGAACGCCTGTGCCAGACTCCTACACCTCACCTCCGGCACCTCACCTTTCGGTCAATCTCTACACTGGCTCCTGTTTCCTTTAGAATTGCTCGGATAATGATCTGATGCCATCAGTTCCTCGTACCCGCACCCCCCAACTTTCGCCTTCAGGACTTCTCCAGAGCTGTACCCTTTCTATGGAACGCTCTCCCCCGCAACATCAGACTCTCCTTGTCTCTCCAGTCCTTCAAGAAGTCTCTGAAAACGCATTACTTTAGAGAAGCCTATCAGCTCATTCCATGATCCCCACTGTCATTTCCTGCTCCATCTTCCCATTCAGTCCTCATGCAACCCCCTACTTCAAATACCCTATTCGCCCTCACCTAATGTGTCACCCCTCTCCTCTTAGATTGTAAGCTCTTGAGCAGGGTCCTCCCTCCTGTTCCATGTGTGTAACATATATGTATATTTGCTATTCTGCTTCTCCCATTGTACAGCGCCAAGGAACTTGTTGACGCTTTATAAATACTTGTAACTGTAACTAAGGCAACAGATTCTGCCTCGTCTTTTGATTTGAGCGTGGAGAAAAACAGTTTTATTTTTTTTGGGTTATTTTGCCTCAAAAAAATTTAAATAGTAATTTTGGCATATTTCTTTTTTTTTGATTGGGGGGGGGGGGGTAGGGGCGCTCCGCATTTCTGTACCTACAGGCTCCTGAGCTGCAAATCCAGCCCTGGTGGTGACCTATTGATTAGATACCCTTTACCACTAAGCCGCTCCATTTAACTCATGCAAAAGATAAACTGAGGTGCCATACATACCTTTTGCATGGCAAAGGGATCCCTTTGCTCATGGTCCAAGTACTTCTCAAGGTTAAAGCAGGTGTCATAAAATATGTGAGCCATTCGACATCGCTTCAGGTCACGCAAGGTTATTCGGCCTGGGAAGAAGGAAACATGCCATTACTTCGAACCAAAACAGACATGTCAATTCACTCTGTAACGTTTGTACACAAAACATTCACCAGTAAGATGTATACATTTGGCCAAATCTATTTTTTCTGTCCTTCCGTGGGATTTTTAGTTACATTATTGATTTCTATGGTGATAATATGATGCAAAAAGCTAAAAAACACATGGTTCTGGTCTTTGCCAAACCTATACGGTTTGATAATCCATCACATTCCTATTTTTTAATGTTCTTCATTATTGCAATAATATAGGAAACAAAGTCGCGCCATTAACATCCATATTCCAACCAACATACATGGCAAGACGCTAAAGTTGGCTGGAGATGTTAATATTTCTAAACTAGATGTTACTATTCAGTGGAGCAGTTAAATTAACGGCTGGCGCTGCTGAAAAGCGTACATGGCGCAGCTGATTCAAATTAAACCCCTGTGTGTGTTTTTCAGCCGTGGTGTAAACTTAACCAGAACCTTAACTCCATAGACTTCAATCGCTCAGGGAAGTTACACGAAGGTTTCCGTGTCATTATGAGTGTAACTCCAGCTTTTAGGAGGTGTTAAATCTCCCTGGTTTGCACCTTGACATTAAGGTTAACTCAGTACCTTGGAATAGGTCCCTTTTCAAGCTTTTTTTAACAACTTGTGCTTCCCATGTTAAGTATAGCAGACTCCAAGTGCGGCAAGCAAAGGCAAGCCGTGAGACGCCAAGGTTGGAATAGGACATGAAAAAATTAATCTAATTACACCTCCTGTTATGTTGTACATCTAAACGCTAAGCTTTGCAACAAATGTGGCAGTTAATCAAAGTGGAAATGATCAGAGCAGGATTTTGATTTACTAAGGGCTTGCACATTACAAGTGGTTATATTCCTGTGTAACTGCTCATTCTGGGAGTGTGTGAGCGCAGGTCCTGCTTTTACCTTCTTCTTCTGGTTTTACAAGGTCTAACAGCTGACACAGGAGATCCTGGAAAGGCAGGGGCTCGATGCCCATTGTCTCCATTTTCTCACACTGCTCCTCGTAGAAAAACTCCAACTCGTACATGGACAAGACGCCGTCACCATCCACGTCCATGCAGCGGAACCAGTACTCAACACTGACATAAGAAAAGCACAAATGACAGAGGACATTTTAATGCTCGGCTGCAAGTCTTACATTAAAAAGGCAACACCGTGTCAAACTAGAACCAAGCAACAAGAGGTGCGTGGGATATTTGTTGGATGCTTTCTATTCAACTCAATATGATCTCTGGAAAAAAAAAAAAAAAAATCGAGTCTCAATGCAGTGCCCCATTAATATCTGGCGGAGCTCTGGGTATCTCAATATCTTCATTTTATGATACAGGTTAACCGAAATCCAGAATGTTCCAAAAAGTACTAAAATTACACCAAAAATGGGAAATCCCACACCTGACCTCGTGTGACGGAGGAGAAAAACATTAAAAATACTGTGTTAAATGCCCTTCAGCCAGTGTGTATATAAAACAAAAATAAATTTCAGGTTTAGACTCCGGTCCCATCCCCAAGATATCTCATAATGCAAATAGTCCAACATCTGAAGAAAAGAAAACCGGTTCTGGTCCCGAGTATCTCATATACGGAATACTTATCTTGTATATACAATACATAGAACTTCACCCATGAATCCCGTGACCAGCAGACGTCCTGCTCTGAGGAATATGTGCAGCTATCAGGGTTCAGCGCTTAGCATTTTATAAATAGCCAGAATGTTTTTAATATCTGACCGAACATTGATCTTATACAGAAAGAGTGTGTGTATGTGTGTGTATGTATGTATATGTGTGTATGTGTGTGTATGTATGTATATATGCGTGTATGTATATGTATATATGTGTGTATGTATATGTATGTGTGTGTGTGTGTGTATGTATATGTATGTGTGTGTATGTGTATGTATGTATGTATGTACAGTTGTGTTCAAAATTATTCAACCCCTACTGAAATTGAGTGTTTTGGCCAGTTTGACATTGATTTTGATCATTCAGTCATCTTGCTTACAATTAAATCAAAGAGGCACGTGTAGGTCAGACAGATATAACATAACATTTATAATGA
The DNA here is from genome assembly GCA_009667805.1 of Leptobrachium leishanense. NCBI lineage: Eukaryota > Metazoa > Chordata > Amphibia > Anura > Megophryidae > Leptobrachium > Leptobrachium leishanense. The sequence goes on along the minus strand of CM019066.1, from coordinate 81,022,071 downwards.
AATAACCACAAATGTCTTTTCTGTGCGCACATCATTATCAGTTTTATTCAACCCCCAAGTGACATTCAATCTTAGTATTTAGTACAACATCCTTTTACAGTTATAACAGCTTTTAAACGTGAAGCATAGCTTGACACAAGTGTCTTGCAGCGATCTACGGGTATCTTCGCCCATTTGTCATGGGCAAAAGCCTCCAGTTCAGTCACATTCTTAGGGCAAGAAAATAGGAAGCCTCAGCGTCTGGAATAGGTTCCCGTTGTTCTATTCAGTTGAATCGTGGATATTATAATCGCCAAATTTGGCAAAAAAAAGGAAGAAAGATGGGTGTAAGGTATAAAATATTTTTAATTCCAAAATAGATAAATGGATAAAATAGCATAGATTTGCTCAAAGCCCGACGCGTTTCGTCTACAGCTAGACTTTTTCAAGGGCAATACATGTTAAAAAGCAAAAAAAATCATATAACAAACAGAACACCCATCTTTCCTTTTATTACCCATACAGGGATTTCATTGGTCAGTTCATTAACTGTGTGCTTTTTAACCTGTATTGCCCTTGAAAAAGTCTAGCTGTAGACGAAACGCGTCGGGCTTTGAGCATATTTATGCTATTTTATCCATTTATCTATTTTGGAATTAAAAATATTTTCTACCTTACACCCATCTTTCTTCCTTTTTTTTGCCAAATTTGGCGATTATAATATCCACGATTCAACTGAATAGAACAACGGGAACCTATTCCAGACGCTGAGGCTTCCTATTTTCTTGCCCTATCTATGTGTGGAGTATCTTGGACTATCTCCAGGGAACCTCCTCAGCACTTCATCACAAAAAGATAAGTTGACTCCTTTTTCCTTCCTATCACCATTTGTCGGTTGTTACAGTCACATTCTTAGGCTTGCGCACTGCAACTGCTTTAAGTCCCACCAGAGGTTCTCAATCGGGTTTAAATCAGGTGACTGCGATGGCCACTCCAAAATGTTCCAGCCTTTAATCTGCAACCATGCTCTTGTGGACTTGGAGGTATGTTTGGGATCATTGTCCTGTTGAAAGGTCCAACGTCTCCCAAGCCTCAGGTTTGTGACGGACTGCATCACATTGTCATCCAATATCTCCTGGTACTGAAGAGAAATCATGGTACCTTGCACACGCTGAAGCTTCCCTGTACCTGCAGAAGCAAAACAGCCCCAAAGCATGATTGACCCCCCGCCATGCTTCACAGTAGGCAAGGAGTTTTTTTCTTCATAGGCCTTGTTCTTCCTCCTCCAAACATAGCGTTGATCCATGGGCCCAAACAGTTCTAATTTTGTTTCGTCAGTCCACAGAACACTATCCCAAAACTTCTGTGGTTTGTCCACATTACTTTTGGCATACTGCAGTCGACTCTTATTCTTTGGAGACAGCAAGGGGGTGCGCCTGGGAGTTCTGGCATGGAGGCCTTCATTACGCAGTGTGCGCCGTATTGTCTGAGCTGAAACTTCAGTACCCACATCTGACAAATCTTTTCTCAGTTCCTCAGCAGTCACACGGGGACTTTTCTCCACTCTACGCTTCAGGTAGCGCACAGCAGTCGAAGTCAGCATCTTCTTTCTGCCACGACCAGGTACCGTTTTAACAGTGCCCTTTGCCTTGAATTTGCGAATGATGCTTCCTATGGTCTCTCTTGGTATGTTTAACATCTTTGCAATCTTCTTATAGCCATTGCCCTTCCTGTGAAGAGTAATCACCTCTTCTCTTGTCTTTCTGGACCATTCTCTTGACTTCACCATGTTTGTAACCACACCAGTAAATGTCTAGAAGGAGCTGAGTATCACAGTCATTTTAAAGCTGCCTAATTGGTGCTTATTATGCTTTATTGCTGCTCCGTGACATCCACAGGTGTTTTCGATACCTGATTGAAAACACTTGAATGAACCTCTGTTCTTCAGAGTGGTAGTCTTTAAGGGGTTGAATAATTGTGTCAATGAAGAATTCACAAAAGAAACATTTACTACTGTATTACAAAACCAATTGATGTCATTTTAGTTGCATATGGTTCTTTAAAAAGTCCTTGTAGGATTTCATTCTGAATACAATTACAAATGTACACTAAATTCCCTAAAACCCTTTACAGCATTGGGGGTTGAATAATTTTGAACACGTGTGTGGTGTGTGTGTGTGTGTGTGTGTGTGTGTGTGTGTGTGTGTGTGTGTGTGTGTGTGTGTATAGACATTATATATATAATTTCCACATACAAATTGTATATCAGAGGCACTCCCGGTCTTAACTCAAAGAATCGTTTTATTGATAGAAAATCGATGTTTCAGTCCACTATCCCCGGACTTTCATCCTGATAACGTCAACGGATAGCTGACTGAAACGTCGATTTTCTATCAATAAAACGATTCTTTGAGTAAAGAGCGGGAGTGCTGTTGATACAATTTGCATGTGGAAATCTGTGTGAGCCGGGCATGCACCGGGCTGTTTTATTCTGAGTGCAACGGCTGGTATACATATAGCACATTGATTGCGTCACTGACCAGCTATTTACACAGCTTTGGTAACTTTTCTTATGCTGAGCCCATAGTCTTTCTGGGCAGTATTGTTATTGCAGTTATCTATAGAGTACCTGGTGGGATTTTTCTTATCTTCTTCTGATAACAGGAACCAGACAAACTCTGCATAGCTCATCCTCCCCTCTCGCTGCACGGCGTTTCCTCTGAAAAACCGCAAACAAAGAACGTGTTACGTTCAAAGTCTCCATAGAGCCAAGAACTTCCTGACAGACAGACCTATTATTCAACACGCTCGTTCTAGGAATCCAAGCACATTCAGCTGGTTTCTGAGGTTTACCTAGATCAATTCAGTATGTCATATTTTAATACATATCATAGAACATAATCTTATATATATATATATAAAATGTGACAATGACAAACACAGAGCTTTTTCCAGTAGCCACCCTGGTTATAGTGGTGTGGTCTCCATCTTACCTCGTAACTGCTCCAGAGAATATCCTCTCAATGATTCTGTTTGACGAAGCTAAAGGAAGAAGGAAGGCATGGTGTTATCTCCAGTGGTAGCACGCATGTGATTACAGAGTAATCTCCCATATATACCCAAATAAATTGTGTAATTTCCTAAAAGCCATGGGAGACGTGGATTAGAACTGAAGCAGAACATCTGTCAAACCATTGCATTTACCCCGATACATTGTACATATTACATGTTAATTTAACACAGGGTTTGAGGATTGTGTTAGGGGTAGATATGTAGTATTTCAATCGGCGGCCTGAGACCCTAAGCTTACACTTTGTATCAGACGGACGCATTGTTAATACAAGTCATATTTGGAATCAGTGGTAGACAGAGTTGGGCTGTGAAGACAATGCAGAGGAACATGCTTTTTTTTTCCTGCTCACCGTGGTCATTATATCGTGCCAGATCCTTCTGGTCAATGTACAGATCGTGGTCGGTGTCCAGTTCCCAGAACTTGCAGTAGATGACATAAAAGTGCTCATAGGAGAAGTAATCCGTCACCTGGTTAATGTCGTCCTCCTCTTCCAGGAGAGCCAGGGTCTACAGATGAACAGGCGAGCGTTCAACATCCGACATAACTCATTTTCCAAGTTAGATTTTCAGTCCATACAGAAAGGTGTTCAGTAATTCTATTACAAAGGTAGTGAGGCGCGGCGCGGCTGGTGGGGAAAAACTGGATCCACAAACCTAAACAAAACGTGGCTGCTCCAACTGCCTGAGTAGCCAACCTAACAATAACTTCAAAAATAAGAAAAGGTCAATCATGCGCACTACTGATGAATAGGAAGGAGAATGCGCTTTAGTCAGGCAATGTTTCGGCTTCACTGCAACCTTTAATCATACCTTCCAAAGAGTGGGACCTCATTAACTGCATTACTGCCTGACAAATTAAAACACCAGTGTGGCAGGACGGCGGAGTCTTTGGTTCATAAAGCCCAAAGAGAGGTCTTGTATCGAAACGAAGATATGCTTCATTCAGCATGCAGCCCTAGGACATAACCTACATACAAAAAAATCCTACTCGACTCAAACTCGCTTATAAATCCCTTACTGTCTGAATGGGCAGCCGAGAAGGGTCACGGAAATTTACTGGCAGGCAAAATAAAACAACTGCAAATAACTTTTTTGGCCCTCAGGTTCACAGCTTCTCAGTGTGTGTGTCCCCCAGCTCCTGCTCCTCACAGGATGAGAGCCGATTGCACTCTGCACAGGGTTTTTAAGCTTTCTAATTAATGCTCTGCTCTGAGAGTCGCCTGAAAAGTAACCCTGTGCTACGGGAGGAACATTGAGAGCTCCATTCTAGGGGTAAGGTACCTATTTTATATGTTCCAGTTACACCAGCCACATGAAAACATGCCCCTACCTGTAGGAAATTACTCCTCCTAAGCTCCGTGAGAGTGATTCTTCCGGACCACGACCTGTTCACCGTGTAGAATATTCTCTGGATAACCTAGGGGTCAGAAGGTTGATGGAGAAAACAACACATGGTGGATATTGTATGCATATCATAAATATATATACACAGATAATCAAGGATTCAGGGTTTCTTGCTGGAACGAAGATCCTATTCGATGGTCCATGTTATCTTCCATTTTTTCTCCCATAAACTGCATCATGTTATCATAGTGCAGGGCCTTTTTCTGATTGAGCGTTTATACAGATCAGGCCCAGCTGTTCCCTTAACCGCTCAAGACATTATTCCGACCGAGACACGATAAGCTTTGCTTATAGCTCGGCATTAGCGGAGCCTTATTGTAACTTAACAGATTCAATACCTTGCATCGAAGCTGTTAATATCGGCTCACAGTGAGAGTAGCGAGGTTTTCCAACGTAGACCGATGTTTTCAGCTCAAGCGGTTATTCCTGAAAGAATCCCGGCTCTCAGAGCCTGGCAAGTGATTTAGGTTCTGCAAAAATCAACCTTAATCATCTCTGATGCCATTGTAAGAAGGCGGCATGATCCGTCACGTCCTTTAACTGCAAACTAATAGTTGGCAGGGTCTTTTCGAGGCTTCTGACTGACCAGGAGTCGGTCTCAGAGAGCCTCTAACGTTTATCGGCTCTTTCCCTGTATTGGCCTCCTTTAACCCCCCTGGCGGTCTAATTTTTTCAAAAATTGTGTCTAAAAGCATCTCAATTTTTTTGGAAAGGAAACGTGTTGTTTTATATAGTAAGCCTATAATAATTAGGAATAGCTCACAGAAATCCGTGCAAATAAGAGATCTTCAAACCATATATACAGTGAAGTCAAGTCTTAGAATGTGTATGGTCGGTTTCTGATCTGTTAGTGCCACCTAGTGGCCGTTCATGAGCAAGTCATGCGGTTGGATAATTTCTTTTTTTTTTTTACAGTTTGCTAATTTGCTGCCTGGTCCCGCCCCCCTGCATTGTGTGACTCGCAGGGAGCGTTACCAGGAAGCAAGTCGCCGCGATCACACTGCGGGGGGACAGCGAGGGAGCGCAGAATGAGGTGAGTATGCAGCCCGAGTGTGGCTCGGGGTTACCATTCGCGGTAGTGAAATTTAACCCTGAGTCACACTCGGGAATACTGCCAAGGAGGTTAGTCTAGTGGGTCAGAATAATATTTTATCATAAAGTGCTGTGAGATGAAAGCAGCGCGGCTTTTCTTGGGAAGGAGATATCTTCCTGTAAGTATATGGCAGGAGAGAATGACTTCTAGACATACCGTGGTGATGTACCGAGAGTGGAATTCAGGTGCTTCTTTGAGAAAGGTTAATCCAGGGTGTGTGTCTACGATGTCCTGCAATACACAAATGATAAAATCACATGAAGGAAAGCTGGCACAGGATCTTATACTGTAGTCCTTAATCGTTAAAGAACTTTTCTAAGCCACTTCTTTGCACAGTGGGGAGCACGGCATAGAAATAGGCTAACAGCACATTCCCCCTTTACACACAGTATGTTAGAAGGATAAATATACTATGGGGTCTATTCACAATGCACCGAAATGGAAGGCAATTTCGGCTTCTCCGTTTCGCCAAAAATTCGACAAATTCACTATTTATCGAATGGTGACTGTATTTTACCGAAATTTGTGTCGCTGAAGCAGTTATCGGACGTTGGTGAAAACCGCCAAATTGCGCTTATAAGCCTGGGCGAATTCCAGCGAAGTAAAAAGTATTAAAAAAATTATATATGCAAAGAAATAAAAAACAAAAAAAAAACAAAAGACTCGTATTCTCCTAATAGGAATTTAAACCAATAAAAATGTAGGAAAATTTGTCTAAATAATAGAAAAAGTAAAAGAATTAAAACATAATAAAAAGGTTTGTTAAAAATAAAGAAAAGTCTTTTAAAAAAAATAAAAAGGTCTTCTAAAAAATACAAAAATATTTTTTAAGAACTGTTTGATAAAAATCTCCAACTGAACTGGAAGATAATAGGCAAGCAACCCTTAGGCCGGTGTCAGAGTAGGTAGTGACGCGCCTCCCAACATCCATCGCGGGAGGAACGAGCTGTGCAGCGCTGTCGCTGAGCTCAGCGAGGCAGCCACACAGGCGTCAGAGTGGAAGGAACGTCCTTCTACGTTGAAGTGCGATCGTCTGACACCGGTCTTAAAAGGGAACCTCTACTGTCAGCATAGGGAATCAACCCTAAACAGAGGAACATCTATGCATAAACAGTTTCCTGGGCCGCGGCGACTCTGTCCACCTCGACTTCCGCTGATAAAACACCCTGATAGAAATCATAATGAAACACTTTATTTCTAAAGCGGAATTATCAAGTCTTTGCTACGTCTCCTTACAAAAAAATAAAACTAACATAGTTACATAGTTATATAGGCTGAAAAAAGACCTGCGTCCATCGGGTTCAGCCTCTCCCACATAACCTACTGCTGTTGATCCAAAAAAAACCAGTCTGAAATATGCAACGTACCGGGAAAAAATTCCTTCTTGACCCCAGAATGGCGTCAGATTTCTCCTTGGATCAAGAAGCTTTTACCCACATATTAAATATTATAACCCTTAATATTCTGTGTCTGCAGGAAGTCATCCAGTCGTTTTTTAAAAGTCTGTACAGACTCTGACCCAACCACCTCAACAGGCAGAGAATTCCACAGCTTTATTGTTCTCACCGTAAAATAACCCTTCCTATGCTTTAAGCTAAATTTTCTTTCTTCCAGTCTAAATGGATGACCCCTTGTCCTATGTATAGACCTGTTAATGAATAGGTTATCAGACAATGGTTGATAATGGCCCCGTTAAGTAGGTTTGTTAAAAATAAAAAATGATCTTTTAAAAAAAAAAAAAATATATATATATATATATATATATATATATATATAAAAAAAGATTATATTTATTATATTGACAGCTATATAATTGGCCAATTTAAACCTTTTGAATTAAAATACCGAAAATCAGTTCATTTCATCAGAATTTCGATGCAATTCTATCAGGGTTATTCAAAGAGAGGTGAAAAGCAGGAGAATGACTGGAGAAGGGAAAATTCTAGGTCAAAATAGCCAAACCAGAAAAACCTCTCCCAATTTATCTCACTTTCCAAATCGGCTATTTTGACCTAGAATTTTCCATTCTCCAGTTATTCTCCTGCTTTTCACCTCTCTCTGAATAACCCTGATAGTTTTTAATGGGACAGTTGCGGTGCTGCCGAACGCCAGCAAATTGCACCGAATAGCGCTGTCAGTGCGCCTGTATTTGGCGATTTGACAGCTTGGTGAATAGACTAATTACCCCGAAATCGCAGATATGGTAAAATTCACCGTTGGGTGCAATTCGGTGGTAAATGCAGACGTTGGTGAATAACCCCCTATATGTTGAAATGTTAGGCATTTCTGTGTGATCAGTCTCTTTTAGAACAAATCCAAACCTCTCGGTTCCTCGGGAAGGGGTGGGGGGATAAGACATTTTTGACTTTCCCACTTGTATCCTGCTTTCTTTACAAATTTCATGTGTTACCATTTGATCTTCAGTTGGGGCAACAAGAGCTTGGTTATAGGTCTCGGCTGTGTTTATTTTTCTCCCTGACCTTTGCATTGTTTGTACATTAACTCACACTCCGTCTGATTTCATACGCGTCGCTTTATTTAGGCTTGTTTGTACCCTCCACCCTGGACACTGAAAACACCATATATTGCATTTCTTCAATTCCCCGATTTAGTTTAGGCATTTGGTGCGCGGTTCCGCTTTCGTCATTTGCTCTGCGGGGTCCTCACCTGAGCCCCTACCTCTCGGCACCTCTTTGCAAGGCATTTGCTTGGGCACTATCCAAGTTTTTTGGTAAAGCAGGGTATTGCACATTTTAAGCCAAAGTAAATGAGCTGAAGGAATAGAGGAGATGGGAAATTTTCGTTATCTAGTTAAAATTGCAATTCTTCACCAATTCATTTCTCAGAGTTTGCCAGAGGAGACCCTTAAAGTGCACCTGATCAGCCATATCCTATCAGGGAATGAATATTCTAATGCTCTTAAAGTGCTAGGTGATACTTAATCCCTTGGAAAGATATTGCTGTTTGTTCTGCCCTCCATTCAGTGGGAGTTGCCTCCATGTTTCCCCCCTCATGGGCAGCCAACGGTGCACATGGATTGGGCCTAGGGCCACCCAGTAGGATGACCCCTGAGGCATGTCACAGTCACATGAGGAACTGTGAAACTGACTACTCGCTTTTATTCAATTATATAGGTTATCATAGAATGCCTTCAACACATAAAGGGAACCATTCCCTGTGAAATGAACCCAACTTGAGTTGGGCATAACATCTCAGCAGAGACGTGTAGAATCACTAATGGGATGTGGTCCAGAAAGGTCATCGACCAACCAGGATATATTTATAACAATATCAAATTGCATTTCACAAAACCACCGTGTGAAACAAAGGATCGGGCTGCTGGAATGACTTTAAAAGGGGTGATGAACAAAAAATACACAGCATTCATCTGTATCTTATCCAGGGAGTCTAACGAGCTGCTAAATTAACCAAATTCAAATCTAGGATGCGCCCGCATCCTGACACATCCCCATCTAGCGAGAAGCCAGCATACGCATCTTCCTCCAAGAAGTAGTTCGCTCCACAGAGGCTTTTCACCGCCTATAAATCAGCATATAGTCACAGAGACTCCACCAAAGGGAGCGGATGCAAAATGTGTGTACAGCCGGCGTACAATACCGAATTAAGGAATAATACTGCCCGCCAAGCTAACTAAATATTAAAAGTCACATATTAGTGACAAATGCGATCTATACAGGCATGCGGTGCAAAGGATCACCATACCATCGTGCAAGTCTAACGGCTACATTTGTATTTTACGTCACCGCAGTCTATGGAATAAACTGTATATAAAAAAAATGTATGCATGCGGGTTTCCCGTTCACCGATGGCACCCGAGACAAACACACCTGCTGTCTGCCATTGTATCAAACATGGGACTCTATGCAGACACTTTGTAATGAGGTTCAGAAGAAGCATTGCTCTGGTCCTCACCTGCAGGAGGGGGATGAAATCCTCTTGTTCCAGGAAGCTGCAGCCGGGCTTTGTCAGGAGATTGATGAATTTCGAGGCATCGTCGTGGCAGTTTTGTAGTAATCTATCCCAGACAAAAAGTGATTTCTTTTTATTGTTGAGGATTATCGGGGGAAGGGGGAGATCTGGTTTAATCTTCTGCTTATTGTTTGGCTTCGAAATAAAATCATTTTCAGTCATAAAACATTAACTGCATCTAAGACACAAAGCGCCCCTTAAGGAACCCCCCCCCCACCCCGAAAAACCAGTCCCTGTCTGGCAGAACCAATGGATTGGCAGAGGTCTATGATATCACCAACTTTAATACATTTAACATACATCATACACAATTTAAATCTCCTACCATATATATCTAATACAGGAGGTCAGCAACTTTTTCCCTCCAGATGTTGTGGAATTACATTTCCCATGATGCTCAGCTACTCAATAAGATGGTAAAGCGTCATGAGAAATGTAGTTCCGCAACATCTGGGAGGGCCAAGGATGCTGACCTCTGTATTAGATCTATGGAGTATGGATGATGTCAATTATTCCCGCACGGCTCTCTATTTCATGTATGCCGAATATAAGCCAATCATTTTGGTTTATAGCTTACTTTCGGCTTCCAAAGCAGCTAAAACCTGCATCACAGCATTAAAGCTATCCCTGTGCATGCATTCCTATGCACGTAAACAAAGGAGGGGTGCTGTGTGCCCCATTATAGCCGCTTAACCCATAGTACACCTCATTAAACCAACTTCTAAAGCAATTATTGTTTTTACATAGTTACAGGTTGTACACGTCGCCAGGGCTGGATTAGGATCTCCATGGACCTTGAGCTGAAGATTTTGGTGGGCTTTTTTGGAATTCAGTGAACTGAAAACATAATTTACGTTCTGGTGCCGCGATCGAGATATCTCGATCTGAAGCCCAAAAACCAATGAAATGTGTTTGCTGCAAACAAATCTCGTTTGCTTTTGGGCTGCAGAAGGTACCCCCAAAGCTTTAGCCCTGTGGGCATAATGTCCAAAGAGCTAAACTGTAAAATCAGCTGCTGAATGCTGTGAAAGATCGGGCTTTCAGCAGTTGACGCAGGAGAAATAGAAGAAAACAGACCAGCCACGAAAACGTCTAACTCAATTTGGCAGTAGATGGCGCCATCTACTGGCCAAAAATAGGTTATTTACTTTAATAACCACTGTATTAATGTAAAATTAAGTAAAAATTATTTTACAAAAAACTACTGGTTTCGGACAATGGTTTTTTGGAAAATCACTTGGTAGTTAAAGGGTTAATAGTGCATATACAGGTATATCTAACCAGGCAGATACTGTATGAGGAAATTTCCATTCAGAATTCAATCATTTACAGAGTGAAAAATAATTTTTAAAATTTTTCATTCAAACGTTTGTGGTTATATATTATACAGTATAGGGAATTCTTGTTAAAAGAAAATGTGAAGTGGGAACCTGTTACTGCATTTTTCTGTGAAAATACTTGTGTTTTGGAGGATAGTGTTTTATGAATTATATGACTATGTATAAAACACTGACCTTGCTGCCAGCGTGGAAATGAAAAGGTAAGTAATGGCAGTGGTATTGCTCATCTTATACGCGACAAATGGACAATGCCATCGCTTTGGAACTAAAAATACATTTAAAAAAAAAAGCTTTTTTTCCTTTTCCTTCTTTTAGATTTTGCATGGTCATGTTTGGTATCATTGCAAAGGCCAGACTTTGACCTGTCCAATGACACCTCACTTGACCGTGTGTGGTGTGAAGATTAGACACGCAGGGTTCCAAAGTCAGCAGCGGTTTAGGTTTTTGATGGACCAATGCGTAATTACGCATTGTGCCATCGCCTCCACACTTGTCGGTGACATGAGAAATGAGATGTGAGTTAGTGCCGCATCATTGTTCATTTTAGAATTGAAAATTGAAAAATATTGCTGTGTTAGAAAGAAATATTTATTATTTTATTTTTATTATTACATAAAACCTGGTCATGTTTAGTATCATTGGAAAGGTGAAGCTCTGGCCTCACATGACCCTGTAGCTCACATGGCGTCAGAAATACAGGTGTCCAAATGCCCATCAATGTAGACATGATCTTTTCTCAGTGCCTATTAAGGGGCATGGACCTATGCTACTCAACGCCCCTACATTAATTCGGCCGTGCACGCAGCAGTCTGTAACCTTATTATGTTTAACATGGGAGGGACTAATCAATCATGAAATCGTACTGACATATCCTGCTGATCGTTCGGCTTTATTCCAGGACTTCATACAGAATTTCCACTTAACGGCCATATCTTGAATAATTATACTCCATAATTTAGGCGGCAGGCTTTTTTCCCCCGTTTAATTGATCCATGGTACAATGCTTTTTTATGCTTCATAAAACATTGGTGGTACTCACTTTCTCCACATTGCTATAAACGAATGCACAGAGACAACTCCAGTTCTTTCTCCCCCGGCGGCGTTGAACATCGCAGCTTTCCAGTACAAAGGACAGCCGCAAACCTGGAGAGAATACATGCTGTAGGTCAGTGTGACGTTAAACATGCGCAGAACTAGAAAACCTACAGAAGGGATTGTACTGATATTTATTGGTCTGCGTTTAAATATACTGTAACTGTTGTATTCCCGTTTATGTTTATTGCGTTTCACAATAAATGTGCCAGAGTCAGGTCTGACGGAGGGGGACAGGGACAGCCGGTCTGTAGCTTCATGATGCTCACCAAAGTGCATGGAATACCATGTTAGAAGAAGGCCAACGAGCAACAGCCTAGGATCAGGTATATCTACAGCAAGAACCGTTAGAGTTGGGGTTTCCGGATTTTTGCTTGATGCCCTATCTGGTCTCAGTCGTAATTTACCCTAGTGCCGCACCTCCTCAGACCATGGTGACCAACATTACAAAGCAAGAAGTGCTTCCCAGAGTTGTACAACCTGTGTGGAACCAATGACCATTCCAAGTATGTCCAGAGTTTGCATGTTAAAAAGTGTTCTAAAACCTCACTCCTAGGTATGAGTCTTGATTTGAATACTAGTAAATCTTAACATACATAATGTGAGCAGTATGTTCTTCACATGAGATTAATTTTAGAGTAGGAGGGAAGCTCCAAAGGTAATGCCTCCCATTTCATTATACCGGCCCACAATGTCAGAGATATTTGTTGGTGGTATGGAAGTAGAGGATGAACCTTCCTGCCAATATCCCATAGGTTTTGTTTCCACGCGACACATAGCAGACCTGGGGCAGTCTAGCAATATGGCGTCTGACATGGAAGGGAGTATGAAACAGAGCATCACTGCATTCCTCTATGCATAAAAAAATTACAGCCATTGACACTTGAGCGTTTACGGAGACCAAATCGTAACAGACAAGCCACGCTCCAAGCACAGCTGTCCACCAACGAAATGAAGAGTGCCTCAATCTGCTCATCTGCACGAATCGGTAGATAATGATTAGGGTCCTGTTTATGGAGCCCAATGCTGACTTGTGTAGTAAAAGATGTCAGCAACTTTGAGATATCATAAAGTTTGTAGCTTCACACTAAGGACACCAGACCCCACTCCGCTTTGAAGACCAGGGGGTACATGGCCAAAATATTTTTACGAGCGTAGCAGGTTACCTCTTGTTCATCGCTGGCAAACATGTAGAGTCAATGGTGGGACAGTGTGGGGAAAACGTGTTTTCCAGCTGACAATTTGTTTGGCCCAACAATGTTATTTTGCTCCCTGTAGCTGTCGTAATTTCCGTGGTAATGCGTAGGAGACATTGCTTGCCAGGAGCCCCTCGTAGATTAATCAATGAACATGTAAAGTAGGTGTTGAAATAACATTTTTAACACAAAAGATTCCAAAAACCTTCCTTCCATGTATTATTAACTTATATGGTTCCTGCCCATTTTTCACGGGAGTCCCACTGAAAATTGTCAGGGGCGGCAGCCTAATATCATGGGCTAATCACATAGGGTACTTACTGGTATTCCTGGCCCTTAAAAAAACACCAAATGTTCTTGACACAAGTCTGGCTCCTAAATTGAACAACGACATCAGCGCCTGCTATACTTGCTGCAGTGCATTACTTTAGTCCTTATCCTCGTTAGAAAGCACAAGTAGTCTATTGTAGGGTCATCAAGCGTCTCACCTTTGCTATCTTCCCCATCTCGTAGATATCCGCCTTTTCTTCCTCCATGCTTGAGAAAGCTGCCTCAATCTTACTGATCAGGTCCTCATGACTGGAAACAGCATTGGGCAAGCCTTTGGGAAAGTAGAAACGTGGAATGTTTACAGACAGGGGAGGTGCTACTATGACCTTGTTGGTGGGTGGTGGAGGAGAGGCTGGACGAGGGGTGACAGGAGTAATGACGGGTACAGGAGGTGGGGTCCCCGGCTTCTTTTCTTGTTTGCTCTGAACCTGCCATAAAATGGAAAAAATAAAACCCACACATGACATTCAATACTTATATATATATATGCACATAGCATGACACAGCTTCTACACCGATATTACAAAGTAATAGCCTAAAACGACCTTTTAAATTAAGTTTAAAATGACTTATCCAGGTAATTTGGGGGCGGTGGGGTGGGGGGGTGTTCAAAGGCATCTATCACCATCAAATTGTGGTTTGTAGAATCTGCTAATGACGTGATAATTGTATGATCATTTAACACGCTTACCATGTCACACAGAGGATTTTATTTCCATCTTGACCTCACAGCCGGCCAAAAATACATCCCGCAGCCATGAAGAATGACAGGCAACTTCCTGATGTGTGTGTGGAGATATTTCTACAAAATATTCTGAGCGCCACAAAAACGTGTGCTTTATGCATGAAGACGGAACCCTGGAACATGCAGTGTCCAGCACATGGACTGTATCCACGAACACGCAAGGTGTAGGTCTGAGGTAGGTGGCTACAGGTCTCTATATGCGCTGCTCGTGTAGAAGGAAGTCTTCCTTCCTGAAACATGAATCTGATCCACTCACTAGGGGCTGAGCTTTGCTCCTAAATTAAGACAGCGGCTCCTTGTACCTGTAAACTGGTTGGTAATCGACCTCATAAACCTGGAATGCTGAGGTCAGCAAGTACAGGAGCCGGTGCGTCCTTCCAGGAACTAATCTCAAATGCTTTGGTCAATTTACAGAAACGTACAGGAGCACCACAACCTGCGCCGTCAAGGTAATTTATCAATAGTTATCTGACAATTATAGTAAATTAAAAGTATATCCCACACAATAGACCGGCTGGGTGGAGTAGAGGTAATGTCACCGCTCTGCATGGAGAGAGCCTGTGGAGTCATGGGTTCGATCCCAGCGAGCAACCTCTCCAGTAAGTGTCCTTGGCAAGACATACTTGAAAACGAGAGAAATCTCAATGTATCCTTCCTGGTAAAATCCTTTCACAAAAAAAAAAAAAAAATAACAGCCAATTATAATGTACGTGGAAAATTACACATTTCAAATGGTCACAAAATGTTACGTATGCACAAATACACAACCTGTGCGCAACTTGGCTTGTTTAGAACATGAACTACAATGTTGGGAATATAGTCTGTTTTATTTATTTTTATTTATTTATTTATTTATTTATTTATAAAGGATTTTACCAGGAAGGATACATTGAGATTTCTCTCGTTTTCAAGTATGTCCTGGGTTCAAGTACATTGAAGTGTTACATTTACAGAAATACAAAGTAATACAATGTAAGATATTAACAACACAAATATACAGATTAACAGAAAATAAATATGTAGGAAATATAGTCACTAGGTTACATGTTTACAGGTGCATTCTGTATTGAGGTATGTTAACAGGGAAATTTTGAGTGACTTAAGACTGGTGGAAGATTTGATGGTGTCTGGGAGGTTATTCCATAATTGTGGTGCTCTGTAGGAAAATGAGGATCGAGCCACTGTCTTTTTGTATTGTGGTATTGCAAGTAAGGTGCTGGTCCTGGATCGGAGGTTATAGGATGAGGGAGCTGCTGGGGGAAGCAGTCTATTCAGGTAGGGTGGCAGCTTCCCAGAGATGCTCTTAAACACCAGGCTGGAAAGGTGAAGGGTGCGTCTGGATTCTAGCGATGGCCAGTTTAGCTGTTTTAACATGTCACAATGGTGGGTCATGTAGTTACATTGTAGCGCAAAGCGGCAGAATGAGTTATACAGTGTAGTAAGTTTATGAAGGTGTGTTTGCGGGGCGGCTGCATACACTACATCTCCGTAATCAATAGCCGGCATAAGCATTTGCTGTACAATCTGCTTTTTTTATATTATAGTCATTAATTACAAAGGGGTGTAGGGGTGTGTGTGTTACAAAAGTTGTCCTGCACTCCATCTATTAGAGTTGTATAATAGTTGACGGCCTCTGTGCCAAAAATGCAAAACATAATTATATAAATAACCAGATGGATGCACACGAGGACTTCCTAAAAAAAATACTTCATTAGTATTACATTAAAAAAAAAAAAAAAATATAAAAATTGAACCTTTATCAAGGTGTATATCACACACACCTACCTTATGTAGGTGTGTATGTGTATATAAATATATATATATATATATATATATATATATATAGTGCTTACAAGGGTTGTGGTGGAGGACAAAAAGTGAGATAAAAAAAACTAATATATATATATATATATATATCCAAAACCCAGACGCACACGGAGACTTCTTTTCAAAGTTTAAATAAAATAAAACTTTATTCTGGCATCAAATTTCAACATTTCAGTCCCCAGAGGGACTTTCCTCAGGAATTCCTGAGGAAAGTCCCTCTGGGGACTGAAACGTTGAAATTTGATGCCAGAATAAACTTTTATTTTATTTAAACTTTGAAAAGAAGTCTCCGTGTGCGTCTAGATTTTGGTCTCTTATCTACCTGCAGCTGGATTGACTGCACCGGAGCAATAAATTTTCGGTATGTGGAGTGCGGGACCTCTTGACCCTAATATATATATATCTCCCTTTCCCTCCCTATAGGGTTAACCCCCAGTCAATGGCTTATTAGAACCGCGGTGGTTCCCTCAGGTCAGTCCAGATGTGGTTCCCTCAGGTCAGTCCTCGTCATGGATGCAGCAAGGGAGGAAGCTAAATCCTGAGCCCTTGAACAGAAGTACATTATATTTTGTTTTCTCAAGATTGGTAAGCGGCTTAGCCGTCCAATTTGTCTGACCAAAACCTGCACCCACAACCAGTCTCACAGAAGTCATTTGCATGTCTTACCCAGAGTTCCTTGCTGCATATGGGGAATGTAGCACAGGAGCTCTGTGATGCAGTTCTTTGAATTGCGGTGATGTGCAAAGGACTTCTGCAATTATAAATAAATAAATATATATAAAACGTTTATTAAGTATTTTACCAGTAGGATACATTGCGATTTCTCTCGTTATCAAGTATGTCCTGGGTTCACACACACACACACACACACAATGTACCAGCACTCCGTCTGAATTGTAGGAGGATGCCCAAGTGCCGAAATCCAAATGGAAAATATATATGAATGGCGAATGTCTGGATGCACTCCAGGGACTTAAGGCTGGGGTCAGATGAGCGCACTGATTGCGCACAGTAACAGATGCACTTTATAACGATGAGATTGTTGTTACATTGTATCAGTTTTGACTGATGTTGAGAAAAAGAAAAAAAAAAAGCTGTATGCAGGGGTTTCTCTACATCCGTGTAGCTTTTTCACATCAATGCCATTGTGGTGCCCATTGCAACATGCGCTGCCCGTGCGTGAAAAAGTGGGCACGTGCTTTGTTGTTTGTTCTCTATGGACTCCTTTGAAAAGCTACAACGGCCAGCAAACAGTGCGGTCAGACGGACGTGAAAAGTGCGCTTGTCTGACCCCAGCCTTTGTAAAACAAAAACCTTCGTATAAAAAAAGCCAACGTTTCGGCCCCACACCGGGCCATTATCAAGGACAAAGGACCGGGTGTGGGGCCGAAACTTCAGCTTTTTATATATTTTGATAATAAAATTTGTTTTACTTAAGTCCCTGGAGTGCGTCCAGACTTTCGACATTCATTGCACACACATTAGATGTGCCTGAAAGAGATTGTGTGTATAGTAGGGCTGAAACAACTAATCGATTGACAAATAATCGATGAGAATAGATGACATCTATTCTCATTATCGATTAATCGGCTGTCAATCAATTTGTGTTCAGCACACATTGTTTAGGCTGGGGTCAGACGAACGCAGTGCAAACATGCGTTTAGCCGCACTTTATTACGGCCGTGGTAGCAGCAAATGACATCCAACGCAGGCCCACACACGAAGTACGGCCCCACGAAAGTTCGGCTGCGCAACGCAAGCGGCAACGAACGCATTTTTACAAGAACGTCAAACCGCTAGTACTGATGTACAGAGTGCGCTGCAGCCGCATAGCGGCGTGTTTGCGTGATTAGGAGACGTCAGACGCTGCTCATGATCGGCCAACATCACGTCCAGACACCCAAAGTTTCCTGGTTTGGATCCGTAAAAAATCATGGCCGAAATTGCGCATTGTATGACCGCTATCGCGTCTTCTGTGAAAAAATGCATTCGGACTCATCAACGCACTTTTCGACGGTAGACGTGAAAAATGCGTTCGTCTGACCCTAACCTTAGAGTCAAACTGAGTTAAACGTTCTAACCTCAGAATCTGCTTCGGAGCTGATTGGAGAAGACATGCCGATGCTTTACTCTGTATGATTTAGTTCCAGGGTTATATCATACATAACCAGCTTGTTTTTATTCAGTTTACAACTGAAGTAGTGTTATAGCACAACCCTGGGATACTGCCACTGGGTATGGGCACTCTACTGCTGGTGTGTTTTATACTTATTTGAAGCTGGAAAGTCCTGTGCCACCATCTCAACCTGCCTGCCTGTCACCCCCTCTGGTCTGTAGCTGCCATTCTCTCCCTTTTGGTCTGGTCCCTTCCCACAAACTCCCTTCCCCACTCAGGTCCGGTCTTTTGCCCAAACCCACTCACTCTCCTACTCCGGTCAAATCCCTTGCCCAAACTCACTCCCTTCCACATCCGAACCCAACTCCAGCCCAGTTTCTTCATGAAATTATTGTAAAAGGACACCCTACGCAGCCTGACCACTTTAATACGCTAAAGTGGTCAGATATGTGGAGTGTCCCCCCTCTTCTCAGCCTGCTTTCGTGCTGACTGACATCATCATGTCTATCAAAGTGCTCGTAGCAGCATTTGTTTAGGGAGAAAGAAGACATGGGCTTAAGCTGCCATGCAACATCAATCCACCACTCTGGCCAGGTGCTCATGTACCTTATGCGTGAAAAGTATGCAATGTGTGTATGTACGTATGAAAGTTATGTACACTGCGAAAATTGCTGTTGAGAAAACAGTATTGGGGGCAGGGGTTGAATGTTTACATAATGTTCCTTTTAAGTAAACAAATTTTTTACATTTTGTTTATCCGATTAATCGAAAAAATAATCGGCCAACTAATTGATATGTAAATAATCGTTGGTTGCAGCCCTAGTGTAGATTATATACAAACACTCTTTCAGGCCCACCGAATGTGTGTGTGTAGTGAAATAGGGAGGACTCCATGAAATAAGATGAAAGTATTGAACACTAATTCACTGACGATATTGATTCTTCAGTTCCCAAATGATGTGTACCGTGTTTCAAGTACATCCAGTAGATAAATATAAACTAGATTCATTTTATCATAAGCAATCCCTACACTTTCCAAACGGTTGGCCAGCGATGACAGACCGTAAAAGCCGTCTGAAACCATACCATTCCATGCAGATTCCAGTCTTGTGCAATCTAGGAATGGGTGGGGGGGATGAAAAAAAAAGATACATACAAACAATCAACACACAACTGACATATATAACATGATAAAAAGAAGCAGTGGCTCTCCGGAGCCTGGCTGGGGGACATTTCTGGAGAGCGGCTTTTCTTTCTTGCTTCTATGTAAAGCTGGACTTTTGATCTGCAAATAAACTTCCATGATATTTTACTTTGCTCAGGACAAATTCTGACAGCAGCTAAATAAAACTGAGCGGGGGAGGAAGGATCTGCATGGGATGGAGAGTGTTGATACGGAGATATGGCATTCAGCATTATCTGATGTTGTCACTTCTGGATAGCGGTGTCTTCCATCCACCACTCTGTCAGTCGCACCTAATGTCACAAGTAGTTTGTCTTCTCCTACGAGCTTCAGATGGTTTGTGGTTTTGCTACAGTCAGATTTCCACCCCCCTTACACTTTGTTAAATCCTTTGCACGACATGAGTGTGTATCTATAGGTTTAATTGAGTCTGTCATCACACCACCTACCAGGGCTTGACCGATTGATATGAAGCTTAGGAGTCAGTAAGAGGACTTTAAACATTTAATCGTAAGCTCAGGTTTCTAAATATTTTAAAGAATTTTCTACAGATTTTAAAGAATATTCCAAAAATGTAGGCTCTGGAGGTAAAATTCTAGGAGCCTGTGGCGACCTGGCCCCTGGATTTGTCAAGCCTTGTAATACACAATTAGCTCTACATACTCTTGCTTGCTCATGGAGAGAACATCACAAAACAACAGTGGTTGTCCTGTAAAAGAAAAGATGTGGCATGATGTAGAATCAAACCACGGTCCAGCCTGTAACCGGGCACTTCATTACTGTGACAAGAAAGCTTGACACTGTCCACTGGTCCCTATTTATAGAGTCAGAGGCATCTGTGCGCACATTCTTTGCCGACATGGCAGAGTTCCTCACCAGCTGCAAGCATCACCCACTGTATACAAACCTCCACGTACCATGCTAGCCTAGAAGTCACTGACAGGGGGGGGGGATGTATGGCCAGAAGCTTGCGGACATTTTTTTAAATCTTTTAATTGCAGTTCATAATGAATATGCCACTTTAGCACTTAAAGTCTGATTCTGATCCTTTACATTTTGCGATCTAGTGGTTTTATTACATAGATTCACTGTTTATAGGGCGCAACACACTGTGTTATCCGTAAATATATCCTTCTGTTGAGCATTCCTATCATGCCCAACATGTCATGGAAAACGGCCAGTATGCCCCAAATATGGTGGATATTTGTAAGTTCCAGTAAGTTCCACATATATGGTGGATAATGGCCAGTAAGTTCCACACGTGGTGGATAACGGCCAGTAAGTTCCACACGTGGTGGAGGACGCCCAGTAAGTTCCAAATGTGATGGATAACGGCCAGTAAATTACACACGTGGCAGATAACGGCCAGTAAGTTCCACACGTGGCAGATAACGGCCAGTAAGTTCCACACGTGGCAGATAACGGCCAGTAAGTTCCACACGTGGCAGATAACGGCCAGTAAGTTCCACACGTGGCAGATAACAGCCAGTAAGTTCCACACGTGGCAGATAACGGCCAGTAAGTTCCACACGTGGCAGATAACGGCCAGTAAGTTCCACACATGGCGGATAACGGCCAGTAAGTTCCACACGTGGTGGATAACGGCCAGTAAGTTCTACACGTGGTGGATAACGGCCAGTAAGTTCCACACGTGGCGGATAACGGCCAGTAAGTTCCACACGTGGTGGATAACGGCCAGTAAGTTCCAAATGTGATGGATAACGGCCTGTAAATTCCACATGTGGCATATAACGGCCAGTAGTTCTACATGTGGTGGATAACGGCAAGTTTCACATGTGGCAGATAACGGCCAGTAGTTCCACATGTGGCGGATAACGGCCAGTAAGTTCTGCATGTGGCAGATAACGGCCAGTAGTTCCACATGTGGCGGATAACGGCCAGTAAGTTCCACATGTGGCAGATAACGGCCAGTAGTTCTACATGTGGTGGATAACAGCCAACAAGTTCCACATGTGGTGGATAACGGCCAACAAGTTCCACATGTGGTCGATAACGGCCAACAAGTTCCACATGTGGTCGATAACGGCCAACAAGTTCCACATGTGGTCGATAACAGCCAGCAATCACATGAAGACTCTCTGGTATCTCAAACTAATTATTGTAAACATTTTGAAAGGGCCTTTCCCCAGCTGAGCCATGCAGGTGTCCAAACATCAAGTTTTCGTAGGCAAATAATTATTTTTTCCTAAGCACAGTAGGTGCAATATCCCTATTAGGTTATATTTTAGCAAGATATAAACTTGATACACAAGTCCTCCGATGCCATTGCGAGTTATGAGTCGGGTGTATGAAACAGATATTTCACCAACACAATGGTGTTAAGAGTTTTCCCAGATCACTATCCACTGGATGTACGGCAGATGGACAACCAACCAATCACAAAAATGTAGATTCACTGGTACTCCTACCAGAAACATCATTAGTCCCAAAAATAAAAATTAGCACGAAACTTAATTTCACCTAACTGAATGTGACAGGGTAAGCTGGGCCTGATCATTACCGGCCTATAAAGGTGTATACATTTCATTTTAAGTGCTATCATTCTTCATCAAAAGTTTGTCAAGGAACGGAATGCCGGCCAGAGTCCCAGTCAGCATTGCCAAGGACAATAAAGCCCAGTTGAAAAACCATCACACAGGGGTGAGCTAGTACATGTAGCATGAAATCCCTCCATTCGGGTCTTCTCATTCTGCCTCCATAGCTGGTTCTTGGTGGCAGTAGAGATGTTACTAGGTCAAAGGTTAAGTCAGCAGGTCAAGAATAAGGTCCAACACCTAATTGTATGGCTACATCTGCCTGTGTAACCGAATAACCACGCTCTTCAAAGGGGAGGGACGGGCATTGTCTTCTGAAAATGCGCACTTTTACAAATGGCTTAAATCGTAGGCGATGCCTCATTCGTAACAACCACCTTATTATTATTAATTACACCGCAAAATACACGGTCAAAATCCTCGTTTTATTACAAATATAGGGAATTTTTTTTTTTTTGGGGGGGGGTGTGAGTGAAGACTTTCCTTCAGCTGCTAAATCTAGTAAATCCATGTATGATTTTCCCATAATGCAAAGAAAAGCACTCATTCATCCATTTCAACCCATTCTCTAAAAAAGACGTCCGATAAAGGCGGCGAAATAATCACGTGTCGTAATTCACTCACCACTGCGACCATAACCTCCGCTATGCTATAATGACAATCATTACTGTCCTAATAATGTGTTACAATGCGTCTCCGGTCACAACTATAATGATGGGGTCGTATAACTCCTCCCTCCACGGGTGTAATAATTGTGCTTTATAGCCCATCACCATGTACGTCCTCGCATCACAAGCGTATTAATCGGACCTTATATTACCTCCCACCACTTCTCAAATAACCATCCATTATAACCCTCCCCTTTACTGCTGTAATAATCATGCATTATAACACCTCCCACAGCTATAATAAGCAGCCCTTATCGCACCTCTCATCACAAATATAACGAACAGACGTAAAACGTCCATCACCAATAATATAATATTCTAACACATCCCACCAGGAGTGTAATAGACAAACCTTCTAATACCTCTCACCTCGGCTGTAATAATCACTCATTATACCACCCTTGGCTATTCCACCCCATACCATGTATTCTGTAAAACACACCTCCCCCCCTCCTAATTTTAATGGTGAAGCTGAACCCTCCCACTGATTCATTACATGGACAATCCGATGGAAGTTGGGCAGACTACCCTTACACTCGTTAGGAGACCCCCCCCCAATAGAAGACTACACCAAAGAAGACCTCAAAGGACAGGCCATGTTTTTCTTTATAAATAGGTCAAGCGCTACGACAGTGGATCTCGCCCCGTATACATAGAACAGAACGTCCAAACCTGGGCTTGCTGAAAGGACTTGATCCTTTTTTTAAACCTCGAAGGGAGCACAAAGTCGCAGCCTCTGGCCAGAAAAGCCAATTCCCCCCTCAAGTCGGGATCCCTCCGCAGCGATGCCTCCTTTATCATCATCGTGTAGGATCTCCTTCCTCCAGGGTTAGCCTCCGAACGTGTAGCCTGTCGGCAAACAGGCAGAGGCTCTGGAAAGTAAAGGTATCAAAGTGCTCGTCCTCCGCTCAAACTCCGATTGCGTCAGACGCCGGTCAGTTCTTGTAAGATAAAGAAGTGGCCAAGCGCTCCAGCATGGTACGACACACGACTTGGACTGCCCGGCTCCTGATCAAACCAAAATAATCAATAGCAGGACTGTCTTTCAGTCGAGTCAACCCACAGCAATCTGCTGGGAAACATGACCTCGAACTGGTGCTTCTGTGTGACAGACAGCCAGTGCTGGCCTGGGCTTCCAGGGGGGAGCGAGAGAGAGAGCGTGGTGGGGAGGGAGCCCAGGGGTGGGATTCTGGGAAAGGAAGCACCTACAAGCTGCCGGCTGCTGCTAAACTTAGACGCCGGGGAGATATACTCTGTATAAAGAGAGTCTTCCCTGCTTGTGTTTACTGAATGAGCCTCCGTGTTTCGAAGGGTCAGCCTCACAAAGAAGAAAACGTGACCAGCAGGGAAACATCGGAGGGGTTAAAAGATGAGCCCAACTCTGCGCCGAAAACCCTCAAAACCCACAACGCTGTCCACAACGCGGAGCGGCAAAATCACAACAAAGCCCGGGGCATAAGCCTCAACGTTGTCTAACAGCGCGACGATGCTCTAGTACAGGGGTCATTAAACTTGGCCCTCCAGATGTTTTGGAACTACATCTCCCATGGGGCTCAGCTAACCTAATAAGGCCGGTGTCAGACGAACGCAGTGATCATGTCCGTGCTGCACAGTTTAACGTGCGTCGTAGCATAGAATCATGAGCAATAGAGACCCACACACTAAGTGCGTCCGCACCGAACAGCGCACGCACAATGCATGTGGCAAACGGACGCAAGTTAGGCAAGAACGTAAAACCTCTACGACGGACACGCAGAGTGCGCCACGTCCGCGTAGCGTTCTATGTGAGTGAGATGTCAGACGCAGCGCATTTGCGACGTCCAGCACCGTGACGCACACAGTGACTTTTCATATCCTTTTAAAATTATCATTTTTCATATTAATTTTGTTTCCCATAATTCTCTTTTTTTCCTACGTCCGTCAAGAAAAACGGACTGTGCGGGGTCTACAGTATCTTCCGTCAGTATGTACGTTGTGCACGAACGCAGAGTGCGCTCTTACTGCGTTCATCTGACATTAGCCTAAGTGTCTGAGCATCATGGGAGATGTAGTTCCAAAACATCTGGAGGGCCAAGTCTGATGACCCTGACTCTAGTAGAATAGTTTGGTTTGACATCTAATTATCATTTATATAGCGCCAACATTTTCTGCAGCGCTGTACAACAATGGGAACGAGACGAAATTACAACAAACATAGGAACAGAAATAAGGAGGTGTGGAGGGCCCTGCTCAGAGGAGCTTACAATCTAAAGGAAATCGGGTGGAGACAAGGAGTTTTAATGTTCTTCAGGGTCACCAGCACATGTGGTTCAGAAATAATGGTGCCAAGAATGATACGGAATGTGGTTAGGTCTGAAGATTTTAGGATTATTATTTTTTTGCGATGGTGCTCGTTGTCCATTTTTGCTAATTTTTTTTAAGCGGGGCTTTTGGCGCAGTGGAAAGTGATACTACAGTTGTGTTCAAAATTATTCAACCCCCACTGAAATTGAGTGTTTTGGCCAGTTTGACATTGATTTTGATCATTCAGTCATCTTGCTTACAATTAAATCAAAGAGGCACGTGTAGGTCAGACAAATATAACATAACATTTATAATGAAATAACCACAAATGTCTTTTCTGTGCTCACATCATTATCAGTTTTATTCAACCCCCAAGTGACATTCAATCTTAGTACTTAGTACAACATCCTTTTACAGTTATAACAGCTTTTAAACGTGAAGCATAGCTTGACACAAGTGTCTTGCAGCGATCTACGGGTATCTTCGTCCATTCGTCATGGGCAAAAGCCTCCAGTTCAGTCACATTCTTAGGCTTGCGCACTGCAACTGCTTTCTTTAAGTCCCACCAGAGGTTCTCAATCGGATTTAAGTCAGGTGACTGCGATGGCCACTCCAAAATGTTCCAGCCTTTAATCTGCAACCATGCTCTAGTGGACTTGGAGGTATGCTTGGGATCATTGTCCTGTTGAAAGGTCCAACGTCTCCCAAGCCTCAGGTTTGTGACGGACTGCATCACATTGTCATCCAATATCTCCTGGTACCGAAGAGAATTCATGGTACCTTGCACACGCTGAAGCTTCCTGTACCTGCAGAAGCAAAACAGCCCCAAGCATGATTGACCCCCCGCCATGCTTCACAGTAGGCAAGGTGTTCTTTTCTTCATAGGCCTTGTTCTTCCTCCTCCAAACATAGCGTTGATCCATGGGCCCAAACAGTTCTAATTTTGTTTAATCAGTCCACAGAACACTATCCCAATACTTCTGTGGTTTGTCCACATGACTTTTGGCATACTGCAGTGACATCCACAGGTGTTTTCAATACCTGATTGAAAACACTTGAATGAACCTCTGTTCTTCAGAGTGGTAGTCTTTAAGGGGTTGAATAATTGTGTCAATGAAGAATTCACAAAATAAACATTTACTACTGTATTACAAAACCAATTGATGTCATTTTAGTTGCATATGGTTCTTTAAAAAGTCCTTGTAGGATTTCATTCTGAATACAATTACAAATGTCACTAAATTCCCTAAAACCCTTTACAGCATTGGGGGTTGAATAATTTTGAACACAACTATATGTGCCATTAAGAGCGTCAAACACCGCTGTCCGTTCTTTGGAGATTTTAGATATTATTTATACAACTTTTTTTTCCAAAAGTGATTAATAATGGAAGGAAGGGAGATTTAAAAAAAAATAAATGAAAAAAGAAGGCACTAAAATGATTTTTAGACAATAAAAAGGTGTAGAGGGCCCGTCTGATCTTACAATCTCTAGTGTGACAAATGATCGCAGGACAAAGTTCCATATCATTTACAGACACTGGCTGATTGTATCTGTAGGAGCCAGAAGTGGATGATGCGTCCATAAATCACTATAATAATCTTACATTTTGTACCGGAAGCCTCTATGTGCGCAGTGAGGGCCTAACTACAATGTCTACATTCAGGATTTTAGGAGAGAGCAGGAGTGGCAATAAAAATCAATGGGGGGGGGGAGAGAGAAATCACCCATGTGGGGGGGGGGTTATTAACTTCAAAGCCAAGAAAAAGTGTTCCTGAAGGGCTGCTCCTCCATATATTTCCATTTAAAAGCAGCCGGCAGCGCCGTGTCAGAAGGGCCTGTGCCGGCAGCGATAACACAAGGCGAATGGAAAGAAAGGAGAATTCAGTGCTGAGTTGTTAAAGAATCCCAGCGTCCTATATATAGGATGCACCTGTCACTATGCCAGTCTTGTCCTTGCTGGGGCTTTGAAGAGGTTTCCGTTTTCCATTAATGAAATCCCGGGCTCTACGGTCAGACCCGACTCAGAGGGATGGGCGGTGGGGGCGGTGGTGTCCCCGGGCACCCATAGGAGCAAATTGCAGGCATTTTCAGAACGCTCGTAAGGCTGTAATGCTTCTTGGTTGTAAGGACACAAATCCGTTGCTTAGAGTTCCCCCGGTCACAATAAAGGAAGGTCACAGGAATAGAGATTGTATAAGGAGATCTGATACGGCGCTTAGAAATCCTTACAGGAGGGGTCGGCAACCTTGGCTCTCTAGAGTTCTGGAACTACATCTCCCATGGTGCTCTTTAGGTTGGTTCTGTCTGGCTTGGTCTTACCAAGGGACATTGTGACAGCTATGCCGATCACTGGGAAAGAGGAAAGGATGAGGTACTTACTACTCATTTATATCGCAATATCTTCCTTCCAGAGAAAACGTCTTCTACCTCCATCAGTGACACGCGTGCCGTGAGGCCTTTCTTACCTCTTCTTTCCCCAGATATGGGAATATGGAAGACAATATGAACCTTTGTGCTAATCATGTGGCTCCCTCTTGTTGGGCAGCACGCACTGTTGTAACGTTCTGCTGCCATTGTCCCTAAACTTTTCCCCATGGCCTGGAGATTACCATAAATCCTAGAGCAGGAGTCGGCAACCTCTTCAGGAACCCAGCCGCGGACGGACTTCTGCCCAAACTGGGGCCAACCCAGCTGACTGATTTCACGTCCCACTCCTTGTTTTCCCCGCTGCTCAGGTGCAACCCATCCCATTTGTTGTCCATGCTGGGTTTGCCCTGATCCTCTCTGGCTGCCTCAGGTGTGCATATAAACTACAAAGGACACCTTCGGTAAAAAACACATGCCCATAGTGCAAACTGATTTTTCATGACATTTTCCTGCAGTAGGACAATTAAATGTGCGCACCAGATAATGGGGAAAAAAAAAAACGGCTTATCTGAAGACTCTGGATATCCTCCGCTCGCCCCCTCTCAAAACCTTGGTGTGTGGAGGACCAGGGTTAAGTCAGCTTGCCAGGAACCCCTGATGAAGTCCCAAAGCAGCGAGGGGACGAAACGCGTTGGATGCTGTTCATTTGGCGTTTTTTTAATGGTTTTAAAATAAAAACACTTTTACTTTTAAATCGAGCTGAATACAGTCCAGTGCCCTGCTACTCAGGCCCTCAGTCAGCCCTTTTCCTGTTTCCGGCTGTGTTTCCCCTCAGTGTCCTCATGTGTCTAGTTCCTCCCCCCCTTCCTTTAGGTCTCCTCTCTCCCATTCCCCTCCGATCAGCCCCATTCCTGCCTTGTCCTTCACCAGCATTTTCTCCTTTTTGTATTT
The DNA here is from genome assembly GCA_009667805.1 of Leptobrachium leishanense. NCBI lineage: Eukaryota > Metazoa > Chordata > Amphibia > Anura > Megophryidae > Leptobrachium > Leptobrachium leishanense. The sequence continues at coordinate 80,993,877 of CM019066.1, read as the reverse complement.
CCAATAAACCCGGTCTTGGACTTTACCCAATGTCTCCTTGTGTATCACCACATCCCGGGTTCATTCACCTACCTGCCTGCAGGGGTCACATGACACCTCAGCTCTCCAGACCTTTAGAAACTACATTGCCCATGAGGCTCAGTCAACCTAAGGAGTGGTTGACCATCATGGGAGATGTAGGTCCAAAATATCTGTACGGCCAAGGTTGCCGATTCCTTAGAGCAAAGGCAGTGAAATCCCCCATAGAGAAATAATGGTTAATCTATTCAGAGAATGCGGAACAGCAGCGAAAGTTGGCAAAATGACCAGATTTCTGTTGCGTTTAACAGGTATAAACATGCAAATCCCACAGGTTTCAAAGTAAAAAAAAAAATCCCCATTTTTATCATCTTTTTATTCAACCGTTTATTAATTTGTAGCAAAAAGTATTTTTATTCTATAGAATTTTTTAGGCAACATCTTTGATTCAGACAGACCTTTTTATGGTTATTCATAGGACCTTATATATTTTTTTTTTTTAAAACGTCATTTAAAAGTTGGGTTTTTTACCCCTGTTCGGCAGCTGGTCGGCTTTTTTCGGCAGCCTTCGGCAGATCATCGGATGTGTACGCCGGTTTATCGGATGAGTTTGGCAGTTTTTTGGTGGATCCAGTCGGTGCACTACGTGGACCCTGCGGGGAATGCTGAATTCACCGCAGGGTTGGAGAATTGAGCTCGACGAAGTGCGCCGAACGAAAGAGCAGTGACATTTTGGTGCTCTTTGTTTTTTCCTAAACTAGAGGGGTTATTCAATGTGGGGTTTAGCTCAGGTTGGGCGTAGCTGTGATGTTCTGGCAGACTGCAATATATGATTATTTTTTTTTGCCAAATCCCCATTGCTTACTCATGTCAGATACCTGCGGCAGGTGGGCCTTGAAGCCACGGAGTGTACTAGTATTGTCCGTTGACCTCTATGTGCCGCTGGCTGCTGCAAGACCGCCTGAACTCAGGCCGCCCCCCTTGCAGGGAATGATGTGTGGCTGGGCCAATTTGGAGGCACGCGGTGGGCCGTACTAGTATGCCTAGCCGGCGTTAACCCCTCCTGACGGGCGCCACTCGTGAAGGGGTTAAAGCTGTATTAAAGTGTAGTTCTCTGAATTTGGTATGAAAAATGCAAACACACATAATGTCAAAAAAACAGCACCCCCCCCCATAATAAATATGTGAATTATTCCAGGTGCAGGGCAGTCTCACGGGTCTTATATGTTCATTACGCTGTTTTAATTGACATTTCGGCTCGTTACCAAACTTCCTTCATTTGGAAAATATATATATGCAATCAGTATGGTAATATCGATTGTAGGAGCCAATGCTGGAGCAAAGTACAGTGAAAAAACGTCCCCTCCACATTTTGGAAGTCGATGGCTTTAAATTATGTCATTAGATGACAGGTGTGGATATTATACAGGGGCACTGGTACCAGCTGTGCCTTTATTTATAGATTATGAGAACATTGATTCACGCTTCTCAAATCCAGCAGCCCCCCCAACTGTTCAGTTTATTCCTAATTCCTATCTCTAGGCAGGAGAGAGAGGTGGTGGCCGGCTGGTAAACACAGCCTACTACAACTGGGAGCAAAGGACAGCGGCCATATTTGCACAGGACAATCCTTAGCGGGCGCTAGGGCAGAGGAAAGGTCCACAGGGATCCAAGATCAGCAGGTTTATGGCGTAAATGTGTCACGGTTCCCGGATCCCACCATGCAGTCCTTAAAGCCCAACACTCCACAGAGCCCAAAAGCTACCAACAGGGTAGCTGTAAAAGAATCCCTAACTGTCTGGTACTTACAATTGGCCAGGTATACTAGCTAGACAGAAAGGGTTAATCAAAGACAATGTCGTAATACAAAACCAGGTCAGCAACACGGGGGTAGTCAGACGAGCCAGAATCAGGAATACAGAGTATAGAATGGTCAAAGGGAATAGCCAGGTCGAAATCAGTGCAGGAGCGTAGTACAAGGAAATAGTCTAGGGCAACGGAAGGCAGAATAGTCAGAAAACAAGCAGAGGTCAATAACAGGTTCAATCACGAGAGAATACAGGTACAGGGAGCTCAGGTATGGATAACCACGATCTGGCACTGCTTAGAAGGAACTGTTGGATTTTTAAAAGACCTGGACTCCTCTGATAGGTCCGCGTCACCAGACCGCGCCCCCCTCTCAAGACGTGCCTCATGCAGCCACCTCCCTGCCTGTCTCTATTTAAACCGGGCGCTGGCAAGCAAGCAGCATCAGACATGCTGCCGCCGAGCACACCGGAGGGGCTGGAAGCCCCCAACGTTACAAAATGTCCTGTAAAAGTGATACCCCTAAATGCAACTTAGAACATGCAATATGCATAGACAACAACTTCAATGTAAATAACAATAATAAAGCACACAGGGGGTAATCTGCAAATTACGCACAATCCTTAATAGTCACAAACCATTTATTTTATTTATGTATGAATAGCACGTTCCGATTTGAAATTAAAAGTCCACGACAGGTGCTGATATACGTTCTATGCTTTTCATCAGTGAAGTGGGCGCCTATTTGTGGTTATGTGAAAAAGCACTTTACAAGCCTCCCGTTGGTGATATTATGTAGCCAAAAACCCAGCCTGCAGCGCTAAAACTGTAAACTACTAAAGCTAAAACCCTCTAGCACCTCTGAATTCCCACCACAAAAACAAAGATAACAATTAACTGGAGAAAGCAACAAATTGCACAGCAGCCCACCCACTCCCCATCCTACAAGGGACTGAGACTGGCGGCCCACCCACTCCCCATCCTACAAGGGACTGAGACTGGAGGCTCACCCACTCCCCTTCCAACAAGGTACTGAGACTGGCAGCCAACCCACTCCCCATCCTACAAGGGACTGAGACTGGTGGCCAACCCACTCCCCATCCTACAAGGGACTGAGACTGGTGGCCCACCCACTCCCCTTCCAACAAGGTACTGAAACTGGCGGCCAACCCACTCCCCATCCTACAAGAGACTGGCGGCCAACCCACTCCCCATCCTACAAGGAACGGAGACTGGCGGCCCACCCACTCCCCATCCTACAAGAGATGAAGACTATATGGCCCACCCGCTCCCCATCATACAAGGGATGAAGACTATATGGCCCATCCACTCCCCAAAGAACAGAGACCAGCAACCCATTTATTATTAAATACGTCTTTGCTAGACCCACCAGAATTTTCTTAAATTTACTCCGAAATGCCAAAGATTGCGAAAGATGAAAGTTGCAAACATCAGCAGAAATTAGGGGTACATCAATACCATACCGGCATTTGCACGAGTACTTAGTACTCGTGCAGATACCCCCGATACCTCCCCCGATAACGGAAGCCAGCACTGAGCTGGCTGGCTGGGGCGGCTATCCGAATGCTCTAACAGCATTCAGACAGGTCCCTACAGCTTACCACGTTCCTTCCAACGAGCGCCGGCAAAGTCTTTGTGCGGCCGCTCGTTCGTGATCGAGCCGTGCACAATCTCGTGAGATCGCGGCTGGGGTCTTAGCAACGAGCGGCCGCTCGAAGACTGTGCCGGCGCTCGTTGGAAGGAACGCGGTCAGCTGCAGGGGCCTGTCTGAATGCAGTTAAAGTGTGTGTGTGTGTGTGTGTGTGTGTGTGTGTGTGTGTTACACACACTATCTGGTCTTAGGTCTGATTGGTAGATATACAGTTGTGTTCAAAATTATTCAACCCCCACTGAAATTGAGTGTTTTGGCCAGTTTGACATTGATTTTGATCATTCAGTCATCTTGCTTACAATTAAATCAAAGAGGCACGTGTAGGTCAGACAAATAGAACATAACATTTATAATGAAATAACCACAAATGTCTTTTCTGTGCTCACATCATTATCAGTTTTATTCAACCCCCAAGTGACATTCAATCTTAGTACTTATAACTGTAAAAGGATGTTTTACTAACAGCTTTTAAACGTGAAGCATAGCTTGACACAAGTGTCTTGCAGCGATCTACGGGTATCTTCGCCCATTCGTCATGGGCAAAAGCCTCCAGTTCAGTCACATTCTTAGGCTTGCACACTGCAACTGCTTTCTTTAAGTCCCACCAGAGGTTCTCAATCGGATTTAAGTCAGGTGACTGCGATGGCCACTCCAAAATGTTCCAGCCTTTAATCTGCAACCATGCTCTAGTGGACTTGGAGGTATGCTTGGGATCATTGTCCTGTTGAAAGGTCCAACGTCTCCCAAGCCTCAGGTTTGTGACGGACTGCATCACATTGTCATCCAATATCTCCTGGTACTGAAGAGAATTCATGGTACCTTGCACACGCTGAAGCTTCCCTGTACCTGCAGAAGCAAAACAGCCCCAAAGCATGATTGACCCCCCGCCATGCTTCACAGTAGGCAAGGTGTTCTTTTCTTCATAGGCCTTGTTCTTCCTCCTCCAAACATAGCGTTGATCCATGGGCCCAAACAGTTCTAATTTTGTTTCATCAGTCCACAGAACACTATCCCAAAACTTCTGTGGTTTGTCCACATGACTTTTGGCATACTGCAGTCGACTCTTCTTATTCTTTGGAGACAGCAAGGGGGTGCGCCTGGGAGTTCTGGCATGGAGGTCTTCATTACGCAGTGTGCGCCGTATTGTCTGAGCTGAAACTTCAGTACCCACATCTGACAAATCTTTTCTCAGTTCCTCAGCAGTCACACGGGGACTTTTCTCCACTCTACGCTTCAGGTAGCGCACAGCAGTCGAAGTCAGCATCTTCTTTCTGCCACGACCAGGTAGCATTTCAACAGTGCCGTTTGCCTTGAATTTGCGAATGATGCTTCCTATGGTCTCTCTTGGTATGTTTAACATCTTTGCAATCTTCTTATAGCCATTGCCCTTCCTGTGAAGAGTAATCGCCTCTTCTCTTGTCTTCCTGGACCATTTTCTTGACTTCATGTTTGTAACCACACCAGTAAATGTCTAGAAGGAGCTGAGTATCACAGTCATTTTAAAGCGGCCTAATTGGTGCTTATTATGCTTTATTGCTGCTCCGTGACATCCACAGGTGTTTTCAATACCTGATTGAAAACACTTGAATGAACCTCTGTTCTTCAGAGTGGTAGTCTTTAAGGGGTTGAATAATTGTGTCAATGAAGAATTCACAAAAGAAACATTTACTACTGTATTACAAAACCAATTGATGTCATTTTAGTTGCATATGGTTCTTTAACCCTTTCGCTGCTGAGGCTTTTCCCGCCCCTGTGCTGAGGTCATTTTTACCTGTTTTGCGCATCATGTTTAAACGTGTTTTGAAGGCTTATTTTAGTATATGACCCAGACATATTATATATCGTTCTTTCCGTCAGACTCGGTAGATTCATAATATGTCATTATTATATGTATACGTTATGTCATGTCTGTATATTATAACAAAAAATGCAATAAAATATGTATTTTCAATAATTTACAATGTGTAAAGTGTTTTTTTTCACATTTTAACATGCGAGCAATTGCGGTTATATTTTGTATGGGGTGCGCTTGTTAAAAAAATTAGAGATGGGGTCTCGTTACATTTTGTTTGGGGAAAATTACACTATTTTTAACAAACGCACCGCATACAAAAATCGTTAGTGCAGCATCATTGTTCACATTATAATTGAAATGGGAACAATATTGCTACACTAACAAACAAAAAAAAATAAAAAAAAGTGTTTATTTTTTTTTTTACAACTTTTTTCACTTTCATGTTTGGTATCGTTGGAACGGCCATGCTCTGGCCGATCCAACCATACCAAAATTTAACCCCTAACTGCCACGGATCGGGAGATAGGGAGTTCCAATGAACTCCCTATCTCCACCGTTGGTGGCAGTTAAGGGTTAACTCTAGGACTGGCGTCATCGTGCTACGCACGATGACGCCAGTCCTCAGGGGGAGTTCCGGAGGCTTGGCCGACATCCAAGATGTCGGCCAGCTCCGGGAAAGGATCGCGAACCGGCGCTTTTCAGCGCCGATTCGCGATCCAGCTCCCCAGGGGTTAATGCCAGGCATCATTTGGAAGGGCAGGCTGTGCCCTTCCAAATGATGCCTGGGTTAACCCCCGCAGAGCCGCCGATCGGGAGGGAGAGAGGTCCGAAGGACCTCCCCCCCTCCCTTTCAGGCGCCTCCTCCGCACATGCGGGGGGGGGGGGCGCCTGAATTTGGTGTCATCGCGCTGCCGCGATGACACCAAATTCCGGCGGCTGCTGTTCCGGATGCCGGGCTGACATCCAGGATGTCAGCCCGCACCGGAGGGGCCAGCGATCGGCCGGAACCCGGCCGAACGCTGACCCCAATGGGAGGACGCGCTCAGCGCGTCCTCCGCATACCAGCGGGAATGCTGAGGACGCGCTGAGCGCGTCCTCAGCATCGAAGTGGTTAAAAAGTCCTTGTAGGATTTCATTCTGAATACAATTACAAATGTACACTAAATTCCCTAAAACCCTTTACAGCATTGGGGGTTGAATAATTTTGAACACAACTGTATATATACTGTATATACACACACAGAGGGCTGGTCTGAAAGTTAAATATATATATATATATATATATATATATATATATATACACACACACTATACCCCACAGGCATCAGATACATGTATACCCAACAGACACCAGACCACAGAGTGTATGTGTGCGCGCGCTGTGGGGTAAATGGGGTGTCTAGCCATACTTTGCAATATTAACATATAACAAACAGGACAGGCTTTTAACAAAATCCTAAATTATTTATTGGAAAGCGTCAGATGACATTAAATAAAAGTATCGGTGAGTACTATTAAAACGTATCGGTACTTGTACTCGTTCTTAAAAAGATGGTATCGTGCATCCTTAGCAGAAATCACCATTGTTCTGACGCCAAAAACATCAGCATTTCACAAAAGAAAACCCCAAAAGGTGTCTGAAGCTGCTTTGTAAAGTTTTTCCTCTTTTTCAGATTTTTCTTATGTTAAATTTCTGCCATTATTGGAACAAAAGCACTTTTCAGCATCGTTTGAAACTTTGGCAAAGCCGGCACTTACTGAACCCCCCCCCCAGGGCCCTATTCCAACCGTGGTGTAAACTTCGCCAGAGCTGTTGTAAACTTAGCAACGTCATAGACGATCCATAGTGGACAGTAAAATGGAGACGATAAGCTGGTAAATCTGCACCGGTTTATTTTCCTTACCGTCTTTACTCTACGTATTCCGGAGTCGGCAAGAACACGGAATAGTGCCTCCCGCTGAGAAAAGAACTACAGGAGACGCCATGTTTTCCTGTACTTGGCGACAACCATGACATACGGCCCTGTAACGGCTCTAATGTTTACACCAAGGTTGGAATACGATCCCAACGGTTTTACTTCAGTTTATCTACTATCTTGCATTGTATTACTTTGTATTTCTGTAACACTTCAATGTTCTTGAACCCAGGACATACTTGAAAACGAGAGAAATCACAATGTATCCTTCCTGGTAAAATACTTCATAAATAAATGTTCTTTGCAGATTCTGCCTTTCAGTTTAATTGCAGTTAGTTTTTCGCCCAGCAGAGGTCGCCCTTTGTAAGTGGATTTAAAATGTATGAGCACGTACAGAAAGTATCCATACCGCTAACAAACCGCTTTCTGTTTCAGAAAACTGTCATTATGTTACGACTCACACCTAGAAGTCAAACCTGTCAACAAAATATTTTCTTTTATCAATGCAGATATAAAAGGAAACAGTCGCCAAGCCTTTCAAGGCCAGTTAACGCGAAATAAATACTATGAAAGAAAAAGGGAGAGTCTGTGCAAGAGAAATCGAGATAAGAATTCCTAAGAATATAGATATGTAAAATAAACTGTCAAAAAGAAAAAAAATTAGAATACAGCATGCATGTGGCTGTCCACTAGTTTCTGTACTGTATTCCAGTTTTTATTTTTCACATGGTTTATTTGACATATTGAGAGAAAAGGGGGGGGGGTGCGAGGATCCTGAGGACGAGCAACAACACTAGTGGCCTGCTCTACGGTGGGGCCCGCTCAGGTCTCACAAGGTTTTAGCTTGTATGTGCCATTACAGGGATGAATGCTCCATATGCAAATCAGCCTGCTCTCACCCAATGAGGGTGGCCAGCACTGATTGCCAAGGACGTCATCCCTGCACGAGAGGTGCAGCAACCCCCGACGATCGTTTCGGCCTTGTTAGGCCTCGTCAGGAGGGTATAGCTGACACCCCTCTAGGGACATCAAGCAAGGGGTCCACGTCTGGATGACCCTGCATACTTATAGTGAGAGAAAGGAATGACATCCTTGGCAATCAGTACTGGCCACCCTCATTGGGTGAGAGCAGACTGATTTGCATATGGAGCATTCATCCCTGTAATGGCACAAGCAAGCTAAAACCTTGTGAGACCTGAGCGGGCCCCACCGTAGAGCAGGCCATTAGTGCTGTTGCTCGTCCTCAGAACCCTCGCAACCACCGCACTTTTCTCACTTTATTTGACATATTTTTGGCATTATATTTACCCTGTATGTTCAATAAAGTTTGTATATTTTTATTCTCAACCTAGGGAGAGGCTAATCGTTCTAGTCTTTCATATTGGTGGGTTCAATTGCTTTGGTTGAGTTTTCTATCTCATTTACCAGCAGGGTGGATGGTTTTTTGACTTCCATGAATTGAAATCTAAATAATTAAAAAAATGTCTAAATAATAATAAAAAGGCCCATTACAGAATACAAAAATACTTAAAGTCATTAAAAAAAAAAAAATACTAAAAAGGTCTTTTAAAACGGTCTTAATGTATTTAATTTTTTTACAGCTTCCATTACTGCTAAGGCTGGGGTCAGACGAACGCAGTGCGAACGTGTGTTCAGCCGCACTTTATTACGGCCGTAGTAGCAGCAAATTACGTCCAATGACGGTCAATATACGAAGTATGGTGCACTGCGTCGGCATAGCGGTGTGTGTGCGTGATTAGGAGACGTCAGACGCTGCACCATGTCCGGCCAACATCACGTCCAGAGACGCAAACTTTGGTTAGTCAGATTTTATCTTTTTTTTCTAGCTCCGTCAAAAATCACAGCCGTAATTGCGCATCGTATGACCGCTATCGCGTATTCCGTGAAAAAAATGCGTTTGGATGCATCAACGCACTTTTTGACAGTAGACGTGAAAAATGCGTTCGTCTGACCCTAGCCTAAAGAGGTACAGAACACTTTCAACTAGGGTTGCACCGATACCGGGTACTGCAGGAGTACTTGGTACTCGTGCAGTACCCCCAATATTTTCCCTGATACCGTAAGCCGGCATTGAGCCGGCTTGCCGGCATCCGATGGGCTGGGGCGGCTGTCCGAATGCTCTATCGGCATTTGGACAGGCCCTGCAGCTGCTCACTGTGTTCATACTTACCTTCCTGAGCGACGCCGGGAAAGTCTCCGCGCGTGCGCTCGTTGGAAGGCCCCCAGCCGCGACCACGTGGGACCATGTGATCGCGGCTGGGGCCTTCCAACGAGCGCACGCACAGAAACTTTCCCGGCGTCGCTCAGGAAGGTAAGTATGAACACAGTGAGCGAGCAGCTGCAGGGCCTGTCCGAATGCAGATAGAGCATTCAGACAGGCACCTGGAGCTCTCCGCGATGATACTTACCTTCCTGGGCGACGCCGGGAAAGTTTCCACGCGTGCACTCGTTGGAAGGCCCCCAGCCGCGATCACATGGTCCCACGTGGTCGCGGCTGGGGTCCTTCCAACGAGCGCACGCGCGGAGACTTTCCCGGCGTCGCCCAGGAAGGTAAGTGTCATCGCGGAGAGCTCCAGGTGTGAGCTGGGTCATATCCATGTGTGAGCTGGGGCATATCCTTGAGCTGGAGCATATCCATGAGCTGGAGGGCTTATCCATGAGCTGGGGGGCTTATCCATGAGCTGGGGGGCTTATCCATGAGCTGGGGGGGCATATCCATGAGCTGGGGCAAATCCATGAGCTGGGGCAAATCCATGAGCTGGGGCAAATCCATGCACTGGGGCAAATCCATGCGCTGGGGCAGTATGAATATATATATATATATATATATATATATATATATATATCTTGGGGGGGATATATACATGTGAGCTGGGGCATTTTTATATGGTCTGTTCCTATTGGAAAGTGGTCACATGACATCAAAGAAAAGTATCGGTACTCGGTATCGGCGAGTACTTTTAAAAAGTATCGGTGAGTACTTTTAAAAAGTATCGGTACTCGTACTCTGTCTTAAAAAAGTGGTATCGGTGCATCCCTACTTTCAACACTTAAATCTGGTAAAACCCCCAGGCTTGACAGATTTGGGGCGGAATATTACAAGTTACTCAAGTTTTAGAATTCTCCATTTAGTTACTTTATATAATAACATCTTAAATGGCAATGCTCTTCCTCCGGTGTTCAACGAAGCTCGCTTGGTGGTCCTCCAAGCTGGGCAAAGACCCTACATTGGTGACCTCATACGGACCATAGCCGCCTTAATACAGATCTGAAAATTCTTTCCACAGGTTTGGCCAGATGCTTGCAAACCCCACTAACACACGATTGGTCCGTCACAAACCAGTTTCTTACACTGGTGTCATTCCACCAAGAATATTCGTAAGGCTTTGGCAGCTATTTGTTCCTCCTCCCTCTCACCACTCTCCCCGAACGTCTTATTGAGCTGTGATGCCGATAAGATAGATTTCATGAGATCAAAAGCTTTATTAGATTTCTAAAATTTCATTTGGGGGGGGGGGCAGTTCTTAGCATTGTTTCCGGCAGTATATACTCATCCATCCTCAGGTGGTCACGATGAATGAGCTAAACGCTCACCTTGGAGAGATGGAGCAAGGTACCAGGCAAGGCTGTCCTTTATCTCCTCTCCTATTCAAGCTAGCCCTCAAACTTCTTATTCACAATTAAAAAAGCAGCGGTGACATAGCTGGTACATCTGACTCAAACAGCTACTTTCAAAGTGATGCCGTTTTCTGACCTTTTATGCTTATCCAACCTGGCCTCTGATATTCCCAAATTACTCTCCCTATTGGAAACTTTTCACACTGAGTCGGGATTGTATTACTTTGTATTTCTGTAACGACTGTAAAATTTCAATGTTCTTGAACCCAGGACATACTTGAAAACGAGAGAAATCTCAATGTATCCTTCCTGGTAAAAAACTTTAGAATTAAATAAATTTAAACGGAATCATGACAAGTCAGTAGCTCTCATTTCGGACACGTCGCCCCTTTTTTCTGGGGAGTGGAGGAGGGGGTAGCTGAACCTGGAGACATCTTATCTGAGAGGTGGACCCCTGGTAAGCTCCATCTTCTCCCTCAGAGTGCACTGGGAACCACCTGGAAGGCTAAGCAAGCCCTGGGGACTTCGAGATGATGTCCCATGATTATGCCACAGAGCGCGCTACATGACGTCTGCCGCCAGTGCAGACAGTCAGCGGGGGCTGAACAGCCAGGTCCCTTGGATTATGTCAAAGGGTGAGCCAGATGGCCAGCCACCATCTTGAAGTCCCTGCCTGGCCTAGGCTGCAGCCTAGGGACCACAGGCTGTGTTCCCCTGGCAGCTGCACTGGGCGGGCACACAAATTGCTTGCGCTCAAGCAGCTGACCAGCACGGAAGGCCAGCGCCTATCGGGCAAATGCCGATGGCCAGTCTGGGCCTGGATGTAATACCTTCTATATTGGTATGCTGTCAAGATACTGTCATGTATCTTAAGATTTTGTTACTGCTCATGAATGATGATCTATTTTTGCCTGTCGGATCCATTAATTAAAATATGGGGGAAAAAAAAAAAGTTGTTTTTTTGTTACATTGAACCCTATGGGATTCACCTGTTTAAACCGGTCTAATAGAGACCCCGAGAATCGGGGCATTTTCGACAAAAAAAATAAAAAATAATATTATTTCTGGCCATTTTGCCAGAATTTCAGTGCAACTCCGCATTCTGTGAATCGAAGACATGAAAGTCTTCTATGGGGCAATTTCATTCCCCCGATTTACACCATATTTTGCCGTCAATTCACCTGTATGGGGACAGCTTACTGAATAGACAAATTGACCTGAAATTGCAGCAAACTCCATTTCGGGGCACCGTTCAGTGAATAACCCCTAAAGTGCTGTGCTATAATTATAATACAACCTTGGGTTTTCTTCATCTTTTTCCAAATCGTAACATTGTAAACCAAGAACAATTAATTATTGTTCAAACACAACCACTTTGAATACCTGCTTTCTACCAAATAAATATAGGTTTGCAGCAGACCATTAGTTGTCAAAAAGTGAGAAATTGTGGACTTCATTTGAATGGCCTACCCAGAATGCCTTGTTGCATACAGGGAACATAGCAAAGGTGCTCTGTGCACTAAACAAGTCTCTGGTTTGCTTAGTGTGCCAATGGTTTTCACAATGATTCTCTCTTGCAATCTTGCTTAAAAGGAGGATTTTAACCTCACTTTTTTCTCAATTTTATTATAGATATTATTAATATATGCATTTTGTGAAATAATATTAACATAAGTTTCAGAAGCACTGCATGATCTGCGTCAGAAAACATCTTGAGGAGCTTGTGAATGTAACCCGTTGAGACGCTTGTGTAGCGCCGGACACAGGGTAGATCCAGTAGTGAAGTCTGTGACAGTCACCAGATCACGGTCACCCTCTGCTGTCCATGCCAAGCACACACGCGCACACAGGCCCCTTTCAGTTCTTCCAATGTCTTTATTACAAATAAAAGGATATTCATGTAGGCTCAGTATATTCCATCTACAGCCAAGCTGCATCATGACTTCACTGAAGGCTGCGGGAGATACGGGATTAACTCCTTGAAGGCTGAAAATAGGTTATTTGGTTTGATTGCTGAATTGCTTATTTTACCAGAATGCAGCGAGTAAAAAGCAACACTAGACTGGCAGGTCTTATTTTATAGACTATCGCAATGACCTCTTCAGTGCTGAGCCATTTCACACCCCCCCTCCATGTTCCAAAGTTATTTTCACCATCTTTCTGCTCATTATGTTTAAATGCTACATGGCTTATTGCAGAAAACACACACACACACACGTTTACAAATTACAACATGAAAAATATGTGCATAACAAAGTTATCACTAGATTTATATAAGCCTGAAAGGGCAGATGCAAATAGTGTGTGTGAATCCTGCAATCACATTAAGTGCTCAAAGTGGTCACCGTTGGCATCCAGACACTTTTGATTTCGGCGCATTACTGCATGATCGACACTGACGAAAGTGACCACAGGGATTGCTCTGCTTGATATTTCAATGTCTTCCCGCAGTACAGCCGGCGGAGGTGGTTTTCTATTGTATACCACATTCTTTAGTGTAATCAAGGGGTGTTAAGTCTGGGGAACGTGGTGGGAATTCAATAGCACCTCTGGGTCATATCCAATGTCCTGGCAGAATGTCATCGAGATGGAGAGGCTCTTACGTCTCGGTGATAGTGAGGTGGTGCGCATCTTGCTGGAAGTAAAATTGCTCATCTGCATAAAACGCATGAATGGTCGGTAAAATGGATGTGAGAAGCATGTCAAGGTATACTGGACCAGGGAACGTGCCTTCAAAAAAGAATGGACCAATTAAACCCTTGGATGACAGTCCACACCAGACATTGAGCCCGGTAAATTGACGACTTTGTCCACATGAATGTGATGATTTTCTGGAGCCCAATAAACACAATTATGATGGTTTACTGCGTGTCATCAGTCCGCACCATTTTCTCCTCATCTTCATTTACATTTGTGGAAACCACTCACACAGCTCCATTCTCCAATCCGGATCATCTTCAATCATGGCGTGTCACAGTCTCGGGATGTAACATTTCCAATGTGCTCTCTTCAGAATACCGTGTATGATCGATCTGCTAATTCCTGTCTCACATGCACATTGTTTGACAGACTTTTGCAGTGAGCGTGTAAACTGTTGCCACATCATATCCGAGGAAGCAGGATTTCCCAGATTTTTCCTTGTGCCCATCACACACAGTGCCATCGGTTTGGAATTTACCATGGGGATTATTCAGAGAGATATGAAATGTGGCCGAAATGTAACCGGACACTAAATTTCAGCAAACAGGGATATTTCGGGGCCATTCACGTACAGTGCCTGTTTGAGGGCAGTGAAATTCCCCATAGAGAAGCAATGGTTCGTCTATTCAGAGCACACCGAACAGCCGAGAAAGGTCATTGAAATGCCCTGCTGTTCGGTGTTTTCATTCGACAGGTTTATTCAGGCGAATCCCATAGGCTTCAATCTTAAAAATATCCCCGTTTAAATTCAATATCTAATAAACCGTTTAATATTATATTCTGCAGTAAAAAGAAGATTTATTATTATTATTATTATTCTTTATTTATAAAGCGCCAGCATATTCCGCAGCGCTGTACAATAAGCACAGTGTAGACAGGGTTACAATACATTGAACAACATTTGACAAACAGTACAGGAGGAGATGAGGGCCCTATTCCCGTAGGAACTCACAATCTGGGAGGGTTGGGGTTGGAAACAGGAGGAGAGGACTGTAAGGTGAGAGTGATTGATGGTTGCGTCAGTGAGTTGGGTGGTAGGCTTCCCTAAATAGGAATGTTTTCAGGGAGCGTTTGAAGGAAGAGAAGTTAGGGGAAAGTCTGACAGTACGAGGGAGAGCGTTCCAGAGAGTGGGGGCTGCGCGTGAGAAATCCTGCAGTCTATCATGGGAAGAGGTGATGCGGGGAGAAGCTAGGCGCAGGTCACTGTTTGACCTTAGGGAGCGGGCTGGGGTGTATTTGGTGATTAGTGAGGACAGGTAGTGGGGAGCTGAGTTAGTGAGGCTTTTGTAGGTAAGGATAAGGATTTTGAACTTAATTCTGCAGTGGATGGGGAGCCAGTGAAGGGACTCGCAGAGGGGAGCGGCAGAGACAGAGCGGCGGGTGAGGTGAATTAGCCTGGCGGAGGCGTTCAGGATGGATTGTAGGGGGGAGAGGTGGGACAGAGGGAGGCCAGATAAGAGATTATTGCAATAGTCGAGTCGGGAGATTACCAGGGCGTGTATGAGTTGTTTTGTGGCGACAGCGGTAAGAAATGGCCGAATTCTGTAAATATTACGCAGTTGGTATCGGCAGGAGGAGGAAAGAGACTTGATGTGGGGGATGAAGGAAAGAGCAGAGTCAAGTGTAACTCCAAGACAGCGAACTTGGTTTGATGGGGAGATGGTGATACCTCCACCGTGATCGAGAAGTCAGGAGGTGGGGCGGCATTAGAGGAGGAATAAGTAGGAGCTCAGTCTTTGACATGTTGATCTTTAGGTGGTGGGAGGCCATCCAGGAGGAGATGCCAGATAAACAGTCACTGACTTTGGAAAGGACAGGGGGAGAGAGATCAGGGGTAGAGAGGTAGATCTGAGTGTCATCAGCGTAGAGGTGGTAATTAAAGCCAAAGCTGTTGATGATTTTGCCTAGGGAGGAGGTGTAGATGGAAAAGAGCAGAGGACCAAGGACAGAGCCTTGAGGTACACCAACAGATAGAGGCAATGAGGAGGAGGAGTTACCAGCAAAGGACACACAGAAGGACCTGTTGGATAAATAGGAGTCAATCCAAGCAAGTGCAGTGTCACCGAGACCCAGAGAGTTGAGGGTCTGTAGAAGGAGGGGGTGGTCAACAGTGTCAAAAGCAGCCGAGAGGTCAAGCAGGATGAGAATAGAATAGTGGCCGTGTTTTTTAGCAGTTAGGAGGTCGTTGGTGACTTTGGTGAGGGCAGTTTCAGTTGAGTGTAGGGGACGGAAGCCAGATTGCAGGGGGTCAAGTAGGGAATTGGAGGACAGGAAGATGGAGAGGCGGTTGAAGACTAGTTTTTCTAAGAGCTTAGAGGTAAAGGGAAGCAGGGATACAGGACGGTAGTTGGATGGAGAGTTGGGATCTAGGGATGGTTTCTTTAGTAAAGGGGTAACTAGCGCGTGTTTGAAGGCGGATGGAAAGGAGCCAGTGGAGAGAGATAGGTTGAAGATGTGTGTGAGAGCAGGGGTGAGGGAGGAGGAGAGGGGAGGAATTAGATGTGAGGGAATGGGGTCGAGCGGGCACGTGGTGAGATGTGAGGAGGACAATAAGG
Organism: Leptobrachium leishanense; assembly: GCA_009667805.1. Lineage (NCBI taxonomy): Eukaryota > Metazoa > Chordata > Amphibia > Anura > Megophryidae > Leptobrachium > Leptobrachium leishanense. The sequence continues at coordinate 80,977,776 of CM019066.1, read as the reverse complement.
AATTGACTTCCTCCTCAGTGGTTGGGAGGAAGCGGCAGAGGGTGGCAGATGGGACCTGTGGGAGTGGAGGTGGCAGATAACTATATTTATGGATATTTTTTAGGATCTTTTAGACACTTTTTTTTTGCTTTTTTCAAATATTTTTTTTTTTCTGTAACAGCCCATTCATTGGATCTTATATGTAAATTCCAGGCATTTTCGTTCAGTAGTTTTTTGCAAACCTCGTTTCAAATTTCAAACTTTAACGCAAATGTTTTTTTTTTTTTCTTTATTTTACTCCGTTCGTCTCTTGTTTTTCTGGCAGCTGTTCTGCGATCGGCGGCTGCTCAGATTTTTCCGGCATGTTCGGCTTGGTTTTTGCAGAGGTGTCTGCGGGTTTTCGGTGAGTTTTCCCTGCACTAGGGGGGCCTTGCGGTGCTTGCTGAATACACCGCAGGGTTGGCAAACTAGGAATCACCGCGAAGTGCAAGAAACGAAAAGTCACCCAACGTGCGATGACTTTTCAGATCTCTCTGAATAACCCTGCATGAATCTGTGTGATTGTAAGGCTGGGGTCAGACGAACGCAGTGTTAATGTCCATATAGCCGCACTTTAGTACGTCCGTGGTAGCAGACCAATGAAGGCCCACACACGAAGTACGTCCGCACGGAAGTGCGGACGCACTACGGACGTGGCAAACGGACGCAGGTTAGAAAGTGTCGAACCGCTAGGACGGACGTGCCGTGTGCGCCACGTCCGCATAGCTTTGTGTGTGAGTGATGGAATGTGGTCAGATGGACTGCATTTATACGTCCAGCATTTTTGACGGACAAAATGTTTTTTCATTTTAATTTATTTTCCCTCCTACATCCGTCAAAAATAACGTCAGTCACAAAACCGGACTGTGTGGCCACTACTGCATCTTCCGTCAAAAAGTGCGTCCGTACTGCACGGATGCACAGTCTGTAGAAAACGCGCTCGTCTGACACTAGCCTTAGTCTTGGAGGTGGTTCGGTTCCAAACTCCTGTTGCCATTGAACTTTCACACACATTTTCAAATTTACAAGAACACTTCAAAATGGTCTTGCGTTGCTCAAAAGTCAAGCGCGCTTCCGCCATTTTCTTTGACTCGCTCCTGACAGTCACATTATGATGTCAACAACGGTGCAACTGCAAATTGTCTTTAACCTCCCTGGCGGTCTAATTTTTTCAAAATTTCATATCTAAAAGCGTCTCAATTTTTGTTTTTAAAGGAAACGTGTTTTTGTACATAGTTAGCCTGTAATAATTAGGAATCACGCACTGAAATCCGTGCAAGAGTCCTTACTGGTAAAATCCTTTATAAATAAATAAAAAATAAATAGTAAATACACTGAGTCCGATAAAGTTTGAAACACGACAAAATAATTTATTAACCCAAAAATAATTATCCAAAATAATGCAAATAAATGATATTCAATAAAATACAACAAAAAACACTGAAATCTGTCTGAAAACAAGGGTGAGACGATGTATGGTCTATTTCTTATCCTGTAGTGCCACCTAGTGGCCGTTCATAAACATTACACTGTATAATCCAAAGTGTAAACTGTAAAAAAAGATTTATTTTATGCTGGTCCCGCTCCCCCTGCATCGTGTGACTCGCAGGAAGCCTTCCAGGAAGCAGCTCGCCGCGATCACACTGCGGCGACAGCGAGGGAGCCAGGAGGAGGTGAGTAAACATCCAGCCCGAGTGTGGCTCGGGGTTACCGTTCGCGGTAGCGAAATTTAACCCCGAGTCACACTCGGGAATACCGCCAGGGAGGTTAAAGCACACAAAACACTACACATTGTTGCCATAAATCATTACGGGTTTTAAAAAGGGTATAGATAACTGTTAAAGTGTGAATGCAGGTTTTGGGCCCCTGCGTATGTCATGTCACCTCAGTAGGCTACAGGAAAAACCATAAAGAAATGTACATTTTATCCCAATTAATTTATAAACACACACCTTACTCAACCTCAAGGCACCTTGTTGGACTGAAAGCTTAATTCAGCTGGAGTTAAATCTGACCTCGCAAGGTTTATTCTGCAAACACTTGAATCCTAAAAGGGGTTATGCTCTAACCTCCAAATTGCAACCGAATGGTGAATTTCAACAGTTACATTTCAGGCTAATTGATCTATTCACTAATCCGTATCTTCACCAAGTACTGACAAATTAACAGCAAAATACGGTGCAATTTGGTGGCACCAAAATTGCCTCATAGAACACTACTGTGTCTTCTAGTAACAGAACGCCGAACTGCACCGAAACTCTGGCGAAATGCTCGGATTTTCAGTGTTTCAGTTCAATAGGCGATTCCCCTAGGTTTCAATGTAAAAACTTCATTTTTTGTTTTAAAGACCATTTATATTTTTCATTTTCAGCAAAAACTAATTTTTTAGAACACCTTTTTGTATTTTTAGCAAAGATTTTGTTTCCCAGTCCTCTAAGTAGCCGTTTTTAAATTCTATAACAGATCTGTTAATTTTTGACACATTTTAATAAATTTTTATTGGTTTAAACACCTCTTAAGAGAGTTCCTTTTTCTCTTCGGTGGAATTTGCCAATGTCGGTGTTACTGCTTCAGAGATTCCAATTTTGGCAAAATACGGTGACCACCTGCTAGTGAATTCACTGTATTTTCGGTGAAATGGAATTGCCAAAATACGCCGACATGCGGTGAAAATCAAAGCACTGAAAATGCACGCAATTTCGGTGCTTTGTGAAAAGACCCTTAATTAGATTTAACTTTTAAATAAATATGCCCAAATATTATAGACATTTTGAACACCAATTATCCTGGGACACCCAAAACGAACATCAAACAGCAACTGCTTCATTCTATTTCACGGTTACCTGTTTGCAAAGTGTTGAAGAATACAATGTTACTTTATACTTTTCTGGGAAACTACCACCCTACCTGAATAGGCTGCTTCCCCTAGCAGTTCCCTCATCCTATAACCTACGATCCAGGACCTGCACCTTACTTGCAATACCACAATACAAAAAGAAAGTGGCTTGATGCTCATTTTCCTACAGCACCGCAAATATGGAATAACCTCCCAGATGCCATCAAATCTTCCCCCAGTCTAAAGTCACTCAAGAGCTCCCTATTAACATACCTCAATACGAAATGCACCTGTAAACATGTAACGCAGTGACTATATACAGAATGCACCTGTAAACATGTAACGCAGTGACTATATACAGAATACACCTGTAAACCTGTAACATAATGACTATTTCCTACATATTTATTTTATGTTAATCTGTGTTTTTTTTAATATCTTGCATTTTATTACTTTGTATTTCTGTAACAACTGTAACATTTTAATGTTCTTGAACCCAGGACATACTTGAAAATGAGAAATCTCAATGTATCCTTCCTGGTAACATGCTTTATAAATAAATAAATATGCAGTAATTAAACTTTAAGTCCAACTTCTAAATACCATCAAATAGCATGCACTATCTCTGCATGGCCTCCAGAGGGCGACAATGAACCACACTTTACTTTGAAAGCATATGCCTGACAGTACAGTGTACTAAAAACATTGTGGCACGTCACTGCGACGCATGCAGCGTATATAAAAGTACGGAAATAAGTAATAGCCTGGTCATCTGATTTTTGTTATTTATACAAACACACAGCATTGTGGCGATTACCTGCAGGAGGTTTAACAAAACAAAAAAACTGATGGGGAAACAATCCAAATTTAATAGTACCACCATAAAATTTAAACACTTGAATGACCGACATCAGCAACAATTCCGGCCTCGTTTTGTAAGGACATTTGACTGTCAAAGACAATTAATACAAATTTATAGGGACCCAAAGAAATAAAAGGGGATATTCGCTAAGCAGCACGGTACTGTCCCTGAATGGACACTGGGTTTAGTTCAAGAAACCTCCAAGAACTATTATAAATACCCGGATTTAGAGAACTTTTCTATGCACCGTTCTTTTCGAAAGGCGTTTCCAACACAATTTCTGACATAGTTATTTAGTATGGATGCTCCGATCACGGTTTTCAGCCCCCCCCACTCCCGTCTTGGTCGTGCAGTATTTGTTGCCACGAATACCTTCTCCCGATTGGATCCAGCACACCTCCAAGCCTGATTGGTGATGTCCTTGTGATGTCCTTCATGAGCTTAAAAATAATATTTTTTTACATTGAAACCTATGGGATTCGCCTGTTTAAACCCAACTGAAACACCGAAAATCAGGACATCGACGACACTTCAGTGTACAGTTAATAGACGGACCTTTACATTTGTACAGTACGATTTTGCTGCTGCCAAAGACTGCTGAACTGTAGGGACCTGCACCATATTTCACCGTCAATTGGCCAGTGTTTGGCGAATTGACAGTTTAGTGAATAGACGAACTGCCCTGAAATTGAACCGAATGGTGAATTTCCCTGTTTGGTGCAATTCGGTGTTCTCTGAACAACCCCTTATGACATAACACGTCGTTTCCTGCTGTGGATTTCTAAATTCCTCGAAAAGGATTTCCATCAGGGCTATTCAGAAAGAGGTGAAAACCTTGAGAATGACTGGAGAAGTGAAAATTCTAGGTCAAAATAGTCAAACCAGAAAAATTCTCCCATTTATCTCACTTTCCAAATTGTTCATTCTCCTGGCAATTCAAGGTTTTCACCTCTCTCTCTGAATAGTCCTGTATGTCTAAGACACACATGGACCCACACATACACTATCACGGTTATTCAGAGAAAGGTGAAACTCAGGAGAATTGGCAGGAGAAGTGAAAATTCTAGGTCAAAACTGCCAAACCAGAAAACTTCTCCCATTTATCTCACTTTCCAAATCAGCTATATTGACCTTGAATTTTCACTTCTCCAAAAGTTCTCCTGAGTATCACCTTTCTCTGAATAACCCTGTATATAGATTTTGTTTGTTATTCAAAATCCTTTATTAACCTTTGTTTCCAGACAAAATTATGGCTTAAAATTGGTTTTATACACCTTAAGGTATTTCACTCACATCCAGTCTGTTTATAGTAAGCATTTTTCGCTATCGCTCGCGACACGGAAATACGACACCCCTATTTGGTTTTAAATCCTTAAAATATCCGGGTTTATTTTCCTAGAATATTTCTGGTTGCAAAGTTCCGAGTTGCAGACGCCTGGGTTTGCCTTCATGCATTGGAAACGTTTAGCGAGTCCACATATTCCGTAATGGCTTTATCGTATGGGGTCATTCATACCAGACCCATTACAGACTCGAGCTGCGAAGGACGTTTTATAGTAGGAAAGAATGAAGTTTGCAAGTGTGGCGGGCCAAGAACAGGAGACGCAGAGCAAAATGTGCAAAGCTTCAGATAAACCTTTGTAAAATGATCCTGAAATAGTGTTTTATGGAGAGTCAGGCCCATTATTTATGAAGTCCCCCAGAAGCCATAGATAGCGAAATGTATCCTCGATTAACCTGCTCACACAGAAAAGATTTTTCAGCCCGTCAACATTAGAAACTGATAAAAAAAGTGAGGGGAAAAAAAAACACGACGACAAAACAGTTTGAAGAAAAAAAATGGCTATATTTACAGTGATGAAATATTTTGGATAGGACTCGCACTCAGAGGTGCCTTGACGCTGGCGGGCGAGCTTAGTCTTATAATGGCCATTAATAAGAAACCAAACCTTTAATTGTGTTTAGTTTCACACGGTATAATGGGAATAAGCACAGATGACATCTTTTTTTGTTATATTTACAGTGAGCTTATTTTGCCATAAACGTACTTTTTATTACTATTATTATTATTGAGGGTTTTTTTTGCCTCCCAAGTGATACCTGGAAAGCTTTCCCCATTATTATGACACGCTGACCTCACAATGTAATTCTGCAGATTATATACGCATGCCGTGTGTCTGAGGAAAAATTTCCTTATGGTGACATCATGTGCTGACATCACAAAGCACTTGTTGAATCCAACTGGTCACAGGCAACCGCGTACAGCTCTATGGAACAGACCGGTTTTCTGTCAAAACAGGCAACTCGTCAAAATAAGCAATCACGTCACATCCAGTGACGTGGCATACGTTAATTTTCACAGATGGCACGTCAATGCGCTTTCACCAACCTCAAAATTAGCAATTTGATGCGATTAGGTGGAGCTTCTTTACGCATGCGGAACATGTCATCCCACTTAGTGACAGACTGAGCTGTCAGAATCCGGGATGATCAGCACTTTCAGCCAATCACAGATCAGGCAATCAGCCAATCACAGATCATGAATGTAATGTTTATAGTGCGCATGCGTATAGAATGTAATTTCTAAATCTATGGGGGAGGCGCAGGAACAGGTCAGCAAATTGCTGAATTTGATGTGGCGAGTGTTTATTTGTGACGAACGCGTATCCAAAGGTTCACAGGTACGCATGTGCACTCTGTGCAATTTGTGAAAAATAAAGTTTAGGTCATGTGATTGCTCACGTTGACGAATTGCCTTTTTTAACAGAACACCGGGGATTTCTCCTCCAAAGAGCCAGTGGAAAAATATACGGGTGATCATTGCTCTGTGACAGCTAAATGATTGGACACACACTAAACTGTACACTTTGTGCATGAACGTTTGTGTATATGTATGTACAAGCACATTATTGTCGCAGTGTAAGGAGTACATAATATGGGATTATACGAATACATACTGTACAGGATGTCCCAGTTGAAGTAGCATGGGCTGGATACACTGTGATACTTCAGCTGGGACATCCTGTATTAGTGACACTTGTTTTGTCCTCACTTGGAAACAAGTCTTTTGCGAGTCTCTATACGTGCTCAGAGAGATACCCCGTCCCCTCCAGACCATATACTTTATAAACACAAAAAATTCATACAACACACGTTTAACAATATGGGACGTTTTGCCATTGTGGATTTTAATAATAATTATAATAATTTTTGGCAATAAATCCACTGAAAAACACTAAAGTATACATAAATAAGATTCCATAATCCCAGAGTAATGTGATGCAATGTTACCTTTTTGTTGTACTAACCGGATACATACAGGGTAATTCAAAGAGATTCGAAAAGTCACTGCACGTTCGGTGACTTCTCGTTCGGTGACTTCTCGTTCTCTTCAATTCGGTGCAAATTGGCTTTCCCATTTCGGCGACCCTGCGGTGTATTCAGCAAGCACCACAGGGCTGGCGAAGTGCAGGGAAAAGCTGCCGAAAACAAGGGCGAATGCACGCCGAAAACCTGCAAAAACATCTGGATTAACCCGAAGACGCCGGAAAAACCCGAGCAGGAGCCGATCACACGCAGAGCAGCTGCCGGAAAAAGCCGACACCGCAGACAAAGGAGGTGAATGAATTAGCAAAACTGTTTGCTTGAAGGTTTGAAAAGTGAAACGCTGTTTGCAAAGAAACTACTGAGCGAAAATGTGTGAAATTTACATATGAGGTCCAGGGAATGATAAATTAAAAAATAAATTAAAAAAAAAAAATAGATTTTTTTAAAAAAATAATAATTCAGAAAAATGCTTAAAATATCCTAAAAAAATCTATAAATAAAGAGACTCTTTACTGCATAATTTTATAATGAATGGTTTATTAGATATTGATTTAAAACGGAAATATTTTTAACATTGAAGCCTATGGGATTCGCCTGAATAAACCTGCCGAATGAAACCACCGAATGGCAGGGCATTTCGGGAACCTTTCACTGCTGGTTTGTGTTCTCTGAATAGCCGAAGCAGTGCTTTTTTATGGGGATTTCACTGCCCTCGAACAGGCACCGAACAGGCACCGTATGTGCAGGCAATTCGCCAGGATTAAGAGAGTCCCTTTAAATAGATGACAATTCCGTATGTATTTTTAATAAAAATGTAAAAAAAACATTTTTAACATAGCTTAAAACCAACTATAGCTTGAATTCATTTATGGCCCATGACATCATATAAAGGAGTTAAAAAGACAAATTACAAATCTAAATATTGACATTGTGAAACTTTTTTCCGCCATTTGGATATTTCTCTGGGCGTACTAGGGGGCCATTCTGCATTGCATATAGAGTCACCAGCTGGGACGCAGGGCACTGACAGTGACTCTGTGGCTGGGTGATAGCCAGCATTCCGGATCAGGTTCTTTGGAGTCGCTCCATGCACAGCACACCCCTAGATATTATTTCAGGCAGGCGACTCTGTGTCTACGAGTTGTATGTAAACATGCATAACCCCTTCATGCCTGACCACGGCTGTGATGTCCAAGGGTGTCACCTTACAGCTGTCCTCATGCAAAGATATTTTTAAGCCCCTGGATGTAAGTTATGGCACTGAAATATGATTTTTATTGTCACTCAAAAGTTACAGCAAGCCCGCTAGGACTGGCAGCTTAATTGTCCTTCACCAGATTCTGAGGTCTGATCCAGGTGCTATAAATTAAAGAGACACAAAAGATCCAGCCAAAGACCATCACATGTGGTCTAATGCAAAGGAATCCCCTCGTCTCACCGCACAGTGTATTACTGCGAAAATTGATGAATCCACCCCTACAAATGATGCCCCACCCACCGCCATACAAGCCGTTGTACTGCAGCACAGCAATGGGGTGACGGAACAGCCATGACAATGTTTATTTGCATTTAATTTTCTTACATTTCATTGCCCTGTATATAGTGTAGAGTGTTGTGTGAGTGTTTTTTTCCCCCCATGTGTAATCTATAACCATTTGCCTGGCTACAACCCCCTCCCCGAGATCTGGCTGTAACCACAACTCTTCATCAGTTTCCTTTGTTAGGAGACCAGGGTGTGTGTGTGTGTGGGGGGGGCTTTGGGAGGATCTGGTGCAGGGAAACACAAGGTTACAGGTTTTAATGTCTAACTGAAAACCTCTGAATAAAAGTCATTCTGAGTTTTGGTGTTCAATCGGCAAGGATTAATCTCACAGTCTATGTGTCGTCTATTCTGTGGGGGTACGATCACCTCCTGGTTCAGCAGAAAGGGACGCCTGGGGTACCAGGATCCGTAACAAATGGTACCTAAATGTAGTTTAGTTGTACTGTAACTCTTGGAAACATCTTTTCCACACCAATAAGGTCAGACAAGATATCCAGATCGGCAATAGTGATTTATACAAAAGAAAGTATGTTCTACTTTATGACCTTCCCAAACATCCCCCCCTTATCGGTTACTTCCTTTCAGACATTTGTCTCATTTTATATTGCATCTTGTTGTTTGTACCGTGTTAATCTGCTCAAGTTTTCAGAATTTTTTTGGTATTTAAAATAGTAAATGCAAAAATTAAGAAAAAAAAATAAAGCTCAATAGAAATCTCGTGTTCTTTTTTCTGCATGCCACTCCTTCACAGTTATTTTGAGAGTTCTGTCCAGGAAGTGTTCAACCAATCAGAGGACACTCATTCTAGTGCATGGAGATTGAGCAAAATCTCGTTAGAACCCTGCTCTGTGGTGGTTTGTGTGTTATGTACGGCCATAAGCAGCAATTCCATGGCATCAGATGAAAGGCACAGCTGAGACAGCAGCCACAAGCAGTCTGCTATTTGGGCTGTGCAGTTAGGGAGGTAAATGGTCTGTGTTCCATGACAGAATCCAAAACACGTGAAGGGCATAATACGCATCTGCTCCCAGTGGCTTCACAGTCCAAGGGAATATTGACTAATTTCCTCGTCTCCTCAAGCTTTATACCATTATTATATTGATACGTCTAATAGAATACAACATTTTTTGCATTTACATGGTTAACCAAAACCATTGGCAGGGGAGACATCTACCCTGTGTGTCTGCACAATTTATGCCAACAGTTATAAAAAATGTGCTTATAAAGTCCAAAAGACTCTATAAATTGCCTTTCTCCGCAGCACAGATTCGTTGTTTTTGCCCAAATTTGTACTTAAGGGTGAAATCTTCAATTTTAAATGAATATGCTCGTGAACTTTCAACAGGAAAAAACCCACAAACCCTTTCATGCTCCGTACGTGGACATGTATTTAATGAATCATTAGACTTTACGAAACCCTTCCAGTTGTAAATATGTGTAGATTTGGAGCATTGCTCTATACAAGAATGTTCAAACCCATAATCTGTCAATTACAGATGAAGCACAAGATATACTGCCCATTTAATTATTTGCTGAACTAACCCTTCACCTTGTTGTTTTTAAGACACATGCCCCCTCCCCCCCTTTGCTCCTATAGTCTGTACGCTTGGTATAAATTGCCCTAGTAGTTATAAAGCTCTATTTGAGCTTGGCTGCCTGGAAATGGGCAACAGGAGAAAAAATAAATAAATAACAGCACGCGTCGTACCATTACAGGCTCAATTACAAGACAGCCACTATATTAACAATTCATTTTGTAACTTTAGGGAGGCCCCCAAGGAATACTGGCCGTGGAATCGGCCCTTATATTCACTCCCGGATTACATGGTAGGTCACGGAAGACCTCAACTGTGCCAGCGGAAGAATGTCAGAGAACTATTTGGTTTTCATGTCCTTTGCTGTATAGGTATGAAAAGATAGGCGGACTGTGCTCCCTTCCACGCCACAGAATGATGGGTAAGGGTTACTGTAACGAGCTCTGGTGAGAAGCAGGGATTACAGTGTCTTGCTTTAGTGATCCTAACAAGGACAGAGACGAAGCTGCTAAAAGGTAAAGTAGGCTTCCTACAAGGAATCATGTGCTTCTAGCTTTAACCAAAACCAGCAACATGACTTGGTGTTTAAAACCAGCAAGAGGGAACACTCCTACCTCCACCCTGTCTCCTACTCGCACTTCTGCCTCAAGTATGCCTTCTCAACATTGCATCATCCTTTCCCCCTGACCTCTAACTGACCATAAGGGTGTAACCAAAACAGAATAACGCAACAAACATTCTTACATAACTATATACAGTATTGATTAACCAAGTAATAACAAACCGATGAAAAGTAAGATTGGGCATATCTCAATATATAGTTTTGGACCTACAGGCGCTAAGGATGATGGATACGGTATAGGGATTTGGGTACGCTGCCCTTTGGACGTGTTTGACACCCAAAAGGAACACAAATAGTAATGTATTAGGAAGAGTTTCCCTAGGCACGTACAATATTAGGAGAACTATCTTAGGCTAGGGTCAGACGAGCGTGATTTCTACGGACTGTGCGTTCTTGCACACGGACGTACGTCAGTACGGAAGACGCAGTAGTGGCCACACAGTCAGTTTATTCACTGACGTATATGTTGACGGATGTAGGAGAGAAAATAAAATAAAAAGCAAAACCATTTTGTCCGTGAAAAATGCTGGATGTATAAATGCAGTCCGTCTGACTACGTTCCATCACTCACACACAAAGCTATGCAGACGTTGCGGACGCAGCGCACTTTGTGCGGCCGTTCTAGGGGTTGTACGTTCTTGCCTGCCTTGCGTCCGTGGGCCGCGGCTGTTGTGCGTCCGCAGTTCAGTGCGGACGTACTTCGTTTGTCGGGCTCCGATGGGCTTTCTGTCATGCTATCACGGACGTACTTTAAGGCGCAATCACGGACGTGAACACTACGCTCGTCTGACCCCAGCCTTATACCAATCCGAACCATCCCATTAAATCTCCTGCATCTAAAGACTCCTGCTTTTTTTAAAAGTGATGTATGGAAACTTTGCTATGCTGATTATTGAGACAGTTCATTGAACATTCAATACGAGACTGCATTGATTATGGACCCATTATAAGAAGTGCATACTCCTGTATGTTATTTAAAGATGTCTGTATATCTTGTCGACATTGCTAATTGATGCGTATTTATTGATAGTTATATGATAAGATCATCTATAGACAATAATAATTACAGTCTTCTAATATTGTACGCGCCTAGGGAAACTCTTCCTAAAAGATTGGGCATATCGCCTAAACTGTTGCTCCAGTTAGCATTGGAATAAAGAAGACCATTCAAAAACAAGTCGTGAAAGGGTCGTTCTGTTCGTTACATTTTCAATCTTTTTTGTGGTGCAAAATCATTTTGTAGAGGCAGATGCTTAACACCTTTTGCAGCAAGTAATATCTATATATTTTTTGGGCCGCACAATCGTACAACAAGCGAGGGCTCCCTAGCACAGGAAGACCAGCTGAATAAGAAGTGCAAGCTTGGCTTAGAGTTGGATGAGAACCATTAACAATTAAGCTACACTTGAAGGCGCACTGGTTAAGGTTATTGCTCCACTGGAACAGGGCATTATGGTGGTCTCTTAGATTGTAAGCTCTTGAGCAGGGTCCTCCTGCTGTTCTGTGTGTTTAACTTCTTTGTATATGTGGTATTCTGTCTCACCTATTGTACAGTGCTATGGAACTTGTTAGCGCTTTATAAATACTTGTAACTGCATATATACACACTAGTTTTGGGCTCAAATCAAGCAGAGCCGCTCACATTTGCGAGTGAGCCACTAGTGTTAGCTCTGCCATTGTAGACAGACGGGAGACCGTACATTTATGGTTCATATACTTTGTGTATTTTTACACACTGGGAATCCGTGAATAATGACAAAATAATGTCTCTTGGAGTTATCCTAACAAGTGTGGGTTAGGGCCCCTAGATTTTTGTCATTTCCTTGGTGGTGAAGGGTTAAACATTGAAATTGTTGCAAACTAATCATTCTGAATCATATATAGGAAAAAGTCAATACAATGCTATTAACACTCGAGATTGTCGGGTCCCCACAGGCAACTGTGTATGGTAATGACATACACAAGGTGTGGAGTCATTTGTCAACATATATGGCTATGTGTATCATTTTCCCTCATGGCTGCGGCCTGATACTGGATCAATAACCAAACTTGTAGGATCGATACAGCTCATTTCACCCCGGGGTTATCTGACCAGATCCTGAGCTCCCGGATTATTAAAGCGGCTGGTGACAGCAGCCAGAATCATAAATGGCATTTCCTTTCGCTCGTCCCGTGTAACCGCAATAACATGTTCTTTTAGTACGATTAAAAGGCATTAAAAAAACACAGTGGACACTTAGTCATCCTTTGGGTTCTTTTTACTCCTTTTCTAAACACCGTAACGTGACTGCATTTCATTTATAGACCAAAACAGCCTCTAGCGACGAGTCCCTGCACAGACAGTGTGTACAAGAGGAAAGCATGGAAATGACAGCCAGCAAAAAAATAAATAAATCCAAAATCAATGAGCTCCCCTGGGACAGGATTGAGTCAGAGACAATCTGGCATCTGGAAGTCCTTGCACACTATTCCTTACATGGCCATGGTAAACCTGGAATTGCTGTTGTAACTGTTTTCTTTTTCAGTGCAGCACCTCCTGCTAGGATCATTTTGTTTATTGTACGGTTACATTGTACTGCCATTAAAGACAAACTAACACAAATTTAGGAAATCAAACAGACCTGTCAAATAGCTATCCTAACACACACATCTGTATACGTATATATACATACATACATACATATACACATATATACATACACATATATAGCGCTCTGCTAAAAAAAAAAAAAAAAAAAAAAGCCATCTAGTATGGCATTGATTTAAATGTAACCCTGTCTATACTGAGCCTTTTGTACAGCGCTGCGGAATATGCTGGCGCTTTATAAATAAAAAATAATAATAATAATAATAAAAAGGTTCTGTGTAATAACAGACATGGGATGCAAAAACAGTGTGACGGATGTCATTTGCATGTCCTACCCAGAGTTCCTTGCTGCATATGGGGACTGTAGCATAGGAGCTTTGGGATGCAGTTCTTTGAATTGCTGTGATGTGCAAGTGGCTTCTGCAATAATAAACCTTATATATATATATATATATATTTTCATCCTAGCATTTAAACTCTCCCTATGCTTGGGCTGAAGTGCGTCTCCACTCTTTTGCAACCTCACATAGCCCCGTCACATTGTACAGTACCCCTAATTATGTATCTTCTCACTTTCAGGAACCACTTTGAGTCTCTTCACCTATCCAGGAACCCTCATATCTGCCCAAATTCTACCCCCTATCTTCTCTGCACCATTTAGGTTTCTGCTCCGTGTTTGCCCAATTTTTATGCATTGCTCTCATTTGTCCCCTCGTATCTGTCCCATTCCTCTTTGTCACCATCATATTCTTTCCCCTTCTGTGTCCTTTTCTCATTCTATTAGCTATATATCTCAATTCTGCCCCCTCCTCGTGTCACTGTCTCACTCCTAGCCCTCCTTTTTGTCCTTCCCATTTATGTGCCCGTCCCGTTCCCTGCTCTTTTTGTGTCAATGTATAAACTGGGTATTACTTATAACCGCGAGGCCTAGGTATAGGCATACGCCAATATCTGTCTGTGTCCTTTCGGAGAAACTGAAGGAATAACTAGATTTGATTGAATGAAGCTGTAGAATTGTTTCCCATCTGACAATAATCCGATAATCTCCAGCATACATCGCACGGTAAGCCATCTCGCCCGCAGCAGAAACACTGCCGAGCAGGTGCTGGATTGTGCTTCAGTTACACTGTGTATAAGGGAGTATCTGGGGCTTGGTGCAGTGCAGATTCTTCACTCATACAGTATGTGTCACTTTACACCAGTCACTACATGTACTGATATTTAGCCCTTCTGGCGAGCGCAAACAAACTCAGGAGTGTGCTTTTTTTTAACGAATAACGCTTGAGGATCAGACACGCACACGCCTCGCTCAGGCCATGGTTTTATCCACACTATCGAGATAGAGCTAAATCCCATCCTCTATGCCAGTGTTTCCTCAGGTCCCCCATACAGGCCAGGTTTGCAGATATGTGAAGCACAGCACAGGTGATATGATTTGCTGCTCAGTGATTGCAGGATTCAATCTGCATTTCCCCAAGGTGATCCATAAAACCTGACCTGTTAGAGGGTGCTGAGGACAGGTTTGGGAAACCCTGCTCTATGTGGAAGCAGAATGCACCGAGGACATCCCGAGGGGCACATCTCTTACATCTTATTGCTGAATGCTAAGGTTTCACCAACTAAAACTGATCTGTGAATAAACACTTTGCACTCTTCGTTGTTAAAGCCAATTTATTGTCCGGGCTTTTTTTTCTGCTTGTTTTTGCATCTTTTCGTGACCTATGAATAGTGACCCTTTTACATCATACAGTAGTAGAAAGATGGGATGAAACCGAGATCTATAAAAATCCCGACAGTCACCTATCCCCGACAGTCACCTATCCCCGACATTGCTGCACTTTCAAAAAAAAAAATAGCTAAAACTAATATGCTAGAGTGTCAGTCAATGCTAAAAAGCTGATTAGTGGTGTGTACAAAAGAACTCAGAATGGCACTACAGCAGGCAACAATATAGTATACGTCAGTGTTTTGCACATTTGGCCTTTATCAAGCTTTATCCATCAAGTTTAGAGTCCTTTTAGCAGAACATGTATGTGCAGCGAGTGCACGAACCCCTCCCAGTGATGCGGTGACACGGACGCCGGTGCACGTGAGCACAGGGCCTTGTGGAAGAGGTTCAGTTCCTCAGCAGCTGCTGAATTGTTCCATTGCAGCAGTTCAGTTTGCTGCAGCCGTCTCACTGAACGCTTTGGCTGTGAATATGGAAGCGAAAGGGCAGAGGATTGCTTAATGAAAGCTGCTGTTTCTGCAAAATCCACTTTTGTCCATTTTATTAGCACTTTAGTGTTAATGTTTACCATGCTCCAATAAATATTTACTGTTTTGATCCACCAAACCTTCAAACTGAACATTTCCTTATTGGATTATTTGCTCCATGGAGGCGGCCATCTTTCCCACGTCACACTAACCCCGCAGCACCTTTCGACCTAGCTGCAAGTGCTAAATAAGCAGTGCTGAGCGCTGAGCAGCAGCACAGCGTTCAGTGCCAAGTTACATAGTTACATAGTTATATAGGCTGAAAAAAGACATGCGTCCATCGGGTTCAGCCTCTCCCACATAACCTACTGCTGTTGATCCAAAAGAAGGCAAAAAACCCAGTCTGAAATATGCAACATACCGGGAAAAAATTCCTTCTTGACCCCAGAATGGCATCAGATTTCTCCTTGGATCAAGAAGCTTTTACCCACATATTAAATATTATAACCCTTAATATTCTGTGTCTGCAGGAAGTCATCCAGTCGTTTTTTAAAAGTCTGTACAGACTCTGACCCAACCACCTCAACAGGCAGAGAATTCCACAGCTTTATTGTTCTCACCGTAAAATAACCCTTCCTATGCTTTAATCTAAATTTTCTTTCTTCCAGTGCTAACTTAGCACTTGCAGCGGCTGAGGAACTGAACGCGCCTCAGAAGTGACACATCCTTTACAGGACACAGGTCAATTTCAAGATTTTGCAACCTACTTATCCACAACAGAATCACTAAATCATAATACCGTATATACTCGGGTATAAGCCGACCCGTGTATAAGCCGACCCCCCCTACTTTTTCCCACAAAACCTGTGAAAACTTATTGACTCGCGTATAAGCCTAAGTGGGATATTGCCCCAGCTCACACATGGATATACCCCAGCTCATGGATATGCCCCAGCTCATGGATTTGCCCCAGCTCACACATGGATATACCCCAGCTCATGGATATGCCCCAGCTCATGGATTTGCCCCACCTCATGGATTTGCCCCACCTCATGGATTTGCCCCACCTCATGGATATGCCCCACCTCATGGATATGCCCCACCTCATGGATATGCCCCACCTCATGGATATGCCCCAGCTCATGGATATGCCCCAGCTCATGGATATGCCCCAGTTCATGGATATGCCCCAGTTCATGGATATGCCCCAGCGGCAGCCAGCTCTCACATGGATACTTGCCCCAGGTCTGGATCCAGCAGGGGTTGAGGGGGCCCAGATGCCGGGCAGCGGGAGTGCCTGCCCGGTCCTGAACAGCGTGAGTCCGTCCGTGTTGAAGGGGATGTGGCTGCGTGCGTGCGCAGGTCACGCGGTCCGGCCAGTCAGGTGGTACAGAGACTCAGTACCACCTGATTAGCCAGACCACGTGACCGGCTGCGCCTGCACGCAGCCGCCTCCCCTTCAACACGGACGGACTCACGCTGTTCAGGACCTTGACTCGCGTATAAGCCGAATCGCGTTTTTTTGACTCAAAATCTGAGTCAAAAAACTCGGCTTATACGCGAGTATATACGGTAGTTTGTTTTTGGAAACTCAAAAACCTAAAAAGTCTACTTTTCAAAATAGAGCTAAAAAACAGGATTGTACGAGTTTTCGTCGAGAGGTTTTAAAGGGCCGGCTTGCTCTATACATTTTATTTATTAATAAATCATAAATATCTTCATAAAAATACCTAGAAATTCTGAAGATATGTATTTAAATGAAGGCCTAAAGCCCAAACTAAACAAAAACATACAGCAATTTCCAAAGTAATTTTCTCCAAAATTATAAATCTCCCTCGTCCCCAGAAATCTTGGTCGGACTAGTTGGTGAAGACGTTCAGCTCGTGAGTGGAGCAGTTAGTCGAAATGGCCCCAGATATTAGCGTGACGGCTGGAATAGGGACCCGCCACATCTCAAATGTTAGATTTATTTTTTCCAACAAAAAGCACTTGCTACTGAAAAGGATAAAGGGACACTCTAGAGTAGACAGTGCCTGGGACGTGGTGACATCTCTTCAAATCTGAGGACTTGCCTCCACCTTGAAGGCAGTCAATCAGCACCCACAGCACCACTTCAGTGCCCTGTGCTCAACCTGTCCAAAACGCAACTTCTCATGTTTCCTCCCTCTAAATCCTTCATTCCTGCGCCTATTTCCCTTCAGGTGAATGGTGCCACCATTACTTCTTCCTCTCAGGCTCCTCTTGGACTCCAATCTATCCTTTACTCCTGACATTCAGTCACTAACCAAATCTTGCTACTTCCACCTAAAAAACATTGCACGTATCAGTCATCAGGACCCTACTAAAATTGTCATACAAGCTCTTCTCTCCTGCCGTGACTGCTGTAACCTCCTTTTCTCTGACCTTAAAAGATCCCAGATTCTCCCTCGGTTTTCTGTAATGAATGCCTGTGTCAGACTCCTACACCTCACCTGCCGCATCTCTCACACCTCACCCCTCTGTCAATCTCTACACGGCTCCCTGTCTCCTTTAGAATCCAAATCAAAATACTGGTGCTCACGTACAAAGCTCTCCATAACCGCGTCCCTGCCTACATCTCCTCTCAGGTACATCCCGTCCCGGCCACTTCGCTCAGCCAATGATCTGATGCTATCAGCTCCACCTACCTGCACCCCTAACTCTCGTCTCCAAGACTTCTCTTGAGCTGCCCCATTTCTATGGGACTCCCTCCCCCTCAACCTCAGACTCTCCCCATCTCTCCAGTCCTTCAAGAAGTCTCTGAAAACACATTAGTTTAGGAAAGCCTATCACCCTATTCCATAACCCCCATTGTTCATTTCTTGCTCCATCTTCCCACACAGCCCACATGCACCCCGCTACTTCTTGTACTCTATTCACCCTCACATAGTGTCACCCCCCCCCCCTCTTAGATTGTAAGGTCTCGAGCAGGGTCCTCTCTCCTACCGTTCTGTGCGTGTAATGTGTATGTATATTTGTCGTTCGGTCTCACCCATTGTACAGTGCTATGGAACTTGTTGACACTTTATAAATGCTTGCAACTGTAACTATTAATGAATCCTGAATCACTTACAGGGTTATTCAGAGAGCGGTGAAAAGCAGGAGAATGACTGGAGAATGGAAAATTCTAGGCCAAAATAGCCGATTTGGAAAGTGAGATGAATGGGAGAATTTTTCTGGTTTGGCAAGTTTGTATCAAAAAAGAGACAACGGGTGAAAATGCTGAAATTAACAGTGTCAACCCAAATGACAATCACCTGTCCCTACCAAAGGAGTAGGGGCAGCACTTCCTCTAATTCAGGATTGAACCTGACCTACAATATATATACTCACAAAAACCATTGAACGGCCAAATGAAGGGCCATCAAATGGAAATAGAGGAGTGGCTAAATGAAAAGATTCATTTATTAACCCTTTCGCTGCTGAGGCTTTTCACACCTCTGTGCTGAGGTCATTTTTACCGGTTTTGCTCATCATGTTTAAACGTGTTTTGAAGGCTTATTTTAGTATATGACCCAGACATATTATAGATCGTTCTTTCCGTCAGACTCGGTAGATTAATAATATGTCATTATTATATGTATACGTTATGTCATGTCTGTATATTATAACAAAAAATGCAATAAAATATGTATTTTCAATAATTTACAACGTGTAAAGTGTTTTTTTTCACATTTTAACATGCGAGCAATTGCGGTTATATTTTGTATGGGGTACGCTTGTTAAAAAAATTAGAGATGGGGTCTCTTTACATTTTTTTTTGGGGAAAATGACACTATTTTTAACAAACGCACCGCATACAAAAATCGTTAGTGCAGCATCATTGTTCACATTATAATTGAAATGGGAACAATATTGCTGCATTAACAAACCAAAAAAAATAAAAAAAAGTTGTTTTTTTTTACAAAATTTTTCACTTTCATGTTTGGTATCGTTGGAACGGCCATGCTCTGGCCGATCCAACCATACCAAAATTTAACCCCTAGCTGCCACGGATCGGGAGATAGGGAGTTCATTGGAACTCCCTATCTCCACCGTTGGTGGCAGTCAAGGGTTAAGTCCAGGACTGGCGTCATCGTGCGTAGCACGATGACGCCAGTCCTCAGGGGGAGTTCCCGGAGGCTTGGCCGACATCCAAGATGTCGCCAGCTCCGGGAAAGGATCGCGAATCGGCACTTTTCAGCGCCGATTCGCGATCTAGCTCCCCAGGGGTTAATGCCAGGCATCATTTGGAAGGGCAGGCTGTGCCCTTCCAAATGATGCCTGGGTTAACCCCCGCAGAGCCGCCGATCGGGAGGGAGAGAGGTCCGAAGGACCTCCCCCCCTCCCTTTCAGGTGCCTCCTCCGCACATGCGGGGGGGGGCGCCTGAATTAGGTGTCATCGCGCCCCGCGATGACACCTAATTCCGGCGGCTGCTGTTCCGGATGCCGGGCTGACATCCAGGATGTCAGCCCGCACCGGAGGGGCCAGCGATCGGCCGGAACCCGGCCGAACGCTGACCCCAATGGGAGGACGCGCTCAGCGCGTCCTCCGCACACCAGCGGGAATGCTGAGGACGCGCTGAGCGCGTCCTCAGCATCGAAGTGGTTAAAGGACTAATTAGACACTTCCAGATACGAAAAAAATATTTATTTTAAAAATAATTCATTTAGCCACTCCTCTATTTCCATTTGATGGTCCTTCATTTGGCCGTCCAATGGTTTTTGTGAGTATATATTTGGCTATTTTGACCTAGAATTTTCACTTCTCCAGCCATTCTCCTGCTTTTCACCGCTCTCTGAATAACCCTGACACTGTTAATATCTTTACATTTATTTTACCAAAGAATGTTTTGTTTTGCTTTATTACAGAGAAAGGAGATTAAACGCCGCAGGGCCACAGGATCATATCACATTAGTGGTTTGCAAAATGTTTCCATACGTAACAATGCCAATAGAATTATTTCCAGAAAACAAATTCCAATTGTTTTCCAAGAAACAGACAGACACACAGCAAATATGTGTAGGGTTAGATGCACACAGACCTACCCAGAGCCCCTCTCCATCCCTATACAATCCCAGGGATAAAACATTGCAGAGGGCCTGCCCGGAGTTTGGACCTTTAAGCTACAGATTGAAGTGTAGATCCTTTTTTTTTTTTTCAACCTTTTCCCCAGAAACTCTGAACTTTGACTACATGTTTTCATGCAAGCTGTTTGCAGTAAATCAAAGATTTCCTAAGTTTTAATGTTTCACACATGTGAGTATAGTCCAACTAGGCCGCGTCAGTATCTGTAAAGGCCTCAGATCTAAAGTGTGAAGCATTGATCGTTACTATTACCTGTGCTGCTCATTGTTTTATTATTACGGTTATAATGTAAAATGTGTACGCATAGTTAATACCGGCATCGAGCAGCGTGCTATGGTTAGCCTTAAACTGGGAATAGGATTTTTGCTGTTGCTCACAAAAAGTCGAGCAATAAAAATGAATGGCAGGAAAGGCCACACACGTAAGAATGTTGCGATTCAGCATTTGTCTGATGAAAATGACAGAATATGGGAATACCACAGAATATTACACCTTTGTTTAAATAATTTATATTTAGGTGATAAAAGGAGCAAATCATATTTTGTAGAAGATTTTCTGTGCGAGTATTAACAATGCATACTCATTTTACAGTATAGCAGTAATAGACAATAATCACCCCGGGTAATCTTGGTTCTTTCCTGCCATTTTTAAATCGCTCCGACACAATGGTTTGGTAAAATTTGCATATGTTTTGTGTATTAAAGGGACACTCATTTAAATGGTCACGGTGTGTTTGGTGCACCCCTTCCTTACCCTTGGCTGACATGGGCGCTTGTGACACCCTTAAAGAGGGGGCTTCCCTCTGCCCAGAACACAGCCAATCACCTTCCACCAAGACAACGTTTTGGTCCACATCGCACATGATGCGCAGCATGGATTGGCAAATGACTTTCAATGTATTTACACTGAGAAACTCAGTTGGCCGAGTACTCATCGTGGTGACGGTGTCTGCTTCAGGAAGAACCAGATGCCGTCTTTCTGGAGGAACACCAAGAGAGGCCCAAACACAGGAAATAGGGGGAGGTTTTAAATATAAAGGAAGTTACAAACCGGTGTCGTGGCCATGTTTCTCTCAAAGAAGATTCTGACCACGGCTGGAATGCCTAGAAAGGTCTAGAAGGCATTGGAGTGTAATGAAGTCATGATTGTAACATCTAATTAAGCAATGCGATGGAATACTAGTAGATAAGATTGCTACACTGGTGATAAATATGGGGCTTTAACAGTGGCATAATAGGGCATTGTAAGGAAAATGAACCTGTCGTTCTGAATACACCAGTGGTCCCCAACTCTGGTCCTCAGGGCCCACTAACAGGCCAGGTTTGCAGGAAATCTGATGCACAGCACAAGTGATATAATTAACTGCTCAGTGATTGCAGGATTCAGTCTGCATTTCCCCAAGGTAACCCTTGTAGCGCTCACTTAAAACCTGGCCTGAGGACCAGGGGTGGGGACCACTTTTAAGCACGAATGGCTATATATAAGATGGTACAAATACCAACAATTACCACTTGGAAACACATTGGTTATTATTCTATGCTGTATATCTTCATGTATATGTTTTACTAAAACAATTACCCTGTTCTTACCTTGATTACCTCTGGTCTCTGCTGAATCGACAAGGATGGTCCAGAATCTGTGATTTGGCTCTGGTGTGGGACAGTAGGAGAAGTCGCAGGGGATGAGGGAACTAGTGTTTCCTGAAGAATTTGCATTACTTCTTTCTGCTTGGACAGAGTTCCTCTCCCTGACCGCCAGTCTACAAGTTCCTGAGCAAAGTCCTCAATGCTTCCCAATATACGAAGCAACAGGTCACCATCCTCCCCATCCTTTGCAGTATCTCTGTTGGCTTCGTATTGATCACCAGTAGAGGTTGGACGGGAACCTGCTCCTTCCTTGAAATCAGCAAGACCACAATTTACCTTGGAACTAGTTGATGGAGAAAGAGGAGGGTTCTTTAGTGTGTTCTCTATTCTTTGAGAAAAGCGTTCAAGGTCCAAAAGCAACTTGTCGATTTCTTCATGGTCATTGTTTCTGACCGCTTTGGATGGGACTACAGGATGTGTACGATATGATGGCACGGATTCAATGGTATCCATGTTCGAGGAAATGGTTGAAGTTGAATGGTTAACAACTTGTACAGCAGTCTCGACATTTAAATTAGGCTCGGTGGACTGATGAGATGGCCTATCAACTGTCCATTGGCTGTGTCCAGATAAGCCCGGACTCACTGGCTTTGGTTTGTGACCAAGTGCTTTTTCCAAATCTGAATCCTCCTCAATAAAAAGTTTTTCCATGGAATTCCTGTTGAGTTTTTCTGTAGTTTTACTTAAAGATAGTTTTGCTGTAGGTTCATGGTAAGATGCAGTTTGTGATTTTGTAGAAACACTTTGTGTCTGTCTGTTTCCCCGTTGCCATGTTTTGGCGGGCAGTGGAGGTGCGACAGAAGGCAAAGATTTTGACGTAGAATTGTCATTGCTACATCCGTTTTGTACGGTTCCTTCCCGATAGTCCGTTGTTTGGGCAGCAGAAATGGCTTTCAATGAAGGTGGTGTTTGAACAACATCTTCATATTTTGGTGGCTGTTCAAGGCCATAAATTGGCGAGAAAGGTTGTTGCTGCAAACTATGCAGACTGCTAACAAGTTCTGCCAAATCATTTGGTTCTGCCCTACCGTGAGGTCCATGTTCCACTTCAAAAGGCAACTTTTTCAGGTAGGAAGACAACCTTGCCATTACATTCATGTAAATAATCTCAGGGTTTGGAAAATGATCACCTTTGCCCTCTCCCATGCCATTGCCTCCTACGGATCTGTTTCTAATGCATTGTTTGATTATATTAGTGCACTTCTTTAAGTCTTCTGAACACTTCAGCAAAATATCTAGGCACATTTTGATGTCCTCACCAGACCCTGTGCTGTCCAACTTGTGTTTCTTCAATATCTGGTTTATGATGTTCTCCTCTGTCAACCCTTGCAGGTACAAAGACGCCATATTACTGATATTTTGTTCTAAAGATGCGCTGTTAGAAATTATTGCTTTTTCCTCCGAGCTGAAGGGAGGAAAGTTTTCGTTGTTTCCAAAATGACCGTAGATAAAGTCATAGTCGGCAGATTTCCTGCTAAAAGAATCCGGACGGACTTTGCGACCTTTCCTGAGGTTGACATGTTGGTTTGATGCATTCCTCAACTTTTCAAAAGAGAATTCCTTTATTTTTCCACTAGCAAGGTTTATGGCTTCACCAGTGATATCCTTAAGGCTGCTGGTACTTTGGACGGCAGTGGCCTTTTTGACTTTCGGGTTGAGGTGACTGTCATCCTCGCTAACAACCACACTCTCCCCAACTGCTATTTTATGGGTAACATCCCTATTGCTGGATGTAGGCGCCTCCGGAGCTTTGAGGAGCTCCGTGCACACACTGTGGTGGGCAGCCATGCAGGGAACCCCATGTCTATAAACCTGACACTGACCGGGACAATAATGAACTACATTCTGTATCCTTTTATCCAGCACCACGCTATTGTAACAGGTGACTTTGGTAACAAGTACCTTGTATGACGCTGCCATCAGGGTTCAAAAATAAAAGCAGTTAAAACCAGTAAAGCATAAAAGTTCCCATTATGTAACTCTGCATTAACATAGATGTAAAGCCTAGAGCTTTTTCTTCTCTATTCTATCCAGGCAGAGAAAAAAAAAAATATTAAAAAAAAACCTGGAAATTGCTGATTAATGCTGTATTCCAAAACGCTGGTTTCCAAATTCAGTCAAAGCAAAAGACGTGGAAAATAAATAAATCCAAAAGCAGTAATCAGTCAGCCATTGATTTCCCGTTATTCACAATGATCTTGAAGGACAGCGGATAGGATTTTGTTACTTAGGCCTTGTTTTCAATATAGGAAATATTTCTGTTTGTAATCAATCCCGTGCAAGCATGAAAGAGTTCCAATAAAAAAGTGAGCTCCTTTGAAGAAAACCATCTCCACAAGAATCCAGAAGCTGGTGTATTAATTTATTTGAAAGTATAAAACAGAACAGGTACCACTCCGTTGGTGTATTGGTTATTACCAAATAATAAATGATACATAGGTGTATTTTTTTCTTCTGCAAATTCTCTTGAGTTGATTGAAGAGCCCTGGAGAAAAAACGGGAAAACAATGATTATTAAAAGGACAGAACTTCACTAACACACATACAATCTTAGTTGGTTAGAAACAAACTGAAATATTAAATATACTAGCAGGATTATTCAGAGAAATGTACCGGCTGGGTGGAGTAGAGGTAACATCACTGCTCTGCGTGGAGAGAGCCTGTGGAGACATGGGTTCGATCCCGGCAAGAGCACCTCTCCAGTAAGTGTCCTTGGGCAAGACACCTAACCGTACATACCAGGGACGTGCAGTCAGGGGTGGCAGGGGAGGCAGGGCCTCCCCTGCCATTCCAGTAAATTAATGTGCTCATTGTGCTGCAATGACATGTATGTATAGTTAATCTCTAAATAAAATGTTATTCATTGAAAAAAGTTCTCATACTCACCTCTCCACGCTCCCTCGCTGTGCTTCTCCGTCCTCTGCTTTTTTCCCCCCTGTACTTTCAGTTTGCCGGCTGTTGTGTGTGTGTGATTCACTACACAGACAGCAGGGGCAGCACTGAGCCAGCATAGCACACGCAATTTGCGCAGCTGAATGCTACGCTAACTGCGTAGCTCAAGCTGACTTCCTGGTTCTATGCTTTTCAGTGCCTCCAGAGGCACTGAGAACAATTGAAAGCTTGAGCCAATGGGAAAGCTCCATTGGTTTCAAGCAATTCTTTTTTTTAAAAAACACCCCCCCCATGGGAGGCAGAGCTCCCTATGGATTGATTGATGCAGGACAGTCATGTGGCTGTCCTCGTCAGTCATGGGGGGCGGGCAAGCAGAGCTCAGCAGTCAGCATGTGTGTAATAGCGCCCCCAATTAGTCAGTATTGTAAGTACATGCTCTTAGAACTGTAAAAAAAAAATGCGAACTTTACTTACTATAAATAGTGAAACTCTATTCTCCTATATAACGATAAACAAACGCGTAAATTGCGACTGCGTAACCCTGTGTATATCTGGCTCTGATACTAGTCAGTGCCTCACCAGCCACTGACCTCACCGCACGTCGCTGGTACATACTCTCCACCCAGGACATACTTGAAAATGAGAGAAATCTCAATGTATCCTTCCTGGTAAAATCCTTTCTAAAAAATAAAAAAAAAAGGTGAAACTCAGGAGAACTGGCAGGAGAAGAGAACAATCCAGACCAAATAGCCAATTTCGAAAGTGAGATAAAGGGGAGATTTTTTCTGGTTTGGCTATTTTGACCTAGAATTTTCACTTCTCCAGTCATTCTCCTGAGTTTCACCTTTCTTTGAATAGACCTGTATGTGTTAAGCCTGTCCAATCAGATAAAAGAATGACATTATGCACTATATAAAAGGTGCGATTGTTAAAGAATACGCTCGTACAATGTTGTAATCAATGACACACAATGTAGAACGTAAAAATAAGGTGAGCAATACACATGTTGTAATACAGACAACGCTACAATAACTAATAATGAGATACTCTAGCCACTGCGACCATCGACATTAATCACCTCTGCTTGGAAGCCTGTTAAATTGGCCACAGAACAATCTTCTTGGAGCCAGAATTAAATCGGCGGGCTATCGTGTGCGGAAATCATTTCAGGAGGGGTTGTCTGGCTGCACTTTGTTCACCAGCCGACCCCATAATGATCATTGCTTCACAATGGTAGAATGAGGACCCCTGGCCTACAGTTATAGGTACTTATATAGTACCAGCAGATTCCGTAGCGCTTTACAATAGGGAAGCACGAACAGGTGACATAATAATAAAACAAAACGGGCAGACGGTCCTGCCCATAGTATACTTGTCCTGCTAATACAGCACTTTATGCAAGTGCTCAGCCAGACATCCTGTGAGCTTACAATCTAAGGGACCAAGGCAAGTGAAACAAAAGGGAGTAGAGGGAGTGTGGAGATAATTACCAGTGAAAATGTAGCAGACTGTGCATGATGATAGACCAAGAGCTTGGGTGGGAGGGTGGATGGTAGGTGCGTACAGATTGCTGACCTCTGGCCTACAGTGACACTTTAAACTGAATATTAATGTGCGTATTATTATTCCACTGTACACATACTTTGACAACAGCGGTTGTGTGCTGAAACAGAGAAAATAGAATTTCCACTTAAAACTACATATTTTACTTGGTGAATACTATCGTATTGGTTTAAAATGTCACAAAAGAAAAACAGGCAACCTTTTCATCCTAGTTACATTCTCGCTTGACCATTGATGGCAGACCTCAGCACCCCAGATATTTTGGAACTACATGTCCCACGATTATTCGTCTCGTCTCGCTATTATCGGAGTGTGTAGTTCTCACTCAATGATGGGGGGGGGGGTCTTTGCCATCACAAATACAGATTAAGGCCTGAGGCTCTTGCATGTTAAGCTGAAGTTAAATAATATAACATAGTAAAGGAAAAAGGGTTAAAATCTAAATAAATAGGATTTGGAAGTGGTGTCATTAACATCAGGGGTGCAGAGGGTGCCACTGCACCTGGGCCCCTGAGTCTGGGGGGCCCACAATCGGATGTGTGGGGGCCCAGATTGGCCCTGCCTGCCCCTGCAGTCCAGGCAGGGGTCAGGCACAGGGTCTCCCGTTTGATCGTCAGCGTGTGGGATCAAACTCCCACACATTGCGCCTGAAGTAAAGGCCCCACCGGGGGAAGGGTGTGGGGAAGAAGAGGCTGCCAGCCCAGCAGCTCACATGGGTAAGTGCTGGCCCCACACCTTCCCCCTCCACAGCTTCCCATGCTGTACTGGAAGTGTCCAGCACGTGCAGATAGGGGCAGTGGAGTGAGACCATACTTACCTATGGTAAGTATGTAATAAGCTGGGGGTGTGTGTGTGTGGGGGTGTGTGTGTGGGGGTGTGTGTGTGTGTGTGTGCACACAGAGGATGGTGTGGGTGAGAGCAGGGGGTGGTCTGTGTATGAGTAGGGGGTGGTGTGCAGGCAGGGGTGGGGTGTGTGAAAATGGACTGGGGGTGCTGAAATGGGTAGGGGAGGAATCAAATTAACTGGGGAGAAATTTACTGGGGGCTGTGGAGCTCTGTGATACCCTCATACACACCGCATATTGCTGGGAGTTTTATTGCTGTGGAGCTCAGGGATACGTTCATACACACCACATATTACTCTGGGGTGGGTGCAAAAGATGTTTTTGCGTAGGGTGGTGAGGGGCCCGTCATGGATTCTCGCACCTGGGCCCTGAGGTTTCTAGTTATGCCTCTGATTAACACCAAGGACTTCGTTGTGCCTCACCAGTGACACATACAATGAGTCTTGGCGTGTTGTGAGTACGCGTTTACAGATTGGCATTTTATGTGGGAGACGTGGCCATTTGTGAACTTGATGGTACACAGTCTTGTAGTATAGAGACAGCTGAAATAATCAAAGTGACCATCGTCTGGCAGAATTACTCCTCAAAGAGATAAAAATAACTCCGCTAGGCAATGTTTTTAGAATAAACACGCACATTAAAGGAAATCTGGCCCGGGTTGGGGGGGGGGGGGTGGGTTGACCGATTTTGGCAAAATTGTTAAAATAAACATGGAGGATGAGCACCGATGTGCAGACAGACAGGAAAAAGTGGTTCTCCTCTTCAAGTATAAAGAATGCCAATGATGATTTTTCACTCCGCGTGAAAAGCCAAAATTAGTCATTTTTTTAATGCGCATTAATAAATCAGAGAGCTTGACCTGCCCCGATGAGCACAATGCACGGCCTCTCCACTTAAAAGAGATTTCTTTAGTTGGTCATGAAGTCTGTATGCGTTATAAATCGGGCTCGTTTCAGACTCCACATAACGCTGAATGAATGTCCTCAAGAAACATTGTTTTTCTCAGCGATGCTCGAGCAAATCAGCACGGCCACAGACAGAAACTTGTAGAGAAGACATTGCATGACGCACACGGTGTCCAAATATTACTCAATACCCTTCCAGAATTAATATATACAGTGTATTGATATCCTTCCTGTTTGGTGCCTGAAAGCAGAATACCAATCTGCATTTACAACAGGACTGACAGGTATTCACAGTTTAACCCCTACACTGCTGAGCCATTTCACGTCTTAAAAAAAAAAAAAAAGGAAAACCATGTTTTTTTTTATTATTATTATTTTTTTTTACTTTAAACATGGTCATGTTTGGTATCATTGAAAAGGCCATGCTCTCGCCTTTCTAATGATACCAAACCTGACCCTGCTAGCTAGAAACGGTCAGGGGATATCGGGGTTCAAAGGAACCCTTATCTTTCCTTAGGAGTCAATGAGGACGTTCCCCACACGTCCTCCGCAGTGAAAGGGTTAAACCTTTGGTTCATGCTCCGGCAATGCCACAGAGTCATTAGGGGTTATTCAGAGAGCACCGAAATTTCACCAACATTTCAGTGCTCTCTCGCTCCCTGCACTCCAGGGAATCAAATTCCCCGACCATGTGGTGAATTCAGTATTCACTGCAGGGTCCCCTGAAGTACAGGAAAATCCATCACAAAAAAAACAGCCAAACGCATCCAAAAATAGACGGCGACTCGCCGAACAGTGCGCAACCAGCTGCCGGAAAAAGCCGATGAACGGGTTTAAAAAACAAACAACCCCCCCACAATTGAATTTTAAACACGGTTTGCAAAAAGACAGTGGACGAAGATGTCTGAAATTAACATACAAGGTCCTATGAATAATAATAAAAAGGTCTGTTACAGAAGTGAAAAAAAAAGCACCGGAAAAAACGTTTTGCTGGGGAAAAATCCAAAAAAATGCCTTATATAAAAAAAAAACACACAAAAAAAAAAAACCATAAAAAAAATAAATTAGAGACTTTTTGCTGCAGATTAACCCTTTCGCTGCTGAGGCTTTTCCCGCCCCTGTGCTGAGGTCATTTTTTACCTGTTTTGCGCATCATGTTTAAACGTGTTTTGAAGGCTTATTTTAGTATATGACACCGACATATTATATATCGTTCTTTCCGTCAGACTCGGTAGATTCATAATATGTCATTATTATATGTATACGTTATGTCATGTTTGTATATTATAACAAAAAATGCAATAAAATATGTATTTTCAATAATTTACAATGTGTAAAGTGTTTTTTTCCACATTTTAACATGCGAGCAATTGCGGTTATATTTTGTATGGGGTGCGCTTGTTAAAAAAATTAGAGATGGGGTCTCGTTACATTTTTTTTGGGGAAAATGACACCATTTTTAACAAACGCACCGCATACAAAAATCGTTAATGCAGCATCATTGTTCACATTATAATTGAAATGGGAACACAATATTGCTGCATTAACAAACCAAAAAAAATAAAAAAAGTGTTTATTTTTTTTTTTAATTTTTTTTATTTTTATTTTTCTTTTTTTTTTTTTTTACAACTTTTTTTACTTTCATGTTTGGTATCGTTGGAACGGCCATGCTCTGGCCGATCCAACCATATCAAAATTTAACCCCTAACTGCCACGGATCGGGAGATAGGGAGTTCATTGGAACTCCCTATCTCCACAGTTCGTGGCAGTTAGGGGTTAACTGTAGGACTGGCGTCATCGTGCTACGCACGATGACGCCAGTCCTCTGGGGGAGTTCCCGGAAGCTTGGCCGACATCCAAGATGTCGGCCAGCTCCCGGGAAGGATCGCGAATCGGCGCTTTTCAGCGCCGATTTGCGATCCAGCTCCCCAGGGGTTAATGCCAGGCATCATTTGGAAGGGCAGGCTGTGCCCTTCCAAATGATGCCTGGGTTAAGCCCCTGTGTGCCGCCGATCGGGAGGGAGAGAGGTCCGAAGGACCTCCCCCCCTCCCTTTCAGGCGCCTCCTCCGCACATGCGGGGGGGCGCGCCTGAATTAGGTGTCATCGCGGGGGCGCGATGACACCTAATAATGGCGGCCACTGCTCCGGATGCCGGGCTGACATCCAGGATGTCAGCCCGCACCGGAGGGGCCAGCGATCGGCCGGAACCCGGCCGAACGCTGACCCCAATGCGAGGACGCGCTCAGCGCGTCCTCCGCATACCAGCGGGAATGCTGAGGACGCGCTGAGCGCGTCCTTAGCATTCAAGTGGTTAAAAGTATAAATGGTTTAATATATATGCAATAAAAATAGGAATATTTTTGACATTGACACCACCGAACATCAGGGCATTTCACTGACATTTCTCTGCTGTTCGGTGTTCTCTGAATAGATTAACCATTGCTTCTTTATGGGGATTTCACTGCTGTCGGACAGGCACCGTATTTCAATGGCAATTCACCGAACTGCCTGCTTTGTGAATAGCTGAATGGCCACGAAACTGCACTGTATGGGGAAATTCATTGTTGCAATTTCGTCTCTTTCTAAATAGCCCCGATTGTGGTGGTAAAAACCACCCCGAAAAAAAAATAAAAAAAAATGGAAACTGGCATTAACCATGTGTCCCTCACAGGCTTTAGTCCTAATATCTTACACTACCATTTATTTATATATTATATGCAATGCATTTAGGACAGCGATTATGAATACAGACTGCCATTCTTCCATAAAATATATAAATTTCTGCAATAATTATTTTAAAAACTTTCATTCGCCCTTAAGAAATGTTGAGACGAAAAGCTCTTGGCACTAGATGATATCCTTTACCTTACAGTATTATAATTAGGGTCTGCATTCAGCTGGAAAGGTCTAGTGATTCCTATATAGTAAATGTAACAAAGACAGGTGAACAGTAACTGACAAATAACAGGCTTATTGGCATTAACACTGAATTATTAGGAGATTATTAGAAATGTGGCATCAAAAAGGTAGTAAAGAAGGGTTCATGGACTAAATTGTCTGGTGTTCTTTGCAGGTGGTTTTCCCACCTATGGCAGGACTCTTTGATTGCCCATATGCCAACTTCCCTTTATTGCAGCACGACAGGGTCGCCCAGAACTAGTCCAAGGTTGCGATTACAGCTGCAACTAACAATTATTCTCATAATCAATTAGTTGGCCGATTATTATTTCGATTAATAGATTCATCGGATAAAAAAAAATTGTATACTTAAAAGGAATTTTATTGAAAAATAAATAACCACAACCCCTCCCCCTTTTTTCATAACCAATTTGCGTCGTGTACGTAACATTCGTACATACATACGCAAATTGCGTATCTTGTGTACTTTCACACAGGTATGTGAGTGCTTGGTCAGAGGGATGGGTTGATGCTGCATGCGCAGCTTAAATCCATGCTTGCTTCTCAAATGAACACGGCTACGAGCACTTGTTCATAGATGAGGATGTCAGCATGAAATCGGGGTTAAGAAGCTAAAGTGGTCAGGGTGCGTAGAGTGTCCCTTTTAAATAATTTTGTGACCAAACTGAGTGGGAGGAGGGACTGGAGGTGGAAGGGAGTGACTTTGCTCAAGTGACTTGACCTGAGTGTGAGAGGGAGTGGGTATGGACAAAAAAGACCGGATCTGAGCGTGGGAGTGAGTTTGGGGAAAGGGACCAGACCAAAAGGGAGGGAATGGCAGTGCCCGACCAAAGAGGGTGTGGCAGGGAGGGTGGGGTGGTGGCACAGGACTCCAACTTCAAGTAAGGATAAAACACAGGCATACAGCTCGTTCACGCAGTGACAGTATCCTATTGTTTGTGTTATAGTTCTGCTACTGTTGTAAAAGGAATAAAAACAAACTGGTTGTGTCTGACATAATCCTAGAACTAAATCAAACCGAGTAAAGCAGCGGCGCATCTTCTCCAATCAGCTCCGAAGCTGAGGTTATTTACGTTTAACTCAGTCTTACTCTAAACAGTGTGTGCTGTACACAGGACGATTAATCAACACCGATTAATCGATAATGGAAATAGTTGACAACTATTTTAATCATTAGTTGTTTCAGCCCTAGTTAGGAGGATATATGGGCATTGCTTTTTAAGCTCTGATATATCAATTGTATTTTGGGAAATTGGCCCTGCGTTAGGCCAGGGTCAGACGAGCGCACTATGTGCGCCCGTACAGACATGCCTCCCAGCGTCCATCAGCATTGTGACGCTTCAACGGGGGTCGGCCACACGCTGAAGCACACGCTGAGGGCGTGCAGAAAGCCTCCCCGTTGAAGCGCTACGACGCGCGTTCGCCGGAGCTGCAAAGCGCGATCCTGAAGGATAGCCTTGCAGCGCTGAGCGCACCAACATTTCCCTAAATCTGATCTAGAAAGAGATGTCATCATACTATTCTGGAGATAATTACATGTCCCTTGACTAATCCTTTGCTCGCTCTTGCCACAGACAGACTTACAAAACATGCAGAGACACAAGAGACTCCAAGGACAAAAAAAATATATATACTGTATATATAAAACTATACCCCAAATTATAAAATCAAACACCGTACAGTCATTATTTCCTGTTATATATATATATATCATGCTATCCCACTGACTGCCTTTATTAACATCTTGCCCCAAAAAGCACAGCTAATCTTTGCTCTACATAGAAGTCGGAGAGGTTTATTCACCCCTTTGCTGGTGGGCGACATGCCAGCCTAAAAATGATTAACCACCCTGTATAATGAGTAATGTGACTGCTGTGCATGAACGAGGACAAAGCTGCATAATGTGCTATTGTGAGTGAGAGGTGAAGGGATCAAGCCGACAAACACAGGAATAAACCGAGAGAACATTTAAACTTGATTTAAAAGCCCCTAATGTCGTCAACCCTTCACCTTCCAGACCTCCTGCTAACTGCGCACCATGTACACATACAGAAAATAAAGAATGCACCGTTATAGTCTCACGTTGGAGACCGTTAATCGCCGAGACAAATCGACTGAGCTCGTTGTCCACAAAAACAGCTTGAGAAGTCGTAAAACACGAGGAGGCTGGTTGTTCCAGTCATTTCAAGAGTCTCTCTGTGTTCAGATGGATACTGAAGGCCCAAATGCGATTTCTAATCTAGTTTTTTGCTTTTTATGAACCTAACAGGAGAACAAGGTCGAAAGAAAGTAACGCGTGGTGCATACTGATAGATAACCGCTTGTTTGAGCTTTTATGCCAGGGTCAGACAAGCACACTATTTGCGCCTGTACCGACTTGCCTCCCGGCATCTGACGCAGCGTTGTGATACTTCAACGGGGCCTGTCACACGCTGTAGCGTGCGCACGAATTGCACACGCTACAAGCAGACGTGCAGAAAGCCTCCGAGTCAAAATGCTAGATGCGCCTTGGAGGGGGCTGCAAAGTGTGATCCTCCATAAGGGAAAATTTAAAAAAAAACAAGCCTTGCAGCGCCGAGCGCACTGAGCTCAGCAATGTGGCCAGACGAGCGTCAGAGTGGAAGGACGCCCACTCTCGTAAAATCGGTATTTGGATTCGTCTTGAATTTTTACCATTTTTCAAAAATCAAAGTGGGGGGGGGGCGAAAAAAGGGGTTTGAATATTTTAAATATTTTAAACAGGATACCTGTATCTCCAAAACAGACGATGTTACAGACCTGAAAATTGGTATTTAGATTAGTCTTGGTAAATTATGTGTTGTTTTATTTTTCATGTTCTGAAAATTCCTTGGGGGGGTAAAAAGGGGGGTTGAATACTTTTATCAGTATACCTATATTTCAAAAACCGAAGATGTTAAGGGTGTGAAATTTGTATTTACAATCTTCGTGAAAAAACCAAACATGTTTTTTGCCATTTTCCACAAATCCAATTGGAGGTCGGGGGGGGGGGGGGGGGGAAGGGGTCTGAATATTTTTTATCATTATACCTATATTTCAAAAACCAAAGATGTTACAGACGTGAAATTTGGTATTTACACTCTTCTTGAAAAATAAAAACAGGTTTACCATTTTCAAAAAATACCAAGTGGTGGGGGGGTGGGTGAAAAAAGGGGGGGGGCTGAATACTTTAAACAGGATACCTATAGCTCAAAAACAGAAGATGTTGCAGATGTGAAAATTGGTATTTAGATTCGTCTTGAAAATAAAACAACACGTACCTTACCATTTTCCGAAAATCCATTTAAGGGGGGTGGGGGAAAGGGATGTGAATACTTTTATCAGAATACCTATATTTCAAAAATCAAAGATGTTACAGGTGTGAAATTTGGCACTTACATTCTTCAATAAAAAAACACGTGTTTTACAATTTTCCAAAAATCCCAAGTGGGGGGGGGGGGGGGGTTCTACCAAAAAAACCTCAACCTAAAATCCACACGAGCGAAGCTGCGGGCAAAAGCAAGTATATATATATATAATCATTCATATTCCGGGTTGAAACGTTGACCTATATGGATTAATAAAATAACTACACAGCAGACTGAGCGCCGCCATCATCTACACACACACACACACACACACACACACACCTTCTAGAAACCCAATAACCACATAAGCTAAAGAAGCCGTGGCACAGTGACCGAGGGCTTTTTATTTTTTATTTTTAAGGGTGTTTGAATGAACCAGTCATGTATTTTTGCATTCATTATTTATGGGCATTTTTATTTTCTGTGCCATTGTTTTCCCTTTACATTAATTCCTTATTACTGGAGGTGCTCGTATTAAATCGCTCTTATTTGGGTACATTTATTGTTCCGTTTTCACCAATTTCCAGTGGTGTTATGTGCATGGCTTCACTTGATGTGGAATAGTTTGCTTTGACCACCTTTGTTTGCCACCCTCCCAAGTAATAGGTGTTAGATCTGCCCTGCCCAAAAGGTGCCCATAAACACACTGTATAACTTATATATGCCCATATAACTGCCAGCCATCAGCCTGACACCCCAACACTTACAGTTGGATTACCCCCCTCTCCATGCCCATCCTGACCCCTCTGAATACACAGGGAAGTTTGTATTTCTGGGTTTTTTAAAGTCGGTGTGAATTGAAAGATGCAGCACGTTAGCATTAGGGAGGCAGAATACATTTAAGTTTTATTTCCAGGCATGTTTTGCCATGTGATGCGTTTTTTTTTTGTTCCTCTTCATGCCCGAACCAAAAGTATCTGAACTAGTTAATGAAGCAGCAGCTGACAAAGCTGGGAGAATAAAAATATCTGAGGTCAAACTGCCAACACAAAAACACAGCAACCCTGGTGCTACTATGTATGAAGGCTGGACAGCTGCAGAATAAGCCTCGTCATCTACTCTGGAGAGGGGATACCCAGTCCTAAAGCTTAACGATACGTTCAAACCACCCCCAAATTAATCTGCTCATCCACTTATAACATTATGTTTATATATAAAGGACTAACACCATGCAGGAATATGATGGTTGAGGTACATATAGGTCTATTCAAAGAAAGGTGAACCTCAGGAGAATAACTGGAGAAGTGAATTCTAGGTCAAAATAGCCAAACCAGAAAAATTGCCCAATTTATCTCACTTTCCAAATCAGCTATTTGGTCTGGATTGTTCTCTTCTCCTGCCAGTTCTCCTGGTTTTCACCTCTCTCTGAATAATCCTGATTGTGACAGCCTGATCGTAGGAGAAATCAGTATGCTGTTACGGAAAGATTTTTTGTCCTTTTGCTGCTTAATTGAAGGGAAAAAATACTTCGAATTGTATTTTTGATTATTTTTGGCCTGGTCTGGATCAGCAAAAATAAAACAACGTGAAATGGGGATATGATGGATTTAGAGTCTTTTTAAGACATACATTACTATGTAACATAGCTATGAGTGTGCAGATTAAAGGATGAGCAGCATGATGATCACCAAATATCAGTGACCCTTGGTCTGCTAAACCTGGCCAAACAATACTCCCTCTTGGTAGGAAGACTTCATTTAAATGCCACCAAGGTGCTACAGAGCCGTGTGAGGTCAAACACCACACATATATTTATAACATCAGGTCTCGGAGTTACATTTGACTTGGCTCTTTCCTTCATCCCTCAGATTCAATCCCTTTCCTCCTCCTGCCGCTACCAATTATGTAATATTTCCAGAATTCGGCCATTCCTTACCGCTGACACCACAAAAAAACTCATCCACACCCTTGTAATCTCCCGACTTGACTATTGTAATAATCTTTTTATCTGGCCTCCCGCTCTCCCACTTTGCCCCCCTACAATCCATTCTGAATGCCTCTGCCAGGTTCATCCACCTCACCCGACGCTCTGTCTCTGCCGCTCCCCTCTGCGAGTCCCTTCACTGGCTCCCCATCCACTGCAGAATTAAGTTCAAAATCCTTATCCTTACCTACAAAACCCTCACTAACTCAGCTCCCCACTAATCACCAAATACACCCCAGCCCGCTCCCTAAGGTCAAACAGTGACCTGCGCCTAGCTTCTCCCTGCATCACCTCTTCCCATGATAGACTGCAAGATTTCTCACGCACAGCCCCCATTCTCTGGAACGCTCTCACTCGTACCGTCAGACTTTCCCCTAGTTTCTCTTCCTTCAAATGCTCCCTTAAGACCTGCCTATTCAGGCAAGTCTAACCACCCGACTCACTAATACACCCCATTGTCCAATCAGTCCATCACTCTCACCTTGCCGTCCATCACTCTCACCTTGCCGTCCATCACTCTCACCTTGCCGTCCATCACTCTCACCTTGCCGTCCATCACTCTCACCTTGCCGTCCATCACTCTCACCTTGCCGTCCATCACTCTCACCTTGCCGTCCAACACTCTCACCTTGCCGTCCAACACTCTCACCTTGCCGTCCAACACTCTCACCTTGCCGTCCAACACTCTCACCTTGCCGTCCAACACTCTCACCTTGCCGTCCAACACTCTCACCTTGCCGTCCAACACTCTCACCTTGCCGTCCAACACTCTCACCTTGCCGTCCAACACTCTCACCTTGCCGTCCATCACTCTCACCTTGCCGTCCATCACTCTCACCTTGCCGTCCATCCAGGGCCGACCAAAGCCACTGTGCTGCCTGGAGCGACAGATGAAATGCTGCCCCCCCAAAATAATAAAAAAAAAGTGGCATGTAAAAGTGTATCACAGAGCTCCACAGCAATAAAACCCACAGTAATGTACAGTGTGTATCAGCCTGAGTATTATTGCTGTGGAGCTCTGTGATACGCTCATACACACCACGCATTACTGTATCACAGAGCTCCACAGCATTAAAACTCACAGTAATGTGTGGTGTATATGAGCGTATTACAGGGCTCCACAGCAATAATACTCACGCTGATACACACTGCACATTACTGTGAGTTTTATTGCTGTGGAGCTCTGATACAGTAATGTGCAGTGTGTATGAGCGTATCAGAGTTCCACAGCAATAAAACTAACAGTAATGTGCGGTGTGTATGAGTGTATCCCAGAGACATACACATGTTCGGGCCAGCCCTGAGTCCATCACTCCCACCTTGCAGTCCCCTCCTACTGTTTCCACCTCAACACTTCTAGATTGTAAATTCCCACGGGAATAGGGCCCTCGTTTCCTCTGGTGTTGGGTTGTCAAATGTTGTTCAATATTAATGTATTGTAACCCTTTCTATATTGTGCCCATTGTTCAGCGCTGTATAAATAAAGAATAACAACAACAACATCAGAGAGGAGGAGCTCAAGATAAAAGCATGAGTTCAGATAGACTTTTTCTAGCTAAACGTTATTAAAAACACAAGTTTTAAAGCAATTGAAGAAAGATGAATATAGCCATATATTGGCAGTAAACAAACTAAAACTCCAAACAGGTAAAGGTTAGAAAATTACAAGGAAAGAAAAAAAAACAGGATACAGGTGCAAATGTAAAATGATATATATAAAATATAAAAAGGCAAGAAAAACATGCTTATTGTATTGCACACTAGATCATCCAGAAGACTGATTTGCTTGATCCTATGCAACACTATTTCAGTTTGAAAACAATCTTTGTTTTACCAAGAGAAAACATGAATCCGTTGCTATGTTAATTCTATTCGTGATAGGTGTCCCAGAAGATTGTAAACACCTCAGATTTGATGGACAGGAGGCGTTTTCTATCCTATACTAAAAGAAGGGATCGAAATATAAAGTGAATGAGTTTATTGCTGTATACATTAATAGGATGCTATGACATACATCAGTGGTTCCCAACCCTGGTCCTGAAGTTCCCCTAACAGGCCAGGTTTTAAGGATTAGCCTGGGGAAATACAGACTGAATCCTGCAATCACTGAGCAGCAAATCATATCACCTGTGCTGTGCTTCAGATGTTTGCAAACCTGGCCTGTTAGAAGTACTAGAGGACCGCGATTGGGAACCGACAGACATACATAATCCACTGACATATATACTCCACATAATATAGGTTTGCCTACGTGTTGCTGCTGAAATATGCAAGTATTGGCAGCTCGAGAGATTGGTCTCCATTTCTAAATTATCAGGGTGGGATGATGAAGGAGATCCATCGTGATTCCGTCTTTCCTCCTTACAACTGAAACCACATGTTCCACGTCTGAATAAGATGAATGAACGAATACCATGTGATTTACGTAGGGACAAAACTACTAGCTTTTACTTTATTAAAAAAAAAAAAGACCAGCTGATAGAAAACGAAAATCCCTATTGCAGGAGGAGACACCTGGGGCCGTTTTGCTAGTCTGGTGTAAATTAACCAAAGCTCTGGTAAACGTCCCAGGATCGTTGTAGTCTGTAGAAGTATTTCCCAAACTTGTCCTCAAATACCCCTAACAGGCCAGATTTTGCAGATCACCTTGGGGAAACGCAGACTTAATCCTGCAATCACTGAGCAGCAAATCATATCACCTGTGCTGTGCTTCACATATCCTGCAAACCTGACCTGTTAGGGGGACCTGAGGACAGGGTTGGGAACCACCGATCTATGGACTTGGTAAGTTTAGAAGAACTCTCATTGTGTTTACACCACACCTGAAATCTAGCCCCTAATGTTTTATCCTGAATGAACAGTTCAGCCGATTACATTACTAAGACATGAGGGGTTACTCTTATTTCTTGACATAAGTGTAGCGCAGGCTACTTGAACTGTGTGTGTACTATTGGGTTTCTCAGACATGCAGCCTGTCACAGCTGCAGAGTACTTCCCCCTCCCTTTTTTCCCTTTCTCTTCACCGGCAAAGGAAGCTGTTAAGACAGAAAGATGCAAAGGATTCTGGAACATGTAGTCTCAATTACAGAGGGCCTATGCAATTTGTCAGGAAGAGAACTACACCTCCCAGCAGTGCCTAAGGGAAGGGGCATTTTCCAAGGGTGGAAGTGCACATGCAGAGCAAGGAGAAGGCGGAGAAGGGGAGACTGCTGAGGTGAACGGTCCTATGTGGTGGATCGTGCGTCCAGAGGCTGCCGCCTTGTGCGTTCGGCGAAGGAGAGATCCAGTTGCCCTCACGTGTTGCCAGTACCAGCGGATCGTGCATCCAGCTGTCCTTGTGCATCCAGTGAAGAAGGGGTCCGTCTGCCTTCGTGTTTGTTCCAGTGACAGAGGGAGCGACCGAGTACATTCAGCGGAGAAGAAATCCGGCTGTCCTTGAGTGATTCCAGTGCTAAGAGATAGTGATCAAGCTACCGTTGAAACGGAGAGAGGTATTCGGCCATCCTGCGTGAGTTGATATTGCTAACTTTGGCCTAGTTCTACTGCCAGCGCAGTTGCAGCTAAAAGGAGGATCGCTGCAGTTACAAATCTTGCAGTTCTGTGACACTTTGCGAAGATTTCTTTCTCAATTTGTGGAATACAAATATGGTTTCATGTTAAAAGGTACCCAACGATAGAATCAAGGGCCCCACAGCTAGCAATCTTGAACGCTTGTATAATTTCCACTGGCCAGTGGTTAGGCAGAATGTAGAAGGTTTAGACAGGTTACGGATATTGGTTTCGTTGATTATAGTTGATAATTAAAACTGCACTGATGTATGGTAAAGCTTGCTGTCTTGTTCATTCATTATTGAGTTGAATAGTAATGCTAAATTAACTCTTTCAATACAGTTATACTGTTGATTACTTTGTCCTGCAAAGGGTTTGCCCGCTAGTCCTAATAAACCCCTTTTTATTTAAAGTCATCTTGTCCTGGTATTACTTGGCGCCGAAGGTGGTGGTGGGTAATCACTGGAGTGAGACAGAAGGCCCGTCAAACGCAGCGGCTCTCGCGGGAGTAACGCTACATAAGCTTAGGATGAACTTGCCCCTTCTATACTCACAGGGTAACCTGCCCATTTCCGATTGACATGTGTGCATTGTATACTATAAGGCCAGTGTCAGATGAGCGCACTATCTGCGCTCGTACTAACGTTCCATTCTGACCTGTCTCAGTTTTGACGTTTCGACAAGGCTGGCCACAAGCTGTAGCACGCGCACGTCTCCCCATCGAAATGCTACGACGTGTGTTCAATGGGGCTGCAAAGCTTACTCCTCCACAGGGAGAATCGATTCTTGCAGTGCTGAGTCCACTAACTGCGCTCAGCGAGGTGGCCAGACAGGCGTCAAGTGGAAGGAACATCTAACCACGGCCTAAAACCATAAACTACTAAAGCTAAAACCCTTTAGCACCTCTGAATCCCGCCACAAAAACAAAGATAACATTTAACTGGAGAAAGTGACACGTTGCACAGCAGCCCACCCGCTCCCCATCCTACAAGGAACTGAGACTAGAGACCCACCTACTCCCTAATGCACAAGGGACTGTGATTAGTGACAGACTCACTCCCCATCATACAAGGGATGAAGACTAGTGGCCCACTCACCCCCCCCCCATCATAAAGGGATGAAGACTATTGGCCCACCCACTCCCCATTATACAAGGGATGAAGTCTAGAGGTGGCCAGACGGGCGTCAGAGTGGAAGGAACGTCCACTCGCACGGACATTCCGTCAGCTCTTAACCCTTCCGCTGCTGAGGAATTTCACGCCTCTGTGCTGAGCTAATTTTTACCTGTTTCGCTCATCTTGTTTAAATGCGTTTTGAAGGCTTATTTTAGTATATGACCCAGACATATTATAGATCGTTCTTTCCGGCAGACTCATTCATAATACATCATTATTATATGTATACGTCATGTCCTGTCTGTATATTATAACAAAAAAATGCAATAAAATTTGAATTTTCAATAATTTACAACGTGTAAAGTGTTTTTTTCACATTTTAACATGCGAGCAATTGCGGTTATATTTTGTATGGGGTGAGCTTGTTAAAAAAATTAGAAATGGGGTCTCGTTACATTTTTTTTGGGGAAAATTACGCGATTTTTAACAAATGCACCTCAAACAAAAGTCGTTAGTGCAGCATCATTGTTCACATTAGAATTGAAATGGGAACAATATTGCTGCATTAACAAAACAAAAAAAAAAAAACTTGTCTATTTTTTTAGGACACCTTGTATATTTTTTTTATATTGACAATTTTTATTTTGAAAAAGTCAACCGTACATCAAATGACAATAAGAAAGGACAGAGTAATAAGTGTGAGAAAAAATCAGTAGGACATCAGGCAAATAAGTATGCATCATGAATCACACCTTAAGAAAATTATAGAAGAAGCAAAAATAACTTTCAGCAAAGTGGTTATCTGGAAACAAAAGAAAACAGGAAAAAAGGGGCAGCATATAGAACAGCAGGTATCACCCGCAGGAAAAATGGCTGAAAGCACAAGGAGTCTGCGTAAGAGGTCCCAGGAAAAAAAAGGGGAAAAAATAAGGGGAAAAAAAGGAAGAATAAACCCACGCCAGTGGGGAGGGGGGGGGGTAGTGGGGAACTACCCGCAGTTATGCGGCGTTCCCAGCCCGTTCCGAGGATCAGAGACCGAGGAAGAGGCAACAGGACGGGGAACCCAGGGCTGAGGTGGGTGGCTAGAGCCATGGTGGCCACCCAAACGGCTCACCTGGGCCTTCCCGAGTGTTACCACACTAGAAAGAAAGGGGGGGGGGGTGGGGAGTTGTCCGGGGTTCCAATAAACTAAATAACAGCCTAATCCTGCGGGGGAACATAGAGTCTCATGGTCACAAATAAAACACAGAGTTCACAAGTTCACAGTCGGCAATATACAGACAGTGGGGGTGGGGGTGTCATCACGGTGGGGGTTGAAGATGGGAAGTAGGGGGGCAACAGCAACGAATCAGCAGCCAGAAAAGTGAGGCGATCAGGCCAGGGAGAGTCAGCCAGTGTCCAACAAGAGAGCGAGGCATGTAGCCCCCTCAGGGAAAACATTCAGCAAGGACACCTCACATCTCAGGGCGGGGAGGCTTTTCACGTCAGCAGTGCATCCATCCACCAACTTTCCCATCCACCACCGTCCATCCAGCAGGTACATCTCATCAGGTTCCAGCAGCTTCTCCAGTGTCTGAGTGCCTCCTGGAACACCACAAGCAATTCTCTGGTCTCCCACGCTCGTCGAGGCAGCAAGAACGTCTCAACTCTAAAGGAGACAGCCCAGCCTCCACAGTGACGGTCGGCATCCGCAAGATTGCAATGCCGGTCTCAGGCTGGTGTCCCGGGTCTCTCACCACCGCATCCTCCTGAAGTCGCCCCTCCGTTACATCACCTTCCGTGTGCGGTATCAGCAATGGGGTATAATCCGGAGCACCCCGCAGAACATCGAGGAAGCGTCGCAGATCTCCCCGGGTCAGCGGCTGGTCGTCATCGGAGTTCCCCATCGGGGAGAGCAGGTAATCATCCAACCTCTGCAGCGCTGCACACAGAGTCCCAGGAGGAGGGAGGAAAGCCCGGTCCAGGGAGACCCGACCGGCGCACCGGTGGGGTCCCTCCGCCGGACAAGGCATCACCTCCAGAGTCATGCGGGAAGGCAGCAAAGAAGACGTAAAGGGCTGCACCACACTCGGGTTAAGCGCCGAAAATGGCCACCGGCAGAAGGCCCAAAGCCACACAAACGCCCCAAATGTCCCTCGAACGGTGCGGGAGGGCTCAGGATCAAGTCAGCAGGTTGCCAGGCATGTACCCCACCAGGATATACTCTGCAGGCGACAGCGGGTCGCAAGGGTCAGCGTAAAATAGGCAGAATCCCGGGAGCACATCCAAAGTACGACCTCGCTGTTTGACAGTTAGCTCCAATTTATTTTTTAAATATTTTATTTTTAATTAAAAAATTTTTTTACATGGTCATGTTTGGTATCGTTGGAAAGGCCATGCTCTGGCCGATCCAACGATCTCAAACATTAACCCCTAGCTGCCACGGATTGGGAACCCCATATCTCCACCATTGCTGGCAGCTAGGGGTTAACTCCAGGACTGGCGTCATCGTGCTATGCACGATGACGCCAGTCCTCAGGGGGAGTTCCCGGAGGCTTGGCCGACATCCAAGATGTTGGCCAGCTACGGGAGAGGATCACGATCCGGCACTTTTCGGTGCTGAATTGTTATCTGGCTCCCCAGGGGTTAATGTCAGCCACCGTTTGGAAGGGCAGGCTGTGCCCTTCCAAACGGTGTCTGCCTTAACCCTGTGGCCCCCGGCGATCGGGAGGGAGAGAGGTCCGAAGGACCTCCCCCCCTCCCTTACAGTCGCCTCCTCCACACACGCGGGGGAGCGCCTGAATTAGATGTCATTGCGCCGCCGCGATGACATCTAATGTCCCCACCGGGTTCCCGGAGTGCCGGGCTGACATCCAAGATGTCAGTCCGCACCGGGGGGGGGGGCAGCAATCGGCCGGAATCCCGGCCGATTGCTGCCTCCTGTGCTTGGACACGCTCAGCGCGTCTGTAGCACAGGAGGTGCACTTGGCAGGACGCGCTCAGCGCGTCCTTAGCAGCCAAGTGGTTAAAAATGCTTTTCTGACACTGGCCTAAGCAGACAGTGTTTGCTGGAATCATTCCAATTTC
This sequence comes from Leptobrachium leishanense, assembly GCA_009667805.1. NCBI lineage: Eukaryota > Metazoa > Chordata > Amphibia > Anura > Megophryidae > Leptobrachium > Leptobrachium leishanense. The sequence continues at coordinate 80,933,374 of CM019066.1, read as the reverse complement.
CAAAAACCCCTTTGTGTCATTCACATGACAATGGGACTAGTTTTCTTAATTCTGAATCTTTAGGGGTTATTCACAAAGTGACGAACTTGCCACCGAACTGCACCAAACTGTGGATTTATCCGTACAGAGCAATTTTGTGTCAGTTCATCTATTTAGTAAACTGTCAATTTGCCACATACATTGCAGTTCGCTGCAGATCAGCGATCTTCAGTGGCAGCGAAATGATCCCATAGGGAAGCAATGGTTAATCTATTCCAGAGGTCGGCAACCCCCAGCATGCGTGCTTGGCGTGGCACACTAGTCGGTCTCTGCTGGCACGGGTGAGCGGCTGTCACGCGGCCTACTGCCGAGATCTCGTGATTTTGCGTCACAGCCTTCCGATCAGAAGAAGGCGGCGGCAGCATGCAGGAGCTCGGAGGAACACGTGGGAGGTCTGTCTGGGCAAGTATAATACTGGGCTCTGCCAGCTATAGCAAACTCTGGGCTCTGCCGGCTATAGCAAACTCTGGGCTCTGCCGGCTATAGCAAACTCTGGGCTCTGCTGGTACATAAAATTGATGGTGATTCAGTCACCGGCAGCCGCGGACGGCGGGCCACAGTGACGGCGGATCCCACTGAGTGGCGGGGCGGCCGCCCCCTGGAAATTGCCGCCCTATGCCTTGTCGGCCTGGGCCAAGATACACCGCTGTTGCCATGTCAATCCTACAAGCCAACCAGGTTAAAATGTGACATGGGAATAGAGCACATCATTTTATCACTATAATACCCTTCTAATGCTAAGGGTCCCTGTCACCTTTGTTCTGATTTATTCCTAAACCTTCTATTAATTCATCCTCATTCTGATTAACTCCCATTTTCCGTTCCAGTTCGGTTCCCACTGTTCTCAACGCCACATCTCAGAGTCCCATTTGAATCAGATTATCACCTACATCATTTGTCGGCAACCTTGGCTCTCCAGAGGTTTTGGAACTACACTTCCATGAGGGTCAACAACTCAGACTGTAAGTCTCGTGGGAAATATAGTTCCAAAACAACTGTAGGGCCAAGGTTGCTGACCCCTGACCTACATGCTACTACTGGATGTACACCCGTTATTAAACCATTACCTTCATCATTGTAGCGTTGTCCCTTCCTGCCTTTTTTTCCCTACGAGTCTAACCGAATACCGAATATCACAAGGCTTCACAAAACTCAGGACTGCATACAATACGTGGTATAAACATATCCACAGCTCAGGTAAACTTAGCAACTCCATAGGATTTTAACCCCGTAGTCATGGCATGCCCCACGGCTTTCTGACCCTCCTCCAGCCCACCTCCCTTCCCAGTGTTCAATCACACTCATTGGCTGCAGCGGGGACTGCCTGAGTTCAGGGCCGCCCCCGAGGAGAACTCCCCTCAATCTTTCCCTCTATAACAAGCAAGCCACCATTCACTTCCATCCTCAACTCTGAAAGCAACCAGCAAAACTAGAACTCACCTCAACCTTTCCCTTCTGTAACAAGCAAGGTATTCTTCAATCAACACAATTTTTGCCACAATGTTACTGCTCCAAAAATATTTTCTCCTGACTGCTAGTTTATGTATTTTTTTTCCTTTCCCTCCATTTTTCTTTGTTCTGCTCCTCCCTGTTGTAAATTCTTTTCATGCTATGGCCATCTCTTTAAACTCTTTATTTTTCTTACCCACAGCCACCAATCACTTCCATTAACACCTCTGCTGTCCCGCCCGTCCCATCCACCCAGACCCTATCCCAAATATTTAAGCTCCTTTTTTCCAGTTGCTTCACTCCTTGTCACGTTCCCACGTTCCAAACCTGTCTTCCCGCCCTCTGTATTTGTATTTTGTGTTTTTTCCCTTTTGTTTCTGTTGCTGCCAATTCCTGGGTGGCCTCCCAGGGGTTAATTGGTGTTCTGTGTGCTGCTCACCTGTTGGCCCCTGCCTTGATTTCCCCTGCCTATATTAGAGCAATGTACCTATAGTACATTGCTGGGTCATTTTACTTTGCCTGGTCTCCTTGCGACTTGTGTCCTGAGAGCTCCTTGCTGTGTTCCTGTTATCCTCCGTTTGTTCATCCTTGTTTAGTTTTTGCCTCTGTTATTTCTGTTCCAGTTTATGTCGGTTCCTTTTGTGTATTTAGTTCTGTCTATTGCTGTATTTTGGTTTGCTGTTTATGTTCCATTCTGATTCCCCGGTTACCGATTTTGGCTTGGCTGACTTCCCTTCTGGTTCCTATTCCTATATCCTGTATGACGTACTCTCTCTGGTTATGGCTTTCCTCTATATGACTACTCTATAGTATTTTCCTTGTCTGTACCGTTTCCAGGTAACCCTGTCATCTGTATACAACAAAAGACTCTGTACGGCTTCAAGGTAATACTTTCCTTTAGATTAGATCCGGCTATCCTAAAGACCGGCCTTTCAGTGCAGGGAATCTTTGGTATTGCCATACAGAGGTCTTTTGTTAACCCTGTGTTGCTTTCATCTGTCCTTGCAGTTTACACTGCATCTCTGCATATAGGGGCTTCTCTCAGGAACCAGGGCCTCACCTTGCTGCGAGTTATATTCATAGGGATATATATACAGACCGACCACTTCCAAGGATCGGAGGGCAAGGATAGGGTGGTGCGTGCCTGGTGGTACTGCCACCGTGACATAATGACCCAGCCATTACATAAGCCCGCAGAGATGTGTACCGTGTTGGAAACCTTATTGCACAGGTTTGAGGAATTTGTGGTTCACCTCAAAGGGTTACTGAGCCTGTGTCTAGACTCTGACAATCAGGTCTCATTTGAAAGCAGGGTTCGTGGTCCTCTTTCTCCTGATGAAAAGAACAGAAGACGTGAGTACAATCTCTGTTTCTATTGTGCCAGCTCGTTGCACTTTTTGTCTGGCTGTCCCCTCAAGCCAGTGCGTCCTGGGGCTGGAGTGCCGGTGCACCTCAAGACTTGTGGTGGGTCTGTGCGCCCTGATACTGGCCGAGTGCCAACTGTGCCCATGTCCCACAGTAAGGCCGCTAAAGCCAGTCCACGCATGAGATCCACTGGCGCCAGTTACAGCTGGGAATCAGAGGGTGCCAGACCACGTAGGGGATCTGATGGTACCAGACCCGGCGGGGAGTCAGATGGCACCAGACCCCACTTTGAGTTCAGACCTCCTGAGAAAACCAGGTCTGAGAAAGAGGCACTTGAGTCTATGAAGGATGAATCCTTTTTGGCCACAAGGTCAGAGGATGAAGTACCCATGGAGGTTATGTCGCTCATGGCATCCGATAATAAACCTCAGACTTCTGTAGATACCTCTGATGGCTGTAGGGTTTTAAAGACACAACTGGCTGGTTCTGAGCAGCGACTGACAGCCAAAAGACAATCCCTACGTATTGTTACTGGTTGTATTACATGTAGAGCCGCAACCCCAGTGCCATTTGGCAGTATGCCAGTCCGGTCTCCGTCTGGCAATGGGCAGCCAGTCCTGTCTCCGTCTGGCAATGGGCAGCCAGTCCTGTCTCCGTCTGGCAATGGGCAGCCAGTCCCGTCTTCGTCTTGCAATGGGCAGCCAGTCCCGTCTCCGTCTGGCAATGGGCAGCCAGTCCCGTCTCCGTCTGGCAATGGGCAGCCAGTCCAGTCTCCGTCTGGCAATGGGCAGCCAGTCCCGTCTCCGTCTGGCAATGGGCAGCCAGTCCCGTCTCCGTCTGGCAATGGGCAGCCAGTCCCGTCTCCGTCTGGCAATGGGCAGCCAGTCCCGTCTCCGTCTGGCAATGGGCAGCCAGTCCCGTCTCCGTCTGGCAATGGGCAGCCAGTCCCGTCTCCGTCTGGCAATGGGCAGCCAGTCCCGTCTCCGTCTGGCAATGGGCAGCCAGTCCCGTCTCCGTCTGGCAATGGGCAGCCAGTCCCGTCTCCGTCTGGCAATGGCAGCCAGTCCCGTCTCCGTCTGGCAATGGGCAGCCAGTCCCGTCTCCGTCTGGCAATGGGCAGCCAGTCCCGTCTCCGTCTGGCAATGGGCAGCCAGTCCCGTCTCCGTCTGGCAATGGGCAGCCAGTCCCGTCTCCGTCTGGCAATGGGCAGCCAGTCCCGTCTCCGTCTGGCAATGGGCAGCCAGTCCCGTCTCCGTCTGGCAATGCGCAGCCAATGTTGCCTGATCCTGGCACGATGCCAGTCAAATCCATGGCAAGCTGTGTGTCAGCAGTGCCAGAAACCCAGCCAAGCTGTGTGTCAGCGGTGCCAGAAACCCAGCCAAGCTGTGTGTCAGCGGTGCCAGAAACCCAGCCAAGCTGTGTGTCAGCGGTGCCAGAAATCCAGCCAAGCTGTGTGTCAGCGGTGCCAGTCCCAAGCTGTGTGTCAGCGGTGCCAGTCCCAAGCTGTGTGTCAGCGGTGCCAGTCCCAAGCTGTGTGTCAGCGGTGCCAGTCCCAAGCTGTGTGTCAGCGGTGCCAGTCCCAAGCTGTGTGCCAGCCCCAAGCTATGTGCCAGCGGTGCCAGTCCCGAGCTGTGTGCCAGTCCCAAGCTGTGTGTCAGCGGTGCCAGAAACCCAGTCAAGCTGTGTGCCAGCGGTGCCAGTCCCAAGCTGTGTGCCAGCGGTGCCAGTCCCAAGCTGTGTGCCAGTATCAAGCTGTGTGTCAGCAGTGCCAGTCCCAAGCTGGGTGTCAGCGGTTCCAGAAACCCAGTCAAGCCGTGTCTGCAGTGCCAGAGCTACATTGCAACACCACTGTACCCATGCCCCACAGAGAGTCCGAGGTTTCCAAATCTCATGGTAAGGCACAGGTAGGCGAGCCTACTCCCACTGTTGTTGTGTCGGGTGGGGGGGGGTCACCAGTTCTAGATCTCGTTCAAGGAGAAGACGGGAAAAGGTGTCTAACCCTAGTCCCACTGATTCTATGTCCAGTCTAATTGATGCCAAGATCCCCCTACCCCGTCATGTCCCTGAGGGCTATGTGCAGTCGCCCTTTGGACTGGTGTTCAGGAAGGACCACTGGGTTGCCATTCAAAGGAACCCTCATAGACGGGGGCGTCTTGTGGAGGAGGATGACGACTCTGAGTGGGAACTCAAAGGACTTTGGTGATTGGTGTTCGTGATCTGGTTTCCTGATTCTGTCTGTCGTGTTTGTTGTTTTAGGTGCCCTGAGGTCACCTTTTTTGGAGGGGGCTACTGTCACGTTCCCACGTTCCAAACCTGTCTTCCCGCCCTCTGTATTTGTATTTTGTGTTTTTTCCCTTGTGTTTCTGTTGCTGCCAATTCCTGGGTGGCCTCCCAGGGGTTAATTGGTGTTCTGTGTGCTGCTCACCTGTTGACCCTTGCCTTGATTTCCCCTACCTATATTAGAGCAATGTACCTATAGTACATTGCTGGGTCATTTTACTTTGCCTGGTCTCCTTGCGACTTGTGTCCTGAGAGCTCCTTGCTGTGTTCCTGTTATCCTCCGTTCGTTCATCCTTGTTTAGTTTTTGCCTCTGTTATTTCTGTTCCAGTTTATGTCAGTTACTTTTGTGTATTTAGTTCTGTCTATTGCTGTATTTTGGTTTGCTGTTTATGTTCCATTCTGATTCCCCGGTTACCGATTTTGGCTTGGCTGACTTCCCTTCTGGTTCCTATTCCTATATCCTGTATGACGTACTCTCTCTGGTTATGACCTTTTGGCTTTCCTCTATATGACTACTCTATAGTATTTTCCTTGTCTGTACCGTTTCCAGGTAACCCTGTCATCTGTATACAACAAAAGACTCTGTACGGCTTCAAGGTAATACTTTCCTTTAGATTAGATACGGCTATCCTAAAGACCGGCCTTTCAGTGCAGGGAATGTTTGGTATTGCCGTACAGAGGTCTTTTGTTAACCCTGTGTTGCTTTCATCTGTCCTTGCAGTTTACACTGCATCTCTGCATATAGGGGCTTCTCTCAGGAACCAGGGCCTCACCTTGCTGCGAGTTATATTCATAGGGATATATATACAGACCGACCACTTCCAAGGATCGGAGGGCAAGGATAGGGTGGTGCGTGCCTGGTGGTACTGCCAACGTGACACTCCTCTCTCGGTTTAACCTTATCATGCCCAAGCTCTTGGTCTATCTGGTAATCATCTTCACACTCCCCCTGCTCCCTTCTGTTTCACTTACCTCATATTGTAAACTCGCGGGATGTCTGGCGGAGTACTTGACTAAAGTGCTGTTTTAGCAGTACAACTATCCTATGGGCAGGGCAGTATGTCCCTTAGGTTTTATTATTTGTTCCGTTACCTGTTCGTGCTTCCCCATTGTAAAGCGCTATGGAAACTGTTGGCGCTGTATAAGTACCTGTAACCAACTTTAGAAAGCCGCAAGGCTTGCTATGCCACACCATGGCGTTTAAGCCTGTCTGCTGGCAGGACAAGCCGCAGAGTTAATGTGTTATTGGCTCAGTTTAGCACCGGGTTGGAATACAGTCTCAGGCTTGGAATCTATCCATTTTTTCCAAAAATTAAAATCATCCTCGTTCCTCCTGTGAGCAATAAGACTTTAAGCATCTGCCCATCAAGCCTAGCTATGAAAAGCTACATAGAAGTCACTGCAATACTTTCAGTTTCCCTGTCTATAGCTTATTAGTCCATTTCTACATCAGGACACTACCAGTTCCTTTCTTACTACTCCTTATCTGATGATCACAATCTTCCTAGGATGGGTCCTCTGTGGCTACACGTGACTAAATTTCCAGATGCAAAATTTGGAGGCCACGTGCTGTAACCCTCATATTTCAGCAGTTTTCTCCACCTGTAAAAGGTTACCTTGCCACTTTCATTTTTAAGAAAAAAATATGACTTTTGTGGCTCGATTTAATGCAGTCTGATCACCAAAACAGGCAGCTTTTTCAGTCAATTCAGACATTTTTTTTTTAATTCATGAGATTTAAATAAGGCATTCTGGCAGATAAAAATTGCAGATAAAAATTTGGCTCAAATATCTGCTCTCGTGGCAAAACTTTATGGAAAATTCAGCTTCAGCCATCAAATTTCAAAATATACAGGTAAGCCAAATTTCTGAAAAAATTCAAGTGCTGGAAGTATTTATGACATGGAAACATGAAAAATCTAACCGAAACCTTTCTTAAAATGGATTATTCAATAAAGCATGCTTAACGGCAAAATTCTATAGGATCCCGGACCAAAATATGCTTTTTCTGGCATTTTACCAACTTTTTTTTTTTTTTGACCACTATCAATTTTTGGTTCTGGATAAACGTTTTTCAAATTGAGTCGGCCAATCTTTTGAAGAAAGAAAAAAAAAATAGCAAAACTCAGATATTTCTTTCGAAATATCTTCTGGTGGAATGGAGCCCCTCGCAACTTCTATAACACTGACCTTTATGAAATACGACGCGTTAAAAAAAACTAACAGAGGCTCAATTAACACACATGGCCTCTTTTGTCATCGCTGTATGTGTCATCTATTCATTGCACAAAGCTGCTGTTTATGTTGGCACTTTATAAATAATAATCTGCCAAGCAATTAAAAAGAGTATTAACAGGAGACCTTAAAGAGGAGTTGATTAAGCCAGCAATTAACTCTTTATGTACAGACTAAATTTGAGGATCCAATTTTCTGGCCTCGATCGGGACACCAAACAATCTGGAATCCTGAAGGGAACGAATGCCACAATTTACCTCAACCCAGACCATTGGTTACTTTTTGTTTATAGCCGTACACATGTTCTTTCAGTGAAAATATGCTAGATTTAACGCTTTCACTGCCAAAAATGTGTAAACTTGATTTTGCAATGTAATGCAATAAATACCAAAAGTTAACACGATACCCCTTATGCATACCCTTTTAATGAAAGGTCATGGCGTTCCCTGTGAAGAAATGAAATTCCCAGTGAGATCTCACTCCTGTCACCCTGTATTACTGTAATGAAGCATCAAAGCGCAGCCCCAACACTCCCAGTAACAATGCTACTGCATTTCAACAGCCAAGGAGAGGACAGAATACAGGGAGAGCTTTGGGTCACTCCTTTCAGGGATAAGATTCAGGGGGTTATAATAGTTGCTAATCTCTGTACAGTACAGATACAAGGTGTTACTGTAATCTCCATATACAGTCATTATGACATATACAGATATTACATTTATATTCTATTGGGATTTTTTAGAAGCTGCATTGCTAATAATCTCATTATCAGAACAAATCCCCATAAGCACGATATCTCACCATTTTTATTATCAACATTTACTCTTTTTGATGTCATTTCTGCCTCTATGCTCATAATGCATATCCCATCTCAAATTGTGCAAGATAACACCTATGCGTTTTTTTTACGCGCGTATCGCGCAAACGTAAAGAACCTGCGAACGCGCATTGCAGCACGTTCATGGCCATAGACTGCAGAGTGAACGCGCTGCAAATATGCCCAAAAGAAGCTCCCGTACTTCTTAGGGCATAGGACGTTTTACAGCGCGTTCCTGCGAGCTGTAAAACACAGAGACACGAAAATCCCAGGTTTTCCTATAGGACACGTTCACACCTGGGCGTTTTACAGCTCGCAGGAACGCGCTGTAAAACGTCCTATGCCCTAAGAAGTACGGGAGCTTCTTTTGGGCGTATTTGCAGCGCGTTCACTCTGCAGTCTATGGCCATGAACGTGCTGCAATGCGCGTTCGCAGGTTCTTTACGTTTGCGCGATACGCGCGTAAAAAAAACGCACATCGCGCAAACGTAAAGAACCTGCGAACGCGCATTGCAGCACGTTCATGGCCATAGACTGCAGAGTGAACGCGCTGCAAATACGCCCAAAAGAAGCTCCCGTACTTCTTAGGGCATAGGACGTTTTACAGCGCGTTCCTGCGAGCTGTAAAACGCCCAGGTGTGAACGGGTCCTATAGGAAAACCTGGGATTTTCGTGTCTCTGTGTTTTACAGCGCGCAGGAACGCGCTGTAAAACGCTGAGGTGTGAACGGGGCCTTCGAGCCTTTCATCCCAGCATTGTTTCCAATAGGGTTACTACTTTTTTAGGACCGACTACAGGTACCGATACTTTTTCAGGTACTCACCGATCCTTTTATTTAAAGTCATGTGACTACTTTCCAATAAATTTAGGATTTTGCTGAAAGCCTAATTTATGTTAATGTTGAAATGGCCAGACACCCCATTTACCCAGTGCACAAGCCTGCACACACCCTGACCACACAGACACCACACCTCATCTCCGATATATGTATACCCACTCAGAGCTCATATGTATACCCACTGAGATACATTTATACTTGCAGACCTCAGACCAGATAACCCCACTCAGATACATGTATGCAGACCTTGGACCAAATATACCCACTCAGATACATGTATATAGACCTCACAACAGACATACCCACAGACTTCGACCAGACGCTGGGGCAGCTGGTTGGATGCATTAAAAGTGTTCCCCTTCAGCTGGTGGCGTTACCGAGCGGCTGCAGGGCAGTGACGTGCTCATGACATCTTGCGCAGGCTAGCGGCCGCTCGGTAGCGTGGCCAGACGGAGGGAAATGCTGGCCAAATGCTTTTAATGCATCTAGCCAGCTGCCCCTGCACTGACTTCATGGGTGGTATCGGGGCATATGCACAATGTACTCATGCAAATGGCAGTATCAGCATCGATCCCAATATTAGTATCGGTGCATCCCTAGTGGGGAAAAAAATACATAAAATTAAAAAAAAATAACAAAAAAAAACAGTAAATAGACACCACTTCTACACATTAGGGCTGAAACAACTATTCGATTAGTTGACTATTAACCTCCCTGGCGATCCGATTCTGACATATTTTATATGTCAGAATCGGTCCTATTTATTTTGGCCCCATAGCGGTATAAATGTGGTTCGGGGGTTAACTTTCAATACTGAAAGCGGTATCCCCGAGCCACACTCGGGCCGATACTTACATGTCCCTGCGCTCCCTCGCTGTCCCTCGCTATGACTGCAGCCGATCGCAACATCACACTTCCTGGTTCCACACCTCGCGAGAAGAGAACCAGGCAGTGTGACTTTGCGTGCGGCTGGAGGAGACTGCGGGGATCAGCGAGGGAGCGCAGGACATATAAGTATACAGCCCGAGTGTGGCTCGGGGATACCGCTTTCGGTACAAAAAGTTAACCCCGAGCCACACTCGAGAAAACCGTCAGGGAGTTTAAATCGATGAGAATAGGGCACAATTATTTTCACTATCGATTCATTGATTTGCATACAGCACACACGGTTTAGGGTCAGACTGAGATAAACGTTAATAACCTCAGACTCTACTTCAGAGTTGATTGGAGGAGACGTGGCAGCGGTTTTACTCCCCATGATTTATATCTAGGGTTATGTCAGACATACCCAGGACATAGTTGAAAACAAGAGAAATCTCAATGTATCGTTCCAGGTAAAATAAGTTCTAAATAAATAAATAGCTAGTTTGTTATTATTTAGTTCATAACAGTAGCAGAAGTATAGCACAGACCCTGGGATACTGCCACTGGGTGGAGGCGCAGGAGTCCTGTACCACTACCCACCCCACCTGCCTTTCTCTGGTCTGGGCCTGCCATCCTTCCCTTTGGTCCAGTCCCTTACCCTAAACTCCCGTTCACACTCGGAGTTTGGGCAAGTGACCAGATCACTCTCACCTCCTGTTGTCCCCCCCCCAGCACTCTGTTTATGAAATTCTTTTAAAGGGACACTCTACACATCCTGACCACTTTAGCTTATTAAAGTGGCCAGGTTGCCTGCCTCACCCCACATTGTCTGCGATATCATCATGTCTATCTGTGCGCTCGTAGCAGCAATAATTTAGGGAGAAAGCAGACATAGGCTTAAGATGCGCATGCAGCCCCAATCCATCACTCTGACCAGGCACTCTAGTACCCCGTGTTTGCGTATATACGGAAATTTCATACGTACATTATACAGATCGCATAAGACAAATAGGGTGAAAAAAGGCGGGTTTGATCTTTATATTTTCTTTTATGTCAACAAAACTAATTTTTTTATTCGATTAAAAGAATAATCGTCCATCAAATCGATTATGAAAATAATAGTTAGTTGCAACTCTTCTACACATTACATGAAAGATGGACTGACTCGCATTTTAACAATTGCAAAGGAACGAGAATCTCCATGTTGCACGTTAGCCATACCTAACATAGGAACAAAAGATGCTGGAGTTGGGCATCCCTCCAATTTATGTGATATGTTGTTAAAGTGCTGATATATTCACCCAGAAAAAGCATAGCAGGCAGACAGGTACTTAATTCAACACAGAGTGATTTGAAATTGTTTCAGTGATGTATGCCCTGTACCACTAAAGAAAGACCCCCCCAGTGATCACCATAATTGGGAGGAGTTGCAGAAAAACCCAGGCAGCACACTGTGGCATTGGGGGTCTACTTGCTTAATGTTGAGTTGCGGGTGACTTTTTGCAACTTGGATATTACGGATGGAAATTAAAGGACAGTTTCGTTCATTTTGCGGAACCTCTTTGCAAGTTTGTGAAATAAGACGGGATTTCCTCTTGTCCTTGATCAAACCAAAGCAGAGTATGTGGAGAGATGCATGTCTTTATTATTCCTCTGGGCCCGGAGTGATGCAGCTCAACCACACGAATAATGTTCATGAGGATTGTGGTGATAAGCTGGCCATCTCCCCAAATAAAGACGGATTTCACAAAGTTGTGCAAACAGACAACACTAGCTGTGTGTGCAGTCCATTTACAAACACAGTTTAGCATTGTTTTAGTTTCTCACTTTGCTGCAGTTCTTTTTTCCTTATTCTTTTGTTACCATTGACACCATTTAGGTCCGTGTCAGACAAACGCAGTGATCACGTCCGTGTCGCCGCATAGAATCATGAGCAATAGAGACCCACACACTAACTGCGTCCGCACAGAACTGCGCACGCACAAGGCAAATGGACGCAAGTTAGGCAAAAACGTAAAACCGCTACCACGAACGCACAGAGTGCAGCACGTCTGCGTAGCGTTCTGTGTGAGTGATGAGGAGACGTCAGACCCAGCGCATTTGCGACGTCCAGCACCTTGACGCACAAAATGCATTTTCATATCCTTTTTCATATTAATTTTGTTTCCCATATTTCCCTTTTTTTCTACCTCCGTCCTAAAAAAACGGACCGTATGGCGTCTACAGTATCTTCCGCCAGAACGTCCGTCCGTCGTGCACGCACACAGAGTGCGCTCTGACTGCGTTCGTCTGACTCTATCCTTGAAGTGTGACTTTGCATCTGTCATTTTTCTTTCATTTAAATGAGGGTTTATTGAAATAACTTAACCCTTACACTACCAGAAGCTTTAAAATTAATTGGAATGGACCTGGTGACTTAAAGGGTCTCCATCACCACAGCGGGTGTCTTGGAAGGTTGATTTAGATTTCGGATTAACAACAGGTATGTGGGGGGCCTGGAGTAGCTAATATTTAACCACTCTATTTTTCTTCCATACTCTTTTTTTTTTTTACCCTAGAGTACCCCTCTAACACCTAAACTCTAGGGTACAGTAGAAATTGTGAATACTTATTTTGATGTGGTCGAAATGATTAAAATAATGTAAATCTGTTCATTTCTTCAGGTTTTCATTTTTCCTGTTTAGATACATTATTGTGATGAAAGGTTTGAAACTCTAGATGGCGTGCATTATCTTGCAATTTCACACAGGGTCTGTATTATCAGCATACAGGTAAAAATGGCTTGGTGTCAAATACAGAAAATGTGCTCAAGATAAAGGATACAACTGGTCAAATCACCTGCTTATGGGTGTTTGTGGGGATCATAATGAGATTATTAGTAATGCAGCTTCCTAAAAATACCAATAGACTATAAAAATATCATCTGTATGTGGCATAATGCCTGTATATGGATATTACAGAAACACCTTGTATCTGTACTGTACAGGGATTTTAAGTAATTTTACCCCTGTGAATATTCTATGTGTACAGCAGTGAGTGATCCCACAGCTCTCCCTGTATTCTGCCCACTCCCTGGCTGCTGTAATGCCGCAGTAAAGTGTGTTGAATATCCTGTTTTAGTAGTGAAAGGGGAAAAATAAATTACTAATCAGCACTGCCTTGTTTTATTTATCAAAATGATATATAACCTAATTTCACGCATTTATGGAGTTCTAATTATATAGTAGCTCATCCTAGTGACTGAGCACTCTGAGTAGTTGCACGTAGTAACAGAATAACACAAAAGGTGCCATCTTTTGGTTTATTGAGTCTGCTAACCTAGCAATAAAACGCCTTCCAGTACCATTTTTATGAAGCTATAAATACAGCACAAATTAGATACAAGAAATAGGTTTAAAACATAATTTCAGTTATTCTTTTTAGCTGCAGAGCTTCAATATATAGCATCACTCGTGCGGGAGGGTGGTGTGGAGAAAGCAGCAGAAATCAATGCTCAGGAGATTGGTGCCTGTGCAGTTGGATGCCTCCCAATTCTGCTGCACCGAGAGGTACTGGACAATCAGCTTCGCAAAATCGTTGCAAAGCTGATCTCGACTCCAGGATCTGATTGCTACACTTCCTGTGAGAAGAAAGTCTGTCAAAGTTAAGAGGCTCCTATAAAGGATGCAATAAGCAACAACTATACCTGAAATGTTGTTTGTAGGTTCCAACACACACCAGGACCAGCCACTTCCAAAGTGATCATCCAAGAAGAAGGTAAGGGCATGCCACACATCTGATTCGGGGTACCGGCTGGATGGAGTAGAGGTAACATCACTGCTCTGCATGGAGAGAGCCTGTGGAGTCATGGGTTCGATCCCAACGAGCACCTCTCCAGTAAGTGTCCTTGGGCAAGACACCTAATGGTACACACTCGCCACCCAGGACATAGTTGAAAAGGAGAGAAATCTCAATGTATCCTTCCTGGTAAAACCCTTTCTCCAAAAAAAATAAAAATAAAAACCCACCTTTATTGATGCAGTGAGACATCGTTTCAACTCTCGGCGAGTCAGACTTTAGAAAGACTAAAGAGCCAGAATGTCTCGCTGGAAGATCCAACATCAATAAAAGTTGATCAGATTTTTGATGTGCCCGTACCTTCTTCTCGAATAATCTTTAGAAGGCTATCACAGTCCCTGGGAACAAACCGGTAGGGGAGGAGACCGATACGCCCAATTAAAACGGTCATTGTGCCAGAGAGAGGGTCCCTTTAACGAGAGTTCTGTCTTGTAAAATCAAAACCGATTCCAAAAATATGTATATGACAAGCAAAACTCAGATCAGGTTATACTCTTGTAAGGACTTAATAATGAATTAAAACAGTTACTTATAGCCTTCATTTTCATTGGTTTATCAGTCATGTTTACAGTAGTCTCAGATGTTTGTGTCTTCCCACCTGACACAAGTACAAACATACAGCACTTTCACCTTACGTTCTGATGCTTCCGTGATGAGAATCCTTTATTAGCACCTAACCAGGAATTTGGGGGGGGGGGGGGTGTCACCAAACTTAAAACTGGGAATTTTAGAAATGGCCAAGACAGATTTATAGTCTTGTTTTCCTCCAGTTTGCCGTTTTATATAAATGCCTTTTTGATGATATTGTATGGAAACTGTGACTTTTAGACTAAGAAACAAAAAGCGGAAAGAATGATTAATAAAAAGGAAAGAATATATTTATAATTTGAATAAATTGTATAACATAATGAATCTGCTCTGCCCAGCAGGTGAGATGACTTTTAACTCCAGAAACGTCTGTTTGATCGACAACTTTTTTCTTTCAAAATATTTAAGAACTTTGCAGAACGAAGAATCTACCCAAAGAGCGTTCAAGTTCCTGCTCTGTGTGTCCTAGATCACAATGTACCCCCATCATCGCATGGTTCCTCTTCCTCTAATATTCTAGTTTCCCCCTGCAGGGTCTCTTCCCTATCGTGTCGCTCATCCTTCCAGGACACATCAGAACAAACATTGACGCGGGGATGTTTTTGATGGCCAGGCTAGATGTAGGCATAGCAACACGTACTAATAAAAGACAGCAGAATAAACAGAGCCTTACCGGAGGGTGCGAAGCGGACCCTTATTGCGAAGGACACCAGCAGCGGGCTGCAAAGACAAAACAGGACAGCATTAACAAGATGAATAGAAGCCACCAGCAAGAGATCTTTTATATCCAGCAGCAGAACCTTACATTGAGTTGATCTAGAAGAAATAAGAGTGCGTTCCGTGTCGCTCGCTCTACGCGTGGAGCTGTAACTCAGGCTGTGTGCGCTGTCTGTTTCAGAGAGGATTTTTCACCAGCAAAGGCTTCCACCACCAGAGGCATATGACACTTCTTATTTAATGCTTCCACAAACAGTACTAAGCACTTTGAAATCTTTTTTTAAACACAAAACAGAGCAGCTGGGGCTAGTAAAGGGGGTGTGGAGACGAAGAGGGAGCGATGGAAGGGGGGCAGGTAAATACAGAGAGAAAAAAACACGTTGAAAAAAAAAAAAAAAGGGTAAACACAGAAAGATAGAAAGAGGGATAGATAGGGAAGAGAGATTGAGAGAGAGAAAAAACGCAAATGGTAAAAAGAGAAGAGAGAAAAAAGTGATAAAGAGACGGGAGAGACCGACAGAAAAAGCATAGAGATTAGAAGTTCATCTTAACAAGGTCCTTTTGGGATTCTAAAGGTGTTGGGTTTTACTCGTCATTTCCTTCGAGAAATTCCACACTTTTTATTGTTAAACACCGTGAAAACAAAGAACAGAAAACAATAACAGAGAGAAAGGAGAGAAAAACCTGCAAATCTACAGAGAGATGCACAGATAGAGGGTAGAAAATAAACAGTGACAGATAAGAATACAACAAATATAAAAGAAAAAAGGGGGAAATAGTGGAAGAGAGAGGAAAAAAAGTGGGTAAACCTGAAGAAAGAAGAGTGAACGACAGAAAAAGGATAGAGATTGCAAGTTCTACTGGGCAAGGCCCGGTGTATATCTGGTTTGTAAGTTGTTGGTGGTTTTTCTCCTTCCTTTTATCAGTCTCATAGTGCAGTTTTATCATAAACGCAGGGAAAACTGTTGCGGTTACACAAGTAGTAAAAGAAATAAAATAACCAGAGGAAGGAGGGAAAGCCAGAACGAGAGAGAAAGCTCAAGAGAACGGAATGCAGCGTGTGAGAGGGAGAAGGAGTAAAGTGTACGAGAATGATCGAGTATGCATCCAGGGGGTAATATTAAGACAGAAAAGAGTCGCAGAGATGGATCAGAGACACAAGCACATTTTGGAGAGCAGAACCTCAAGCAAGGGGTCTCTTTGGGACATGTTGCTCTGTACACAAAATGTGTGACACAGCTGTACACAGAATACACGTCATCTAGCTGGCAGGCTCCGTATACAAACAGTACTTTTTATTATTTTTTACATGTAATCCGTATATATTTTGTACAGATTCCCACATTTGGCGTCTTCATGCTAATCACTATCCTGCTGCACTGACTTACAGCATAATAACCTGTTTACAAACTTTCACCATATATTGTATGTGTTGGGGTGGGAGTCTGCGTTTTACTACATAATCACGTGTTCCTATGATTTGTAATGAAATGTCCGCATCTCAAAGAAGAGCTATAACACAAATTCCTGATTAGGAGAAAATCAATACACATTTTATACAGTATTTCACATCAATAAATGTATTATTTACTCTCAGGACTTTTCCAGACACAAAATTTACACAGGATGCCTCAAAAATTCCTTTAACCTATCACCAGGCATTTCTGCTGGTATTATATGTTTACAAACACTAACACTCTAGCGCCCTATTTCAAGGTTGGCGCTAACTTAGCCAGAGCTGCTGTAAACTTAAAGGGACACTCTATGCAACATGACCACCTAAGCTATTTTAGGTGGTCATGATGCCCGGAGTATCCTGCCCTCTGTCCCCCCTCCCTCCGCTCAGCAGTTCAGCTGAAAAAGCTGAAAACAGCTGAGAGAGGCGGAGGAGTTTACTCCGCCCTCCCAGCTGTCAGTCAGCAGAGCGGGAATCATATTTCCCGCTTCTGACGACTTTTGCCGAGTAGGAGACGTCATCGTGCTTTCAGCGCGATGACGTCTCCAACTCACCGCAGAAGCTGGCGGCTCCCTCTGAGGGTTAGTATTGCACGCATCCTCTTGCGCGCAACACTAATCCTCAGAGGGAGCCGGGAGGAAGCCTGCCATTGGCTGGCTTGTGTGAGAGGCGCGCATGCGCGCTTCTCACGTAAACCAGAAGCCAAGAAGCATGAAGAAGGACGGGAGCGGAAGAGGAGGGAGGGGAGTATAAAATTTTTTTTAAAAAGACGCCGCTGGAAAGAAGTGGATTTTAGGGTAAGTATTACAGTTACAAAAAAATAAATAAAAACGAAAGATTTATTAAGGGGATAGGTTGGGATAAAAAAACGGGGGGGAGGGTGATTTTTTGAGTAGAGTGTCCCTTTAACCCCACAGAATATAATGTCTCTGGTTACGTTTACACCAACCTTTGAATAGGGCCCTAGAATCCACTATCTACACACACATTTAAATAGACAGAAACCTGTAACAGAAATCCATCTCTGCGATATTCAAGGACAATTCACATCAAATACAAAAGATTTGTCAGTTCAGATCATCAATGAGGAAAATATAGAACGTACAGATCTGTGGAAAATGGACACTCTAGGCACTGTGACCACTCATTGAGTGCTATTTGAGTTGTCACAGCGCCCTGACTGCCCTCACCACTTTCCACTCTCCAGATGGGGGTGAGGGGCTCTGGGAGGGCCGATTCAGCCCTATGACTGCTGTGTTTCAAATCCACCCAGAAGCTCAGAACAGTAAGAGCTGATCTGAACTTCATGGATATCTGGAAAAGGGACCCAGCTTTTTCCAATGGTCCTCACTGTACTTGTATTGAAAGCCATTGAACTGGCTGGACACTCCGACATTCAGCGTTTGCTGCAGCTCACAGGAAGTCGGCAGCGTTTCACAACCGGAGGTGTGCGCACAGAGCCCAGTGCTGGACGAGATTTTACAAAGACTAAAGGGTTAAAACAAGTTAGAAGGTGCAGAGAAGGTCATGAGGGACTAGTCTCCTGAGTCATCCCATGCCTCCTGTTTTAACCCTCGAGTATTCTGTTAATGATACGGTCCTCCCTTTATATGTACTCATGTGCAGTGTTAAAACACAAATTGAGCTGCCGCTTTGTGTTCCATTCTAGGAAGGCATAATAAAAAAAATGGAGAAAACTTTCAATTAGCATAATGCAGCCAGTAAGCAATAAAGTAACTAACCAAGATGATACACCTAACCTTTATCTGTGAAATATAGCAATATGGACCGAGGTTTGGCCCCCAAGGTGGCTCCGTGCTGCAGAGTATATTTGGAACGTTGCATGAAGACGTGGGATTACTTGATCGCCAGAGATGAGTTTATTTAGTGGATAAACATCATGGATATATTTATTTCCAAAGTATTTTACCGGGAAGGATATATTGAGATTTTTCTCGTTTTCAAGTATATCCGGGTTCAAGAATAATTGCATTTCTGTAACAACTGTAACAATTCAAAGTAATAAATGCAAGATATTAAAAACAAAAACACAAATATACAGATTAACACAGAAAATAAATATGTAGGAAATATAGTCACTATGTTACATATTTACAGGTGCATTCTGTATATAGTCAGTGTGTTACATGTTTACAGGTGCATTCTGTATTGAGGTATGTTAATAGGGATCTCTTAAGTGACTTTAGACTGGGGGAAGATTTGATGGCGTCTGGGAGGTTATTCCATAATTGCGGTGCTCTGTAGGAAAATGAGGATCGAGCCACTTTCTTTTT
Source organism: Leptobrachium leishanense (assembly GCA_009667805.1). Taxonomy (NCBI): domain Eukaryota; kingdom Metazoa; phylum Chordata; class Amphibia; order Anura; family Megophryidae; genus Leptobrachium; species Leptobrachium leishanense. The sequence goes on along the minus strand of CM019066.1, from coordinate 80,914,594 downwards.
GTATTGTGGTATTGCAAGTAAGGTGCTGGTCCTGGATCGGAGGTTATAGGAGGAGGGAACTGCTGGGGGAAGCAGCTTATTCAGGTAGGGTGGTAGCTTCCCAGAAAATCTCTTAAACACCAGTTTGGAAAGGTGAAGGGTGCGTCTAGATTCCAGCGACGGACAGTTTAGTTCTTTTAACATGTCACGATGGTGGGTCATGTAGTTACATTGTAGCACAAAGTGGCAGAAGGAGTTATACAATGTAGTAAGTTTCTGGAGGTGTGTTTGCGGGGCGGCTGCATACACTACATCTCCATATTCAAAAGCCGGCATAAGCATTTGTTGCACAATCTGCTTTCTTACTGCGGGGCTCAGGCAGGATTTGTTTCTGTATCCGGTCATAAAGATCAATGTAATATCTTATGGATTGTTAAGGTATTGCAAACTAACTTGTCTTGTCTAATGCCAAGCAACGCCATAACTGGATGTTGCAAAAAACACTGGCAGCCAATCAGAGGGCTGCAGTGAACCATAAACGCAAATACAGTGAGACATTGCTGTTCTAATCTATCACCACGCGCTGGTATAGTGATCTGCTCAAACAATGTGTCTAGGGAATTATGTAAACTCCATACACTCGCTGCCATTTGCTTAGCACAATATATCGATTAAACTTCATTTTCCATCAAACTAAAAGATGAGCAGTGGCACCCCAAATCCAAAATGCATGGAACCATGAGTATTTCTGTATTGTCATGTTTTCGGGAGTTTGCCAGGATGTCAAATAGCCAGAGGAGAGGAGGATCATGTCAGGGTAGTCCCGTGACACCTGATGCACAGCATCAATGAGGGACACAATAGGTAGCACCAACGAAGGACATGCTGATAGTGATCGTGTTTTTTGCTGCTGCTGCGCATCATGCCGGCACGGTACAGAGCATCCCTGACTGACGTGCTGTGAGGAATAGGGAACAGACATGTATAGGAATCAGGACCATTACTAAAAAGCGATGAAAACTTGTATTTTTTAATTCTGGTTGAGGGATTTTACGCTTGTATGTTTAATCATCTGAACCATGACATGTTCACTTTAAAAGCCGTGTGACATTTTAGGTTCCAACAAAATATGTACAGTTGTGTTCAAAATTATTCAACCCCCAATGCTGTAAAGAGTTTTAGGGAATTTAGTGTACATTTGTAATTGTATTCAGAATAAAATCCTACAAGGACTTTTTAAAGAACCATATGCAACTAAAATGACATCAATTGGTTTTGTAATACAGTAGTAAATGTTTCTTTTGTGAATTCTTCATTGACACAATTATTCAACCCCTTAGGCTAGGGTCAGACTAACGCATTTTTCACGTTGTCCGTGAAAATGTGCGTTCGAAGAATGGACGTATTTTTTCACGGAATACGCAATAGCGGTCATACTATGCGCAGTTTCATCCGTGATTTGTACGGATCATCAATAAAACCCTTTTTGGGTCTGGACGTTATGTTGGCCGGACATTAGCAGCGTCTGAAGTCTCCTAATCACGCACACACGCCGCTAGCGGACGCAGCGCACTCTGTACGTCAGTACTAGTGGTTTAACGTTCTCGAAAAAATGCGTTCATTTTCCACTTGCGTTGCGCAGCCGGACTTTTGTGCGACCGTACTTCGTATATTGGCCGTCATTGCCCGGCATCTGCTGCTAGCACGGCCGTGATTAAGTGCGCCAGAACGCGCGTTCGCACTGCCTCAGTCTGACCCTAGCCTTAAAGACTACCACTCTGAAGAACAGAGGTTCGTTCAAGTGTTTTCAATCAGGTATTGAAAACACCTGTGGATGTCACGGAGCAGCAATAAAGCATAATAAGCACCAATTAGGCAGCTTTAAAATGACTGTGATATTCAGCTCCTTCTAGACATTTACTGGTGTGGTTACAAACATGGTGAAGTCAAGAGAATGGTCCAGGAAGACAAGAGAAGAGGTGATTACTCTTCACAGGAAGGGCAATGGCTATAAGAAGATTGCAAAGATGTTAAACATACCAAGAGAGACCATAGGAAGCATCATTCGCAAATTCAAGGCAAAGGGCACTGTTGAAACGCTACCTGGTCGTGGCAGAAAGAAGATGCTGACTTCGACTGCTGTGCGCTACCTGAAGCGTAGAGTGGAGAAAAGTCCCCGTGTGACTGCTGAGGAACTGAGAAAAGATTTGTCAGATGTGGGTACTGAAGTTTCAGCTCAGACAATACAGCGCACACACTGCATAATGAAGGCCTCCATGCCAGAACTCCCAGGCGCACCCCCTTGCTGTCTCCAAAGAATAAGAAGAGTCGACTGCAGTATGCCAAAAGTCATGTGGACAAACCACAGAAGTTTTGGGATAGTGTTCTGTGGACTGATGAAACAAAATTAGAACTGTTTGGGCCCATGGATCAACGCTATGTTTGGAGGAGGAAGAACAAGGCCTATGAAGAAAAGAACACCTTGCCTACTGTGAAGCATGGCGGGGGGTCAATCATGCTTTGGGGCTGTTTTGCTTCTGCAGGTACAGGGAAGCTTCAGCGTTTGCAAGGTACCATGAATTCTCTTCAGTACCAGGAGATATTGGATGACAATGTGATGCAGTCCGTCACAAACCTGAGGCTTGGGAGACGTTGGACCTTTCAACAGGACAATGATCCAAGCATACCTCCAAGTCCACTAGAGTATGGTTGCAGATTAAAGGCTGGAATATTTTGGAGTGGCCATCGCAGTCACCTGACTTAAATCCGATTGTGAACCTCTGGTGGGACTTAAAGAAAGCAGTTGCAGTGCGCAAGCCTAAGAATGTGACTGAACTGGAGGCTTTTGCCCATGACGAATGGGCAAAGATACCCGTAGATCGCTGCAAGACACTTGTGTCAAGCTATGCTTCACGTTTAAAAGCTGTTATAACTGTAAAAGGATGTTGTACTAAGTACTAAGATTGAATGTCACTTGGGGGTTGAATAAAACTGATAATGATGTGAGCACAGAAAAGACATTTGTGGTTATTTCATTATAAATGTTATGTTATTTTTGTCTGACCTACACGTGCCTCTTTGATTTAATTGTAAGCAAGATGACTGAATGATCAAAATCAATGTCAAACTGGCCAAAACACTCAATTTCAGTGGGGGTTGAATAATTTTGAACACAACTGTATATTTAAACACACACTCTATAATCCAAAGGCTCCTATGCCCAACTCCCCACAAAATGGGGTGTATTGGTGCTGCTTGAGACAGAGCTACAAGATGGGGTTGATTCATTAAACGGTGCATTGTCGCGAACTGGAAAAAAATATAGGCCGAAGAATAGCACGGGAAAAATTCACATTAAATGACTAAAACAGTGGTTCTCATGGAAACGGAGTGGTTGTACATTTTTCAGTGGTGTAATCAGCGTCTATGACATTGCTAAGAAATGACTCCATTAGGTAAACGGCACGAGTGATAAATATCCACAGACTGAACGACATAGGAATACGAAACAGGAAACACAGCCAGGAGACCATACAGCACACAGATGGACAAATAATTAGGGTAATGGACTCAAAAAGCTTTGCTGTCCTGTGTACTCAAAAACAACATACATACAACAACATTACGTTAGTGTTTCAAATGATTGGGGTATACTGACAGACAGTCTGTGCAGACAGCAGCGAAAGTGCGTCCCCTCCATGCCACACTTAAAGAGGTGACTGAACTGTAAATCCTAGCGACCTCTTTATAGAACAATTCCAGTATAAAGAACGGAGGAAAACCAGAAATGTACTTGTACCTGGTAATGTTCTCTCTATTCAGAATGACTTGCAGCGATCTTATCAGATATGGGATTCATTAAAAATCAGAAGCCACGAAATAATGATGGAAAGGTCAGATCACATTAAAAGTTACTGCAACGCTAGGAAAGCTTCAACAATCTGACAAACTGCAGCTACCGCGGGGAACTGGCTGGGATTCCCAGCAAACCCTGGCCTTCTCATTCTGACCAGGAGGACAAGAAATACGCACAAAATTCTTCTATAGATGGTGCCATAATGATTTCTCTGTGCCTACTTTTCTTCAGCAGCCTGAATGTTTCCCAGCTCTCTGGATTATATCCACACCTAACCTGAATATCCCTCCTTTGGTGTTGTCCTGGAAAGCTGAATCGGCCCTCCAGCAGGAGGTATTCGTCCTGGCCAGTACGCTGGCAATCAGCTTTCACTGGTTGGATTCCTGTGCTTTAGGACAGGAACATACAGCAAAGGGCAGGCCACTGGTGCCACTGCCCATTCCCAGTGCCCCAAGTTTTTGTTCTCCTTGAACCAAGAGCGTGATGTGGACCCCTTGGTTGACCAAGGCTAATGTCAGATGAACGCAGTCTGAGTGCACTCTGCGTGCGTAAGATATTGCAGACACCACATGGTCCGGGTTTTTTTGACAGACGTAGAAAAAAAAAAAATAAGGTAACTATAGGAAATAAAATGAATATGAAAAATGATAAAAATTGGAAAAGGATATGAAAAGCCACTGTGTGCGTCAAGGTGCTGGACGTCGCAAATGCGCTGCGTCTGACATCTCACAGAGAATGCTACATGGACGTAATGCAATCTGTGCGTCCGTGGTAGCGGTTTTACGTTCTTGCCTAACTTGCGTCTGTCACGTGCGTTGAGCGTACGCAGTTTGGTGCGCACGTACTTCGTGGGTGGGTCTCTTGACCATGATCCTATGCTACGACGGACGTTAAACTGTGCGGCAACACGGATGTGATAACTGCGTTCATCTGACGCCGGCCTTACCTGTGGAGGCATCAGTTACACCTTCCTGATGAGGTCCGAGTGAAGCCAAAACAATCATGGGTTGCTGTATTGCTCATGCAGAGGAGACTTCCTTGGCATGTCAGTAATGGCACATGCTGTGCGTCTTTCTTTGATCTTAAGGTTATTACTAACCATATGATGCAGTGCGTTTGTGCTTCTGTCTATATCTTTTTAACCACAGTTTCACAAATAGAATAATAAAAGAAAAAATTCAGAGATGCACTAGAAGTATTCTGAACTTTGTTATTTTGGGTTAAATTTTGCTCAAAACCCCAACTTAGAAACATAGAAAAATGTCGGCAGATAAGAACCTTTCGGCCCATCTAGTCTGCCCAATTACATGGATACTTTACCTAGATTTATCTTTTGTTTAGGATAGCCTTATGCCTATCCCATGCCTGATTAAATACAATTACTGTTTTGGCCTCTACCACTTCAACTGGAAGATAGTTCCATGTATCCACCACCCTCTCAGTAAAATAATGCTTCCTGATGTTACTTTTAAACCTTTGCCCCTCTAAGAATATGTCCTCTTGTTTTGCTACTTTGTTTCCGTTTAAATATATTCCCTTCCTTTACCTTGTGGATTCCCTTTACGTATTTAAATGTTTCTATCATATCTCATAACTTACTTTTAACAAAATAATGTTTACGTTTCAGAAGGGCATTCTAATTTATCTGGCCATAGGTTTTATTGCTTTTGGCAAGACGCAGCAGCCACCATAGTGAACGTACCTACTGCCTCAAATCACTGGGCACAGATGCCCACAGTGGTGGCATCCAATGCCAACCCCTAACAGTGACTAGCGATTACATTCCACCAGACAATGAACAATACCATCATAGATCAGGAAACACAGTGCTTCCTGTGCGGTGCCAGCAACCCTTGACTATAATAGTGAATAGCACAGGTCTCCAAGAGTCACACTTTGTACCGCAGTGTATGTGGTACAGCGTCGCAGCTCATCTAATACAGAGAGTACGTTCTTTATCAGTGTGTTCTTTCAGATGATCTCTGGAAAGTATCTGGCCTCACAAAGCATCCATCAGTATCAGCCTTCGTTTAGACGATACTTGGCTTTACATGGTTATTGTGACTCTTTGCAAAATTCAAATGTTTACTGAAAGGAATAAGTATATCAAAAACAGAAAAAAAATGGCTATGGGGAATGTAGAAGAAAAAGGGAAAAAAAACTGACAATACATTACATTGTGTGCACATGAATAAGTCATAAGCCTTATATAATGATCATAAACAATGAATGTCAAAATATATGAGTCAATAAGACACAGAGGTAGTAATCACTTCCAAGCAACCAACCGTAAATCATAACATCGCCATGAGAAAGAATAAAACCTGTCCAGTTATAAAAAAAAATAATAAATTAAGAAGGTATATATAAGGGCTGGGATATGTATACACTGTAACGTGGTGGGCACATAAAATCGGTCTGATCTGAGTGATCTTGGAAGGGGTATCTACTCGTGAAGCGGGGAAGAGGAGAAAAGAGGGTACTTATTGAAGACTTTGAAAGCAAGTAATATTTTAAAAACAAGCAGAGGTACATGTGTGGTGAGTGCGGGTAAGGAGGAAGTCTGGCAGCAGTACACATTAGTTTGCAATGACTTGACAAAGACCTGCTTAGAGTCGAAACGTCGTTTGTTGTTGCTGTGGTGAAGGAATAAACCCATTGAATTATACCGCTGTTTTGTTGGCATTATGTTGTTAGTTGGCAATGGGGTGGTCAAAAAGTGTTTTAACTGGATTTAGTTTAGTTTTCAGACTTTTCCAGATTAAGTAGGAATATTTAATACATATGGCGTTACACAATGGAAAAATCCTTTGGTATTCTTAAGGGAACGATGATCTACTCTATCGTGAAACAGATGACTAGAAGACCCAAGGGTTTTTTGGGATTACGTTTCGGTATAATTAAAAAGGACATTTTAGCCAACATGACCAGTCCATCTATTTTAAGAAGTCACGGCAAGATTTATGTCCACCTACCTGGTGAGCATCCTGGTGGGCTGTTTAAGTCTACTGAATCGGGCTCAGAAAGCAATCCATGGCCTCCAGGGGTTAATTTGGGAATGCATAGCGCTATGCCCTCCCGACCAGCCAATGCCTCTCAATGAGGGCCATCAGATTGGCTGAGTTCTCTAGCAAATATCCCAGTCAGCTCTCCAATATCTTTCAATTTATAGTTTACAATATGTAACCCTTCTGTTGTCACATAGAGCAGGGGGTGGGCAAACGTGGCCCTTCAAAGGTTTTGGATGGGTGGAGTAGTACCGGCTGGGTGGAGTAGTACCGGGTGGAGTAGAGGTAACATTACTGCTCTATGACCGTGGAGATAAGTTCGATCCCAGCAAGAGCACCTCTCTAGTAAGTGTCCTTGGGCAAGACACCTAGCGGTACATACTCACCACCCAGGACATATTTGAAAACGAGAGAAACCTCAATGTATCCTTCCTGGTAATATATATATATTTTTTTTTTTGAGAAAGTATGTCTCCCATGACACTCAGCTTCCCAGCAGAGCCTCATGGGTGCAGTAGTTACACAACATTTGGAGAGCCAAGGTTGCTGTCCCCTGACCGAGAGTCTCTTTAATCCTACATAAAAGACCCTCACATGAGCTTTTGGATTAAGTAATTTATCCAGTCCTCCATGAACTGCCTGATGTTACACAGAAATGTCATATTAAGAGGTGGAGGGGGTCCCACATTTTCCAGGACTGATGGTGGTCTTTTAAACCAAGACTGTTTAGTACTATCTTCAGGAACGGGGACAGAAGACAAACTTCAGCAAGGATTTGTCGGAACGTTTGCTGTAGATACAAATGGAACTGAAAAGTACATTGTGTGCCTGTTGGTGTCAAACAGAATTAACACTAGTACGAAGAGTAAACCAACAGGTGTAAAAGGGGCCCCTGGGATCTCGTTAAAACACTGCGAGGGTCTCAGTACAAATAGCTTCATTAAAGACCCTCCACAATGTTCCTATGCTGCCCCCTGCACCTCTGTGACATGGTTATTTTTATAAAGTAAAACACAAAGGGAATTATAACCGTATAGATGAATGGTTACGTTCCTAGTATATGCTCATCTCTGTAAAGATAGCAGCAATAACATAAAAATCAACAAGACATGGGCGCTGGACGATTGAATCTTCCTGTACGGTCACGTTTAAATGACGTCCAAACTGCACCAACACGTAGGATCCACATTAACATAAGAAGCTAGATCACAAACCCAAACAAAGAGCTTTTTCCTTCAAATAAGGAACGAATGGTTGATTAAACGTCTCCATCAATGACACATGACACAAGGCATGTAAAAGACCAACTTCATTCTCGAAATTTGCTTTGAAGGATGGGGTTTCTTTGTGTCTCATTTTATGCTCTTCTGTCAGATAACATGAATTTAATAACTAGAAGTTTAAATAATAAAAACTACAATAAGAAAAAAAAAAGGAAAATATTTCAGTTGTGATTTAACACGCAAAGCAGAAGAAACGCTATAAAGATACACTCAAGGCCTCCCATAAGTCACTTGACATTGACAGCCAACTGGCTTACAATGGCTCCACCTGGCAGGTCCCATCCAGGGGGCTGTCAAGATATTGACGCCAAGTGCACTTTTGAAGCAGACCACAAGTGTGCGTTGTGCAAGTCCAAAGTCTCAAGTGAAACAATGGTGGCTCCTACACATTTGCCCGATGTATGCCATGACATTTAGTCCCCAAACAGGCTTGATAAGGCCAGAGTCAGACCAGCATTTTGCAGAACGGAAGGAACATCAGTGAAAGTTCCTTCCGCTCTAATGCCTGTCTGGCCACCTCACTGGGCACAGTTAGTGCGCTCCGCGTTGCAAGGCTCAATCCTCCTATCCACCTTTGCAGTCCCGTCGAACGTGTGTTGTAGCGCTTCGATGGGGGGGCTTTCAGAATGTCCGCAGCATGCTCACTGTAGCGTGACAATTCGTGCATGCACTACAGCGTATGGCTGGCCTTGAAGCGTCACAAAGCTGCGACGGATGCTGGGAGACACGTCAGTACGGGCGCACGTAGGCCAGGGTCAGACGAGCGCATGAAGTCATTTTCGGGTGCACCGTATTTGGTTCTCCCCAAAAAAAAAAAAAAAATGGATGCAGAGGTCCTCGTTGATCATGATGGACAAATAACATGTTGGTCTGTGGGCAATAAGGCTTTCTTTTTCTTCATCGCAGTGCTACATGACAGAATGAATGTGAATATAAATAAACGATGCTGCTAGGAGGTCTCTGCTAAATTGTGTATTGTTCAATTGATTAGCAAATCCAGGACTCCCCAGACAACTAGTGAATCAAGGGATTCATCATACTGAATGATAAAACACTGTCCGGCGTCTTACATGGTTACAGATCTCAGTGGTTGCCGCCGCGGTCCCATCTTCTACTTCTAGCAACAATGTATCCCCCCTTGCTCCACATCTACCAATCCCAACCGACTGAACACTTGAATTTTCTACACAGCCATGCATTGATGTCCCCTTCCCAACTGGTCCAGTGGTTTCTTTAAAGACGGGTCCACCAAGTCACACCATTTTACCATTGCATAATTTTGGCTGATGTAACAGCCTTTTTCAAGCTCCGTACCCACAGGTACTGAGAAAGGCCGTTATACATGAAACGTTGCTGCTGCTAGTCCAAAAAACAGTTTTACAGATGAGAGTGCTGGAATTTCACATGGAGTTTTATCTGGCTCCTCCATGGTTCCTAGAGCAGCCATCTGACCAAGAACGGTTTAAACCTGTGAGTGCACAACTCTTTAGATGAAACAAAAACCAAAAAATAACGGTGCATGGATCCCTTTAATTCTAAAAGGCTGGGCATGTGCGGCAACGAACGAAAAGTCTCACAGGAAGGCCAAGGAGTGAAACCAGGAAAAAAAACAATAGGTTTATTCAGATGCAAAACAATATTACTATATTTTTCCATGCCTGCCTACATTTTGCACGCTAATTAGCCGTGTCCCAGAAATGTCCCTTTAACCTTTACACTGCCAGAGGGGACCCTCGACTTACATGACAGGCTTCTTAGCTGTCCACCGTCGCCCACGCTCGTCTTTCAGAAAGTGGAAATCAGCGTTGAGTTTTTGGCATGGATGCATGCAGACAAGTGACTCATTTCTGCTGAGCTCTGATAATTCCTTGTAGCTATGAAAAATGGGGACTTCCTACTATTTGCACCAAGTCACTACGGAGCAGGAAGGAAAAAGCAGATTACAATGGCAAGACATTTACTTTGGCATCCCGAGAGGTCTAATAGTTTTCTGTATTGTAAATCCCGCTCCTAACAAACAGGGGCTGAAAAACTCTACTCATGTTTAATGGATAAAGGACTGAATCTGTACTCCAAGTAAGAACAGCTGAATGAGTTTTATTAATCCAGTATTTATTTCAGCCTAATATCTGCATTTCCCTGGTATTTCCCAACCTCCCTGGCGTTACGTTTCTGACATTTTTTATGTCAGAATCGTAATGATTTATTTGGCCCCCTGGTAGTAAATAGAGGGTGGCTCGGGGTTAAATGCATTGCAGAAAGAGTTAACCCCCAGCGACTCTCTGGCTGCATACATTACCTGTCCCTGCGCTCCTTCGCTGTCCCCTCAGGACAATCGCGACGTCATACTTCCTGGTTCCCTTCTCGCGAGAAGGGAACCAGGAAGCAAAACGCTGCGATCGCGGGGTGCAACGAGGGAGCACAGGGACAGGTATGTATCCAGCCCGAGTGTGGCTCTGGGTTACCACTTTCAGCACTGAAAGTTAACCCCGAGCCACACTCGGGAATACCGTCAGGGGGGTTAAAGGGACATTCAACACACCATGTGTTGGAGTTCATAGGTCACAAAATTGAAAGAGACATAAGATGCAAAGGATATGCAAATATCCTGTCAATTCTTGACCCAGAAAACAAAGTAGAAATTGGTTTTAACAACTGTTTTTTCACAGATTAAGTAAATATGAACGTCTGGATTTGAAACAAATCCAATAATGAAGAGGACAAAAATGGAACATTCTGGAAAAGCCTGCCAAAAACCACAAAAAAAATAAAAAAGTGTCCATTTCTTCCAGGCTGCACACATTTAAAATGAACACGATATCCAGAAATAAGACATTAACACAGTGCAAACAAATTATGTGGTTTTTTACTTTATGTCCCTCTGGTAATTTTTAAGGTCCCCTCCCCCCCATCAGTAGCGATACAAATCATTTTCAGGCTGCTTGCCAGTGGGATTTCATTCTCTACAAGAATAGAGAAATTTTTATATATATATATATATATAATATATAATATATATATATATATATATATATCTTACTCTTGTCATCCTTTCTGGAATTTAGCACACGTCATAAAACAGCAATAAAGCAACAAAGATATAAAACGGAAATTAATAGGGAAGGCATGAGGTGGTGCATGCTGGCGAACCAATGAACACAGGCAATAGAATGACATTAAAAAAAAGTGCTGATAAGGCATTAACGGGAAATGAAGGGATAGGGAACCAAAGGGTTAAAACATTACTCCCCTTTAACGCTTGCCTCCCGTTTTAACCCTTTGGTTTCCTTTAAAACTCCCCTAACTCCAGTGTTGGTCATGACATGCTTCCAACTCAGCATGTCATGTGATCACAGGTGACCGAGTGCTCCAGCCAATCCGGTGGCTCTCAATCCAGGAAGGCTTTGATATTATTGGCTAATGCTGGTTTCCAAAGGTCTCCAAGTCCTGAAACCTGAGCTGAGGCTGAAACCTGAGCTGAGGGATTTGTGACCTAAAGTTCTGGGCAGGGCTAAATCCCTGCATTTGGATGGCTGAATTAGCCCACCGAGCCCCCTCACAGGGAGGAGAAGGAGCTCACAACAATGTGACCAGAGATGATAGACCGGTCACACTGTGTTGAGTGTCCCTTTAAGAAAGGGATTTTTTTTTTTTTGCTCGCTACAAAATGTCATCTGCAATTCTTTCCGAAACCTAGATTTTTCCCGTCTACACAGCAGTCTTTCCCACAATGGTATAACTACTACTTATTTCATCTGAACAGAAACAGATCTTTTTCCTCTCCACAAGACAGTTGATCCATATCAATACCAGTGTTAACTTTAAAACTAAATCAAAATTTGCTGTCAGTCTTTGTCTTTTGACTAAAATAGCATTTAATTTTAGTCCAGTTTTAGTCGGCTAACTCTGTTTAGTTAAAGTCTAATTAATGCATTGTTTCAGCATTTCTCTTTCTATACTCCCGGAGTAAACATCTATTAACTTATTATTTATGGTATTAAGGTCTGAACATGCAATACAACTGTCATGTTATAAATAACATTTATCTTAAAATCCAGTTTCCATTTTGACAGCAAATGGATTTAGTTTTAGTCGTAGTCTTTTGACTAAAAGGCCATTTAATTTTAGTCACATTTTAGTCATCGGATTTTAATTTTAGTCAAAAGCATGTTATAATATTTCGTCGACCAAATGTTTTAGTCGATGAAATTAACACTGCTCAATACATAACTAATCCATGTGGCAGGTCACCTCTTTATTATCCAATTTAAATTTTTATTCATTCTATTTTAAGTCCAATATCAGAATTTTTACTAACCATCATCACTTGTAAAGGGCTATAACGTTATCGCAGTGCATTACGGCAAACTAAAACAGCAAAAATGACAAACACAATTTCAGGAGACAGAAAAAAGAAGCGTAGAGGATTCATCGAGGTTAGACATTTTTCCGAAAGCTAGAAGCTGTCACGCTGACTGTATGGCAATTATTCATTGATCAACACCACATGTTTGTTCGTCCCTTGTAAAAGGGCTTTTTTTTCTGTTGTGTTGTTTTTATTTTCTCGTATTTATTAATTCATAGAAAGCTCTAAGCGGGAATCTCTCAGGCTAAGGCACTTCAGTTTTTGCCTGGCACACAATAAAATCTTTGGTGCAAATAAGAGTCATCATGCCAGAGATTCACGTCAAATTTTATATATAAAAGGATTTTACCAGGAAGGATACATTGAGATTTCTCTCGTTTTCAAGTATGTCCTGGGTAGAAAGTCTGTGTTGAAGCTGATAAAGAATAAACTAAAAGCTTGGGTCCCAAATTGAAATGGTTATGATGGTGCCATGCGGTTTGACCAAGAAGGGCTAAAAACTAGGGATGCACCGATACCGATACTAGTATCGGTATCGGGGCCGATATTGCCGTTTGCACGAGTACTTGTTACTCGTGCAAACGGCCCGATACATCCCGCCGATACCGGAAGCCGGCGCTGGGCCGGCTTGCCGGTATCCGCGGGGCTGGGGAAGCTGGCCGCGTGCATGAAAAGCACGCGGCCAGCGTTCCCCTCCGGCGCGCCACATACTCACCCTTCCTGAAGTTCCGGTCTCTGGGCAGTGATGCGGTCACGTGGCCGCCGGGCGCTCATGTGACGCGGCCTCTCGGCTGGAGGCAGCGTCACAGATGCGCCCGGCGGCCACGTGACCGCATCACTGCCCAGAGACCGGAACTTCAGGAAGGGTGAGTATTTGGCGCGCCGGAGGGGAACTCTGGCCGCGTGCTTTACATGCACACGGCCAGCTTCCCCAGCGTTCGAGCGGGGGGTAAATCGATGAGACCTGGGGGCCAATCCATGAGACCTGGGGGCAAATCCATGAGACCTGGGGGCAAATCCATGAGACCTGGGGGCAAATCCATGAGACCTGGGGGCAAATCCATGAGACCTGGGGGCAAATCCATGAGACCTGGGGGCCAATCCATGAGACCTGGGGGCAAATCCATGAGACCTGGGGGCAAATCCATGAGACCTGGGGGCCAATCCATGAGACCTGGGGGACAAATCCATGTGACCTGGGGGCAAATCCATGAGACCTGGGGGCAAATCCATGAAACCTGGGGGCAAATCCATGAAACCTGGGGGCAAATCCATGAGACCTGGGGGCAAATCCATGAAACCTGGGGGCAAATCCATGAAACCTGGGGACAAATCCATGAGACCTGGGGGACATCCATGTGAGCTGGGGGCAAATCCATGAGACCTGGGGGCAAATCCATGAGACCTGGGGGACAAATCCATGTGAGCTGGGGGCAAATCCATGTGAGCTGGGGGCAAATCCATGAGACCTGGGGGACATCCATGTGAGCTGGGGCAAACCCATGTGAGCTGGGGGCAAACCCATGTGAGCTGGGGGCAAACCCATGTGAGCTGGGGGCAAACCCATGTGAGCTGGGGGCAAACCCATGTGACCTGGGGGCAAATCCATGAGACCTGGGGGCAAATCCATGAGACCTGGGGGCAAATCCATGAGACCTGGGGGCAAATCCATGAGACCTGGGGCAAATCCATGTGAGCGGCGGTCAATCTCATAAATTTTTATATGAGGTCTGTTCCTATTGGAAAGCGTCACATGACATTAAATAAAAGTATTGGTACTCGGTATCGGTGAGTACTTTTAAAAAGTATCGGTACTCGTACTCGGTCTTAAAAAAGTGGTATCGGTGCATCCCTACTAAAAACCAAATCCTTTTTATGTTACATCACGACTAATTACAAAAATATAGGGCCCTATTACATTCTTCACGCAAAAATGCACGGTAAACGCGTGAAATTTTCCGCGAAGCGTCAAACGTTAACGTGCGTAAATCAACACTGGTATTACAATCCTCGCGCATTTTATCATCCGTCAAAAAATAACACGCGTAAAACAGACGTGCAAAAACGCACGCGCAGTAACGTTGCGCGCAGAAATCAGTGTGCGAACTATTTTTTTCACGCGATTCAGCCAATCAGAATTAAGAACCACAATTAACTCACGTTAGGGTTTTTGCGCCTGTCAAAGTCAATCTGCGTATATATGCTGTATCAAGAAAAAAAAAAAAAAACACGCACAACTTCTCAAATTTATTGGTTTGGTATGAGAAGAATGTGTAACTATAATTTGCTGCGTATTTGGTTTCGGCCAGGTTGATAGAATTTTCCATTAACACCAGCTTTTAGGAGTTGCTAAAATTATGCGCGCAAAGGCTGTGTGTTACAAACTGCGCATAGATTGTAATACCATCCGCGTACCAGCGCACAAACGCATTTGCGCTCACAATGTTAAGTATAGGACACGCGCAGTACAGTAAGTTCGCGCAGGTTCACCCGCGGTAGACGTAAACGCGCGTTTGTTGCGCTGAGATTGTAATATGACGTTCAGCGCAAAGAGTTTTGCCCCTCGCGTTAATGCGTTTTTGCGCACGCATTAACGTTTGCGTGAAGATTGTAATAGGGTCCATAATCTAGAAGATCCCAGAAAAAGATTATCTACAGAAATTAAATCACAAATATATGATGTACAGAATATAATTGTGCGTTGTAGCTATTTTTTATATATACAAAGTAATGATTTAATGTCCGTAGTAAAGCGGACTATTGTTATAAAAAGGAAGATAATGAAAAAGTCAATTATATAAAAAAATATTATGCTCCTTAAAGAACTTTATTGTTGGAATCATCATTTGGTATTTGCTGCCACAGACAGTTTAAGAGAACCGAATCCTTTTTTCTAAATCAGACGTTGCTTATTTAGCCGTAACTCACCGACATACCAGATTCTTAGGCGCTTCCACTAGTCAGTGACGAGACATCCCAACGCCTGTAAAACAATCTGTACCCAGGCCCAGGAATAGTCATTTACAGGGCAGTGAGGTCATGTCTTCCATAAAGAATTGCATTCCGCATAGTCCTCACGCCGGCGGGCTGTGTGTGACACATGGCATGGCAGGCGAAGCGCCTTCAACATGTGCTTTGTCTACTCTGGCAAAAGCGGAAGGAATGGAATAACAACAATGAGATAAAACGGAGCACGATTATTCAAGGTCAAATTGGTTTATAATAATAAAGACCTACAGGTCTATTCAAAGAAAGGTGAAACTCAGAAGAATGATTGGAGGAGTGAACATTCTAGGTCAAAATAGCCAAACCAGAAAAATTCTCCCATTTATCTCACTTTCCAAATCAGCTATTTGGTCTAGATTGTTCTCTTCTCCTGCCAGTTCTCCTGGTTTTCACTTTTCATTGAATAGACCAGTACGTCATGTTTGGACGGGTAAATTAAAATGAATTGTGGGTTTTATTCGTCTACCTAAACTATCAAGGTTTCAGTCTCTAGGTGCTAGGACCTTTGTCTTTAAAAAAGTCCTGATGCTTCTATCAAATATCACATTGTCGACACTAAAATATCTAGGACTCTGTAAAAATAAATAATAACGCGCGAATAAGTTGCAGCGTAGCCCAGACTATGATGCTATTTACTCACGCGTTATTATGATGTGTGGATAATGTGAGTGATAAGGCGTCTATGGTTTTCCTCCTACATCTATTTCCTGGGATATGTAGTTATGTACCAAAGGGACAGCTTAGAAATCAAATATTTAGGGTCATATTGGGGTTTCTCTTGTATTTAGGCATTTGCGGTTATATTTCTCTTAGTGACCTAGCATACCCTTTTGATAAGGTTTTTAGGGCTCTCTGAGTAAGGCTTTAGGTATTGGTGAGTCTAGATTATTTTACACTCTTTTGCAGTGAGGAGGGAACGCATTTTTATTTCTGAGTGTATAGGTACACGATTTACTTTATGGGTCTCCATGTTTATCTGCAGATTCTTGATACATTAGGACCTGCATGATACATTCAATGTTTTTTAAAATAAATTTTTTTTGGTGTCCATTTGTATTTATTAATTTATTTTGTATATGCCAAGGATGCACCGATACTCGGTTTTAAAAAAAAAAAAGAAAATGTAAGAGTACCGATACTTTTATTTAAGGTCCTGTGACGCTTTACAAATCAATAATTTAGGATTTTGCTTGAAGCCTGTCCAATTTATGTTAATATTGAAATGTATAGCCAGACACCCCATTTACCCACTGCCTGCACACACACTATTATTATTATTATCATTTATATAGCGCCAACAGTTTCCGCAGAGCTTTACAATAACTAAAGGGAACGAGATGCAGATAAACAGACATAGGGTGGAAACAAGAGGTGTAGAGGGCCCTGCTCATAGGAGTTTACAATCTAGAGGGATTGGGGTTCAGGAAGACAAGAGGAATTTTACTGGACAGCAGTATCATTAGTGCCAGTGGTTTGGGAATGGTGGGGCCATAGAAGCAGCTTCAATCCTGTGTGAGTATGTATGTATGTATGTATGTGTAGCGCTCAGTCCCGGAGGAGCCGCTGAATTTAACCTCGGGTTAGTCTCACTGCACTAGGGAATAAATATACACTAGCACTGTTAAAGCTGTGGAATTCTCTGCCTGTTGAGGTGGTTGGGTCAGAGTCTGTACAGACTTTTAAAAAACGACTGGATGACTTCCTGCAGACACAGAATATTAAGGGTTATAATATTTAATATGTGGGTAAAAGCTTCTTGATCCAAGGAGAAATCTGACTGCCATTCTGGGGTCAAGAAGGATTTTTTTCCCAGTATGTTGCATATTGGCAAGCATTCAGACTGGGTTTTTTGCCTTCTTTTGGATCAACAGCAGTAGGTTATGTGGGAGAGGCTGAACCCGATGGACGCATGTCTTTTTTCAGCCTATGTAACTATGTAACTATGTAACTGTTGTGGATTTTATAGATTATATACTTTACTGATCCCAATAAAGTGGCATATATAATGTAAACACGGTATATGAACGACAGGACTTCATAATACGGGAAAAACACGAGGCGGCAAAAGGAAAGTTTAACCCCTTTGTTTCTGGAATGTAAGTCCCGCGAAAGTAAGGTCTCAAAAAGGTGTGTGTGTGATCTCAGGTACTCTGGTACTATATTCAACTGGCCAGTGAATGGAATGAGCAAATCTTCGACTAGTCACGTTGGGGCCCTGTAGATTTAAACACTAATGCAGCGTGCTTCGTTAAACTTGGGACTGTGGCATGGAAGGCCTCTCACCCATCCGTTAGACAATCTGTTCCGCTACCCGATCAAGGAGGTCTCTCCGCTGGATTACACTGGAACTCTGTGCCACCGGATCCGCTTCTCCCGCTTGTCTGATCTCCGCAACAAGAACTACGGCCTACCGCCTGCACTCCCAATGGATCATCGCAGTCTCCTTACTCGGGGTCCAAACCGGAACTATGTCTCTGTGCAAAACCTCTCAGCGATATATAGATAGGTCTCCGCCAAGTCACTGTCTCTGATCAGCAGCACCCGTGAGGCAGCGCCTGCTCTCCGGCCTGGTCTCAATCCCTTGCAGTCTCACGTGCGTCTTCTACCTTTCATCGCTCGGCTCACACTGGCTCTCCTTCGAACGAGGCTGCGGATGTCCTTCTCTCTCTCTCCCACCCACTTCCTGTCCCTCCCGCAAAGCACGATGGAATTTGTAGTTCCGTTTGTCCAGTATAGTTCATATTGCGCCTGTCTCCCTCTGGTGGCCAAACCAAGTAAATGCATCAACATAATCTTAAACAGCGCTACATATGTATATATTTTACATATGTAAACCCAACAGACGTGTGTGTGGTGTGTGTGTGTAGAATACACACTGGAGCAGCTTGCAGAATCTAGCAAGATCGAGTCTGGGGGTTCCCACTGAACGGTCGCTCTAAACCAGCGTTTCCCAAACCGGTCCTCCGGACTCTCTGCCTCACCACATTTTCCAGGTATCTGAGGCACAGCACAGGTGATAGGATTTGCTGCTCAGTGATTGCAGGATTCAGTCTGCATTTCCAAGGTGACCCTTAAAATTGGTTGAGGGTCCCGAGGAGAGGTTTGGGAAACACTGCTCTAAACCTTTCCCGGCGGCCGCTCACTGGAACGTGGCCAGCCGCAGGGGCCTGGTAGAATGCTGTTAGAGCATTCTGCAAGCTGCTCCAGCCCCTCGGATGCTGGCAAGCCAGCCCAGTGCTGGCTTCCGGTATCGGGGGCATCTGCACGAGAACCAAGTACTCGTGCAAATGCCAGTATCGGCACCGATACCAGTATCTGTGCATCCAGTCGGAGACAGCTGACAGGCAGGCAGTAACACGGTCCAACATGGGTGGAGAGAGATCGGGAACAGAAAGGTAGATTAGGGTGTCGTCAGCATAGAGGTGATATTAAAGTCCATAGGAAGAGATGAGGTTGCCAAGAGAGGCGGTATAGATCGAGAAGAGTGGAGGACCCAGAACAGAGCCTTGAGGTACCCCAACTGAGAAGGAAGTTTGGGGGGGGGGTTAAGAGGCGCCAGCGAAGGAGACACTAACTTCGCCTGTGTGTTTACATCCCAGAAAATACAGCACACACCACTTTAGTATGGCATTAAAGTTTTTAATAAATTCTGACTTGCGTTTGTGCAATATGTGGTCGTATCTTTTAACTAACTATATTATTTAACTAAATCATGGTATTTCATATTGGCAGGTCCTACTCGATCCCAACCGTGTAACTGCTGGATGAGTTTGACATCTTGTTAATAAATCCCCATTGTATTTCCAGATTTTTACCAGGAGGTGTTAAAAAAACACTATCAGGGTTATTCAAAGAGATTCGAAAAGTCACCGCACGTTCGGTGACTTTTCGTTCTCTTCAATTCGGTTCATTTTGCCGATCCCATTTCGGTGACCCTGCGGTGTATACAGCAAGCACCACATGGTCCCTGAATTGCAGGGAAAGGCTGCCGCAAACCCTCAAAAATGAACCGCAAAACCCAGCGAAAGCACACCGAAAACCCTCAAAAACATCTGGATTAACCTGCCGAAAACCACAGAAAAACCCGAGCAGCAGTCGATCACACGCAGCGAAGCCGCCGGAAACAGCCAACACCGCAGAAGAAGGCAGTGAATAAATTAGGAAAACCGTTTGCATGAATGATTGAAAAGTGAAACGCTGTTTGCAAAGAAACTACTGAGCGAAAATGGCTGAAATTTGCAAATAAGGTCCAGGGAATGATAATAAAAAGGTCTGTTACAGAAAAAATAAGTAAACTTAAAAAAAAAAAAAAAATCGGACTTTTAAAAAAAAATAATAATTAAGAAACCTGCTTAAAATATCCTAAAAAATCTATAAATAAAGAGACTCTTTACTGCAGAATTTTATAATGAACGGTTTATTAGATATTGAATTAAAATGGGAATATTTTTAACATTGAAGCCTATGGGATTCTCCTGAATAAATCTGCCGAATTAAACCACCGAATGGCAGGGCATTAGGGGAACCTTTCACTGCTGGTTTGTGTTCTCTGAATAGCCGAAGCAGTGCTTTTTCATGGGATTTCACTGCCCTCGAACAGGCACCGAGCAGGCACCGTATGAGCAGGCAATTCGGTAGGACTTTCGGAATTGCCTGCTCTCTGGATATCCGAATGGCCAGGAAAGGTCCAATGAATGATAATAAAGAGGACTGTTATAGAAAAAATAAGCAAACTTAAACTTAAAAAAAAAAAGACTTAAAAATAGAAAATTCTGAAAAATGCTTAAAATATCCTAAAAAATCTATAAAGAGACTCTTTACCGCAGAATTTCATAATGAATGGTTTATTAGATATTGGATTAAAACGGGAATATTTTTAACATTGAAGCCTATGGGATTCTCCTGAATAAACTTGCCGAATTAAACCACCGAATGGCAGGGCATTTCGGGAACCTTTCACTGCTGGTTTGTGTTCTCTGAATAGCCGAAGCAGGGCTTTTTCATGGGATTTCACTGCCCTCGAACAGGCACCGTATGTTCAGGCAATTCGCCAGGATTTGGCGAATTGCCTTCTCTCTGGATAGCCGAATTGCCAAGAAAGGTAACCAAATGCTGATTTTCAGCGTTCGGTTACCTATCTCAAGCAATTCGGATCTCTTTGAATTACCCTGTATAGGTATGTCAAGATGGAACGCGCTGCATGTTTTATTTTGGGGTTAACAGATTTTAGCAGCATCCTTATGAAAAATGCATGTTTAGGTTGAGGGCAGCTATTCTGGTTTGGTACATTACATTTTGAGGAGCACCCCTCCCTGTCACAGGTGCCTCATTGCCCGACCTATTCAAACCCTGAACTGTCAGTAGGACCATGCATGTCCCAAGTAAGTGGGTTCATCTATTAAAACCAATCAATATGACCTGCCAAAATGGGGTTGTATCGATGTGGAAGCTTATGCAAAGTATTACCATATCTTAGAATTAAATATCCAATGTATGGGGATTACAGAGCTTGTCTGTGTGTAATTAGATAGTTGTATTTATGCAAATTGGTGGGCAATTATGTGCAGAAGTAATACACATGTGGTGTACGCAAGTGTGGCATTTTGTAAGCATGTGAGAGCTTGCAGCTAATTAGCTAATTAAGCGTGTGTTCATTTATCGGCTGAATGGCTGACGAGGCATGATTTTGTGAGGGGTACAGGCTTAACCTGCTCGTTAGAATCCACGTTAAAGGAAATTTTGCCTGCATTCCGACCTTTTTATCTTCGTTCTTAAAAAGATTAAAACGAAATACAATAAAGACAAAAAAAATGTAATAAATGCAGAGGATTATAATGCAGGAGGCAGACTGCAATTTCCCTTCGTTCCAAAAACTCCAACAAAAAAAGCTGACTGGCTTTTCGGTTGTAACACATTATTATATTTTTAGCAGGGGAAGAAATGCGATCCTGTAATTCTTTCCAAAACCCAGATTTTCCATCGCACACAGTAGTCTTTTCCATACTGGTAAATACCATTTATTTTACATAAAAAAAATAAATGGATTCGATCTTCACTTTTGAATGTAGATTTTTTTCTCTCATTATGCATATATCCTCATTATTAATTGTTATATGCATCATTATTTAAATGGCGCCATCATTTTCTGCAGCTCTTCGTAAAAATGAAATCAAACGACAAGAATGACAAACAGAATTTTGAAAGACAAAAACAAGAGGCGTAGTGGGCCCTGCTCCAGTGAAGACATATGTGCATCCCGTTCTTCCACATATTTAAGATTTTTTATTTTCCATGAAAAAGATAAAAAAAAAAAAACACGAATTTTTTCCTAATGTACATTTATTTTCTGTGCCTCCACAACACTTGGCAGAGATACAAAGCGCTAAATTCCCAGCTACATAAAAATCAAAGAAGCAAAACACTCCTCCACTTTCCAAGTGATACTATTTACTCCAGTATCATTCTTTTTATCTGATGTTTTTCTTAAAACGTAGCATTTCTTAAATTTTTCTTTTTATTCTGGATCTTGATTACATTATTTTTTTCCCCCCCAACTTAAAAGGTTTCAAGAAATATGCCAGAAAAGAACAAACGAAAGGCTATAGGTATAATCTTTACATCAATCTTTTGAAGTGGACCAGGCATGGTACACATGACCTGTCAATCAAGACATTGGCACAGGGGGTCTGAACTGATCGCTGTGCCAAGAAACAGCAGCGGCTACATGACGAGTGGCATGGTGGTTGAGTTAGAATATCACAATCCCAGTTAAAAATATTTATAAAGTGACAACATATTCCGCCGCCCTTTACAATGGGCAGGACAAAACAAAAAACTCGTAAAGTACTTCTACACACTGAGAATGAACTGAAAAGAGCTCCGGTGAGCTTGCAATCTAAGAGGAGTAGGCCAAAATATAGGTGAGGGTAAATTAACATCTAGGGCAGTGGTTCCCAACCGCGGTCCTCAAGTACCCCCAACAGGACAGGTTTTCCAGATATCTGAAGCACAGCACAGGTGATATGATTTGTTGCTCAGTGATTGCAGAATTCAGTCTTTATTTCCCCAAAATGATCCTCAAAACCTGGCCTGTTGGGGGACTTAAGGACAGCGGTTGGGAACCACTGATATAGGGTATGAAAACTAATGGCATGCATGAGGTGTGTGGGAAATCAATGCACAGCATCTAGAAATCTGAGAGAACTCACAATTTACAAAGGAAGGAAGTGGTAGCCCATGGACCTCCAAAACAAAAGGTTCCAGGCAATATCCAAGAGATAGAAGGACTCTAATCCTCAATAGGTTAATGCCGCTTCATCCCACTGAGGGAAAGGTTTCATTACCAATATCGGGCTCTATTATATAGTTGGTGCTTATGTAACGTCTCAATATGTAAATGTTAGAAGTTTAATGTCTGGCATCGATATTTCAATCTTGATGTTCCAGTCAGGTGAAAAAAGTTTTGCGCCTCGCAGCTTAAATGTACTTAAGCATCTCCGATCCGTAACATGGAAACGCAATCATATTATTAGCGTCCCAACAAGAGAGGTATTACACAGTTATGGAGCAATTTACCGTCGTGACGCGCAAGCAATACTTTTACCACCTCCTAGCTGGTGTTACATGATTCAACAAATGCAAAATCATTTAAACACAATCCAAATAAACACCTCTCATCCCGCAGCAAAAACGCTGGCCCGATCTGCTGCTTATTCCTGCCGGAGCAGAGTGAGGCTGGAAAAAGTTCCTAGTCTCCCTCCACAATAACTTTGTGGCACTGCGCGATCTCACCAGAGCGAGGTCGCACAGAGTTTGCAGCCCGGAAGCGCAAGCCTCCATGAGTCCTGAAGCCTATACTTGAGGTGGCGTGGAAGCGCTATTGCAGGTATCAGGAAGGTTAGCGGTGTATTCCGGGCGGGGTGCCGAGATAACACTTTCCCCGGAATAGGACGTTAACATGGAGATGGTAAGGGAAAATCTGCAAGTGCAAATTACCCTGCTTACCGTCACCATGTTAGCGTCAAGAATAGAATAGTGCCCATAGTCTTGTCAAGTCTGATTTAACAACAGTTTACGGTCAATAATAAGGAGGCTCCAGTCATCGAGGAAGCTTTAACGGTAGCCCTATTGACCTCACGGGAGATGGATGCAGGTGAGTAAGATTCAACCTAGCATGGGGTGGGGTGGAGAGATCAGGGTAGAGGTAGAACAGAACCTAGAGGTACACAGAGAGAAGTACCAGAGGGGAAGAGGAGTCAGCAAAGGAGACACTAAAAGATAGGCAAGAGATAAGAGGAGAACCAGGAGAGAACACTGCCACAGAGACAGAGTTGATGGAGAATGAGGAGAAGAAGCAGATGGTCATCTGTCAAAAGCAGCAGAAAGATCAAGCAGAATAGGGGAGCAGTGACGTCTTGATTTAGCAGCAACTAAATCACTATTCACCGTGGTCAGAGTAGTCTCTGCAGAGTGCTGGGGACAAGAGCCAGACTGATGTGGACCAAGTAAAGAGTTTGATTTAAGGAAAGTGGTAAACTGGGTATTGAGCAGACGTTTACAAACTTTGAGGCAAAAGGGAAGTAAAGAGATCTAGTAGTAGTCAAAGAAGTAGGGTCAAAGAGTTGGCTTGTTTAGAAAGGGAGTAATCAATGCATTTTGAAGGCAGAAGGGATGATGCCAGAGGAGAGAGAAAGGTTGGAAAAAGTTAGGTAAAATGAGGGACAATAACTTATTAGACAAATCAAAAGGTGCTCGGGTCAAGAGAACTAGAACTAGTGGTAGGACAGGAAGAAAGGAGAAGTGCAGAAACCTCTTCAGAAACTGGGGAAAAGGCAGACATGAAAGGAAGCAGTGCAAAGGGATGAAAAGTGTGGAGAACGTCAGAGACCGGGAGAAGATTTCTAATATGAGGTTCTTAATCTTGGTAAAATAGTGAAACTGACAACAGTGAAACTGGTAGAGGCTTCTGTGGAAATAGGATGCATCAACTTGTTAAATGTATGAAAAGGCATCAGTGGTCATGAGAGAATGGAGAGAAGTGAAATAAATTGAGCAAGGATAGGAGTCTGTAGGAACAGAATATGAATTTATAATACAAGAAATCGGCTGTACTGAAAGACTTCCTCCAGGTACATTCTGCCATACTGGAGCACTGCTGAAGGTAGTATGTGAATTTAGTTTGCCATGGTTCGTTTGGGCCTACGTGCAAGACGCAAAATGGCAGTAGACAATTCCTCAAGAGAAGTAGAGAGGGCAGAGTTGTGTAGGGGCGGATGGCTATGTCAGGACAGCTGGAAGTCGCTGTACTTTCAAGGTATTAACTTCGATGTCAAAGTGGATTGGGTGTGAAGTGGGTGGCTGGGCAGGAGGCAGGTTACGGTTTAGAAGAGATGGGGAGAGAGGGAGAGAGAAGAGGTATGTTTGATATGTTGGCGTGTATGCAGACTGGATAATATAAAGGTCCAGAACATTGCCAGCAGAAACAAGAGGGTAAAAAGTAACAAGAACTAAACCAGTTGTGGTGGTAGGAACTCTACCCTGTCCTCTTAATTATAATCTACTGTGATGATCGCCTCAACTGATACTCGAGGATAACGCTAGATTTTGGTGACAAAAATTTACCTTAAAATTGGATGGGTCGCGTTATATTCGAGACTTCTGCATCACGTGTAAAAAAAACAAAAGAAAAACAACTTTATTTGCCTCAGGGATCCCAAGTCTCCCGGAAGTTCCGGTAGTCTCCCTGAAGTGAATGTGGGCTCCCTGACGCCCGCAAACACTTCAGGAACTCCCGGGAGAGGTGGGATCCATCATAACCAGAGGGCACACTCTGTTTAAGCCAATCATTCAGCAGCACGCCGGGGGTGTCGTTTTCTGACCTCCAGGGTCCAGCAGGCAGGCTCTTCCACTGCGTCGTCCACCAATAGTCAGCCCCAGCCCATTGTTTCTCCATCCCGATGTCACTGCAGACACGCTGCACGATTCTCCTCACATACTGAAACGGAGAATCGCGCGGCGCCTCTGCAGTGACATCAAGAGCACGTTCGGGGGGGCTGACTATCGGCGGACAAGCCTGGCTGCTGGAGCCGGAGGTCAGAAAACTACACCTCCCAGCGTGCTGGCTATTGGTGAATGATTCACTGTGCTCCGCCTGCCATCTTATCACAAGTAAGAAGAGGGGTGGCCGGCAGCTTCATACTTCGAAACAACTACAATCATTCTAGACCAGAACACCCTGGCCTGAGGGGTAGCCTGTGTTAAGAGAGCCTCGAAGTATTTTAATAGTTTACCGGCACAGTATACTTTTATAATTTTGCTCCTCACATTATATTCGAGTCTTGAGTATTCGCTCATTTCCATAATAAATCTCTATCCATCTCGTTATATTCGGGTCGCGCTATACTTGAGTATCTAAGGGTAGTTTGCTGCCTCCCAGGTGCTCTGTATCTAGGGTGATCATATCGGCATTGTTTAAAGCAGTGTTTCCAGTGTGCTAGCAGAATGCTTGGTTGTGTAGGGAGAGGTATTAGCAGTAGGAAAAGGGAAGTGCTCATGCCACTGTACAGAGCACTGGTGAGACCTCACTTGGAGTACTGTGTGCAGTACTGGAGACCGTATCTCCAGAAGGATATAGACACCTTAGAGAGAGTTCAGAGAAGGGCTACTAAAATGGTGTACGGCTTGAAGGAGAAAAGTTACCAGGAAAGGCTTAAGGATCTTAACATGTATAGCTTGGAAAAAAGACGAGACAGAGGAGATATGATAGAAACATTTAAATACGTAAAGGGAATCCACAAGGTAGAGGAAGGGAGTATATTTAAAAGGAAACAAAGTAGCAAAACAAGAGGACATAGTCTTAGATTAGAGGGGCAAAGGTTTAAAAGTAACATCAGAAAGCATTATTTTACTGAGAGGGTGGTGGATACATGGAACAGCCTTCCAGTTGAAGTGGTAGAGGCCAAAACAGTAATTGAATTTAAGCAGGCATGGGATAGGCATAAGGCTATCCTAAACAAAAGATAAATCCAGGTAAAGTATCCATGTAATTGGGCAGACTAGATGGGCCGACATTTTTCTATGTTTCCCAAACCTGTCATCAGGAGGACCCTCCGCCTTGCCTGGTTTGCCAGATATGTGAAGCACAGCACAGGTGATATGATTTGCTGCTCAGTGATTGCAGGATTCAGTCTACATTTCCCCAAAGTGATCTGCAAAATCTGGCCTGGTTGAGGGTCCTGAGGACAGGTTTGGGAAACACTGGTTTAAAGGGATACATATAATTTATTCATGCTGATCGGCAGTGCATGAAAACGCCACCCCACAGCATGTAGCATCCATAAACTGCAAGAAAAATCTAAAATGAATACCAGGTGACCTGCCCTGATTTCATTCCTGCAGAATATGAATTATACGTGTTTCCTATGTGCTCCCTTCTGCATGAAATAACAATGTGTCCCTTTAAACATGGCCGATATAATTTTACAATCCATATACATACAGTAGTAATCATGTAGGCTTATAGGGTTTCGTGTTTTTTTATGGCTTTTAAAAGAAAGACTCGAGCGTAAGCGTTTAAAGCAGAGCGGAAGGAAATAGAGTATCTACAATTAATACCTGATAAATGAAAACACCAGATCAGATCAAAACTTGGCTTCAGGGTGGTGGACCTTGAGCCAGGAGCACATCCGAGCATTTTCATTTTAGACTTCCTACAAAACACTGGAAATCAATCTGGCCTTTTCAGTTAAACCACAATTTGGAACACCGTTCAAAAGATTTATGGATGTGAAGATTAACTCTCGCTCACAGCAGACCACATATTCTGTAGAAGAGATCAGTTCCACAATTCCTGTGCATAAACCCAAAAACCTTGTAGGAGCAATGTATAGGTGATAACCACATCTTAGTAATTGGAGAAGGTACAAGGAGGTAGAGGTGTTTGCATTTCCCCATCATGCCTGACATAATGTAGTGTCCAAAACATTTTAACACTACTTAGCAGCATCATAAAAGAGATATATATATTCATTAACTTGAAGCCAGTGTGGACAGTCCAGACAAAAATCACTCAATTTATTTATTTTACACCCACACTTTAGTAGCCAGCAACTGGTAAGCAATAAAAAGTACAGGGAGTGTAAACGTACAGGTGGTTGTGGCACAAGCCAAGCAGCACCAAAAGTTGAGGCTTGACCTGGAGCAGCAGCAGAGCCATAATATTTACCAGTGGAGCTGGAAGAGTTGGCCTCTCATTCACAAATGTTGTACCGACATCCACAATTGAGTCACCGGTATGTGAGGAAAACCAGATGCATTCATGAATAAGAATAATTGTACCGTGACACCAGCAGAGGGATTTGCAGTGTGTGTGTAACGCAACGCTCCTACATTCAGCTCATGAAATTAAACAAATAGGCTGTTTAACCCCTTCGCTGCTGAGCCATTTCACCTCTGTGTGCTGAGCTAATTTTTATCGCTTTTGCTCGTCATGTTTAAACGCGATTTGAAGTCACATTTTATTACACAACCCAGACACATTATATATCGTTCTTTCCGGCAGACTCGGCAGATTCAGAATATATCATTATTATATGTATATATGTCATGTCCTGCCTGAAAATTATAACAAAAAAACTAAATAAAATGTGAATTTTTAATCATCCAGCGTTTTTTTTTCCTTCACATTTGATCACACGAGCCTTTGCGGTTATATTTTCTATGGGGTGCGCTTGTTAAAAAAATTTGAAATGGGGACTCGTTATATTTTTTTTGGAGGGAATTACGTGACTTTTAGCAAACGCACCCCATAGAAAAAAATCATTAGTGCAGCATCATTGTTCATATTAAATTGAAATGGGAACAATATTGCTGCATTAATAAACATAACACACAAAAAAAAGCAACACTTTTTTTTATTATTTTAATTATTTTTACTTTTATTAACTTATTCTTACTTTTAAAATGGTCATGTTAGGCATCATTCGAAAGGCCATGCTCTGGCTCATGACCCTCTAGCTGCCACAGTTCTGGAGATATGGGGGTTCCTTATGAACCCCCATATCTCCACCAGGGGATTTCCTTAGGAAATCCCCGGGCAGCTAGGGGTTCCCTGGCTAACTGACGTCATCGCGCCATATGTGATGACATCAGGTGATGAGGGGGGACCCAGAGGTGGAGCCTCCATCCAAAATGGCGGCCCCCACCGGAGCTAGGCCGGATCAAAGCCCGGTGCCTCAGGGGTTAAGTCAGGCACTGCTTAAAAGGGGAGCTTTTCCCCTATTAAGTGGTGCCTGGCTTGTCCCGCTAGGTCCTCCCAATCAGGAGGGAGAAGAATACGAAAGGATCCTCCCCCTCCTTCCAGGCAATCTCCCGGCCTTGCCGGGGGCGGGTTGCCTGAAAATGACGTCATTGTGCACGACTGTCACGTCTCGGCCTTGCCCCCTGGTGGTGAAGGGTTCATGTCTGTTTTTTTTCCTTGTGGTGTGTCTGGCTGTGCTGTCTAGGGCTGATCTGGGGTTCTGTTCTGATCTCCTGGTCTGGGGTCACATGGACCAATCACACGGTCCCACTCCCTATATATTCCCAACAGCACAGAGCCTCATTGACTGTTTGTGGAGTTTCATGGTGGTTCTGTCTGGTTCGTGTTCCCTGTGTTGCTGCAAAGCATTCATGTCCAAGTCTTTTCTGGTTCTGACCTCGGCTTTATTCCTGACTATCCCTTCTGCCCACTCCTGGTACTGTATATTCTGATCTGTTGCCAACCTCTGCCTGTATGATGATTCTTGTAGGTTTCATGTTTTATGTACCTTGTCTGTCTTAGTCTAGTATATATTCAGAGGCCGCTTAATAGGACCTCTTTAGTGTAGTCTGTCTGTTTTGTTGACTGCCCTGCGACCAGCTCAATTCACGGATTGTCAGGCGTGTCTTTGTGTTTCTGAGCGTGTCCCAAGTGGTCTGTCGGTCTTAAAGCCTTCGGAGCTTAGTGGCAATTCAGTTCTGTTTTTTGATGCTCCTCTGGTTTTGGAGAAATCAGTCTGTCCTTGTGTCCAGTCAGTAACTCACCTGCCTTAAGGGCTTCACTCCTTGGTCCTAACCACCACAATGGCCCAAGCAGGGGCTAACCGTTACGACGACGCCATGATGTCATTTGCGTCGGGAGACCTATAAAAGCGATGACTGACTTCCCTGAATTCAGAACGCCGCGGGACCCCGTAGAGAGGTGAATATCTCTTCCAGGCTTCCCGCTAGCAGATGACATATGGGGAACGTCCACTGCATATAGCGGAAGTCAATGAGGATGTTCCCCACACGTCCTCCGCAGCGAAGGGGTTAAAGGGACACAACCACCTACATAAACTGTAACTAGAATATGTGCATTACAAACAAAAGCCCCTTATAAAACACACGCTGCTGTTCTTTTTTCTTTGAAATAATTGCATGTAAAAAATTAAAATAAAGTTACTTTACTGCTGCGGTTTATCTTCTACAGTATTTAACAGTAAGTGAAGTGGAGGAGGGAATATTTAGATAAGGCTATTGTGATTCAGGCTACCTGAGATAAGAGATGACAGTAATCTTAAAATACATCTAATCTACCCCCTGGTGGTGTCCTTTGCATTATGTGGGATGTATTCAAATTAGTGACCAATAGACTCCATTCAAAGGCCAATGCCACACAGTGAGGAACAAGTGATTTGCCCCCCCCACCACAGTATCAGTTTACAACACAAAAGATCACACAACGAATGCACCCAGTGACACATGTATAGTTTAAAATAATTTCTTCTCTACAAGAGAAAAACAAAACACATGTAAGATATCAGCAACATAGAATAAACACGACAAGAACATTTTTTGGTGGTAGCAGATATTTATATATATATATATCTCACACACACATTAACCGCTCTGCGTGGCATAAAATATACTCTTCCTTGTGCCATTCAGCTAAAATGACAATTGAAACGGGGTGTAACACTGGGATTCTGTCCAAAACTCCAGGATCAGAACTTGCCTGTTATTTGGTTCCTTCTCCGTTCCAGAACCACACAGGGACCAGCTTCAACCTTCCAGCCTACCCGACTGGTAGCCCTGGCATCATTTAAATACGTAAAGGGAATACACAAGGTAGAGGAAGGGAGTATATTTAAAAGGAAACAAAGTAGCAAAACAAGAGGACATAGTCTTAGATTAGAGGGGCAAAGGTTTAAAAGTAACATCAGAAAGCATTATTTTACTGAGAGGGTGGTGGATACATGGAACAGCCTTCCAGTTGAAGTGGTAGAGGCCAAAACAGTAATTGAATTTAAGGAAGCATGGGATAGGCATAAGGCTATCCTAAATTAAAGATAAATCCAGGGAAAGTATCCATGTAATTGGGCAGACTAGATGGGCCGAAAGGTTCTCATCTGCCGACATTTTTCTATGTTTCTATCACAGAGAGATGACCCAGAGGAGCAGAGCCCCCATATACAGCAGCCAGACACACACTCCTTGTATCGAGAATCAACGACTCTATATTAATTCCAAGGCTTCCCTTATATTCCCTTTCACCAGTTATTTAAAACACAAAACCAAATTGAATAATCCTATTAAGTAACAGTACAGTACACACTCCTCCCAGACATTGTAAACACAAGCACAATGGCCACACTCTAATCACATCATACACAATCCTATATATCTTTACTGTGAGACAAACATCATCCAGGGAGACAGAGGCTCCGGCTGGGTCCATTAAATGGTGGAGGGGGCTTCTGTCACACAGGGTAAGTAAATTTTACGAGAATAAATGTGATTACTATTAAGTAGGGATGTCCGGATTGCTGGTTTTTGGCTGCCACTCCAATCTAAGTTGCGCAGTAATCAGGATTGGCCGATAGAGTACCGATCCAAAACCGCACGACCTGCAGCTGGACTGGCGCCTCGATCAGTAAAGCGAAACCAGGGTGATCACATAGGCAGCCGGTGTTGTATTAAAAGTTGCACTGAGAAAATCTGCATGCATAGCCTTAGGAAATCTTCGTAATGCCTCCCATACTTCTTCCACAAGGGTTGCATCACCTCCTTCCCAGCACAACTGAATTGGGGGTGTTATAACCCCTGTGTGGGGAGTATGGGTGGCATTATGGAGACTGCAGAGGGCTTGTGCGCAAATTTCACACTGCAGCTTTTAATACAACAACAGGTACGTTTGTGCTCCCCCTGGGAAGACGCCGCAATGAATGCCGAGGCTGCAGGATACAAGCTGGAGTATCAATGCCTGGCAGGCCTTGAACTCAGAGTTCGGATCAACTTGAAAAAGCAGATACCCAATCCCCGAAAGATTACATAATCAGACACCCCCCCCCCTCCCGATCATAAGCACAGGATCAGGACATACCTATTATTAAGTACAATAATGTAACTTGTTATGTCCGTGTACACTTCGGCTCACCATTTACTCTAAAGAGTTGCGTTAAACTTATGCGTTCAGGCAGTCAAAGCTCTAGAACAAGCTTCTTGTAACAAAATTAAGATGGCAAAGGAGCCTACATATTTCCAAAACAAGTCATTCCTCCTCTATAGCATGGAGATCAAAGACCTACAGGCCTCATCGTTATAGTTTCCGGATACAGATTCAGGTGCAGTTTCCCCAGGAAACAGATTCTTGCAAAGATTATAATCACTTGGAGAACACAGAAAAATAAGTTTAAAGTGTTGAATTCGTAGGAGTGGAGAGAATGACTACAGAACAAGGGACTACAAAATCACCATCCTTAAACTGCACCGGTCATATGTACCAAATGGCAGGCTAATGTGACAGGAAATCACTTGGACACAAACTGTAACAGGGAATCACTTCATTTTCCAGTTATCCGTCACTTGCTTCCGTGCAGCATGTTGCAGGGGCGTGAGCTTCCGTGCAGCATGTTGCAGGGGGCGTGAGCTTCCGTGCAGCATGTTGCAGGGGGCGTGAGCTTCCGTGCAGCATGTTGCAGGGGGCGTGAGCTTCCGTGCAGCATGTTGCAGGGGTCGTGAGCTTCCGTGCAGCATGTTGCAGGGGGCGTGAGCTTCCGTGCAGCATGTTGCAGGGGCGTGAGCTTCCGTGCAGCATGTTGCAGGGGCGTGAGCTTCCGTGCAGCATGTTGCAGGGGGCGTGAGCTTCCGTGCAGCATGTTGCAGGGGCGTGAGCTTCCGTGCAGCATGTTGCAGGGGCGTGAGCTTCCGTGCAGCATGTTGCAGGGGGCGTGAGCTTCCGTGCAGCATGTTGCAGGGGGCGTGAGCTTCCGTGCAGCATGTTGCAGGGGGCGTGAGCTTCCGTGCAGCATGTTGCAGGGGGCGTGAGCTTCCGTGCAGCATGTTGCAGGGGGCGTGAGCTTCCGTGCAGCATGTTGCAGGGGTCGTGAGCTTCCGTGCAGCATGTTGCAGGGGTCGTGAGCTTCTGTGCAGCATGTTGCAGGGGGTGTGACAGCTCTGAGGGAAGAGCCGTCCTACAGGCCAGCCCTCCACACGCTTTGTACACTGAATTCACTGCTAGCTGACAGACATGTCCATGCACCAAACGTCACCTGCACAAAGACCCCCAGCTACCTCCGCCCAAAGAGGGGAAAATTATGGCAGCGCCCAATGCTGGATCAGGGCAAGTAAAACATGCAGATCTCAAAGGATAAGAGATCACATTGATTTTTGAAGTGACACAGTCATGCCCAAGACATGTGGGCTTATTTGACAGCGAATTACTCATCACATCAGGACACAGATTTATCAAATTATTCCCTTAAAGGGACACTATGACCAAAAAAAATGAAATGCCCGTATTGGGTTTATCTTATGTTGCTGATCTCTTACATGCGCTTTGTTTTCTCTTATATAGTTAGTTAAGAATATATTTTACACTAGGTGCGTCACTGGGTGCATCCATTGTGTGACCTTTTGTTTTGTAAACTGTGCCCCCCCCCCCCCCCACTATCTTTACATTAGTTGCTCCTTGCTGTGTGACTTCGGCCATATAATGTAGTGATTTGGTCAGTAACCGACTCAAGTCGCTGCATTGTGTGCGATGTGACCCATGCGGTTCATGGTGGAACGCGGATATTCGCTTTTTCAATCTGCCGCATTCCAATAGGAGAGACGTTTTGATTAGAACTCTAACTGGAGAACGCCGGTATGTTCCGGACCACGTAGGTAGGAATGGTGTGAGGACACTTCTTGCCAGAATGGGACGCCGACACCCCCCCAACATGTGAACATTGTTTGGTCGGTTATGGAAATGTATAGGGGGGCGGGGTAATCCCCTTATTGATTTTCAAATTGATTTTCCAACTGATGAAGCCCTGGTTCGGGTGAAACGCGTTTTGGTTTTATTTATGGTGACCAATAAACTCCCCCCTTTTTATAGAAGATTGGGTTGTTTTTGGTTACTTTCTATTTTATTTTACGAAGCAGTTCCATATTGAAATACTGACCTTTTTTCCTGTGTATCTGGATCAAGGAACATTTCCCTGGATTCTGTAAGCCATACTACCATTGTGGGCTAGTGAGTGAGCCACCAAGACACTCACAGGCACGACCATCAAGCCATATGAGGCTCAGAAAAGCGTGAGTAATACCCTGAAGTACGAATATCCATTCTGTGATTTATAGAACTACACGTTTATACGCTTTTCTGTTTTCCTAGAAATTAATATGGCCGCATTCATGTGAATTGGTACGACGATAACAACACTGTGTATTCATTAATGTAAGAATTATGTATATATATTTTTATTGACACGTGAGCGCTGGGCTCCCGTTCTTATCCTTCTATTGTGTGGGATGTATTCATAGGACATCACAGGGGGTGGGGTAGAGTAGAAGTCTTTTAAGCTCCCCGTCTCATCTCATTCAGTTGCCAGCTCTCATCTCAGTTAGCGCGGAAATTACAATAACCTCATCTAAACATTCATTCCTCCACTCCACTTACTGCCAAATACTGTAGAAGATAAACCACAGCAGTAAAGCAAACCTTTGGCACAGATTTTGGTAAGGCCCGTGTCAGACGAACGCAGTTATCACGTCCGTGTTGCCACACAGTTTAACGTCCGTCGTAGCATAGAATCATGATCAATAGAGACCCACACACAAAATATGTGCGCACGAACTGCGAGCACACAACGCACGTGGCAAACGGACGCACGTTAGTCAAGAACGTAAAACAGCTACCACGGATGTGCAGAGTGCGCCACGTCCGCGGAGCGTTCTGTGTGAGTGATGAGATGTCAGACGCAGCGCATTTGCGACGTCCAGCACCTTGGCGCACACAATGGCTTTTCATATCCTTTTCAAATTTGTATCATTTTTTCATATTAATTTTATTTCCCGCAGTTCTTTTTTTTTTTTTTTGACGGATTTAGAAAAATAGACAGTGTGGTGTCTACAGTATCTTCCGTCAGTTCGTCTGTCCGTTATGCACACACGCAGAGTGCGCTCAGACTGCGTTCATCTGACATTAGCCTAAATGTTGCATCATGGGAAAAAATTCAGAAAATGAAAACCGGAGATAAAAAGAAAAAAAAACACTTTTTTTTTTACATGCAATTACTACAAACAAAAAGGAAAATAAAATCTGCAACGCGTGTCTTTGTGCAAGTGGTAGTGTCCCTTTAATATTAGCGATCCCATCCTACGCCCAGTGCGTTAAACTACGGTTTAGCAAATCCCCGTGATGGAAAATCTTTCGACGATATTAGGTGTATTTCAACATGCTATTTACACGGTAAACCTGATTCGGTGCGTGTGTGCATATTTGGGGGTATTAACCCTTGGAATGAAAATTCTGAATTGTGTGGCCCCTCGTCACCAGGAGCATGTAGAGCCAGTAATGCGCTGCAGATCCTGGCGCAGATGTTTCTGTTATTCTAACTGGACGTGTATCATGACAATAGCCTCGGAAAATCCCCCTGATCACAGCACCGCTCTGACTCGCTAAGACTACAGTAAATATCCCATTGCATATTTTGCGAGTTGTTCACTTTCCAGAAAAGGATCAGTCGGTTGGTCCTTGCTGTGCATAAAGTATATGACTTCACCCCCCTGGGAAGAGCGGCTGTAAGATCAAAGAGCGGCGGCAGACTGAGCGAGGCTGCAGACTTCTGCTGAAGCCATCGCATACACTGAGGCAATTGTGCCTCCTCGACCTGAGCTTCAGTGACGCAGACCTGGCAGGAGAGTGGGAAAAAAAAAAAAAGGAAGGGTATATACAGGGCGAAGGTCTCATACAGTATGTTATTTTATCATTTTCTACAGAGCCTTCATCAATGAGAAATAGCTCTGTATTCATTAGAATAAAGAATTGGGCTAAAAAAAATTAAATGTATATTAGATATAAAATAAATAGCTCCAAAACACTTACTGTAATTAAAACAGACCATTTTTGGGTTTCCAAGTGCCTGTGCTCGTTAAGTTACAGCCAATTATGCCGATAGATATGTGCACAGCCACAAATGTTTGCTCGGTGTGGAACACATCAGCCAAAATTCCGAACTCTGAAATAATCAGATGATTCACTAATTTGGAAACATCGGAGGCGTCCGATAGATTTGGATGTTTCCAATATTCAGACTATGTTATTGCAGTATACAATAATGAACACTGCACAAAACAGTTTCTTTTTGTTTTAGGGTTAGGGTTCTGTATGAGGGTTTCACATGGTTAGCATTTGGGAGTTTGCATTGCACGTGTGTGCGATTGTTTTCTGTCACCGAGTCGATCACATTATATTCGCATGGATTCATAAAGATTTTATCCTGATGTGATTTGGTTTGCTGACCACTGATTCGGAAATTTGTAGGCTTCCGAATAAACGATTATTCATCCGAACCAAATCACACAACTCTATCGAGTGGGCCTTTTATTATTTCTTAAAAAGGGTTTATTTTTTTAAATCCAAAAGAATTATTCAGAGAGCACCGAAATTTCAGTGCTCTCTCCTTAGGTGACCTCAATTCGCCGTCAGATCTGCCAAACGCAGTCAACGACCTGCCGCCTAGCAGGGGGTTTAAACCCCCCCACCCACAAATTTTAAAAGGGGTTTCAGACGAAAATAATGCATGAAAATGCCTGGAAATAATAAAAAGGTCGGTTACAGAATGAATGACAAAAAAATAAAAAATAAAATAGGAATTAGAAATTTCGCCAAAAAAAAAAAATCTTGCAAAAAGCCACTTTTTGCTGCAAATGAAACTGTAAATAAACTGTTGAATAAAAAATAAAGACAGGGAAGATTTTTACATTGAAACCCATGGGATTCGTCTGTTTAAACCTGGGGGAAAAAAATGGAAGCCCCTGAAAATCTGATAATTTGCCAACTTTTCACAGCTGTTCAGCGTTCTCTGAGTAGATTAATTTAGACTTCAGGCTTACAGCTTTTACAGTCAACTCTGCCCAAACCCAGAGGAGCAAAGCAGACTAATATAACGGAATCAATAGAACAGAGTATGAAGTCCTTAAAGATGGCAAGGATTCTATGGCTTTGAAGTAATCCATTTATGGGGTCTCTCAAGTGGCTCGTGAAAGACATTTCTGGGACTTCCGAATATTGGAGGACAAATCGAACCCCATGCATTCAAGCTTGTGAATATTCATGCCATCACCTGTGTTTGTAGTAATTGAAGGTTTTCCAAATGTGTAAGTGTTTCATACACATTGAGTTGGGAGGTTCTCGATATCCGTCATATTGTAGGATTATGATCAGGTTTATTTTTAGGGTTAACCTTAACCCAACAGATTTCGCTTCATTTTTCAACATAATCTTTATTACAATTCTATCATGCTCACTTCATTTTTCGGGCAATGGTGGCTGGACTGAGGGTCATAGGCTACACCAGATACAGACTGATACCACTTTGCTCAGGGATTCATTCCATTTCTGTTCATATGTCCGTGACGCCTGTCCAGCTTGTGTCTCGGAATCTTTTTATGCCGATACAACTATTTACATATGTTAAGAATACTGAAAATAAAACCAACTGGAATCGAGAGTACGGTTTTTCTTTTTGCAGAGCCGATTTCCTGTCTCGACACCCATCATCAGCCATGTGTTTAGTCCATTCACGGTCTTTAACTGTATGCTTTGCCATTTTGCTCCCGATCCAAATAAACTCCACTTGTCCACTGTAAAATTATAGTGTGCAATCTTTTGGGAAAGCCACATTGGATGTAATGAGATATCCCTATCCGACGGGACAGAATCTGTCATTTAGACAAGCAGGTGGCTCCTGTTCCCGAGAGGGATGAGCAGAACTGAACAGCCTATTTCGGATTTTTGATCCCAAAGACTGAGCAGGAATAGCAGCTGGAAAAACTCGTTGACAAAGGGAATCGAGTACGGTGGATTTTCCCACATGCATGAAAATGCACTAGTCCATACCACATATAAGCCTCAGGGTGCCAAGTATGTGAAGGTCAAATCACACCATCAATGAGGTCTCAATCTGTCTGGCTGCCTCTACCATGTGCTAGAACACTGAAGAATACACTTAATTACAAAGACATTTAGACCCAAAAGAAGAACATGCAATATTTTAGGAGACCATTACAATACAATATCTCCTCCTTTACATACAAAGGCAAATTGAGTCTTCCCAGCCTGGAGAAAGTCATCCTCACCAGAGGACCGTCCAAGGACATCATGACAATACATGGTGACATCACCAAAACCCTTATGCAGTGCCGATTAGGATATGGAATTGGGGCTGAAGGGGCATGAAACCCCATTGAGGGATGGGACAAAGAATTGGCTATGGTGGTTAAGCTTCTACCTTAAGTCCTAGAACCCCCGAATAGGGGCAGTCCCACAGCAAGGTCTAACCTGCAGGACATCGGCTACAATTCTCCAAGTCGATGCAGCAAAGCAACGACACGTGGGAGACGTCCTACGCATATACTAAATATTTCTTTGGACTTTCTTTTTTCACATATTTATTTTCTGTGTTAATCTGTATATTTGTGTTCTGTTTTTTTATATCTTGCATTTTATTACTTTGTATTTCTGTAACGACTGTAACTATTCAATGTTCTTGAACCCAGGACATACTTGAAAAAGAGAGAAATCTCAATGTATCCTTCCTGGTAAAATACTTTATAAACAAATGCCATGGACTCGCCCCGTGATTAATTTTAAAATAAATACATAAAATACATAAATACAACAAATGCAGGAGGATGCACCTCCACCCCTCCTCCCAGAAACAGAAAATAAAAAAAGAGGAAGACACAAAATTTGGAAATATTTGACCATCAAGACCTATCCTATGTTGTGGCCTTGGCTTTACAAAAAAAATCGTATTTAGTGAGCTGCAAAATTGTCGATATATTAACCCAATGTAAATACAAAACATGTTTAATATAATGCGAGGAATAATTCTCCCACTGTGGGTTCTAGCAAGGGTAAGCGACTTCAGGAAAGCAAGGCGTAGTTTACGTTCTAATAAATATCTCT
Source organism: Leptobrachium leishanense (assembly GCA_009667805.1). Classification (NCBI taxonomy): domain Eukaryota; kingdom Metazoa; phylum Chordata; class Amphibia; order Anura; family Megophryidae; genus Leptobrachium; species Leptobrachium leishanense. The sequence goes on along the minus strand of CM019066.1, from coordinate 80,875,638 downwards.
GCCTTGCTCGATAAAATGACACATGGCTGTTTTATGACCCGATCATTTTCCCCACTTTCAGAAATACTTGAAAGTTAGAATCGTGCTTTTAAAACTTCTAAGAATTAAGGTTACTATGGCAGATCGCATGCGAACCATTGGCTGCAAGTCTGCAGGGGAGCACGTGGGAGTGCACGCTAAATAGAAAACAGATCAGCTGAAGGACGTCTGAGTTAGATTATATCGAGCGCCACAAGAGCCGCACTGGGACTGTAAATACGAGGCTGAGAAGTGGCATTATGTCACGGATTCCAAAACATTAAAATAAAAATATGCATTTTCCATTTATACAGCTCACTCTGTGGGCAAATAAATGTCCGTAGAACAGGATTCGGTGATGCCAAATAAGCAAACACGCTATTCAAACAATATAACGAGTGTTTCCAGTTTGCCATTTTCCCCAGTTTAAGGATTTTGGCCTGATTTTTCCTGTTCTGCCAATTCCAGCTTTATTGCCGTGATATCTTCTTTTTATCCTTTAGCTTTGCAGTTGTTCTGGGTCATGCTTTCATTACTCCTCCACCAGCCAATAAATGGCTATTCTAGTCCATGTCTTCATAGAGCAAGCCATTTATAGGTTTGAATATCCACTTAAATACCTGCCGATTTGGTCAGCATTTGGAGGGCAGATTTTTTTTTACTCTGACTCACAGACTCCATCCTTAAAGTGATACTCTTCGGTTAAACCGGGAAGGGGGGCTTTAACATTAACCCCTCCTGACCCCCTCCCATTTACTGCTTTAGATCATTTTAAGACTTTCCTGGATTCCCGATCTGGGCTTCCTGTACAATCCTCCAGGTGTGACATGTTGCCAGCTTCCTGCAAGCTGCAACATGTCATGTGACTGCAGGAGGGGCGGCTGGATGCTCCAGCTAAAGATTCAGCCAATCTAATGGCTGTCCATGCAAAGTGCGATCGCTGAATCTCCAGTCAGTGCTCGCTGATCTGAACCTCTGGGGAGGAGCCAAGCTGCTGCACTAAAGGCTCAAATCAGTCCCCACACCCCACCAGACCCCCAGGAAGGGGAAAGAGGACCAAAGGCAATGTCAAAATCATCCTTTTACCTTTCCACACTGTGTCCTCTTATTCTATCCTTTTTGTATGATTTTTTTGATACGAGCACAACAGGTGATCCCAGGCACAAACAAGCCATTAATGCTCTTGTTCACCTCCAACCCAACTCCTCTAGATTGCAAGCTCATCTGAACAGATTTTGCTGCCTTCTGCAAAATGGGGACGAGATAATTTGGGAATCTTTTAAAACAAATTTTGGGTCATATGTTTTGTTTGCAGAAATCACTTAACTCTAACGTTCAAAAGTTGCAAATTTCCTGAAAGTGAGAATAATGAACGACATTGGAATCACTCAATTCTCAATTTTTTTAGCTTCCACTACAATGTACAGGAAGCGCAAACTTACTGTAACCTGCCATGAAAAGCGAGCCGCACAGAGGCCTGAGGCTTGGCTGGAAAAGCAGGGGAGCCACTGGCTTTACTGGTGGGGCCGTTAAGGAATGGAAAGAGAGATTTTTGCTGCCGACTTAAATACGGCTACACAAAATCTCCAAAACCTGTATCATCTTTCCACCTGTGTAACCCTTACGGTCTGTAAATTCCATGATAAAGGTCCATTTTCCAGTTTTGTCCAACGGTACGAGTTGGAATATATGCCGAATCGAGCAGCCTCACCATCTGTGCATCATCTCAGAGCAACAAGAGAACAGGAGATGGAAAAACATCTGGAAGCTTAGAAAACAAGTGCATAGGAAACGGGTGAGGTATTGTCTGCCCGGCTTCTTTCTAATGGGGCACAGCGTTCAGATTACTGAATGCATATAGAATTTTATTTCTTGCTTTCTGCATGGTTTTAATCACAACATTCAGGTTTCTGTGCACCTCCATTACACCTAGAGTAAACAGTGACATCACTGGTGTGACATTGGTGTTGTATAAATGTATGAAGGGCATCAGAGACAAATCTATTAGGCCCCATTTCTAATTCTTTGTATGATTAAGGCCATTGGGCCAAAACATCACGTCTAGTGGGGTTGCTTTCCCCCTGAATACATTTTCTCCTGCACTAACTCCAGCTTGAAGCCCTGCTTTTTCTTTCTTCCAAATCTATATGAATTCTGGGGTTTCCCAGAGAAGGGCCTGGCTTTGGCTTCCAGCCCGCAAAAATCAAGACCGCTTGGCTTTCAAACACTAAGCAAGTAATGTTGACATCACAGAAATGTGTGGATCCTTCCTGCAGTGTCGATATCAAGGTCTAGAATTACAAAGGTTCCAGGACTCCGTGGGGTCCCCCCCGTAGACACTGTGGGACACTGCCATAGGAGGGAGGTCATCCCCCAGAGCCTCTGAATTTTCATCACCCTACACATCAATGCTACTCAAGTGGTCCCAGATAGCAGAGAAGAGGTCAAAAAGCGGAATCAAGAGAACCATTCAACAAACCAAAACACAATCCACATTAATCGGACTTCATTAATTGAAAACACAAAACTACAAATTGTTTTTGGAAAAAGAGCAGAAGCCCCCCCCCCGTCTGCACTGTGAAGGATTACTCAATGTGAGACTCCTGCCACCATGATCACATAAGTTCATTTAAGTGGTCATGGTGGCAGAAGACTTCCTCTCTCTTTTCGCCTTCCTGTCCCTAGCCGATGTGATGCCTTTTCAGGTCTGAGGGCTTACATTCTCCTTGAAGATGTCAATCGGCAGGTGTGTGTGTGTGTGTGTGTGTGTGTGTGTGTGTGTGTGTGTGTGTGTGTGTGTGTGTGTGTGTGTGTGTGTGTGTCAAAGGTGTTCGAAAAACATTCCTTAAAAATGGCCCTGGAGGAAAAGGGAAGTGCGCCAAATCGGATGTCTAGGGGTCACTTTTGTACTTTTTTGGTTTTTGATTGCTCCTGAAAAACACTTCCAAAACATGACACCAGGCATAGTTTTAAGGAGCGGCTTTCCTCTGTCTTCCTGACTTTAGAGCAGGAAGACTCATACATCAATGAGCATAGCTTGAAGAAGAGTGGGCGAGTTGAACAAGCGGTCAATAGGACCATGAAACGTGACTCAATGCTTCTGCATACGATTAGCTTTATGAGACAAGCACCGTGCTCACCAATCACCGAGCTCTTTTCTTCCCTCCTCAAAAGTAAAGTTTGCCTTCAGTACAAAAGTAGAAAAAATACAAGAGTTAATGTGTAAATAGTTCAACAAAAATCAATCTGTAATTGTGTCTTAGATTAAGATCAGAACACATATTAGGAGTAATCATAAAAAAAGTTGAAGAGGTGGAATGCCAACTGGGTCAAACATTTTCTAGCAGCTGTATATGTGGTTGAATACACAATGTTGTGTACAGTCAATTTAAATTTCTGAAACAACCTACTATAAATGGCATGGCCCCCCCCCCCGATACTATCCTGTCAGGTTTATGCGGCATCATTATCCTGATGTTAAGCTCCTTACCTCCTCCGTTACAGTCTACAGGCATGTTGGATTCCAAGAGGTGATGCCGATTAAGGCCCGTGTCAGACGAGCGCACTGATCACGTCCGTGTTGCCGCACATTTGTACATCCATTATAGCATATAATTATGACCAATGGAGCCCCACACACGAAGTACCGCCGCACAGAACTGCGGTCGCACAACAGACGCAAGAACGTAAATCCGCTAGAATGCACAGAATGCGTTAGTCTGACCCTAGCCTTCGACACGCTTCATTCCTGCTCCCACCGACAAACCTTGTGATGTGAAACATTATTACCTAACTAAAATTTATACAGACCCCTCTCGTGACATACAGGCCAAATGTTCAGACCTTGTTCTGGTGGCAAACTAAAAAGGATGCAGAGATCGACACACGAGTGTCCTTTCAAAAACCCTGCTCTAGTCAGTGAATGCCTTGTGTTTTCTGCTTTGCGTATACTCTATTCCCCCGATTGACGGTGTTTCCCCATTCTATGATGCTGACCTTGGCCTGGTCTCTTGCTCTTCAGATTGTTCCTTGACCCAGCTTGTCTTATGTAGTTGTGCATCTCCGTACTCCAGACCTCGACTAGTCTGGCCGTTTGTCTCAGTGTGTCATCCTGATTATTGTAAGGAAAGGTACAATACTATTAGGGTTTTAGGGCTCAGGTTCTACATATTCATTCCACCCTTTCATTGTGCACTTATCTTAAAGGGACACTCTACTCAGCAGGATAGGTAGGATGTGTAGAGCCCCCCCCCCCGGCTTTACCGAGGAGATTCCTCAAACCCACCCAGTGTCACCAGCAGCTGGGAATTTTGAAGTTCTCAGCTGCTGGTCACCAGGTCGCGATTGGTCTCAGAGGCAGCTGATCGATCTTCACCCGTGCACAGCTCCGATCCATTGTTCTGACCAGGTGCTACGAAATCGAGTACATAAAGTATACTACTCCCGTTGCGCTGCGCTATTTGCGGGTCCTATGGTATGCAAGTTGCTTGGGAGGGCAAATTGCATTGGAAAGCTTCACCAGCCTCTGCCCAATTATTTACGGGCAAAAAAAGGAAACTTAACAGAGTGTACCTTTAAAATCAACTTCTAATATCCTCTAGGTTTAAATGTGAAATCATGCCCCTCTCCTCAGTTTCCCTTGCATCTTTTTATTGAACACGTCTCAAGTAATTATCCGCAGAAACACAACAATCACCTCTTTTCCACAGGCTCGGTCACATACACCGCTAATCCGTATCTTGGTTATCCCTCAAGAATGAGAACATCTTAGCAAAATCATTTAGCTCTCAAAAGTCTATCTTCTCCACAATATGTACTTTTAAGACATTCCTTCCAGTTCTCAGAGATTTGCGACTTGTCATTTTTAATTGGGACCCGCTCGGTGGTTGTCACTAATCCGCCACTTTCGATTACTTTCAGTATTAAATCCTGTCATTTTCCAAATTAACTTCTCAGTATCTCTTGCTCTTTTCCAATCGAGTGCCGCAGCATCAACTCAAGTATCACCTTCTTCTGTCAGTCCCCCTGCCCCAACACTGACCAATGTCAAACATTTTGGAATTTTACACCAAAACCGCACTGGGGAACACTACAATTCACCTATACTTACATACTAGATTTTTGTGTCAGTCTTAAAATTTATCAACGATAAACTGGAGCAGGCACTTAACCTCCTCATCAGAATGTTTTACTGGTGACACATCAACCACAGCACCGTTTCGGCCAAAAGCATTTTTACAAGCTGTACATACAAGATTCGTCAACAGTACATGAATTACGCGGTTGCGAATTCTAGATCTTGACAGGCACTCATTTCTCGGGAACCTTCCCTATAATCACTTTATAACCAGTTTGAAGCTCCAATATCGCATGGCTTCTGGACCTTAGGCAGGTGCTAGGGGAGCCATGGTCCACGGAACAAAAAGTGACAATATATGTTAATATTACACATACATCATCCTCTAGTGCAGTGGTTCCCAACCATGGACCTCAAGTTCCCCCAACAGGCCAGATTTTAAGGATTACCTTGAGGAAATGCAGACTGAATCCTGCAATCACTGAGCAGCAAATCATATCCGCTGTGCTGTGCTTCACATATCTGCAAACCTGGCCTGTGAGGGGTACTCGAGGACCGCGGTTGGGAACCACTGCATTATATTTTAGAAACCGTTTTTAAAATTATTTTACGGGAGCCATATGCCATAGGAGTTGATCCATAAAGGGATAAAAGGGACCAGTGTTGGAAATATTTTATTTTACCCCATATACTTTTAAAGATCCCTTGAATTTCTGTTGGGTTAACATCTGATTGGCAGGTTTTTCCCAGGAGACTTGCTCCAAAGAATGAGTGCGGGGCAGAGGCATCTTGAGGTGATCTCATACTTGTTGAGTCTAGGAGTTGGACCATCTGGCCCTTGACCACACGTTAACTGCTCCTCTGGATAACTTGCACTTGATCGTATAAACATTTCCCTCGGCAGCGCAACACTAAACTCTTTCAGCTGTTGTGTGGGGGGAAAAAAAAAAAACATGTCCTCAGCATCCAGTATCCCCAGTTTCCATGGCTATACGCAGCTTGCATAATCTGAACGTCAGGGTCTGAGGTCAACTCCGATGTCATGTTATAAAATGCATTCAAAGAACGGAGGGTACAGTCTACCTACTAGTCACATTGGAGAGGTTATGGACCCCAATATAAAACAAGTCACAGAAAATCAGAGTTATATATTATAGGAATATTTCTTTCTATAGGTTTATGATAGAGGGGAAGAGGAAGTTACACGAATATGAAAACAAAAATTTATTTTAAGAAGGTAGCAGGACCGGAAACACTCTTTAACTGGGTGGGTTGTGACAATGCCTTGATAATCCGGAATTGATCGGCTATAAAGGCTCACAAAACCACTGTTGGGCCAGTCGAAATCTATGTTGTGTCAGGGTGTTTTTGAGAGCGGAAGGAATATCCGAGAGAGTGTGGCCACTTCGCTGAGCCCTCAGCGCTCCAAAGCTCGATCCTCCAACAGAGGATCACGCTTTGTAGCCCCGTCCTACGTCCGCCTTAGTTTTTTGACAGGGAGGCTAAAATCACGTCCTGTGTAGAGGGTGCAAATAGTGCGCATACTACACCGTGTGGCTCTCCCCATCCGAGCCGTCACAAAGTTGCGACGTATGCAGGGAGGTGCGGTCACACGGACGCATTCAATGTGCCTGTGTGGCCACAACCTTACCTGTACTGCCATAGGATTTGGCCCATAAACGGATAAAAGGGACCAGCTTAAGTCTACCCAGTCCATGGTAATTCCCAGGCACCTAGCATTTGTCCAATTAGAACCATGCGTTTATGTCAATCACTCAATAACTCAACCCCTCCCTACATGTCTTCGTTACTCTGCAAGCACGTCCCATCTAGACAACTCCGGTCATCAGGCGATCTCCACCTGTCATCCGTCTACATGTGCATGGCCAACTCTCACCTCCAAGACTTCTCAAGGGCAGCACCGGGTCTGTGGAATGACTTGCCTTGCCCTATCAAACTCTCCCCTGATCTTCAGGCCTTCAAGAAATCCCTCAAAACCCATCTCTTCAGATTAGCGTACCACATCACTGATGCAACTCATCCCTCTGCTCACACATGATTGAAGCTGCTTCTATGGCCCCACCATTCCCAAACCACTGACACTAATGATCCTGCCGTCTAGTAAAATTCCTCTCGTCTTCCTCAACCCCAATCCCTCTAGATTGTAAACTCCTATGAGCAGGGCCCACTCCACCTCTTGTTTCCACCTTATGTCCGTTTATCTGTATCTTGTTCCCTTTCGTTATTGTAAAGCGCTGCGGAAACTGTTGGCGCTATATAAAAGGATGATAAAAATAATAATTTCATACATTTAGCAGGTTATTTGTATTTAAAAAGCAAGTCTGCACATTTCTTTGCCTGACCTCAACATGTGCTTGAAAACACAGCCACATCCTTGCATCCAAGATGACAAAAATCAACTCAATCATCTCAAAAGTAAAAAAATTCACAAGTCATCGCATGGAATTGCCAAAACAGAAGTTGGCACAAGGACCGTCCTGATAAATAAAGTGAATGCATTTCGATATGGATGGAAACAGGAACAACTCACTAAAAAGGTAAATAATAATGGGCTCAATTCACAGGTTGGAGAAAAGGAGGGGGATCCTAGTGGCGCAGTCCCTTCTGAGGGTAATTTGAGAGGAATAGTAAGGATTCCTATTAGTTCAGAAGCAGCGTGGTCTGAATGACCGTTCTAAAGTGCTGGTTAGAGGGCGGGGCTATAGGCAAGGTGCAGACAAGCTGTGAAGCTGTGAGCAGGTTATACAATAGCAGCCTTCCTAGATCAGGGAAACATTCAAATGCATACAAAGTGCAAAACGTGCGTACAAAAAATGCATGTAAAGTGCAATATGCGAATTGTGAACAAAAACACAATGTGAAAGAGTGTACAATTGCAAAGTAAAATAGGGTACAATTGACCAAGTGAACAGTAGATGCCCTGGTGGCTCAAATGTGCGTACAGATGTAAAAAAATATGGGCTTAAATGTACATAGGAAGGTTATTCAAAATATTAAAAAGGGGGGGGGGAAAGTCTTGTTTCTATTGTCCGTAATGGATAAAGGTAAAGTAGAAAAAATTCGGACCGTATATTGCGGTGAAGGCAAGAGATAGCCCGTTCTGATCTCTATTGAAGGGATCTAGTAGTTCCAGGTGCAGTCCTGAAGCGCAGTCTTTGCCGTGGTCCTATACAGGCTCCCAATCTCCCAAAAAATGGGAAAAGAAGGAGGGTAAAGAGGAAAGAAAGAGTATATAGTGCAATTATGCTTAATAAATAGTAGGTGCCCAAATGACAAAGGGACACTTACAGTGTCCAGAGCCTCTTCTACCGGCTCTGGTGTGAAATGCCTAGGGCCTGGTCAAGGGTGGCCTCTGCCCTTCTTTACAGGTGCGGGGTGGTCTTCACAGTGGCTATGGGGCAGCCTTCGTCTTTCTTCTGACGATTTAGTTGTTGCCTCCAATACAAAGGGAAGACATCTCCATAGCGCAATGAGTTTAATTATTAAGTGAGGTATATAATAGTCAAGGACAAACTCACCAATGCTGGAGCCATAAATCCAGGCTCAACTTGTAGGCCTATGGTACTTCTATGGTGGGTACCTGCACCTCTTTCAACAGCAGCGCAGCTTCCATGCAGGCAGAGAAACAGAGGGGGGGGGGAAGGGAGAGATCAAGCATAAAAAATGCAAAATAAAATAAAGGATTCCTCAATGGATGTAGATGATTAGAAAAAAGGGTTTATTAATTAAAAGGAGTATCACAGATACGCGTTTCGGCTATTAAATATAGCCTTCATCAGTCTGTGTGGAGAAAACAGTCTCAGAAAATGGGACTGTTTTCTCCACACAGACTGATGAAGGCTATATTTAATAGCCGAAACGCGTATCTGTGATACTCCTTTTAATTAATAAACCCTTTTTTCTAATCATCTACATCCATTGAGGAATCCTTTATTTTATTCTGCATTTTTTATGCTTGATCTCTCCCTTCCCCCCCCCTCTGTTTCTCTGCCTGCATGGAAGCTGCGCTGCTGTTGAAAGAGGTGCAGGTACCCACCATAGAAGTACCATAGGCCTACAAGTTGAGCCTGGATTTATGGCTCCAGCATTGGTGAGTTTGTCCTTGACTATTATATACCTCACTTAATAATTAAACTCATTGCGCTATGGAGATGTCTTCCCTTTGTATTGGAGGCAACAACTAAATCGTCAGAAGAAAGACGAAGGCTGCCCCATAGCCACTGTGAAGACCACCCCGCACCTGTAAAGAAGGGCAGAGGCCACCCTTGACCAGGCCCTAGGCATTTCACACCAGAGCCGGTAGAAGAGGCTCTGGACACTGTAAGTGTCCCTTTGTCATTTGGGCACCTACTATTTATTAAGCATAATTGCACTATATACTCTTTCTTTCCTCTTTACCCTCCTTCTTTTCCCATTTTTTGGGAGATTGGGAGCCTGTATAGGACCACGGCAAAGACTGCGCTTCAGGACTGCACCTGGAACTACTAGATCCCTTCAATAGAGATCAGAACGGGCTATCTCTTGCCTTCACCGCAATATACGGTCCGAATTTTTTCTACTTTACCTTTATCCATTACGGACAATAGAAACAAGACTTCCCCCCCCCCCTTTTTAATATTTTGAATAACCTTCCTATGTACATTTAACCCCAAATTTTTACATCTGTACGCACATTTGAGCCACCAGGGCATCTACTGTTCACTTGGTCAATTGTACCCTATTTTATTTTGCAATTGTACACTCTTTCACATTGTGTTTTTGTTCACAATTCGCATATTGCACTTTACATGCATTTTTGTACGCACGTTTTGCACTTTGTATGCATTTGAATGTTTCCCTGATCTAGGAAGGCTGCTATTGTATAACCTGCTCACAGCTTCACAGCTTGTCTGCACCTTGCCTATAGCCCCGCCCTCTAACCAGCACTTTAGAACGGTCATTCAGACCACGCTGCTTCTGAACTAATAGGAATCCTTACTATTCCTCTCAAATTACCCTCAGAAGGGACTGCGCCACTAGGATCCCCCTCCTTTTCTCTGCTCTATCACTGACACATTTCTGTCGAGGTTTTGTGTTGTAATCCCTGTTGGCCGCATAACATAATATATCCACATTTAATTAGCGCCTCCATTGCATTCTCTCTTTACTCAATTCACAGGTTGGTGTAAACTTCCCAGAGCCGTTACAGTCTATGGAGTTGTTACAACAGCTCTGGTTAATTAACACGAACCTTAGCATAGTGCCCGTTGTATATACAAATTCTCAACACAACACTCTTCACTTCCATCAAGTATACTTTACGTCGAGGCACTAGCTGGTGGTTTTGAAGTTTAAGTATCCGCAATATGATCCGATTCTAGGATTTCATTTACGGAAAAATTAATTTGCAAATGGGATCCAGAACATACAGATAAAGTTTCTACACATCGGACGTGACAGCCGACGTGTTGACATTATTTGAAATGATTGTAGGTCTGCTTTTCCTTCACAGAAACACTGAGCCCAACTATAATGGAAATGTTGTAGCCTAGTTTGGACAGAAGAAGCCCCCGGCACGTCAAACAGTGTTTACCTATAGTGAAAATACAGGGGTGTTTATTGTGTGGGTAATAAAAAGTGATTTTCCATAACACCGCTGAGTCTTGCCAGAGGCTTTATGGAAAATCTCTTTGCAGTGAAGGGGTTAAAGAGCTGAAATGATTAGCCTTTAAACATCTGCTACACTTACCATCTCAACCCCAACCACCCATCATCTCGAGCAATCTCACAAGGAATCGCAATGTTTTATCTGTACTATATATAACAATCGGGATCCTGAAGCTTTTGTCAAACAGTTATAGTTGCCATAATGAGGCGACTTATGGGGGGGGGGGTTGAGGTTAAACGCAAATATAGGATGGGATATTACAGTCTTATGCAGCTACGAACACTTTATTTACGTTTATATCTGACAGACAGGTTAATCCACGGGAAATATGCGGACGCAGAGATTTCTCCATGACACGTCAAAAGATGCTATTGTGGTCCGGGTTCACATTGAGCTATAGTCATGTGCGCATAGCTGGCATAGTGCGATAAAGACGCGCAGGGTAAATCCTCATGTATTGCCCATATAAGATACTCATCCTTTTAGATCGTTAATACCATTACAGAGAGTGCCAACTTACTCGACCAATCAGCTGGCAGGTATTAAAATCTGTATTTCTGTTTAAAAAAAGAAAAATCTCTGTGACGTAGCCACCGGGAGGACCTTGTTCTTCAAATTATGGACTGCACAAAGGTGAATTCAAGCCATTATCAGGCAGCATTGAGCTTCGTTCTGTGGCCAGACGCAAATAAAGCACCTACTCCGAAATACGGACAGTAAAATGGAGACAGGTCTGCAAACCGGACCCCTAACAGGCCAGGTTTGCAGGTACCTGAAGCGCAGCACAGGTGATATGATTTGCTGCTCAGTGATTGCAGGATTCAGTCTGCATTTCCCCAAGGTGATCTGCAAAATCTGGCCTGGTTGAGGGTCCCGAGGACAGGTTTGGGAAACACTGGTTTACAATCTGGTCCTAAACAGATACAGTTACGTATCCTGATTCTAAATGCATGGGCGGAAAAGGGTTTTTGTATTTTTTCATATTTTGGAATGTTTGCATATAAAAATGAGGAATCGTGGGGTTAGAACCCAAGTCTAAATCAAGAAATTCCTTTGGGTTTCATTAATTCCTTATACACATAGTCTCAAGGGCATTTTACACCATTTTTGATATTATTTATATAATACAGCTTATATATTTTATTCCTACATCCCACCTGCGACATCATGAAGAGGTTTGTGGATTTTTCAGGTAAGGGATACTCAATCTTTATTAGTATCACTGGCTGAAATAGTGTCAGCCAGACCCGATATATACAGTCATGGCCGAAATTGTTGGCACCCCAGACATTTTTCCAGAAAATCAAGTATTTCTCACAGAAAAGTATTGCAGTAAGACATGTTTTGCTATACACATGTTTATTCCCTTTGTGTGTATTGGAACAAAACAAAAAATGGAGGAAAAAAAGCAAATTGGACAGAATGTCACACAAAACTTCAAAAATGGGCTGGACAAAATTCTTGGCACCTTAACTTAATATTTGGTTGCACACCCTTTGGAAAAAATAACTGAAATCAGTCGCTTCCTATAACCATCAATAAGCTTCTTACACCTCTCACCCGGAATTTTGGACCACTCTTTCTTTGCAAACTGCTCCAGGTCTCTTATTGGAAGGGCGCCTTTTCCCAACAGCAATTTTAAGATCTCTCCACAGGTGTTCAATGGGATTTAGATCTGGACTCATTACTGGCCACTTCAGAACTCTCCAGCGCTTTGTTGTCATCCATTTCTGGGTGCTTTTTGATGTATAACAAAAAAATTGTGGGGAACGGACACTAGAGCAAAAATGGAAAATATAACCCCGTTGCCCAAAGCACCAAAAGTGCGGTCCCAATCCGCACCAAATCAACAGAAAAAAGAAAAATCGGTGATCGGCGTGTCCGCGTACGCGGTCTAGGGGAAATATCTAATAATACAAAGGGATAATTGATAATACAGAAATGTACCATACAATAATGATGACTGTATAAGCTGATTGAAAGTTCATGAGAAAAGTTCCTAGAACAAAGGAAAAATATAATAGTGAAGTCCAGTCATAACAACAGATGGGAAAATGAAGGGGGGGAGATGAATCCACTCACACTCTCCAGAGCCTCATTAGGCTCGATCACTTCGCCTGTGGGTGTTTCTATGGCTCACCCAATAGCTCTCAGAGGTAGACTCGTCTTACGGCCTTGATATCCTTTCGGGATCCTGGATCGTCCGTAGGTTCTCCAATATTTGGATGCCGATAACCTTTAATAACTGGCTTCTCTCAGGTCTTGGTATTCCTTTAGGGTCCTGGATGTTTTACAGGTCATACCCTATAATGACTTGTAGGAATATCAAATACAGCTTTTCTCCCGAACGTCCTGGAACCAACACAGAGGTTTACTTCAGAAACTGGATACTAGAAGGAACAGTCCAGGAAAATAAACAGCAGCAACCGGATCAGGCTTGCAGAGATGTGCAGGAGCTCAGGAAGGGGATCCTCTCAGAAGCAATGCAAGTTGAACAATGCCAGATCTGGCATTGTTCAACTTGCATTGCTTCTGAGAGGATCCCCTTCCTGAGCTCCTGCACATCTCTGCAAGCCTGATCCGGTTGCTGCTGTTTATTTTCCTGGACTGTTCCTTCTAGTATCCAGTTTCTGAAGTAAACCTCTGTGTTGGTTCCAGGACGTTCGGGAGAAAAGCTGTATTTGATATTCCTACAAGTCATTATAGGGTATGACCTGTAAAACATCCAGGACCCTAAAGGAATACCAAGACCTGAGAGAAGCCAGTTATTAAAGGTTATCGGCATCCAAATATTGGAGAACCTACGGACGATCCAGGATCCCGAAAGGATATCAAGGCCGTAAGACGAGTCTACCTCTGAGAGCTATTGGGTGAGCCATAGAAACACCCCCAAGCGAAGTGATCGAGCCTAATGAGGCTCTGGAGAGTGTGAGTGGATTCATCTCCCCCCCTTCATTTTCCCATCTGTTGTTATGACTGGACTTCACTATTATATTTTTCCTTTGTTCTAGGAACTTTTCTCATGAACTTTCAATCAGCTTATACAGTCATCATTATTGTATGGTACATTTCTGTATTATCAATTATCCCTTTGTATTATTAGATATTTCCCCTAGACCGCGTACGCGGACACGCCGATCACCGATTTTTCTTTTTGCTTTTTGATGTATGTTTGTGGTCATTGTCCTGCTGGAAGACCCAAGATCTCGGACGCAAACCCAGCTTTCTGACACTGGGCTCTACAGTGCGACCCAAAATCCTTTGGTAATCCTCAGATTTCATGATGCCTTGCACACATTCAAGGCACCCAGTGCCAGAGGCAGCAAAACAACCCCAAAGCATCATTGAACCTCCACCATATTTCACTGTAGGTACTGTGTTCTTTTCTTTGTAGGCCTCATTCCATTTTCGGTAAACAGTAGAATGATGTGCTTTGCCAAAAAGCTCTCTCGGTCTCATCTGTCCACAAGACGTTTTCCCAGAAGGATTTTGGCTTACTCAGGTACATTTTAGCAAACTGTAGTCTTGCTTTTTTATGTCTCTGTGTCAGCAGTGGGGTCCTCCTGGGTCTCCTGCCACAGCGTTTCATTTCATTTAAATGTCGACGGATAGTTCGCGCTGACACTGATGCTCCCTGAGCCTGCAGGACAGCTTGAATTTCTTTGGAACTTGTTTGGGGGCGCTTATCCACCATCCGGACTATCCTGCGTTGCAACCTTTCAATTTTTCTCTTCCGTCCACCCACAGAGAGATTAGCTACAGTGCCATGGGTTGCAAACTTCTTGATAAGGTTGTGCACTGTGGACAAAGGAAAATCTAGATCTCTGGAGATGGACTTGTAACCTTGAGATTGTTGATATTTTTCCACAATTTTGGTTCTCAAGTCCTCAGACAGTTCTCTTCACCTCTTTCTGTTGTCCATGCTTAGTGTGGCACACACAGACACACAATGCAAAGACTAAGTGAACTTCTCTCCTTTTTATCTGCTTTCAGGTGTGATTTTTATATTGCCCACACCTGTTACTTGCCCCAGGTGAGTTTACAGGAGCATCACATGCTTGAAACAATCTTATTTATCCACAATTTTGAAAGGGTGCCAATAATTTTGTCCAGACCATTTTTGGAGTTTTGTGTGACATTATGTCCAATTTGCTTTTTTCCCTCCCTTTTTTGTTTTGTTCCAATACACACAAAGGGAATAAACATGTGTATAGCAAAACATGTGTTACTTGATTTTCTGGAAAAATGTCTGGGGTGCAAACAATTTCGGCCATGACTGTACATACAGGTCTATTCACAAACAGGTGAAACTCTGGAGAACTTTTGGAGAAGTGAAAATTCTAGGTCAAAATAGCCGATTTGGAAAGTGAGATAAATGGGAGGATTTTTCTGGTTTGGCTATTTTGACCTAGAATTCTCACTTCTCCAAAGGTTCATGCATTATCGGCAGTGTGCCAGGCCAGCTTTACTGTCAATAGAATGAACTTTGTAATAGTACGCAGTGCCAGGATCCTGCCGTGCACAGCTGAAGAAAGGATGCATTTGACCATAGAAAGTGAGGAATTCCGGAAGACAGCACCTCTGGAACATCTGCATTATTGGCTTAAATGTGGATAGATCAACCTGACTGGTCCTGCATTTAACCTTTACTACAAACAGAAATCTGTAAGAGCAGTCCCAAATGCCCAATAGGTTTGCTTATTAACCCCTTCACTACCCAACACTTTTTGTTGAATATAATCCCTTCTAACATTTGAAACATGGAAGTAAAGTTAACAACTATAGGTTAAAATGTTGCATAGAGGTTGTCGTACGGAGAGAAGAAATATATATATATATATATATATTTATTCTATTTTCATTCATCATCCTTTACAGACATATTGCTGAAATGAAAGGTTCTAAACTCTAGATGATGTCCCTTATTTTAGGGTCTGCATTTATCAGCATACAGGCATAATGACCTTTGTATAATCCAAAAAGGTCCCAAAAGGGGCTGTGTCAGATACCGTAAATGTGAATATACATGATAAATTTGGTGATCTCCTGCTTATGGGGATTTGTAATGATCATAATGAGATTATTAGTAATGCAGCATCTAAAAAATACCAATAGACTATAAAAATAATATCTGTATGTGGCATAATGCCTGTATATGGAGATTACAGTAACACCATGTATCTGTATGTGGCATAATGCCTATATATGGAGATTACAGTAACACCATGTATCTGTACGTGGCATATTGCCAGTATATGGAGATTACAATAACACCATGTATCTGTATGTGGCATAATGCCTGTATATGGAGATTACAGTAACACCATGTATCTGTATGTGGCATATTGCCAGTATATGGAGATTACAGTAACACCATGTATCTGTATGTGGCATAATGCCTGTATATGGAGATTACAGTAACACCATGTATCTGTATGTGGCATAATGCCTATATATGGAGATTACAGTAACACCATGTATCTGTATGTGGCATATTGCCAGTATATGGAGATTACAGTAACGCCTTGTATCTGAATGTGGCATAATGCCTGTATATGGAGATTACAGTAACACCATGTATCTGTATGTGGCATAATGCCTATATATGGAGATTACAGTAACACCATGTATCTGTATGTGGCATAATGCCTGTATATGGAGATTACAGTATCACCATGTATCTGTATGTGGCATATTGCCTGTATATGGAGATTACAGTAACGCCTTGTATCTGTATTGTACAGGGATTTTCAATTATTATAACCCCTTGAGAATCTTATCCTTGTACAGCAGTGAGTGACCCCAGAGCTCTCCCTGTATTCGGTCTGCTCTCTGGCAGCAGTAAGGTAGGTTTCACTTTTTGTTACAGTGAAGGCTACGCTTTGGAGCTTCTTCACAGTAATATAGGGAGAGAGATTTCATGGTGTATTTTGTTTCTACATTAGGGAGCACACCAGGGGTCAGGTCCAGGGGGAATGCATGGGAACTTAGTTCCTGCAGTATTTTTGCAGCGGGAACGGAGTTCTCATTGGTCCCACACACTAGAGATCTTGTATGCAGCCATTCGATCATAGGTTCCCCTGTTAACTCCTATATTTATTGTGACTTCTACATCTTTGCCAAAATTCATGTATACATAAATACATCAGATTTGTGTGTTTGTGCTAAGTGCGAGATGATAATTGGAGGACAAATCTTGGCGAGTTCCCTCACTTCTTTCTTTTAGTACCTGACCCCTGGAGCACACAAACCTTGCATTAAAAAAGGTATGCAAAGGGGATTTATTTGTTGCGCTGCAAAATCGAATTAATCCTTTCACTACTAAACACACTCTTTGTGAACTCTTGCAAGTATGTTTTGTGTACTCGCAGTGCGGTTTTACAACAGTGCTAACCTACCCACCCTTGTAGATTTGTAAGAGTGCGTTCAGATCCAGCAAACACATGGCAAGCAGCCCGGGATTAAAGCCCATTTCACTGAGGTTAACAGTGTATGGAAAACGGAAAAAAACCTGAATGTTGTACATACAAAAGGCAGCTTTATTTGGCAGTGTGGACAGCGCTCCACTTTCCTGGGTGACATTTTATCAGGGAACGCTTCCACTGCACGGTTTTTGCAGCTGACTGGTTTGTTTGATGCAGGCATGCTACTTTTAATTAGCGCTAACATCACCCGCTGAAACTCTCAAGGGCAGATTATTTATTCTTCAAGGTGATTTCATACATCAGAACACCCAGTAACGAGAAAGACATTGTTTGAAGCTTGTATTTGTTCTTGTTAAGGCATAAAACAAGAACATTTTCTGGAGAGGTTCGACAAATATCTCGCAACACTCTGGCATTCAGCCAATCGGATGCCTCTCAATGTAAACACTTGGGGAGGCATTGGCTCATTGTAAACCCAGAATTCTGTACAGAGAATACAACAACAGTTACTTATGAAGCGCCAACGCATTCCACAGTGCTGTCCAATGGGTAGAACAAAGCCAACATGAAATCAAATACTGTGATATTTGGAAAATGACCGGAATGAGCTCCCGGCTCAAGAGCTTACAGTCCAAGACAAGTGGGGCAACATATATTGCAGGTCTTTAATTTATTATTTCTCGCTCACGATTATTATCTACCCAATAACTTTTCCCCTTCTACCAGATTTATGGTCATTTCAGCTTGGCTATCATGTTTGCTGGTGCACCCTCTGCAAGCGCCTGGATTCTTTGTGGAGGCAGTACTTGAAGTCATCGTTTATGTAATTGAAGACCATAGCAACACATTCAGACAGAACAATTATGGTCCGTCACGGAATAATTAGGTGACCTGTTGGTGGGCCTTTCAGCAGCCTGGGAGATATCATGAAGCGTCAAAGAAGCAATATCCATGACAAGTGTAAATCCACAATATCCTACACACGCCAGACTAATATACAGTGACATGATGAGCCAATATACAGAGCTTGAAACGTTTTCTCTACTAGTCCCCGTTTTTAACCCTTTTCGCTGCTGAGCCATTTCACGCCTCTGTGCTGAGCTAATTTTTACCTGTTTCGCTCATCATGTTTAAACGCGTTTTGAAGCCTTATTTTCTTATATGACCCAGACATATTATATATTGTTCTTTCCGGCAGATTCATAATATGTCATTATTATATGTATATGTCATGTCCTGCCTGTATATTACAACAAAAAATGCAATAAAATTAGAATTTTCAAAAATTTACAATGTGTAAAGTGCTTTTTTCACATTTTAACATTCAAGCATTTGCGGTTATATTTTATGAGTTGCGCTTGTTAAAAAAATTAGAAATGGGGGAGTTACATTTTTTTTGGGGGAAAATTATGCGATTTTGAACAAACGCACCCCATACAAAAGTCGTTAGTGCAGCATCATTGTTCACATTATAATTGAAATGGGAACAATATTGCTGCATTAACAAAACAAAACAAAAAAAATTTAAATATTTTTTTTATTTGATTTTTATTTTTTATTTATTTTTTATTAACTTTTTATTAACTTTACATGGTCAGGTTTGGTATCGTTGGAAAGGCCATGCTCTGGCCGATCCAACAATACCAAACATTAACCCCTAGCTGCCACGGATCGGGAGATAGGGGGTTCCAATGAACCCCCTATCTCCACCATTGGTGGCAACTAGAGGTTAACTCCAGGACTGACGTCATCGCGCTATGTACGATGACGCCAGTCGTCAGGGGGACTTCCCGGAAGCTTGGCCAACATCCAAGATGTCGGCCAGCTCCGGGAGAAGATCACGATTTGGCGCCGAATCGTGATCCGGCACCCAAGGGGTTAAAGCCAGGCACGGTTTGTTTCCAAACCGTGCCTGCCTTTAGCCGCTGGACCCCGGCGATCGGGAGGGAGAGCGGTCCTAAGGACCTCTCCCCTCCCTTTCAGGCACCTCCTCTGCACTCGCAGGTGGGGGGGGGGCCTGAAATAGTTGTCATCGCGCCGCCGCAATGACATCTATCTCCCCCCCCCGGGGTCCCGGACTGGCATGCAAGATGTCACAAGAGCACAATCTGTAGAGAAAAACATCAGGGACTTACTAAGTTGAAGAGGAGGAGTAGCGTGCGTCAAAGGGGGAAAAGGTAGGCAGAACTAAAAAAAATTGGGCAGGGGCAAATATTTAAAGGGCAGGACAGGGAAATCTATTTTCAATAGTCTATCCCTTTAAGTCAGGTGTGAAGAAACAGTATTTGCCACAGGGATGTCCTGATCTGATTCCTAGGATCAGAACCTTGTAACGAATGAACCGGATCCCTGCACAACCTACACTGCCGATCTTCAAAATAGCTGGAAATCTAGTGTAGCGCTCACTCCCGGAGGAGCCGCTGAATTTAAACCTCGGGTGAGTCTCCCCGCACTAGGGAATAAATATACACCAGCACTGTTGTGGATTTTATACGTTATATAGTTTACTGATCTCAAATAAACTGGCATATATAAAGCAGCACGGTATACATATATATTTACAGAAGTTCGTAATGCGAGAAACGCGCAGCGGAAAAGTAAAATGAATATTAACCCCTTCGTGGTTGGAATGTGAGTCCCGTACAGGTTGTGTCCCAAAAAGGTGTACGTGTATGCGTGTATTGTTACCCGGGTACAAGATTCAACTGGCCAGTGAACGATTTAATTGTGTCTTCGACTAGTCACGTTGGGGCCCTGTAGGTTTAGACAAACTTGCAGCGTGCTTTATTATTTTACTGTGGCCGGGAAGGCCTCTCACCCATCCGCCAGATACTCTGCGCTCTGCCCGACCCAGGACGTCTCTCCGCTTTACTTGACTGGGACTCTGTGCCACCGGATCCGCTTGTCTTGCTTGTCCGTTTCTGTCACAAGATGCTCAGCTCACCACCTGCACTCCCACTAGATCATCGCGGTCTCCTCACTGGGGGTCCTTCAGCAACTCTATATCTTTGTATACTTTGCAGCGGTGGATTACTAGGTCTCTGGCAAGTAGTGTGAACCGATCTCTAGCTCCCCAAGGCCGCACCTGTGCTCCGGCCTGGTCACGATCGTTGTCTGTCTCACGTGCGTCTTGCTCTCTTCACTCCCCGGCGCGCTCTGGGTTTCCTCTGCACGAGGCTGCGGATGTAAGTCTCTTCTCCCCACCCACTTCCTGTTCCCGACGCAAAGCATGCTGGAAAACGTAGTCCCATTGTCCAGTGTCTCTTACATTGCGCTTTTTGCGGCCAAAAATAAGTACTACAGCAACAGTGTTTTAAACCAGCGCTACACAAGCAACAGCACAGACACACAAAAAAGGACAGGGTTAAGAACAAGCCGGAGTCTGAAACCAGAGAGGGTAGTCACTGTCAGACAGGGTTTGGTACACTGGGTTAAACAAATCTATAAAAAACTTAGCCAAGGGAATGGTCAGTAAATGAAGCCAAGGTCTACACACAGTAAACCGGAATAGCAAAGGGTTAATGACAAGAGAGTGGCCAGAACAGAGCCAGGGTCAACACACAGCAAAAAGGTATAAAGGAGAACTAGAACGCTCCATGGTAGGAACCACGACAGGGCAATGAGGCAGATGAACATCCGGGCTTTTCAATCTGGCGGGCATTGCCTCTTCAAACTGTGCCCCCCTTTCCTAATCCCCATCCGGAGGAGCTGGCCTTATCAATCGGCAGCCGGCCAGCAAGAACGGTGCTGCCGGCCGCCAAACATTACTAACCTTTTCTCTGCATTTTCCAATGATCCGCTTTGTCAAGCCAATTCCTGAGTCCAAGACATGCTGGGCAGCGAGATTCCCAGCGGGGTGCCACAGCCTCAGTACTGACTTAGAGTCTTCCTTGCTTGGTCGCTAGTCATGGAGGAGGCAGGCTGCAAGTCGCCTCGCTGGAGTCCGGTTGCTCGTCGTGCATTCCCCTTCTGCTCCATGACCCACACGCAGGCAGGGAAGACTCCGCAAGTGAATGCTGAGGCCCCTGGATTGCCTTTCGTGATGGGGACTCTGCATCAGCCAGTAGTGAATAGCGCCCGGACTGGATGTGATCAGCAACCCTAATATAGCGATCAGAACATCCCCATCTAGCCATGAATCTTCAGCGAGGCAATACCAACACGTGAAAGAATGTTACACTCGCACAACTTCCATAAAATAGATAACACGGACATTATTATATAAACATGTGCACGAGATACAAATGTCTGCGTTTCTAGAATATGCAGTCCATACTCCGGACTCTCCGTATTGAATATATGTATGTATTCTATATACAAGTTTTATAAAACAAACCAGCACAATCCACGTTAATGAAGTCCCCAGAGAGCTCACTTTCAAGTTTAATTACAACATTTGGGGTGGTTTCTTGCATTTTTTTTTTCAACAGAAACAGGGTCTGGTGTATTGCCATTAGTAAACTGTGGGCCTAGCTCAGCTCTATCAGCAATCAGTGCGCATGTATAACCAGCCAACACCCCGCATTGGGGCCTTAAGATTCGTTTTTGGAAATACAAGTCTTTTTTCTTCAGCTTTGGATTCCTTCCAGAATTGACGCATATCTTGTACTGCTCAGACTGCTTGTCAAGATACACTGTAACACTACGTCTTCCTATTCAACCTTCTGTTGCCGCCCTTGTGAATAAAATCTCGCTTAGCAACCATAAAATAAAAACAAATACAGCTTTGTAAAACCTGGACGCATAAGGGGCTTCATTCACTAAACGGTGATATTTAGAGGGGCGCAGACTGCGGACTTTAACAAGACAAAGAAACCAGGTTTGAGAAGAAAATTACTAATAAAACACACCAAAAACATTCTTCGGATAAGACTGGAAAAATGTTATTCTGTCCTAATGTTCCTGCATTTTGCTAGTCAGTGGACAAATATCTTGATCATTTCCAACATTTTCAGTCTGTGACAATATTGTTTAATACCAAATTTGCAAAGTACTTTATAAAAATTTATTTAAATATTGTTCTCTTAAAGAAATGAAGAACAAAAATCCTGAAGGACTGAAAATTGGATTTCTTTATAAGAACACCACAATGAAAATGATTTCTCTATTATGCTCGGATTTTCTTTCTTTTGGTTTAACTGAAAATACCGCCCTTTTCTCCCTCGGCGCGTGCACCGCATGTCTCAGTCAGCTCAGGGTTACCAAAAAGTGACCGTTCCTATAGCTTTCCTTTGCGGTTAGCATACCTATGCAAATCAAGTTTGTTTTTTTTGAGAAAGGATTTTACCAGGAAGGATACATTGAGATTTCTCTCGTTTTCAAGTATGTCCTGGGTGGTGAGAATGTACCGTTAGGTGTCTTGCCCAAGGACACTTACTGGAGAGGTGCTCTGGCCAGGATTCAAATCTGGGTCTCCACAGTTCTAGAGCAGTGATGTTACCTCTACTCCACCCAGCGCTTGTGCAGAAGAATGGAATGAAGCTGTGCACGCATGCACAGGACCTCCATTGGCGGCCTCACTCAGGACGCGCTCTATTGAAGGCGGTCTGAGAGAGAATGATGTGAACATCAGTGACTGTTCTGGTGACATGCAGTCTGGAAATAAAAAAAAAAACAGTCTGCCTGGAGACGCATTTGTGGGTAGAGGAAGCTCCTCCACTTCACACAGTGATGAGCCAAACCAGACCGGATGGAGGAGGGGGGCCTTCCATGCAGCTTGACCACTCTAAAGTGGTTAGGGTGTGTGCAGGGTCCCTTTAAATAGAGATTGTTAAAGGGATAGTCTACTGTAAAAAAAAAAAAAAAAAAAGTCTTACTTCTATCATTTGAACCCAAACGGTCGAGGAAGTGCGGGTTTTACCCTTATGGTTGGCACAAAGCATGCAAGTTGACTTTCTGCTCTCAGTGGAATACAGCCGACTCATGCACTGATTGGCTGTGTTGATCTAGCAGACTTTCTGTTGCCTTTACATGGGTTAAAACTAGGGATGCACCGATACTAGTATCGGTGCCGATACCGAGACCTGCACGAGTACTTGGTACTCGTAAAGAGGCCCCCGATACCGGAAGCCAGCGCTGGGCTGGCTTGCCGGCCGGTTTCTTTGGGGCAGTGTTCGACGCGCTGCCAGGCTCCTCCGGCACCTTCTTCCTTAGAGCGGCCGCCGGCAAAGAGTTGTAGTCTGGCCGCTCGTTGGGATCCACCAGCCGCGATCTCGTGAGATCGCGGAGTTCACGAGATCTTGTGAACTTCAGGATCTCGTGAGACCACGGCGGTGTGTGGTTCGCAACGAGCGGCCAGGCTACAACCTCTGTCGGCAGCCGCTCGAAGGAAGAAGACACCAGAGGAGCCTGGCTCCACAGGAGTGTGAGCTGGGGGCAATATGTGAGCTGGGGGCAATATTTGAGCGGGGGGGCAATGTATGTGAACTGGGGCGATATGTGAGCTGGGGACAATATATATGGTCTGTTCCTATTGAAAAGTGGTCACATGACTTTAAATGAAATTATCGGTACTCGGTATCGGTGAGTACTTTTAAAAAGTATCGGTACTTGTACTCGGTCTTAAAAAAATGGTATCGGTGCATCCCTAGTTAAAACACTCCTCTCTGTTGGCCATAGGGGTAATAATGATATCACTTGAAATCAAACAGGTTATTTTCTTCATTAGAAGATCTCTGACATGTTTTAATGGAACCTCAAGGTCGTTTTCAAATGGTTTTTAAAAATAACTAGTCCCTGTTGCAGCCAAGAAAGCCGTACACGTCATTATGCCCTCTGCATGCTATGAAAAACATTTATGTTTTGGTTATTTTTTTCTTTTTTTTGAATGTAAAAGTTTTTTATTGGAGTTCACACATATAATGATACAGCATTGCAGAAATGATGAAACTTCGGAGATCAAAAACATAGATTCCTATCATTGACAATAGGCAATGCAAATGAAGCATCAGTGTTATCTGATATAAGGTCATTAGTGCGGTCTCCATTTTCCACAAACAAATATAATCCTAAACTAACATAAAACACTAAACACGGCAGCACTACAGTCGTACACAGTGAAATATCTTATATCAAGGTTCCTGACTCGACAAACACCTTCCACCCCTCCCATGTATCATCAAACTGGCACATTGAGTTATTCGCGATGTGGAACATTTCTTCATATTTACAAACACTTTCAAGGGCCATCATAACTTCTTTCATAGATGGGCAGAATGAGGAACGCCAATGTCTTGCAATGACCGTTTTTGCTGTCCCCAGTACCATAGAGATAAACCTCCTATGACGGATCTGAATAGTAATGGGTATAATATGTAGGAGATACATTTTCGGGCATAGTGGAAGTCTAAGTAAAGTGCAGTGAGAAATTAGTCTACTGATTTTAACCCAATAACCCCCCAATGCGGGACATAACCAAAAGGTACGTAGTAAGGAACCGAGGCCGGTAAGGCATCTCCAACAGAAGCCGGTATTCCCCGAGATATGGGCCAAACGGGTTGGTGTTAAATACCATCTACACAGTAATTTAATATGGGCCTCACGGAGATTGGTGCTTCTAGAATATTTGTATATTGTGTCCATGGCGTATGACCAGTCATCTACGGAGAGCGTGAAAGCTAAATCTTTTTCCCATTTAACCATATAGGGTAATTTTTTAGGTGGGTTCGGGGTTAAGAGGCTATTGTAACAGAGATAGCGGTTTCATTTGACATTTCTTCCCCATACACAGTTTGTGAAAAGCTGAAAGGTTCGTAGGTGAAAAAGAGGTCAGGCCCTTCTGGTGTAGAGCGTGCTTCACACGTAGGTATGTAAAACAGTCACTCAATGGGATGGCAAACTCCTGTACCAAGTCTGGAAGGGGTTTCAGGGAGTGGGGTGTAAAGAGCTGCCACACATGCGTCAAGCCGCGCAAAAACCAAGAATCTAAGTTTAAGTCTGGAATATAGCGGCACAGCACTCTGAGCGGGGCGAGATTTAATAAGTCATAAGGCCGTACCAACGGGCGACCCCACTGACGCCAGGACGTGAGGGAAAGCATCGAGGCGGGTAGTAGACCCATGGTGCTATTTCTAGGAAGGAGTGGAAGCCACAACAGGTCATGAAGTTTGTATGGGAAAATCATGGCGTTCTCCAACTGTAACCATAGAGGTGTTTCTTTGAGATGCATCGACGACAACAGTTGGGCTAGTAAGGCTGCTTTATAATACGATTGTAAATCCACAAAACCCAACCCTCCAGGAAGGTCGCGGCGCAATGACTGTAGAGGCCGATACTCGAGGGGGCTTCCCTTTCCAAATATGCGCATGCAGCAGTTTTTGCAGCCGGAGAGGCTTGGGGAGGGCTTGTGTTTTACTCACATTATTTTTATAGTAAGATAACGCGCCAAATCTGTCAAGGAGGCAAAACAGGGGAGGGAGCGATATCTCCGGGGTGGTCAAAAAGAGCAGTATGTCATCTGCGAAAAGTGCCAGTTTGTGCTC
Organism: Leptobrachium leishanense; assembly: GCA_009667805.1. Lineage (NCBI taxonomy): Eukaryota > Metazoa > Chordata > Amphibia > Anura > Megophryidae > Leptobrachium > Leptobrachium leishanense. The sequence goes on along the minus strand of CM019066.1, from coordinate 80,849,970 downwards.
CCCATGCGGGGTCGGCATACCTTTGATTGTCTGGGAGATTTTAATCTGCAGCGCTAAGGGTTCTAGGGCCAGAATAAATATTAGCGGGGATAACGGACAGCCCTGTCGGGTGCCATTGGTTATGTGGAAAGAGGAGGATAGAAATCCCGATGCCAAAACTTTCGCCGATGGAGCGGAGTAGAGGGCCATAATACTGTGTACAAATTGTGCTGGTAGACCAAACTTTAGTAACACCAGCCGCATATACCCCCAGTGTAGACGATCGAACGCCTTTTCGGCATCCAATGCCAGCAGGAGTCCGGAGGTATTAGTCCTAGGGGCCAAATCAATTATATCATAAAATCGTCGGGTATTGTCACACGTCTGGCGGCCTGGGACAAAGCCGGTCTGTTCAGTCGCGATCAATGATGGAAGTAGGGGGCCCAGCCTAGTAGCTAGTAGTTTAGCGTACAATTTGGTGTCTATGTTCAACAGGGATATAGGGCGGAAGTTGGCACAGTGCGTCGGGGCTTTACCAGGCTTGGGCAGGGTTACTACCGTTGCTTGCAACATCTCCGGAGGGATGATGCCAGTGTTCTTAATGTCATTAAAAAACAGGGTAAGAGTCGGAACTAGTGAGGATGCAAATACCTAATAATACAGATTCGTAAAACCGTCGGTACCAGGAGCTTTATATTTTGGAAGTGCCTTAATAGCCTTAAGCACCTCCTCCTCTGTAAACGCAGCAAGCAAATCTGTAGCCTGAGAGGGAGAGAGGGAGGGAATGTGCGCCGCTTGGAGAAAAGATCTATGTCAGCCTGGGTAAGGACGGTACGGTGTGATCCAATCCTAGGTTGTACAGGGAGGCATAATAACATGCAAATTCATCAGTAATGAGGGCCGGATTATAAATTTTGACATTATTAGCATCCAATAGGTACGGTAATTTGTTTGCATTCTTTTCCCTTTCAATTTAGACGCCAGCAATTTCCCCGATTTATTCCCTTGGGTATAATGAGCATAGTTAAGCCGTCTAATTGAGCGTGCCGTGACTTGGAGCATCAGGTGCTCCAACTCACGGCGCTGCGCAGTCAATTGAGCGGTAATATGAGGGTGGGCGAGGCTTTATTCTGGGTTTCTAGGTCAGTGATGCGTCGTGTAAGAGCAGTCATCTGAGCATTTAGGCGTCTTTTACGCTGCGCTCCTTTCTGTATAAAATGTCCTCGCATCACTGCTTTGTGGGCCAGCCAAACCGACGCTGTTGCAACGTCCCCAGTTACGTTCGTCATGAAATACTCCTGGAGGAGTTGTAACGTTGTTTGCACGTCCTCTCTGTCTACAATGAGTGAGTCATTAAGTCTCCAATTCCCCATCCCCCTCGGTGGAAAAGCAGCCTCAAAAGTGAGCGTAAGCGGAGCATGGTCAGACCACGTAATGATGCCAATGATCGATGACGAGACAAGGCTGAGCTATGTATCAAACACAAGTCAATTCTACTATATGAGGAGTGGACATGAGAAAAATAGGTGTAGTCACGTGTATTGGGGTGACATATCCTCCAAGTATCATATAGGTCAAATGAGTGCATGAATTCCCGTAGTTGTTTACTAGAGGACGGGGGGGGTCGCGAGAATGGGGGCGGGGTTGGCTCGTCTGAGTGTCAACTTCGGGATCAGGAGTGCAATTAAAATCCCCACATAGGAACATCGTACCACTAGACATTTTTTTCACTCTACAAAAAGCTTTCCGCAGATAAGAAACCGGGTTATCATTAGGGAGGTATAAATTAGCAATAGTGACTGGTAACTCGTTCAGCGTGCCCACAAGAATCACAAGGCGGCCCAACGGATCCACATACTGAGCCGAACACACAAAAGTCCAATCTCTATGAAACATAATCGAGACACCTTTGGACTTTGTCGGAGCAGTGGAATGGTAGGCCTCAGTGTACATATGCGATTTCAAAAATGGAGGACGCCTCTTACAAAATGAGTCTCTTGCAAACAAACAATAGCCGGTTGAGATTTATGCAGGTCACGAAATAAAGCATGGCGTTTGTACGGAGTGTTCAAACCCCTGACATTTAAGGAATAAATCTGGAATTGGGGTTTACTCATTTGTGGTTACGCCCAGCCCTCTAGATCTCACAGCGGACAGTGAAGACAACCTCCTCGGGAGAATGGAGGGATTCCCCTGCACACAATAGCACCTGTAACCGTGTAACATAGTGCATGCCAAACAAACAAACAATACATACATTACATACATAGGTCGAACCAAAAAGAAACAAAAGGAAAAAGAAAAAAGAAAAAGAAAAAAAAGAAAAAGAAAAAAAACAGACCAAACTTCAGAGAAAAAAAACTGCACGCCATGAGTCAATCAACACAGCAGATTGGTATAAGTAGAAAACAAAACTGTCAAGAAAACTCCAGTAGGGGAAACAACAGTCCCAACTCTACCTGAGAAGGACCGCGCCAGTTCACAGGCCATTGGAAGGCCTCGGGGCTTGCCGATTAAGAGACCAGAACAGGCCCCCATGAGCGCCCAGTTGAGGTAGATCAAAAAAAGGGGTCAGTCCAGCATCCGTGGAAGAGTTCTGACACCCAAGGAGACGGGAAGCAGCATGGCAAAGTGGTAGAAGCACGCCCCAGTGTTGGATCGCACAGGGCCAGAGCCTCATTTCGGTCGAACCCAATGCCACTCCGGAGAGACCTTCAGCGGCGAAGATGATTCCTCCCGGGGGGGGGGGGGGGGAGTAAACTCAGACACAACTTTCCAATCCGTCAACAGACCCATGCCAGTGAGGGGGTCAGGGATAACGTGCAAGACTCCCTCCCGCCATAACAAGATCTTTGTGGGAAATCCCCAGCGATACGCCATGTTGTGATCACGTAGAATTTTCGTGAAAGATGAAAATCCCCTTCTTTTAGACATGGTAGCAGTTGACAGGTCAGCGTAAAAAGAAATTTCAGCATACGGGGATGGCAGAGGCATAGATTTCCGTGATGCTCTCATTAACGCTTCTTTAACATGGAAAAAATGCACCCGGACTAGAACATCTCTAGAAGCTGAGGGCGGCAGGTTCTTAGCGCGTGGTAATCTGTGTGCCCGATCCATCAGGAAATCCTGTGACGAGTACGTTGGGACTAGGATCTGGAAAAGTTCCAATATATAGGGCTGAAGGTCAGCAGGGTTTACTGCTTCTGGAATACCCCGGATCCTTACATTGTTACGCCGCGAACGATCCTCCAAATCAGCCAATTTCGTTGCCATGGCGTCATGTGCAGTCTGCAAAGCTATATGACGGTCCACTAAATCGTTATGGGCCAAACATAGGTCGTCTGTCTTAGCCTCCAAAGAGTCTGTCCTCTCACCCAGATCTTGTACATCGCGCCTCAGCTCCTGCAGCGCCTCTTTAAGATCCGTTTGAATAGCAGCTCTAAGTTCTTGCAGCATGGCATGTAGTCTGCTTTCTGAAGGTGGTAAGATGTCAGACATGCAGGGTGGGCCTGCTATGGCTGCTTCCATGGTGAAGGAGGAAACAGAGGAAGGAGATCCGCCATCTTGGGCCTCACGAACCCGGTCTTTTTTTGCCGATTTTGCCGGTTCCAACGCTCGTTGCGCCTTACGGGGCACCATCTGGAGGCTAGGAGATGTCACCCAGCTATGGGTGAAGTTTCAGCCCCGGGGTTGCTGTAAATTAGCCGCAGGAGTTAAAAGTTTAGCGCCGGTCACCGGAGCTCTCCTCACATGCGACCGCGCGCTGCAACGTCCGGCCACGCCCCCCTGGTTATTTTTTTCTAACGGCATTTTCTTTGGAACTCTGGAATCTCTTTATCTGTGTAATTAATAGTGGTTTTACAACAGTGCTATAAACAAAGTACGCCAGTTCTTGGCCTTCCCACAAACCAACACGGCAATTGATACTGGATTTTTTTTTAATGAAAGGTTACAAATCAAAACTCCTCCACGTAAACGAAAAGGAAAACCAAAAGGCACAGTAGCTGAATGGGTGCCAGCCATCACTGAAAATCCTCTAAAATGCAATATCGGCATTTTTCCATTGCAAGAGTTTCTATAAATGTAGCTTTCTCATATACCCATTTAAGATTTCTGTCCCCCCGTGATTTTCTGGAGGAATACGAAGGCAAATAACTTCATGACGTATTGGCGATATGACCATTTCAGGCTTAATATTGGAGCTTTGAGTGCCAAGTTAAAAAGTCAATGCAATCCCTCAACACGATTAGTTTTATAATTGAATTGCAATTAACACTGCATGTTTTTATGGCGAGTATAGTCTGTAAAGCAGGGATCTCAAACTTTGCCTCCCCAGATGTTTATTGTCTACACAATGTGTGGTTTTAAAGAAGCAGAATCCTCTGACTTTACAATACATTCTGAAACATATTGTTTTTGTTGTTAAAGCACATCGGTCATGCCTATATACAGGCCGCCGACATCTTTTTTAATAGATTTGGCACAGCATTGGCATAGCCAGGGCAGGATTTATAAGTAGGCAGAGTAGGCATGTGTCTAAAGGCGTCTGCCACAAGGGGGCGCCTTGCTCTGTGAAAGGAGAATTTTTTTTTTTTTACAATCTACAATCATTTAGACCAGTGTTTCTCAAGTAGTGGGTCGCGACCAGGGGCGGACTGGGTTGCAGGGGCAAGTGCCCCCAGAAAGAGGGGTGAGGGAAAAGGAGCAAAGAAGAGGAGAGAGAGTGGAGAGAGAGGTGCAAGCTGGGATCTCTGATCCCAGCTTGCGCCGGCTGCCTCAGCATGTTAGGAACAGACAGGACATTGAACATGACCTAAGAATTGCTTTGTCTACCATCACCCCAAACTTTGAGACACTTATTAAGAGCAAGAAGCATTCCCAGTTTTCCCATAAGTTCTAATTAATTTCATATGTTTCAATTACAGTTTATTTTATTGGGTTTTGCCTCAACAGCACTTTCCATTTTCACTAGTGCCGCGATTACTGCACTATCCATTTTCACTAGTGCCGCGATTACTGCACTATCCATTTTCACTAGTGCCGCGATTACTGCACTATCCATTTTCACTAGTGCGCGATTACTGCACTATCCATTTTCACTAGTGCCGCGATTACTGCACTATCCATTTTCACTAGTGCCGCGATTACTGCACTATCCATTTTCACTAGTGCCGCGATTACTGCACTATCCATTTTCACTAGTGCCGCGATTACTGCACTATCCATTTTCACTAGTGCCGCGATTACTGCACTATCCATTTTCACTAGTGCCGCGATTACTGCACTATCCATTTTCACTAGTGCCGCGATTACTGCACTATCCATTTTCACTAGTGCCGCGATTACTGCACTATCCATTTTCACTAGTGCCGCGATTACTGCACTATCCATTTTCACTAGTGCCGCGATTACTGCACTATCCATTTTCACTAGTGCCGCGATTACTGCACTATCCATTTTCACTAGTGCCTGCGATTACTGCACTATCCATTTTCACTAGTGCCGCGATTACTGCCTATCCATTTTCACTAGTGCCACGATTACTGCACTATCCATTTTCACTAGTGCCGCGATTACTGCACTATCCATTTTCACTAGTGCCGCGATTACTGCACTATCCATTTTCACTAGTGCCGCGATTACTGCACTATCCATTTTCACTAGTGCCGCGATTACTGCACTATCCATTTTCACTAGTGCCGCGATTACTGCACTATCCATTTTCACTAGTGCCGCGATTACTGCACTATCCATTTTCACTAGTGCCGCGATTACTGCACTATCCATTTTCACTAGTGCCGCGATTACTGCACTATCCATTTTCACTAGTGCCGCGATTACTGCACTATCCATTTTCACTAGTGCCGCGATTACTGCACTATCCATTTTCACTAGTGCCGCGATTACTGCACTATCCATTTTCACTAGTGCCGCGATTACTGCACTATCCATTTTCACTAGTGCCGCGATTACTGCACTATCCATTTTCACTAGTGCCGCGCGATTACTGCACTATCCATTTTCACTAGTGCCGCGATTACTGCACTATCCATTTTCACTAGTGCCGCGATTACTGCACTATCCATTTTCACTAGTGCCGCGATTACTGCACTATCCATTTTCACTAGTGCCACGATTACTGCACTATCCATTTTCACTAGTGCCGCGATTACTGCACTATCCACTTTGGAAAAAAAGAATCCCTGTTTACAAAATTGTTTAAAAAGTGCATACATTATAGAATGTTGCACACATTGTTTCCTAGAAAAAAATATAATGTTTCAGAAATTAAATTATTTTTGGGTCACGACTTAATGACCAAGGACCATTGTGGGTGCTGATGGTCCACAGGTTGAGAACCACTGATTTAGACCACTGTATCTCTGGAGCCCTAAGGGCTAGAAGGACATAAGAGGTATCATTGGAAAGGTCGGATTATGACACATTGCATAGTCTGCTTGTTTAAGGCTTTCAGAGGAAAACTCAAGATTTAATTCACATCTCCTTTCTCGAATGTAAAATATGTTTTTACTGTCAACATGTGGCATTTCAAATATGTAAATATGTAAAAATATGTAAAGAATCATTTAAAAATGCAGGTAGTACATTAACTCCAGTGTGTTTTATAACAACGTACATTATCATACCTTGATAAAGAGGTGCACTCCCTGCAAGTCTTAAGCTTCAAGAAGAGACCTGTTAAAAAGAAAACAAGAACAATATCAGAAAGAGTACCAGAAACCTTTAAAGAAATTATATATACACACTGACACACAGGGACACACAGGGACACACACACACTTAAGCTTTAATAAAAAAATAATATGAAGGCAAGTGGACTGTAACAGAAGAAAACAAAAAGTGTGTCTATAAAGAATCATTTTTTAAAAAAGGGACAGGTAAGTGGTTTTTGAACCTTGCTGCCATCTACCCCAAGTTAAAAACACACATTGATCGGATTTTAATTTATTCCTTTCCTGACAAACATTTACACTGTGGAAACAATACAGTTCTCATCCATGCCCCCCCCCCTTTTGTAGATTTAGATGTCAATGTGGGAAATGATTGTGCATTGGGTGAATGATGGCTAAAGCAAGATAATGGGATCAGCTATAACCAGCTTATATAACCAAATTAAATTCTGTTTAGCACAGTTTTCATTTCTGTTAAACTCAGACATTGATTTGTTAATGAACAAGACCGGTATTACATGGAATTCTGAATAAAATACAAATGATTGAAATCACTCCTGAAAGATTTAGTTAGCCCTTTATTCGGCAGATGATGTGGACAAGCAACTTAGGCCCGCGTCAGATGAACGTCACGTCCGTGTCGCCGCACAATTTAACGTCTGTCGCAGCATTGATTTGTGATCAATAGAGACCCACACCAGAAGTGCGCATGCACCATGCAGGTGGCAACGGATGCCATTTAGGCCTCAACGGACGCCCAGAGTGCGCAACGTCCGGGTAGCAGCCTGTGCGCGTGATGACAGCGCATTTGCGACGTCCATCAGGTTGACGCTCAGAAGTTTTTTTTGGTCTGGCTGACTGTACCGGTCATTTAATAATTAATTTTCTTTCCCATATTTCCCTTTTTTTTCTACGTTCGTCAAAAAAACAGACTGTGTGGTGTCTACAGTATATTCCGTCCGTACGTTATGCAAGCACGCAGAGTGCGCTCAAACTGCGTTCATCTTAGCAGGTACAGGTGTAATAATATCATCACAATCATTTATATAGAAACAATAGTTTAGACAGCTCTTTATAACAACCAATGAGAATGCGACAAAACTAAACCACAAGTCTATTCACAAAGCTTTAAACTATAAATTTGTTCACTTTGCTTCGACGCATTTCGGTGATTCGGTTTCGTCGAAAATACGTTGCATTCACCATTTAGCGAATGTTCACCTTATTTTGCCAAAATTGGAGTTGCCGAAGCAGTTATCGGACGTTTGATAAACCACTAAATTGCACCAAAATTGTAAATTGGCAACGGACAAACCCACCTGGAGGGGAAATAGTCTGCTATTTTCCCAATAGGAGTTGAAATCCATGAAAATAAACAGGGTTATTCAAAGAGATTCGAAAAGTCACTGCACGTTCGGTGACTTTTCGTTCTCTTCAATTCGGTTCCTTTTGCCGATCCCATTTCGGTGACCCTGCGGTGTATTCAGCAAGCACCACAGGGTCCCCGAATTGCAGGGAAAGGCTGCCGCAAACCCGACGAAAACTAACCGCAAAACCCAGCGAATGCACGCCGAAAACCCACAAAAACATCTGGATTAACCCGCCGAAAACCACGGAAAAACCCGAGCAGGAGCCGATCACACGCAGCGAAGCCTCTGGAAAAAGCTGACACCACAGACGAGTGAAGTGAATAAATCAGGAAAACAGTTTCCTTGAATGTTTGAAAAGGGAAACGGTGTTTGCAAAGAAACTACTGAGTGAAAATGTCTGGAATTTACATATGAGATCCAATAAATGATAATATAAAAGGGCTGTTACAGAAAAAAGAACTATAAAAAAAATCCAGAAAAATGCTTAAAATATCCTAAAAAAATCTATAAATAAAGAGACTCTTTACTGCAGAATTTTATAATGAATGGTTTATGAGGTATTGAATTAAAAACGGGAATATTTTTAACATTGAAGCCTATGGGATTCGCCTGAATAAAGCAGTCGCATGAAACCACCGAATGGCAGGGCATTAGGGGAACCTTTCACTGCTGGTTTGTGTTCTCTGAATAGCCGAAGCAGTGCTTTTTCATGGGGATTTCACTGCCCTCGAACAGGCACCGTATGTTCAGGCAATTCGCCAGGATTTGGCTAATTGCCTGCTCTCTGGATAGCCTAATGGCCAAGAAAGGTAACCGAACGCTGATTTTCAGCGTTCGGTTACCTTTCTCCAGCCATTCGGATCTCTTTTTTTTGTGCACCGGTCCTGGAGGTACTGCGATACCAGGTCAATGCGTGGAGTGGACAGAGCAAGCTCTTCTTCCATCTCCCTGTTCTAAAAATCCATTTAATATATGGCCCCCAGATAGGGGGCGTATCAGATATTAAACTGATAAGAACAGATACTACACTTGATCTTAGCCAAAAGGCCGAGAAGCGATCATTCGGATCTCTTTGAAAAACCCGGATAGTAAAAATGTGTCCAAATAATGAAAAAAGGCTAATAATAAAAACAAAGTCTTCTAAAAAATACATCAAGTTCTTAAAAATAATAAAGAGGGTTTTGGCAAAAAGAAAAAAAAAGGAAAGAAATAGAAGCTCTTTAAAAAAAAAAAAAAAAAATTATATTCTATTTAAAACAGTGAAACCTATGGGTTTTGTCTTCTGAAACCTTTTGAATTGAAATAATGCAAATCAGGTAATTTCGCCACAATTTGGGTGCAATTCAGCATTCTGTGAACAGAAGACAATTTCGGTGCTGCCAAATTGTGGAGAATTGCACCATATTTTGCTGTCAATTTGCCTGTATTTGGGGAATTGACAGCTTTGTGAATAGACCAATTGCAGTGAAGTTGCACCCAGGTGGAAATTCACTGTTCGGTCACATTTCAGGGCCAATTCAGAGGTTAGTAAATAACCCCCATAGGTACCAGAAACAAAAGGTGTAGAGGACCCTGCTCAGTTAGGTTTACAATCTAGAAGAGTTGGGGTGGAGGAAGACATGGAGTTTTATTGCTCATCGGTATCACTAGCACTTGATTTTTAGAAATGGTTAGGACATGGAAGTGACATCTATCATGATGTGTGGGTAGACGAGGAGAGGAAAGGGATAGGTCGGCATCAATAATGTGATATGCTAATCTGAAAGAATGGGTTTTGAGGGATTTAAGGCCCGAAGATAATGGGGGAGGTAAGTTCTTCCACAGTACTGGAGCTGCATGTCTTGGAGGCGTGTTGGCTGTACAGGTGAATGTATGACTGGTGTATGACACGATGTGGTCACAATTTCATTTAATTTGAAATGGTAACTCCGTATCATATTAAAAATTGTTGATCACACCATACCTCCCAAAATCAGAGACAAACGGTACCGGCTGGGTGGAGTAGAGGTAACATCACTGCTCTGCGTGGAGAGAGCCTGTGGAGTCATGGGTTCGATCCCAGCAAGAGCACCTCTCCAGTAAGTGTCCTTGGGCAAGACACCTAACGGTACATACTCGCCACCCAGGACATACTTGAAAATGAGAGAAATCTCAATGTATCCTTCCTGGTAAAATCCTTTCTCAAAAAAATAAAATAAGCAGAAATGACTTGATACTTTCCTATTGCATTTTATTCTGTCAAAGCCATCGTAAATTACATTTTGGTTGTTTTTTTTATGGGAGTGCGCCCTTGTGCTTTAACTGCTTATCCCAATGCATGTGGAATAAGCTGCGAATCTGGAATCCCATCCCAGTCTGTAGGGATCTTTATGGCCCAGCGAGTTATGTCCACATGACACAAGGTTTATCAGCTCACAAATTCTTGCCTGGCAGTCCAACAGCATTTCTGCTCAGAAACAGCTGGCACGGGATGAAAGAAAGTCAAGATAACCGATATACGCAAACCGGGCTGTCCGCAGCTGAAGCGAGAGGGATCTGTGACGGACACGGTGCAGAGAATGTTTCGAGGCCTTCAACAATTACCTGAAAATGGATTTGTGTCAAACACTTGAATCGTGTCGGCAGGGTCTGACCTTAATCCATCAACATGGAGTTAAAGTCCTGCACGTGGAGAGCTTGGTGACAGGTTTGCCCGCTTGTTCCATGCTCTGTTGGAAAGTGTTACTGAAGGGAAGTGTTATTTGCTCTGAATTCGCTCACACAAGACATTTACAGTTGTGTTCAAAATTATTCAACCCCCACTGAAATTGAGTGTTTTGGCCAGTTTGACATTGATTTTGATCATTCAGTCATCTTGCTTACAATTAAATCAAAGAGGCACGTGTAGGTCAGACAAATATAACATAACATTTATAATGAAATAACCACAAATGTCTTTTCTGTGCTCACATCATTATCAGTTTTATTCAACCCCCAAGTGACATTCAATCTTAGTACAACATCCTTTTACAGTTATAACAGCTTTTAAACGTGAAGCATAGCTTGACACAAGTGTCTTGCAGCGATCTACGGGTATCTGCGCCCATTCGTCATGGGCAAAAGCCTCCAGTTCAGTCACATTCTTAGGCTTGCGCACTGCAACTGCTTTCTTTAAGTCCCACCAGAGGTTCTCAATCGGATTTAAGTCAGGTGACTGCAATGGCCACTCCAAAATGTTCCAGCCTTTAATCTGCAACCATGCTCTAGTGGACTTGGAGGTATGCTTGGGATCATTGTCCTGTTGAAAGGTCCAACGTCTCCCAAGCCTCAGGTTTGTGACGGACTGCATCACATTGTCATCCAATATCTCCTGGTACTGAAGAGAATTCATGGTACCTTGCACACGCTGAAGCTTCCCTGTACCTGCAGAAGCAAAACAGCCCCAAAGCATGATTGACCCTCCCCGCCATGCGTGGCATGGAGGCCTTCATTACGCAGTGTGCGCTGTATTGTCTGAGCTGAAACTTCAGTACCCACATCTGACAAATCTTTTCTCAGATCCTCAGCAGTCACATGGGGACTTTTCTCCACTCTACGCTTCAGGTAGCGCACAGCAGTCGAAGTCAGCATCTTCTTTCTGCCACGACCAGGTAGCGTTTCAACAGTGCCCTTTGCCTTGAATTTGCGAAGGATGCTTCCTATGGTCTCTCTTGGTATGTTTAACATCTTTGCAATCTTCTTATAGCCATTGCCCTTCCTGTGAAGAGTAATCACCTCTTCTCTTGTCTTCCTGGACCATTCTCTTGACTTCACCATGTTTGTAACCACACCAGTAAATGTCTAGAAGGAGCTGAGTATCACAGTCATTTTAAAGCTGCCTAATTGGTGCTTATTATGCTTTATTGCTGCTCCGTGACATCCACAGGTGTTTTCAATACCTGATTGAAAACACTTGAATGAACCTCTGTTCTTCAGAGTGGTAGTCTTTAAGGGGTTGAATAATTGTGTCAATGAAGAATTCACAAAAGAAACATTTACTACTGTATTACAAAACCAATTGATGTCATTTTAGTTGCATATGGTTCTTTAAAAAGTCCTTGTAGGATTTCATTCTGAATACAATTACAAATGTACACTAAATTCCCTAAAACCCTTTACAGCATTGGGGGTTGAAGAATTTTGAACACAACTGTACATATCTCTGACAAGGCGCCTTTAAAAATTAATGTAAGAATCCCGAGCTCCAGGAGAAATGCCAAATCCCAAAAGTGTGCATTTTTCAAATTCCTCTAACTCCACCCAAGGCAGCTCCACCAGATAATTAATTTGGGAAATCCGTATGCAGCCCATCCCTTTAGCAATGTCAGACACATTCTAGAACTCCCTGGAAGGATGCTGGGGCTGGGCAACAGCTGCTCGTGGACTCCAACTCCCAAAATCACAGCACTGCAGCTGCTCATGGACTCAAACTCCCAGAAGCACAGCACCAGGGAAGGTTGGAAAAGCCAAGAGCGCACTGTCACTTTATCTTTTACAAAAGAACCTGTCAGGCTAGAGATTACCCACATCTCATTCAATAGACATTTGATTATATACACTTGTGCAAAAACAGTAAAAAAATAAAAAACAAGTTTTTCCCATCATGATCCTCACGGCTACAGTAAGCCCTGATGAGACACAAAAAGCAGCACAGCCATCATGAATGCTGTAACAATTTCCCGAGGCAGTGCCACGTGTACATGTATAGCGTGGCTTTATCGGCAAAGCAAAGAGCTGTAGGTCAACCCAGAAAACCTGTCTTTTTTTGCGAATTATTGTAGGGATGAAGCACTATACAACAAGGGATTGTAGCAATGTACTCCGGAGTCCCCGGCTGGCAGCTCTAACATTACCACGCTAATAGTGATTGCTCTGTATCGACATGCAAAGAACAGACGATAGGAGTCCAGGCACTGACAACGTTTCTGCCAACAATAATCAAGTCGGACAAAGGATTCCTGAACTCCCGTCTGTTCATATAAAACAATAAAATACAGGTGGGACAGGTTACATAGTTGCGTTAGGAACCCGAGTTATTCTAGATTTCAGAGGGCTTACACATATATAGTCGGAATAATGCCTATAGTCTTCACAGTCCATCCTCAAAGTCGATCTTTACTTCTTTCAAAATGGCAGTCCCTTTATCTCACTCATTGCTACAATTACCCTTACTCCTGCCCTCTTTGCATAACACTTCCTTCCAATGATACATTTCCCATAATGCAGGCCTTCATCCTTTTCTATATATGCCATTTCTTCCACTCCCTTATGAGAATACATCCCCGCGCACTCATATCACGCCAAGTCCTCCTCCTTATTACTTGCATATTATGGTCCTTTGAAACCATCTCCCCCTTACACCCTTCACAAACACCCGTTTCCATGATGCATGTGCCTTCTTAACCATCTAGCCTACGCTTTTCACGTCTAACCCCATTCTTCTACCACTCTTCTGTTGGCATTAAAGAAAAAATATGAACAATTACTAACCGGTGCAGACAGTTACAGGTACTTATAAAGCGCTAACAATTTCCGTAGTGTTGTACAATGGGAGAGGCAGAATGACAAATGTCTATACAAGTTAAACACACAGAACAGTAGGAGAGAGGACCCTGCCCAAGAGCTTACAATCTAAGAGGAGAGGGGTGACACACTAGGTGAGGGTAAATGGAGAACCTGAAGTAGTGGGGTGCATGTAAACTGGGTGGGAAGATGTAGCAAGAAATGTACAGTTGCGAATCGTGAAGTGAGCCGATGTGTTTTCAGAGACGTCTTGAAGGACTGGAGAGAGAGACAGGGAAAGTCTGATGTTGTGGGGGAGGGGGTTCCATAGAAAGGGGGCAGCACGGGATAAGTCTTGAAGGCAGGAGTTGAGGGTGCGGGTACGAGGACCCGATAGCATCAGATCGTTGGCAGTATTCCATCTGGTCATCGTCCCTATAATACGTTATGTTATAAATATATGTAGCTGTGATTTACAACAAAAAAAAAACACTGTATATTAAAAAACTATAACTAATGGAGCCTAGGTGGGCATGTATTCTGCTTCCCAATATATCTTCAGGGGATTTTTGCAGTAATCTCTTCTCAGCTGTCTTTCCCTTCCGAGGTGCGTACCACCTCCTCATTTCAACACAGTGCCTTTAGTGGTTATTGCATTTATTCTCTTTCGGCCATATTACTCTCACCTTTATTATACTTGACGTTGAATGTCCTATTCCAATATAGCCAGTCACAGGGAGCTACTAACGGAATTTATTGACTCGAGCTGATAACCCTTAGCAGCTCCCTGTTAGCAGCTCTAAATGTCTGAGCCACTGCATTAGCGGCTGGAGTCGTAACAAGGGGTCGCCACTAAATGATACCGGCAGTCCATAGGACTCCATGAAGACCGGCAGGACCCTGCTGTGAACTAGCATAAGTGGAGGTTGTGCTTGGTCCGCATAATAGTATTCTACTACATGTGACAATAGGAGGCAGCAAATCGCATTGTCCTCTGCACTTTGGGATTAGAGATAAGCATTTTCCAAGCTATTCATTTTAACGTGTTAAGGGATTTTGAAAAAGGTAAAATCCCTTAGGCTAGGGTCAGAGTGGGGCAGTCGGAACGCGCGTGCAGGCGCACTAAATCACGCGGCAGTAGCAGCACATAACGGCCAATGACGGCCAATATACGCAGTACGTGCGTACAAAAGTGCGCCGACACCACGCAACCAGCAAATGAACGCATTTTTATCAGAACGTGAAACCGCTGCTACTGACGTACAAAGTGCGCTGCGGCCGCATGGCAGCGTGTGTGCGTGATTAGGAGACGTCAGACGCTGCTAGTGTGCGGCCAACATAACGTTCAAACAGCCGGATTTCCCTAGACTTCTTTTTACCCCACCGTCATGAAATACGTCCAGAATTGCGCATCGTCTGACCACTTAAGCGTATTCCGTGAAAAAATGCGTGCGCACGCATCGACGTACATTTTGACGGTGGCTGCAGAAAATGCGCTCATCTGTCCCTAGCCTTAGAACCAGGATCTACTAACGGGTATTAATTTCTGAATCCCGGCTCTCGCAAAGCATAATGAGGTACTGAGGAATCGTTCGTTATTCTCCTATCAGTCGATACAAAGTATAGGAGCTGTTTTACTTACAGTAAGCAGGCACTAAAACTAAAGCTCACTCATTAGGTTTAATGGCTGGGTCAGAATAGGGCCTCGTGTTATCAGAAGTGTGTCTTATTGTAAGTACCGATTCTGCCCTAAACCCACCCAGTCAATAGCCAGAGCTCCTTGCTGGGCGAAAACAAACCTGGGAAAGTCTTTATTCAGGGTCTACAAATGAAGGGGGGAAAAAAGCAAAAACCACAAAAACCACGGGAATGTACAGAATACAATGGTAAACACGCCCCAATGTTTCCATACTGACACACGTGCCCTGGTGTAACAAAGCCTGAGGAAGTGGCAGAGAGATCTAAGAGATCCTGGAGGGTTGGATGGAAACCTGGAGAAACAAAGGAATGCTTTACGATCAGATTACAGATTGGTATATACTGTGCTGCTTTCCCTAACGACACTCTGCAATAAATACATAGGATTTTACCAGGAAGGATACATTGAGATTTCTCTCGTTTTCAAGTATGTCCTGGGTGGCGAGTATGTACCGTTAGGTGTCTTGCCCAAGGACACTTACTGGAGAGGTGCTCTTGCCGGGATCAAACCCATGTCTCCACAGGCTCTCTCCACGCAGAGCAGTGATGTTACCTCTACTCCACCCAGCCGGTGAATAATAATACAACGCCGAGTTCAGGGTATAGGGCACAGAAAACAAACTCCCTGCACCTAGAACTGTAGGTACAGAGTGGCTTCAACCTGGGAGAGGACTGGGAAATATAAAACATCAGTCCCACACCATCAAAATGTATCTCTAGGTCCATGAACCCCATGTCTCAAGTGACTATCGTCACACTTTTAGAAGAACACTTTATATTAACCTCCCTGGCGTTTGGATTCTGACACATTTTATATGTCAGAATTGGTGCATTTTTTTCACACCCCCTCCAGCGGTATCCTGAGTGTGGCATGGGATTAATTTCATTGCTGAAAGCTGTAACCGTGCCACACTCGGGCTGGATACATACCTGTCCCTGCACTCCCTCGCTGTCACCTCCGGCTGATTTCGGCGTTCGGCTTCCTGGTTCCCTTCTCGTGAGAAGGAAACCAGGACGCCGCAATCAGCCAGAGGAGAATGCGATTCCGGAGGTCAGTGAGGGAGTGCAGGGACAGGTATGTATACAGCACGAGTGTGGCTCGGGGTTACCGCTTTCAGCAATGAAATTTAACCCCGAGCCACACTTTGGAAAACCACCGGGGAGGTTAATCAAACATGTTTTTTTTCAAATCATTTAAGGATTAAGTGTATCAATTTAAAAACGTGCCCTTTCTCCATCCACTTCAATTCTTGTAGGTCTTACATAAAACTGAAAAGCCTTTTATTTTATACACAAGTACTGAACGATATACATGTTCAGAATGGGTTGCTAAGAGATATAAAGTTCTTTTGTTAGCAATCTTGAAAGGAAACATCGCTTCCTTGACAGAACATTAGCATGCTACGGAATGACATGTATATTTCCACATGCGTTACACAAGCGTCCACACCAACAATATGGAAATTTATTCCCCCAACTCAACAGAAAAAGCAAACAATTTTAAGTATTTTTTTGTCCATGTATGGGATCATTTTTGTATATCAATGCCTGTGTATGAAGCAAAAAAAAAAGTATGTATACAGAGGAGACATTGATTGCAGCCATATTTTCCCCTTTGATGATTAGTTAAAAGAAACATTGAATTTCTCAACAATCTAACAATGCACAACAACTCATTCACATATTGTCTGTGCTATTTGTCCCTTGTGGCAATGCAAATTCTAGATTCCATTGACACAAAAAAATTATGTCATGGACAATTCAACTGCTGCCAAATGATAGGAAACCCAAATATGTCTAACTGGCTCAATGCTGGAGATTGTAATAACGCAGACAGGAGTATTTTGGTTTGGTGCGGCCCGAGACTTCAGATTCGCTGCCGTTTCTCATACTTCGAATAGCAGATCGAAGGGAAAGGAAGCATTTTTCAATATTTCCTCAGCCCAGGCGCCTTTTTGGCTCTATGCAAGAATATACTTCTGACCTCTAAAGTGTTCATTAGGTGCTCCAAACAGATTCCCCCTTTGTCCAGAAAGCTGACAATTGACTAGTTTTCCTAGTATTTAGGTCAGGAATGTATAGCCGTGTACATTCTTGACCAGTCAATAGCTCTCAATGCACATGCATTGCCAGATATGACAAAGCACAGAAGGATTAAAATGGAGTTGTTAATGGACGCTCTAGGGTTAAAAACATTGGGGGCCCTTTTCTCTCCCTGTTTAACCATACAGTGACTCTTTATATCTAAGACTGTATCTTAACTAAACAGAGAACACAGAGGATGGGGCACTCGGGATGGAACAATGAGCTTTATTACATGTATGCTAGCAGAATTTGGTTATGATGGCATCCATGTAATAAAACTAGGGCCGAAACAACTAATCGATAATGAAACCAGTTGTCAACTGGTTTCATAATCAATTAATCGGTCTGTGTACTCCACACACGGTTTAGAATCAGAGTTAAACGTAAACTGCAGACTCTGCTAGGAGCGGATTGCGAAGACTTGCTGCTGCTGTAGTTCTAAGGTTATGTCAGACATAACCAATTTGTATTTAGTTTACAACAGTAGCAGAGCTATAGCACAGACACTGTAGCACAGACACTGGAGTACTGCCACTGGGTGGAGGAACTGTGCCACCATTATTTTACCATAACTTAGAGCTGGAGTCCTGTGACACCACTCCACCCTCCCTGCCATCCCTCTTTCTGGTCCTGTCACCTTCCCCAAAACTCCTTCAAACACTCAGGTCCGTTCACTTGCCCAATCTCACTACCTCCTCTCACACTTGGGTCTGGTCCCTTGCCCAAAAGCACTCCCTCACACCTCTGGTCCCTGCCACCAGTTTGTTCATGAAATCATTGTAAAGGAACAATCTATGCATACTACCGCACTCGCTTATTATAGTGGTCCAGCTGCATGGAGTGCACCCACCTTCTCACCACGCTTCCGTGTTGACATCATGTCTATCCAAGTGCTCACAGCAGTGTTCTTTTGGGGATAAAGCAGACTTTGCTTGAGCTACGCTGGCAGCATCAATCCATCACTCTGACCTGGCACTACCCTACCATTAAGGCTAGGGTCAGACGAACACAGTATTAACGTGCGTTTAACCGCACTTAATCACGGCCGTGCTAGCAGCAAATAACGTCCAATGCCAGGCAACATACGAAGAACGGCCGCACAAAAGTGCAGCCGCGCAACGCAAGTGGCAAACGAACGCATTTTTTCGAGAACGTCAAACAGCTAGTACTGACGTACAGAGTGCGCTGCGTCCACATAGCGGCATGTGTGTGAGATTAGGAAACGTCAGACGCTGCTCATGTCCGGCCAACATAACGTCTGGACACCCAAAGTTTCCTGGTTTGGAGCCGTAACAAATCACAGCCGTAATTGCGCATCGTATGACCGCTATCGCGTATTCAGTGAAAAAAATACGTCCATTCGTTCGGACGCACGGTCGGCCCAAAAAATGCGTTAGTCTGACCCTAGCCTTATGTAGCATGGTCTGTCTCTGAATATAAAGGACATTGAGAACTATTTATTCTTGATTTTCTTCTGCATACGATCAAAAAAAAAAAGTGGATCATGGTGCCCTCTGCACAGCAGGACCAGAAGTGAGTAGCGGACTTTTTAAGCCAATTATTTTAAAAAAACAAGAATCTTTTAACACAGGGCCTGGGAGCCGGTGTTCTTTTCTGACCGGAGTTGAGCAGGAATAACGGAGCAACAACGGAACAGCTCGCTAATTGTGTTAACAGCTTCAGGACAAAGTATAGAAAGCGTCAACTTGCAGTAAGAAAACCCTAAGGCTGATCCACAAACAAGGTTTGCGACTCGTTTGGTTTAGTGTCTCGAGCCGTTAACAACTCAAGCTGTTGAGTAGAAGGGCCCCACTTTTACATTAAAAGCTGGTGTAGCGCTGTGCTAAAAATCTTGCTGTGGCAGTACCTATTTTTGGCCACAAGATGGAGACTATTGCAATCAGAGATACTGGACATTGGGACTACAATAACTGGCATGCTTTGCAAGAAGCCAGGAAGTGGGTGGAGACTGGACACTTACATCCTCTGCCTCGTGGAGAAAGTTCCAGAGCGCGCCAGGGGATGAGAGGAAGCAGACGCACTGAGGAGATCGCTGGAGGAGCTAGGCCAAAGCCCGAGGGAGACCTGTAATTCCTATTTGGGTCACTCAACCTGAGGAGAAGGAGACTTGCCAGTACCCAGACAACAGCTGCAGACCGGCGGAATCGAACGGAGAGCAGGCGGGGAGCTGGACAAGCTGCATGAAGGTAGACAACGGATCCGGCCGCTAGTATCCCCAGTCAAAATCGGGTGGAGAGACGTCCTGGGTCAGCGGAGCCTAAAGCAGTCATCAGATGGGTGAGAGGCCTCCAAGGCTGTTTGTATGATTAAAGGACGCTCTGCTGTTTTTCTCTTTTAAGTTCACAGGGCCCCAACTGACTAGTCGAAGACTTTCCTTTAATAAATTCACTGGCCAGTTGAACAGTACCCAGGTACCACACACACACACAGATACGCTTCTTACATTCTGGAATTTAACTTGTACAGGACTCATTTCCTTTTACGAATCGGAACGGGGGTTAAAAGACAAAGATACGTTCCGAATACATTTTTCTCTTTTTCCGCTGCGCGTTTGCCGTAATACGAAAGGGATTGTATGTTTGGGGTTTTCGCTACGGGTCCCTTTTTCTGAACTATCGGGAAATTGCATTGCTTTTATGTTCGGTTGCGAATATTTTATTTTCCGAAATACGAAGCCTCGTGTTTCGTTTCTTTTCCGCTACGCGTTTTACGGGATACGAAAATACTGTAATAATACTTGTGAATACCGTGTCTCAACATCTGCTCAAATATTTTAGTAAACTATATGAATATAAAAACTCACAACTGTGTTGGAGTATATTTATTCCCTAGTGCGGGGAGACTGACCCGTGGTTCATTTTCAGCGGCTCCTCCGGGAGTGAGCGCTACACTGGCTTGGTTTAGGGCCCTAAATTCCTGGAAATGGAGATGAAGTGCAATCAAAGTCGCACACATTGCTTCTTCCACTAATTTATTTATAAAAGAATTTTACCAGGAAAGCTACATTGAGATTTCTCTCGTTTTCAAGTATGAACTGGGTTTCAAGAACAATATACAGTTGTGTTCAAAATTATTCAACCCCCAATGCTGTAAAGGGTTTTAGGGAATTTAGTGTACATTTGTAATAATTGTATTCAGAATGAAATCCTACAAGGACTTTTTAAAGAACCATATGCAACTAAAATGACATCAATTGGTTTTGTAATACAGTAGTAAATGTTTCTTTTGTGAATTCTTCATTGACACAATTATTCAACCCCTTAAAGACTACCACTCTGAAGAACAGAGGTTCATTCAAGTGTTTTCAATCAGGTATTGAAAACACCTATGGATGTCACGGAGCAGCAATAAAGCATAATAAGCACCAATTAGGCAGCTTTAAAATGACTGTGATACTCAGCTCCTTCTAGACATTTACTGGTGTGGTTACAAACATGGTGAAGTCAAGAGAATGGTCCAGGAAGACAAGAGAAGAGGTGATTACTCTTCACAGGAAGGGCAATGGCTATAATAAGATTGCAAAGATGTTAAACATACCAAGAGAGACCATAGGAAGCATCATTTGCAAATTCAAGGCAAAGGGCACTGTTGAAACGCTACCTGGTCGTGGCAGAAAGAAGATGCTGACTTCGACTGCTGTGCGCTACCCGAAGCGTAGAGTGGAGAAAAGTCCCCGTGTGACTGCTGAGGAACTGAGAAAAGATGTCAGATGTGGGTACTGAAGTTTCAGCTCAGACAATACGGCGCACACTGCGTAATGAAGGCCTCCATGCCAGAACTCCCAGGCGCACCCCCTTGCTGTCTCCAAAGAATAAGAAGAGTCGACTGCAGTATGCCAAAAGTCATGTGGACAAACCACAGAAGTTTTGGGATAGTGTTCTGTGAACTGATGAAACAAAATTAGAACTGTTTGGGCCCATGGATCAACGCTATGTTTGGAGGAGGAAGAACAAGGCCTATGAAGAAAAGAACACCTTGCCTACTGTGAAGCATGGCGGGGGGTCAATCATGCTTTGGGGCGGTTTTGCTTCTGCAGGTACAGGGAAGCTTCAGCGTGTGCAAGGTACCATGAATTCTCTTCAGTACCAGGAGATATTGGATGACAATGTGATGCAGTCCGTCACAAACCTGAGGCTTGGGAGACGTTGGACCTTTCAACAGGACAATGATCCCAAGCATACCTCCAAGTCCACTAAAGCATGGTTGCAGATTAAAGGCTGGAACATTTTGGAGTGGCCATCGCAGTCACCAGACTTAAATCCGATTGAGAACCTCTGTGGGACTTAAAGAAAGCAGTTGCAGTGCGCAAGCCTAACAATGTGACTGAACTGGAGGCTTTTTCCCATGACGAATGGGCGAAGATACCCGTAGATCGCTGCAAGACACTTGTGTCAAGCTATGCTTCACGTTTAAAAGCTGTTATAACTGTAAAAGGATGTTGTACTAAGTACTAAGATTGAATGTCACTTGGGGTTGAATAAAACTGATAATGATGTGAGCACAGAAAAGACATTTGTGGTTATTTCATTATAAATGTTATGTTATATTTGTCTGACCTACAGGTGCCTCTTTGATTTAATTGTAAGCAAGATGACTGAATGATCAAAATCAATGTCAAACTGGCCAAAACACTCAATTTCAGTGGGGGTTGAATAATTTTGAACACAACTGTATATGGATTTTCAAGAAATCACACAAGGTAGCTGCTGACCTGGGATTAAAGCATTTGAAAGGCTTGCTAGAGTCAGCTTTTTATCCTACCTCCCACCAAAACACCCGTCTCTGAAGCTTGGCATCTGGAGTCACAATAGGGAAATATATGAATAGTAAACTGGTCCCTGGCTCATTCATGAGGAGAACAAAGGGAACCTGTGTAACACAGTAACATTTCCTTTAGCGGGTCCTCCTTCACATTATTGTACGCAGTTCTGGTATCTGATACAAGTAACCAAAGACCCGGTAACCTTCTGTTCATGCAGTCGGTGTCTTCCAGACCCTCTCGGTTATGCCGAGACACTCTAGGACAGGAACACTGTTACAAATAACACACATCAGAACATGAGACCTGAGTAATAGTGGAATGCAGCGATACTAAATAATAACCTACAATAAATTACAATGTGTACAGATCATATGAAGATTAACCAGCTCCAACATGTCTGTGACTGCAGCTACTCGCCTTGAAGTTGGCATGATGCTGCAGGTGTAAACAGCAGCTAACAACGAACATAGCAAGATTCAAAGCTGAATTGTCACGTTCGCTGTATCGCTCACCCTCGACAACCGTGGTGTGGATGCTTTTGGACAAACCTCTAAACCCTCCGATCCTTGAGTGGTCGGGACCTCTAATCCTATAGCTCCCAGCCAGGGAGAACAGACACACCAGAAACACAGAGTACAACCTTGGTAGATTAGTAGCAGGTCTCAGAACAGAACATGCACTCAGGCGGCAAGGGTTAATCTTAACAGCAGCTAAGGAGTAACCTGGATCAGGCTTATGCAAGTCGTTCATACACAAGGATTCAGAAATGGCGTGGTCAGGTAAACTATCCAAGTTGGCAACAGCCAGGGTCCTCATACAATCAGGGTCAGCGTTCTTCAGGGTCAGTATACACTCTGAATCGGTTCTGGGTAAAGGATACATACAAGCTTGGTCAGAGAGAGTAGTCAAGAAGGCAGTCCGAGTCAGCAATAATCAGGTTCCTCATACAGTCCAGGTCAGCAACGTAGCAATGAATCCGTGACTCGAATGAACGGTACACCAGCGAAACGGGAAACAAACTCCACGTCAAAGCGACGAGCCAATTCGCGCGCCCTGTCTATAAAGGCCAGTGGCTCCGTGTCATCATGCCGCGCCCCACCCCCTCATCAGGCCCACGAACGCCAGGATCAGCACGGACACCGGGCACCTGGCCAGCCAGCGATGCGCCGAGTGCCTGACCCCCTCCTGAGACCCCCCCAGGCGCCAAGGGTGTGACATGAATTTAGCCATGTATACTCAGTGGTTTTATACACACTAGGTGCAATAGGGTTTTATGTCACTCTTCATGATACTAGGGTAAACGAAGGGCTTCATGAAACGGTACCAGAAATAAGATTAGCGTAAAGTGAAATTGTACAAAATATTACAGTTTGGAACCCCTTAACTGGAATTCTCAAATCCGGAGTGGTCTAGACTACAGTGAATCTGGACGAGATGTGCTCAGTACGGCTGCTGCCACACGGGTATTCTGCTCTTGATTGCAGCAGCAGACTGCAGCAAACTCTGGGCAGCCCCAGCATGTGACATTCTGCCCAGTGTCCCACACTGACTCCAGGTCGTATGTCCACAAAGTAACACTGCAGTGCGCTCCCAGCATGTGAACTCACGGAGAGCTGTAGCAGTAAGGAGAAAGAGGCGCGCCCGCGGCAATCTCTTCTAAAGCAAGGGACTCTCCTGGATTCTGAAATCCAAAAGAATCCATAATCTGGAATGTTCAGAGTCCCGAGCATTACCGGATAACAGGTGCCCGACCTGTAGCTCTTTATGAAGTATGACAGTATCGGAAGGATTTGGTTTAAAAACCAAAATTTAAATAAAACCTACAGAAAAATTTAAAAGGTGGTAAAAAATAAACTCGTCTAACTACACCCAGGCACCAAAAGTATTCTGGATTACTGAGAGTCAACAGCAGTGAGGGGATGCGGCGCCAGCAATGAGGGGATGCGGCGCGGCAGCAATGAGGGGATGCGGCGCGGCAGCAATGAGGGGATGCGGCGCGGCAGCAATGAGGGGATGCGGCGCGGCAGCAATGAGGGGATGCGGCACGGCAGCAAGAGGGGATGCGGCACGGCAGCAAGAGGGGATGCGGCACGGCAGCAAGAGGGGATGCAATAAAGTATCAATGGGAAGATGGGGTGAACATAGCAAAAAGTTAAATGGGTCTACTTCAATGTGAGAAAAGGTCTTAGATTCCCCTGAGGTTTGTGACTCATCTACACTGTAAGAGTGTTCATCATACTTGGATCAAATTTATTAGAAAAATAATATCCCGAGGGACCAAAAGAGTTAAACCTATTTCCTTTGTCTTATGTATATGAATTACCAAAGTGACTCATGTTACTACATACAAATTCTGGGAATTCAATAGGTGATTTTCATCAAGGAGGACAGGTGTGGAAATCTATAGGTGATTAATAGGGTTATTTGTAAAGCAAAGGAGTCTGTCCATTTTGCAAGGGCAACAAACACCGGAGCTTCAGAAAGCTTCGCTTTGCAGCTGTTTGTCCCTGTTGCAACAATGGTGATTTTTACTGGTAAGAAAGTGTTGTCCAGTCAAAGGATTAAAATTAGGGGTTGGTGGGGGGGGGGGGTCATCCAGTGATTGCCAGTATTGCAAAAACTCGTTAAAATTGCTGGTATTGCAGTGCCAAGAAACCCCCGGCATTTCTCAAAACTATAATCCAAACTGCAAAAAAGAGAAACTTTATGGTAAAACATCTTTTGTAATTTTGGCTTTTAGGGTCTTTTCTCGGCACTGCAATACCAGTGATTTTAGTTGGTTTTTGCAACGCCGGCATACACCGGTACTTCATGGATAACCCCCTATGCAATATTTCAAATAACCATGGAAACAAGAATTCTTACAAGCTCGAAAGTCAATATTGCAGTGGGAATGTAGCAATGTATGAGATTAATAGAGAGGGAATCTATACATTAATTTATTGCCATGTTTGCTTAACTATACAACTCTGGAAGAATGGTAAAAAAAATAAAAAATCTAACACAAAAACCCCACCTCCCTGTCAGCTGCACGTAAGTCTGCACATTGGTAACGAGGCACTAATCACTGAGAAGTTTCAAATTGTGCTTTCATAAAGCATACGATACAGTGAACGGTTTCCTGGAAGCAATTTGCAAGGAAGCGCTGTGCATCCTCATTGTAGAAAGGTTAGGGGATGCTGACAGCGATTTGTAATGTATTTAAACTACACTATAGATAATGAGGCCAGTTCTTACCCAATGATATCAGCATACAGTACTTGGAAAAAGAAAAGCTCTAACCTTTAAAAGAGGCTTAAACTGAATCATGGAAACTCCAGCATCTCTGAAAGCCACAAGTTTAATGACTCATGAATTAGGACTTTTTCCTCGCCGGGCGATGTGATTAGAGGAAAAGGCAAGATCTGTAAACGTAGAAGTTTAACTCCACCAATGTCATTTCTCGTCATGATGGGGGCAAACTAAATGCGCAAGTAACAAAGTAATTGAGCAAATAATTGAGGAAGCTATGACATCTTGGCGTTGTAAGTTAAAGTAGGGCTTTACAGCGTTATGTAGAACACATGCTATTACACATCCACTTTCTCCCATAAAGGCATTCCTGCGATTCACTAATACAGCGCTAGTGCAGAGCACTGTACCTGCAGAACCGAAAACAAGGGATGCCTCGACCCAACCCCTAGGATAAGGGCCAGATTCTGTTATTTTAAGGGGATCTGATTCAACCCCCGAGCCAGCCAGCCAGTCTTCCAGCTGGAAGCAGAGCCTCTACAATAACTTAAGGACTCTTCCAGGTCTCCTCAAAGCTCAAGGAAAAGGCACGGAACATGTCACACATCAACGCAGGGGCTCCAGAATTCCCCTCACCTAGGGCACCATGGATCGGAGTTACAGTTACAAGTTTTAATAAAGAGCTAACTAGTTCCGTGGCGCTGTATTGGATCGGGACTCCATATCGTCCAATCCAAAAATCGGATCGGTGGCTTGAAAACAACAATCAGGACAACCCTATTGAATACTGTAGCGCGCAATGGTGTTAAATTAATCTTTGCTTTATTGCACACCTAATAGTTGAAACAAGTCTCTGCTTTTATACACACTGGCAATTGAAAAAGCGGGTTTTTGCTTTACAGCGTTGCCTGATCCCTATCCTGACGTTATAGAGTGGTATTACTTCATACCCAACAAATCTCCTAGTCATATGTGTAACGAACATGCTACAAATACTCTCACATATATATTCACACACACGGATTTACACATAATAAGCTCCTCACACATACGGTTATACTTGGAGAAGTAGGCCTTCACCCACACAGGCCAACGCAATAGCCATTGCCAATCCATCACTTCCATGTGTGCAAAAAAACAGACAGCTAACCAATCTAACTAGAATTGAGCTGAGATTTTGTGGCATTTCTGCCACCCGGATATGTCTAGGGCCTGCATTTCATCTCATTATGCAACTACGGTGAACTTCTTTCAGAGAACAAAATTCAACACGGCAGGTAAAGTCGCATCAAACGGCACTGAGCAATGCTACCACGACTATTCTTCCATGGAAAAAGCAAATGCAGCTCTTCTCTATCTACGGTTGGTAAGGCTAGTAAATGTACGTCAGTGGTTTTAAAGTGGTGATCTCTATTGAACTCCAATAGAAACAATGCTGGACAGCTTTGGCATAAACTATGGCAGAAACAATGGTGAAAACTATGGCAAAAGTTCCCTAGATAGTGAATTTCCCATAGTACACTGAAGTTCACAGATGTTAAAAAGGACACTTGCAGTGTGACCACTCAGCATTATCTCTATGGTCAAAGCTCTAGGCTCCCTCTCCTCTGGAGGTACTTTGGAGGCTGATTCAGCCCTTCAAGTGCAGAGGCTTAATCCCAATCAGAACCAGGGCTCAGGTTTCTGGAGATTCAGGACCTTTAGAAACGAGGTCCTACCAATGGTTTTCAAGGCCTCCAGCCAATCCAGTGACTCAATGCCAGACGTGTCCAACCCTTAACAGTCACGTGACATGCAGCTGCTAGTAGCATGTAATGTCTGGCAGGAGTCAGATATAGACCAGTTCTGGATTCAGGCAAGTTTTTACAGGAAACTAAAGGGTTAAAATTGGAGGACCTCATATGGAGGGGGGAAAGGAACAGTAAAATTTAGCCTCTTTCATTTCCCCCTACTGTTTTAACCCCATATTATCCTGACGTAAACAACGATGCTTAGTGAATAGACCCTTCAACGACACAAACTTTATTGTTTTATTGTTAAAGAACAGCAATAAACCTAAAAAAAGCACAAAGAGAAAAAGCATGCCAGTTCACATATACCTCACATAATACAGTTAAACCGCGCATAGTCTAGTAATGCACTAACGCTGTTGTCCAAACTGTAAGAAAGGAAAAACACGGACATATTGAAATGGACTGCCTGGAAAAAATGACTTAACACTTATTTTGAGGCAGACACAGTGTTCTGATCTGTCCGCTTCACTAAATGTCAGTGCGTTCTTAATTGAAGCATGAACTAATCTCCTCCTCGGCACAGCAAATGTAGCTTTACTGTTGTTGCTAGATTAGTCTGAAAAAAGAAAAAAGTAGAAAAGATATACTGACACACAAAGCGATACATACAAACCAATAACACAAGGACAAATAAAACAGTACGATGGTATTAGTCATGAAATTAGAAAAACGTAGAAAGGTTTATTGGTAAATTGTAACCCGTAAAAGCACACATCTGTTAAGAGTTTCAATATTCACCTTCAATGCTCCTGCAGATGCTCTGAATGCCCAACTTTCACAACTGTGGGGAACTCTGAATATATATATATATATATATATATATATATATATTATATATATAATTATCCTCTTTTTGCCATCATTTCTCCTATCCTCTGAATTCAACGAGACAAATATATACCAGGGCATGTACTGGACTTTTAGAGCAGGGATCTCAAACTCAAAATTACCCGAGGGCCACTGGACACATTTTCACATCCCATCGGGGCCACATGCAAAATGTCAAACTCGTTTGAAAACAATTATATTTAAAACTAAAAAGTTATATCAAAATGCAGTATTTTAATGTAATAATATAGAATTATTTTAATTATATATTTTAATACATTTAAATTTTATATTTAAGAAAAAAATGCAGCTGCATTGGTAATTTATATGGGGGGGGGGCAAGGACCCGGTTTTAGAACTAAAAAAATAAAAATTCTACAGTTGTGTTCAAAATTCTTCAACCCCCAATGCTGGAAAGGGTTTTAGGGAATTTAGTGTACATTTGTAATTGTATTCAGAATGAAATCCTACAAGGACTTTTTAAAGAACCATATGCAACTAAAATGACATCAATTGGTTTTGTAATACAGTAGTAAATGTTTCTTGTGAATTCTTCATTGACACAATTATTCAACCCCTTAAAGACTACCACTCTGAAGAACAGAGGTTCATTCAAGTGTTTTCAATCAGGTATTGAAAACACCTGTGGATGTCACGGAGCAGCAATAAAGCATAATAAGCACCAATTAGGCAGCTTTAAAATGACTGTGATACTCAGCTCCTTCTAGACATTTACTGGTGTGGTTACAAACATGGTGAAGTCAAGAGAATGGTCCAGGAAGACAAGAGAAGAGGTGATTACTCTTCACAGGAAGGGCAATGGCTATAAGAAGATTGCAAAGATGTTAAACATACCAAGAGAGACCATAGGAAGCATCATTCGCAAATTAAAGGCAAAGGGCACTGTTGAAACGCTACCTGGTCGTGGCAGAAAGAAGATGCTGACTTCGACTGCCGTGCGCTACCTGAAGCGTAGAGTGGAGAAAAGTCCCCGTGTGACTGCTGAGGAACTGAGAAAAGATTTGTCAGATGTGGGTACTGAAGTTTCAGCTCAGACAATACGGCGCACACTGCGTAATGAAGGCCTCCATGCCAGAACTCCCAGGCGCACCCCCTTGCTGTCTCCAAAGAATAAGAAGAGTCGACTGCAGTATGCCAAAAGTCATGTGGACAAACCACAGGAGTTTTGGGATAGTGTTCTGTGGACTGACGAAACAAAATTAGAACTGTTTGGGCCCATGGATCAACACTATGTTTGGAGGAGGAAGAACAAGGCCTATGAAGAAAAGAACTCCTTGCCTACTGTGAAGCATGGCGGGGGGGGGGGGTCAATCATGCTTTGGGGCTGTTTTGCTTCTGCAGGTACAGGGAAGCTTCAGTGTGTGCAAGGTACCATGAATTCTCTTCAGTACCAGGAGATATTGGATGACAATGTGATGCAGTCCGTCACAAACCTGAGGCTTGGGAGACGTTGGACCTTTCAACAGGACAATGATCCCAAGCATACCTCCAAGTCCACTAGAGCATGGTTGCAGATTAAAGGCTGGAACATTTTGGAGTGGCCATCGCAGTCACCAGACTTAAATCCGATTGAGAACCTCTGGTGGGACTTAAAGAAAGCAGTTGCAGTGCGCAAGCCTAAGAATGTGACTGAACTGGAGGCTTTTGCCCATGACGAATGGGCGAAGATACCCGTAGATCGCTGCAAGACACTTGTGTCAAGCTATGCTTCACATTTAAAAGCTGTTATAACTGGAAAAGGATGTTGTACTAAGTACTAAGATTGAATGTCACTTGGGGGTTGAATAAAACTGCTAATGATGTGAGCACAGAAAAGACATTTGTGGTTATTTCATTATAAATGTTATGTTATATTTGTCTGACCTACACGTGCCTCTTTGATTTAATTGTAAGCAAGATGACTGAATGATCAAAATCAATGTCAAACTGGCCAAAACACTCAATTTCAGTGGGGGTTGAATAATTTTGAACACAACTGTATCTTTTAACTATTTCATTTTATTACTTTTATTAGCTTTTTGTTTTTTACACAATACATAGAATCTGGCCTTTCCAGTGACACCTCAACTGTCCCTGTAGTTCTTACAAATCCAGAGATACAGGGGTCTAAATGACCCCAGCATCTCCTGTACTACTTGGCAGGGGGAATCCCAGAGGGTGACGCCCTGATGTCAGCCCACTGTGGATGACGCCCCTGCTCGGTGCCAAATTGGCGCCAAGCAGGGGCCCAACAGGATGGGCATGGAGTGTCCTGCGTGCTGGGGAGGCAATCCCCATGGCACACCACGCATGTCCTGGACTACAGGAGCAGCAAGGCCAATCTGAACCAGACCCCCCCCCCCCCAAATCCGGGCCCTCATGTAGCGACCGAGTGCCTGATGAGTTAGTCTGCCCCCCGACTGTGGACCATTTTTAACAGGTCCGCAGGCCAGTACTTTGAGACCACCTGTTGTACAGGTACTATTCATTATATCAATTTAGTAGATGAAAGAGTGTGGCCCAGCACCACACAATATAATATAGGGTCAAAATAAAAAAAAATAAAAAAGTGTTTTTTCTACTATTTCGGTTCTGTGGTTATATAGTCCCGAGTAATCGGTGGGTGTTTCTGCTATAGGTAATTTATTATACATTAGTGATTTTTATATTTATAGATTATATAAAAAGGTTAGGGTTTAACTAAACATTTGTTTTGGGGAGAATTAGGTCCAATGTTGGGCTCCTTGAAAAGCCGGATTTACTTTGTTGTGTCCCGGTAGTATCAAAGGGCTTACTTGCTGTGGTCCATAAAGATGTTTGCAGAGAGATGCAAAAGCAAAGCATTATCGAGTCACAGAATAACGCAGTATATGGAATATAGAGAGGGATAACCAGCAAAACACAAGAAAAAAATAGTAAGATCTACCAGGAGGTACACAACACGATTTCTTAGCCCTAAATAAACATTTACATATTTAATTAAAAGAATAATATAGGTATTTAATTGGTTTGAAGGCAGGTGATATTACTTGATCCAGCAACTAAGGCTGGGGTCAGACGAACGCATTTTTAACGTGCGTTTAGGCCCACTTAATCACGGCCGCAGTAGCAGCAAATGAAGGGCAATGACAGCCAATATACGAAGTACGGCCGCACAAAAGTCCGGCCGTGCAACGCAAGTGGAAAATTAACGCATTTTTTCAAGAACGCAGAACCGCTAGTACTGACGTACAGAGTGCGCTGCGTCCGCTAGCGGCGTGTGTGCGTGATCAGGAGATGTCAGACGCTGCTAATGTCCAGCCAACATAACGTCCAGATGCAAAAAAAGTGTTTTATGGACGATCCATAAAAAAAAAAATAATAATCACGCACAAAAATGCACGTCGTCTGACTGTTTTTGCGCATTCCGTGAAAAAAATATGTCAATGCGTTCGGACGCACTTTTTGACTGCCGCTGCAAATAATGCGTTCGTTTGACCCTAGCCTAAACCCATGATTTCAAGCTGCACTCCGTTCATGTTGGCTTCAATAGGAAAACCTACATTCGAGTTTGCTATTCATGAAACGACACCTTTAGCTCGTCTGGAATCCAGTAAAACAGTGGATTGTCCCCCAATAAACAAGTTTAATATGTATTGGGTGTTATTCAATAAAAATGCTTACCTCTTAGAAAATATCTTCATTTTCTCATTGTTTTTTTGAGATTGTTCAGTTTAAGAGATCCGTAGACCTGTGGCTCTCAGAGAATTAAACCGTCTGCTTGAAAAGCAAGAGAGATCCTGGCTTTTGTAAGAAAACGTGCAACTGCAGACTCACGCTGAGCTTTCCTTGCCTTGTTTTTAGTCAAAGCAGGGTCATTACAGACATGGCAAAATGTTACACAGTAGTTGTGTTTGCCCATTCAATCCACTTGCAGTGGTTTGTACCTCCTGAGGTCAAAGTGACCGTAAACATTTAAGCACTTTTCCTGCGCTTCACATCCCTCTGCAGTGATACTGGTTTTATTCAAAGTTCCGAACCACAAAGGAGGCTTTATTTTCTTTCAAAACCAGAAAATACTTCTAAAAAGGAGTACGTTTTTACATCAAACAGAACACATATTCAATGAGGGTGTTCATGACGGAGCCCTGCGGGGGATTCAGGATTAGCTCATGCCAAAGAAGTCCAAAAAGTTATCAATGCAACTGAAAGAAACATAACTATGAGCTATTATACAGAATGAGAAGTTCTTTACAGATAACAAGGGAGATTATTTCACTGAAGAAAATGCTACACACTCAAACACTGGCAGCCGCTATGAAATCAGCATCAAAACTGCAATTACTGAAACTAACCAGTCATTGACTGTTTACTATAACAATCTCTCCACCTAGTGGTCGGTGAGAAAATTGCAGTTTTAAAAATGTAGAAATTTTTCTAGAAATTTTTGTTCGTTTGTTGTTGATAATCTGCTAATCCCGTCTACTGTATTCTGATCAAGTTTCTGTATCTCCTAAAGTGATTTTCATCTGCCCTTGTGTAGACCGTGTGCTGTGTTGATTGTGTAATTTAAGGCTAATGCCAGACGAACGCAGTCTGAGCGCGCTCTGTGTGCGTGCATAACGGACAGACGTACTGACGGATGATACTGTAGACAGCATACGATCCGTTTTTCTTGACGGACGTAGGGAAAAAAGGGAACTATGGGAAATAAAATTAATATGAAAAATTATAATGTGAAAAGGATATGAAAAGTCAGTGTGCGTCAAGGTGCTGGACGTCGCAAATGCGCTGCGTCTGACATCTCACTCACATAGAACGCCAAGCGGACGTGGCGCACTCTACGCCTCCATCTAGCGGTTTTCCGTTCTTGCCTAACTTGTGTCCGTTTGCCACATGCGTTGTGCGTGCGCAGTTCGGTGCGCACGTACTTAGTGTGTGGGTCTCTATTGATCATGATTCTATGCTACGATGGACATTAAACTGTGCGGCAACACGGACGTGATCACTGCGTTCGTCTGACATTGGCCTTAACCCCCCACGCCAGTTTCCCTTATAAACTGGTCCCCATTTCAAATTAAACATCATTCTTCCCTGCAGTAAGTTGTGTTGGGTGTTTGGGGAGAAATACCAGGAGTCCTACAGCTCTCAAGTTCTGGCTGAGGGTTGTGAAGGAAAGCTGCTGCAGGTCTGCTTTACTTGGTCAGAAGGAACGGACACGGTAACAAGTTTGGGTCTGGTCTTCACGTTAGACCAGTCATCCTTCCCAGTTCTAGTTATAAACCCTAACAACATGCTCACGTACTACCCCACCCCGAAAACCAGCACAAAATACTCTAACCTTGACACACTAGCATTTTTGCACCTTGCGTCAGAAAGAAAAAATATGGATGACAGCATACAGACTTGCCCAGAGATGTCCAAGCTATGGTGAATGCTTTGCCAAGTAACTTAAGCAAAAACCCCATAGGCACTTATAATGAAAACTATGCCAGCAAAACCTATCTACAGCAGAAATAACAGTGAAACAGTGAACTATGGGGGCAGTTCCATCCAAGAGGTTATTCACTAACCTCCAAATTGGCCCCGAATTGTACCAGATGGTAAATTTCAACATTCGGTGCAATGTCGGGCCAATTCGACTATTCACTAAGCTGTCAGTTCGCCAAATATAAGTGAACTGACAGCAAAATACAGTGCAATTCACAGCAATTCAGCGGCACCAAAATTGCCCCATAGAAGACTATTGCGTCTATTCACAGAAAGCCGAACTGCATCGAAATTTAGATGAAATGCCCTGATTTTCGGTGTTTCCGTTCGACAGGTTTAAACAGGCGAATCCCATAGAACTCAATTAACAAAGCTATTACGTTTTTACGTTATTTTTTATTAAAGAGTTCTTGCTTCTCATTGTCAGCCAAAAAATCTTTTAAAACACTTGTATTTTCTTCAGACAATTTTTTTTTTATTATTAAAAAAAAAAAAAAAACTTTACTTTGTAACAGACCTTTTGGTTATTATTTAAAGGACCTTTTTTTTTATCATTTTATTGATTTATACTCCTATTCGGAGAACAATTCTTCCTTTTCTTTTCCAGATTTCACCAATGCCAATTCGGCTGTTATCTGAGCACTAAGACAGTTTTCGCTGACGTCCGAAAACCACTTCAGCGACTCAATCTTCGGTGAACATTCTGTGAATAGTGAATTCACTGACATTTCGGCGAAATTGAAATCGCCGACGTGAAAAGCTTTGGGAATAGTCCCTCTTGTGAAATCAATGTGCCAGTGTCTTGATCTACCACAATTACCTGACATTTGCCAAACTAAATCCACCTTTCCTTCAATAAAAAGGACAGTGGTCCGTGAAAAGCTCATTATGTGACATACTACCACTGTCTGCAGAAGAAAAGAACGCATCTGCAAAGTCAATTCTCAGTCATTGGGATCTTAGCTTGTGGATCCTTTTGCGCTGAAGAAATAGTAGCCAAGATCAAGGGTCTTCCAGCCGCAGCTAGGACAGAGTGGCTACTGTACAACACGCTGATTGAAAATAGGAACGGCAACAATTTGTTCGAGTTAAAGGGAAAACATTTTTTAAATGATATTCTAGCTTCCCCCTTGAGAGCAATGACCCAGCCTACAAGATAAAAGAGAAAAAACACGGATTCTAACAATATCTAATCTTAGAGCGCAGTTTATTGATTTTTATCTTGTTTATCTGATAACTGCATGCTATGGCCTAGAGTTCACACGATCCATTACCTTACCGGCAGAAATTGCAGAGCAGTTTAAATCTAGCCATTTTCAACATTTTTGCAACTCTAAATTGCCCCTTTTTATCAAAATGGAAGTGCTGGGAAAACATACTTCATAAGAGGCGCTTCCCGGCAGTGTGTGGATTCATATGCTGCATTAATTATACCGCAGAGAGGTGCTTGTTCCCAGCAGTGTGTGGATTCATATGCTGCATTAATTATACTGCAGAGAGGTGCTTCTTCCCGGCAGTGTGTGGATTCATAGGCTGCATTAATTATACCGCAGAGAGGCACTTGTTCCCAGCAGTGTGTGGATTCATATGCTGCATTAATTATACCGCAGAGAGGCGCTTGTTCCCAGCAGTGTGTGGATTCATATGCTGCATTAATTATACTGCAGAGAGGCGCTTCCCAGCAGTGTGTGGATTCATATGCTGCATTAATTATACTGCAGAGAGGCGCTTCCCAGCAGTGTGTGGATTCATATGCTGCATTAATTATACCGCAGAGAGGCACTTGTTCCCAGCAGTGTGTGGATTCATATGCTGCATTAATTATGCTGCAGAGCGGCGCTTCCCAGCAGTGTGTGGATTCATATGCTGCATTAATTATACCGCAGAGAGGCGCTTGTTCCCAGCAGTGTGTGGATTCATATGCTGCATTAATTATACTGCAGAGAGGCGCTTCTTCCCGGCAGTGTGTGGATTCATAGGCTGCATTAATTATACCGCAGAGAGGCACTTGTTCCCAGCAGTGTGTGGATTCATATGCTGCATTAATTATACCGCAGAGAGGCGCTTGTTCCCAGCAGTGTGTGGATTCATATGCTGCATTAATTATACCGCAGAGAGGCGCTTCCAGTTCCCAGCAATGTGTGGATTCATATGCTGCATTAATTATACCGCAGAGAGGTGCTTCCAGTTCCCAGCAGTGTGTGGATTCATATGCTGCATTAATTATACTGCAGAGAGGCGCTTCCCAGCAGTGTGTGGATTCATATGCTGCATTAATTATACTGCAGAGAGGCGCTTCCCAGCAGTGTGTGGATTCATATGCTGCATTAATTATACTGCAGAGAGGTGCTTCTTCCCAGCAGTGTGTGGATTCATAGGCTGCATTAATTATACCGCAGAGAGGCACTTGTTCCCAGCAGTGTGTGGATTCATATGCTGCATTAATTATACCGCAGAGAGCTGCTTCCAGTTCCCAGCAGTGTGTGGATTCATATGCTGCATTAATTATACCGCAGAGAGGCGCTTCCCAGCAGTGTGTGGATTCATATGCTGAATTATACTGCAGAGAGGCGCTTTCCAGCAGTGTGTGGATTCAGACGCTGCATTAATTATACCGCAGAGGGGCGCTTGTTCCCAGCAGTGTGTGGATTCATATGCTGTATTAATTATACCGCAGAGAGGCGTTTCCCAGCAGTGTGTGGATTCATATGCTGCATTAATTATACCGCACAGAGGCGCTTGTTCCCAGCAGTGTGTGGATTCATATGCTGCATTAATTATACTGCAGAGAGGCGCATCCCTTCCCAAAAGTGTGTGGATTCATATGCTGCATTGAAACCTATGGGTTAAAAAGCCTAGTTCCTTTAAAAAAAAGTTAGAAAACCTAGAATTTCACCCAAAATGCCTAAAGAAGAAAAAAAGAGAAACTTTAATTCTATTGAAAGTATTCTACTTTCCATTCTTAAATAATAAAAATCGAAATGACTCAAAAAAAATGAAAAACCAACTGATCCGATCACAGAATCAATCCGAAATTTTCAGATAGCCGTTATTTCGTTTTCAGAAATGCTCCCGAAATACAAAAATGGTGAATTTCATCCAAATTTGGATTCGGAACAAAACAAATTGCACATATCTACTTCTTAAAAACCCACAAGTGACATCAGTCACAGCATATGAACATTCAGATATGCAGAGAGTAATGGGAAGTGCAGGGTCTGCAGAGGTTAGAAGACAAAACGGGTCAAAGGATGTGTCAGAGGGAAGACAAAAGCCCTTCAGACCCTTAAAGCAAACAGATCTCAGACTTCAAGTAGCTGGTAAAGTCTGCTTTGACCCAAGAAACGGCTTTAATACAGTGCTGCTGGACTCATTCTTTTCACACAGCCCTATTCCAATGTGGAGGAAAGGAGAGAAGGGAGCATTAAGGCTAGGGTCAGACTAACGCATTTTTCACATTGTCCGTGAAAAAGTGCGTTCGAACGAATGGACTTATTTTTTCACGGAATACGCAATAGCGGTCATACGATGCGCAGTTTCATCCGTGATTTTGTACGGATCATCAATAAAACACTTTTTGGGTCTGGACGTTATGTTGGCCGGACATTAGCAGCGTCTGACGTCTCCTAATCACGCACACACGCCGCTAGCGGACGCAGCGCACTCTGTACGTCAGTACTAGTGGTTTCGCGTTCTCGAAAAAATGCGTTTGTTTGCCGCCTGCGTTGCGCGGCCGCACTTTTGTGCGACCGTACTTCGTATATTGGCCGTCATTGCCCGGCATCTGCTGCTAGCACGGCAGTGATTATGTGCGGCTGCACGCGCGTTCGCACTGCCTCAGTCTGACCCTAGCCTAAAAGCTTCTCCCTCCACTCCAGCACAGCAAAGGACAATCAGTCCTGCCGAGTGCATGATCCTGGCAGGGATCAAGTCCTACATAAGTAAGTGTGGGGACTAAATACAACGACCCTCAAATGAAGTATTGCCATCCCGCACATAACCCAGAGTCTCCCATTCATATAGACACATATACACAAGTGGGTTGGGTTTTAAGTAACTATTCCAGTAATCCAAGTAAATAGAATACAATTAAAGAAAACACATGTATAGAAGGCAATTCATAGCGTGGAGAAGTCGGAGGGGACTCAGGAGCTCGTCTAGAATGCGGCCATCGCGGTCGAAGGTCAGGACACGCCCCAGTAAAAAGTCTTTATAGATTTTTTTAGGATCTGTTACGCATTTTTTTGGATTTGTTAGGCAAAACACTTTTCCCGTTTTTGTTGTTTTTTTTTAAATCGTCTTTTTTTTTTTTGTAAATGCCCTTTTTATCATTCATTGGATCTTGTAAGTAAATTCCAGGCATCTTTGTTCAGTAGTTTTTCTATTTGCAAACAGCGTCTCAAATTTCAAACTTTCAAGCGTATGTTTTTTTTCTTCCACCTCATTCATCTGTGTGTCGGGTTTTTCCGGCAGCTGCTCTGCGCTGTGATCGGCGGCTAGTCGGGTTTCTCCGGTGTGTTCAGCGGGGTTAATCCAGCTGTTTTCTGCAGGTTTCGGTGAGTGTTCGGCGGGTTTGCGGCAGGTTTTCCCTGCACTTCTTGCTGAATACACCGCAGGGTCGGCGAAATAGGATCGCCCCGAAGTGCGGGAAACGAAAAGTCACCGATCGTACGGTGACTTTTCAATGGTTTTTGAATAACCCTGAAAATCTCCTTATTCAATAGCTGGCATAAGCATTTCTGGTACAATCTGCTGGTAAAATACTTTAACTGTCCACTGAAAATTTATTTATAAACACATATTTGCAGGTCCATAGTGTTCCTGTTCAT
This sequence comes from Leptobrachium leishanense, assembly GCA_009667805.1. Taxonomy (NCBI): domain Eukaryota; kingdom Metazoa; phylum Chordata; class Amphibia; order Anura; family Megophryidae; genus Leptobrachium; species Leptobrachium leishanense. The sequence goes on along the minus strand of CM019066.1, from coordinate 80,811,693 downwards.
TTATTTAGAAATCGGTGAGACTTCCCATGCGGTTCCGCTTATAGAGCTCGTCTAACAAGACCAATCTCAGTGTATTACAGGAGTAAAGATTCAAAAACACATCAAGCCGTGTTATTTGCTAAACCAAGTCACAATGTGCTTTTTTAATAGTTAATACAAATTGAATATTTACAATGGGGAACTCAACAATTGTGCCTCTGTGGGATGCTTAACAACCTGGACCACGCAGGGCACCTTGTATAGCGGAGCTGCAGGGCACACATAAAACTTGTAGGAATTGGCAGATATTCTTTCTCCACCAGGCTTAAACTTAAACCCACATTTTTGAGCACAAAATAAAACTCAACAGGATCTTGTGCTGCACAAGCCAATGTCTGCTTGAGTTCATTTTAATCTCCCAAGGTTCCAGCTTCACAATAAAGATTCCGATATTCAATCAAACTGGTAACGGGATGCATAGAGCGGGAGATTCATACATAATAATTGACAACAAAGCATTGCAGTCACAGCCATTTATTTGAAATATAAAGATTAGTTGTTGGTTATAAAGAGAATAGATTTATCGATGCATTTATTCAGACTTCAGGTTCCGTACAGACTAACAGGATATGTTCTAGGTTTTGTTGTATACACACCTGGCCTGATGTAGCAATTGCTCCAGAATTCTACTTGCCCTTTAGATAAACACAATGAAGACTCCTCCAGCTCCAGAACACCGTGTAACAACAATGGAGACTTCGTATTTACAAAGCCAGTCCCTAGGACACACAATACACACTCAGGGTGCCTCCAAGCTAATTGTTTCATTACATACTAATTAAACAAGGAAGCCTGTGGAAGAATCGTTTCCCTTGTAGACTCATTTGGACCACTATGCAATATGGTGTTTGCAGCAAATAGACATGAGAGTCCTGCCCTGGAACATTCATCCAACAATAATAATTCTAACAAGCCAAACTGCTCTCATCTTAATGTCTAGAAAAGAAAAAAAAAAACGCCAATGTTAAATATAAAAAAAATTAAGAATAATCTAAATGATAACAGTAAAGTATGCATGGAGGGAACCTCCGCCTTCCTGTTGTTTAAAATGTGTTATTTTATAATGATTGAAGTTTGGGATTGCTCACAGGTAAATTGTTTTGGTTCGTTTTGTTTCCGTGTTACACAGGCTACCCATAATGTGTTGGCCACTTAGGGCAGAAAAAAAAGATGACAAGATTTGGCTCCAAGATGAATGCAATCCAAGCCAAGTGAATCCAGCATTAGAAGCACAGCAACCTAGGACTCAAAGATGTGTCTTAACCCCTTAAGGACGGGAGTAATTTTACAACTTCGGCGCTGTTTCGGAAGTAGAGGTTCGCTGAGCTCATTTTGACCGTTTTTAAGTCACGTATTATTATACCACCCAGACAAATTATAGATCGTTCTTTCCGGCAGAAATCGGCAGATTAATAATATATCATTATTATATGTATATGTCATGCCCTGCCAAAATGTTATTACAAAAAATGTAAAAAAAAAAAAAGGAAAAAAATTTGAATTTTCAATAAAATTTCAATCTTCCACAGTGTGTAAAGTGTTTTTTTTTTTAAATTTTATTATCCGAGGCTCTGCGGTCATATGTTATGGGGTAGATTTGTTAAAAAACTTAGAACGGGGAACCCATTTTTTTTTTTTTGGCGAGAAATTGCGTGATTTTAGCTAAACCCCCCCAAAAAAAAAAAAAATCATTAGTGAAGCATCATTGTTCACATTATAATTGAAATGTGAACAATAGTGCGGCATTAAAAAAAAAAAAAAAAAAAAACATTTATTTTTTTATTATTTAACTTATTTTTTATTATTTTTATTTTTACTTTTTTTTTTAACTTTTATTTTACATATAACATGGTCATGTTTGATATCATTGGAAAGGCCATGCTCTGGCCTTTCCAGAAATATCAGACATGACCCCCTAGCTGCCACCGATCAGGAGATAGAGGAGATAAAGGGGTTCAAATAACCCCCCTAAGGGATTTCCATAGGAAATCCCTTTGCAGCTAGGGGGTTCCCCGGTTAACAGACATCATCGCGCATGGCGCGATGAGTCAGTTGAGCGGGGGGGTGACCCAGAGGTGGGGGCTGCCATCCAAGATGGCGGCCCCCACCGGAAATAGGCCACGATCGAGCACAAATTAGTGCCCGGTCGCGACCTGGCAACTAAGGGGTTAACCCCCATACAAATCGCTGGAAAGGTCAGGCTGTGACCCTTCCAGCGATGCTGGCCACAGCCGCCTGGTCCCCGGCGATGGGGGGGGATAGAGGGATCCAAAGGATCCCCCCTCCCCTTCAGGCGCTTCTCCTGCTCCGGCAGGGGGGGGGGGGGGACGCCTGAAACTGACGTCATCGCGCCCCCGGCGCGATGACGTCAGTGCGCCGGAGGAGGAAACCCTGCCGATCTGACTCCGTGGGACTCAGATCAGCGAGGGAGCCGCCGGAGGAGGTGAGAATCTCCCGGGGAGGGGGGCTGAAAACACTGAGGATGTACATTTACGTCCTGCGGCGCCAAAGCCCACCTAATGCAGGACGTAAGTGTACGTCCTGCGGCGTTAAGGGGTTAACAGAAGAGTGTTAAAAGAAAAAAAAAAAAAAGGGCGAGCGCAAAAAAACAGGGGTTAGGTTTCAAACCCTGGAGAACCAGACCCTCGAAGGCTGGGGCCACACAGGTGTAGAAGGAACGTCTGTGAAAAGAAAAAAACTTTCCACACGGACATGCGTGACCACCTCGCTGTGTGCACATTCATATGGAGGCTTGCGTTTATAGATAGACCCTCTTTATCTTAGTTTATCATTTTACCTTTGCTTTATCTTTTTAAGGTGATGACATGTGCCCATCCCCCCCGCATCTATGGGGGCTCCATATGGAGATTGTCCCAGACATCCTGCGGTATTGTACTCTTGTTTTTATGTATTGTGTAAACAGGGCAGCCATCAGAAATGATGGGGCCCCTTACTATACCTCACGATGGGCCCCCCCCGGCTCTCCCTCAAACTCTAACCGCTTTTCTCCCCCTTCAAAAAAAAAAGGACATATCATAGCACCACAGCAATAAAACTCCCAGTAATGTGCAGTGTGTATGAGCGTATCACAGAATCCACAGCAATAAAACTCACAGTAATCTGCGGTGTGTATGAAGGTATCAAAGAATCCACAGCAATAAATCTCACAGTAACGGGCTGTATATGATGGCCTCTGGGTCTGGTCCCTGGGTCTGGTTTGGGCCTTGGGGTCTGGGCCCTGGGGTTTGTGCTCTGGGCTGGGCCTGGGGGGTCTGGTCTGGGCCCTGGGGTTTGTGCTCTGGGCTGGGCCTGGGCCCTGGGGTTTGTGCTCTGGGCTGGGCCTGGGGGTCTGGTCTGGGCCCTGGGGTTTGTGCTCTGGTCTGGTCCCTGCGGTCTGGGCCCTGAGTCTGGTCTGGGCCCTGGACCCTGGGGTCTGGACCCTGGCTCACCACTCCTCTGTCTTCTTTTCTTCAATCTTCAGTCTTCGCTCTTCTCTCTTCAGCCTGGTCCCTCCAGCTCCGGCGCGCAGCTTCACTGAGTGGAGGGGCGGAGCCAAAGCAACGTGCTTGGGAGGCCCTCACACGCTGCTTGGCCCCGCCCAGCCAGGAAGTGAAGCTGCCAGGAGCCGGAGGAGACAGGGTCTCCTCCGGCTCCTGCAGCAGCAGCAGCAACAACAGCAGGGACACAGCTCCGGATTCGGACTCCGAGTCCGATACCGGAGCTGTAAGAGGGCAACGCCGCTGCCGAGGGGGGCTTGGCCCCCCCCGGGGCCCGGGCCCCCAACAGGCCCGGGCCCCTTACGGCAGCATGGGGCGTAATGCCCTGATGGCAGCCCTGTGTGTAAATATCTACTTATTCTACAGAACCTACTGTAAAATGCGTATTCCAAATGACGATCGAGATTTATATATGCAGCAGGCATGTACTGACCATTGGCACTACCGGGAGAGTCTTGATGGCTCCGTGGGTCAGGGTGATGGCCGAGCCTGGGCCTGCCTTCCCCCCCCCTTTTTTATTAAAAAAAAAAAACAAAAACACCATTCTTTTTAGATTTTGCAAAAACATTTTATTTTGTATATTTTTAAAAAAGACAGTTTTTTATTTTTACAAGACTTTTTAATGTTGTAACAAATCTTAATTTTTAACCCCTTCACTGCGGAAGACGTGTGGGGAACGTCATGGGATTCACCCACTGAGTGGAGGCCATTCCCCACACATCTTCAGCTAAGCGGGCTCTGTTCGCTATACTCGCCTCCCCCCTCCGGGGTCCCACGGTGATCTGACTTCAAGGAAGTCAGATGCTGCTTTATACCCACCACCCTGTGCACTGACATCATCGTGACAGGCACAATGACATTAGTTTCAGGGCCCCCCCCCTAACAAAGCCAGAAGAGCACCCGAAAGGAGAAGTGGGAGTCTTTTGGATGCCTCTCCCTCCCGATCGGGATAAGATAAAAGATAAAGAGTGCACTGCTGGAAAGGGCAGAGTCTGCCCTTTGCAGCGACGCCTCTCTTTAACGCCTGAGGTGCCGGTCCATGATCCGGGGCCATTCGGCTCCGGATCACAGATCTCTCGTGGAGGTGGCCGACATCCTGGATTTTAAACAAAACACCGTGAAGATTCACTAAATCGTGAATTCACTGTATTTTCGGCGAAATGGAAACACTGAAGAATGCGAAAATGCAGTGAAACACAAAGCACTGTAATTGCAGTGTATTGACCCCCTTTGCTCTATGTCAATTGACGGATCTCGTGTTTATTGCCATTACCCCTCCCCCTATTTTGACTTATGATTGAATTGATATGTGTGTATAATGGTAGGTGTTTTTGGTTATGATTATGTTGGATTAAAGCCACCTAGGCCGAACCGTCACATTTGTTGGGGTCTCTTTCCCACTTAAATTATTTTTTGGCACTATAGCTCCGCTTTATAATTTTTCCCATCATAAATCGACCTGTCTGACATCCATCGTAGCACTTTGACGTGGAGGTAAAATCCACATCTGTTGTAACGTGTGATAAAAGTACATAATACGGCCCTCCCAGCCAATCCATCGAAAGGCTACGAAGGACAGTGCACTACGGATGCACTTGGTGCACCCGTGCGGCCCCAGCCTAACTTGCTGTACCAGGGCCAGGGCCAGCTTGGAGAAGCAGTGAAAGTTTAAACGACCCAACACCATGACCACTTATTTTTTTGGGAGAAAGTATTTTACCAGGAAGGATACATTGAGATTTCTCTCGTTTTCAAGTATGTCCTGGGTGGCGAGTATGTCCCGCTAGGTGTCTTGCCCAAGAACACTAACTGGAGAGGTGCTCTTGCTGGGATGCGATCCTGTGTCTCCACGGTGATAGAGCAGTGATGTTACCTCTACTCCAGCCAGCTTAAGAGGTCATGGTGGTTAGAGTGCCTCTTTAAACTTGACATGTACCCTAAAACCTCACATCAAGCGATGCAAAACTCCTTGCCTCAAAAAACGTGACATGTACCCTAAAACCTCACATCAAGCGATGCAAAACTCCTTGCCTCAAAAAACGTGACATGTACCCTAAAACCTCACATCAAGCGATGCAAAACTCCTTGCCTCAAAAAACGTGACATGTACCCTAAAACCTCACAAGCGATGCAAAACTCCTTGCCTCAAAAAACGTGACATGTACCCTAAAACCTCACATCAAGCGATGCAAAACTCCTTGCCTCAAAAAACGTGACATGTACCCTAAAACCTCACATCAAGCGATGCAAAACTCCTTGCCTCAAAAAACGTGACATGTACCCTAAAACCTCACATCAAGCGATGCAAAACTCCTTGCCTCAAAAAACGTGACATGTACCTAAAACCTCACATCAAGCGATGCAAAACTCCTTGCCTCAAAAAACGTGACATGTACCCTAAAACCTCACATCAAGCGATGCAAAACTCCTTGCCTCAAAAAACTTGATCGGTAAAAATTATTTTGAATACTAAAATGAGAAAAGTTGACAAAATGTCACATGCCCAAGTGCTAAATAGGTTTTTGGAATATGCAATATAGATCGTGGCACCACTTCCATCGCAAAACTGTGCCTCTAGAAAAAAAAGCTAAAAATAATAATGAAAGTAAATAAAAAGTGAAGGATTCAAGCCCAGTGGAATCGCTACGTGGGGGCGGGGGTGCGGCCCGCACCAGGTGACACCCGCCTTTAGGGTGTCTCACCCTCCGCCGCGTTTTTCGCTCTCTGCGAGCGTCCGAAGCATGCAGCTTCGGCGCTCGCCTGGAGGAAACACGTCACCAGCCAATCGCGGCTGGTCATGTGGCTCCCCCAGGCGAGCGCCCAAGCTGCGCACCGCCGGACGCTCTGAGGGAGCGAAAAAGGCGGCGGAGGTGAGCTGGGGCATATCCATGAGGAGCTGGGCCATTCCATGTGCTGGGGCAAATCCATGAGGAGCTGGGCCATTCCATGTGCTGGGGCAAATCCATGAGGAGCTGGGCCATTCCATGTGCTGGGGCAAATCCATGAGGAGCTGGGCCATTCCATGTGCTGGGGCAAATCCATGAGGAGCTGGGCCATTCCATGTGCTGGGGCAAATCCATGAGGAGCTGGGCCATTCCATGTGCTGGGGCAAATCCATGAGGAGCTGGGCCAATCCATGTGATGGGGCAAATCCATGAGGAGCTGGGCCATTCCATGTGCTGGGGCATATCCACGAGGAGCTGGGGCAATCCATGTGATGGGGCAAATCCATGAGGAGCTGGGCCATTCCATGTGCTGGGCCATTCCATGTGCTGGGGCATATCCACGAGGAGCTGGGGCATATCCATGTGCTGGGGCATATCCACGAGGAGCTGGGGCAAATCCACGAGGAGCTGGGGCAAATCCACGAGGAGCTGGGGCATTCCATGTGCTGGGGCAAATATCCACGAGGAGCTGGGGCAAATATCCACGAGGAGCTGGGGCAAATATCCACGAGGAGCTGGGGCAAATATCCACGAGGAGCTGGGGCAAATATCCACGAGGAGCTGGGGCAAATATCCACGAGGAGCTGGGGCAAATATCCACGAGGAGCTGGGGCAAATATCCACGAGGAGCTGGGGCAAATATCCACGAGGAGCTGGGGCAAATATCCACGAGGAGCTGGGGCAAATATCCACGAGGAGCTGGGGCAAATATCCACGAGGAGCTGGGGCAAATATCCACGAGGAGCTGGGGCAAATATCCACGAGGAGCTGGGGCAAATATCCACGAGGAGCTGGGGCAGTATATCCACGAGGAGCTGGGGCAGTATATCCAGGAGCTGGGGCAGTATATCCAGGAGCTGGGGCAGTATATCCATGTGCTGGGGCAGTATATCCATGTGCTGGGGCAGTATATCCATGAGCTGGGGCAGTATATCCATGAGCTGGGGCAGTATATCCATGAGCTGGGGCAGTATATCCATGAGCTGGGGCAGTATATCCATGATATTGATCCATGAGAGCAGCTGGGGCATTATCAATGAGCGCAGCTGGGGCAGTATATGCATGAGAGCAGCTGGGGCAGTATATGCATGAGAGCAGCTGGGGCAGTATATGCATGAGAGCAGCTGGGGCAGTATATGCATGAGAGCAGCTGGGGCAGTATATGCATGAGAGCAGCTGGGGCAGTATATGCATGAGAGCAGCTGGGGCAGTATATCCATGAGAGCAGCTGGGGCAGTATATCCATGAGAGGCAGCTGGGGCAGTATATCCATGAGAGGAGCTGGGGCAGTATATCCATGAGAGGAGCTGGGGCAGTATATCCATGAGAGAGCTGGGGCAGTATATCCATGAGAGGAGCTGGGGCAGTATATCCATGAGAGGAGCTGGGGCAGTATATCCATGAGAGAGCTGGGGCAGTATATCCATGAGAGGAGCTGGGGCAGTATATCCATGAGAGGAGCTGGGGCAGTATATCCATGAGAGGAGCTGGGGCAGTATATCCATGAGAGGAGCTGGGGCAGTATATCCATGAGAGGAGCTGGGGCAGTATATCCATGAGAGGAGCTGGGGCAGTATATCCATGAGAGGAGCTGGGGCAGTATATCCATGAGAGGAGCTGGGGCAGTATATCCATGAGAGGAGCTGGGGCAGTATATCCATGAGAGGAGCTGGGGCAGTATATCCATGAGAGGAGCTGGGGCAGTATATCCATGAGAGGAGCTGGGGCAGTATATCCATGAGAGGAGCTGGGGCAGTATATCCATGAGAGGAGCTGGGGCAGTATATCCATGAGAGGAGCTGGGGCAGTATATCCATGAGAGGAGCTGGGGCAGTATATCCATGAGAGGAGCTGGGGCAGTATCCATGAGAGGAGCTGGGGCAGTATCCATGAGAGGAGCTGGGGCAGTATCCATGAGAGGAGCTGGGGCATATCCATGTGTGCTGGGGGCAGTATCTATGAGAGCTGGGGCAATATCCATGTGTGAGCTGGTCTGGGGCAATATATCCATGTGTGAGCTGGTCTGGGGCAATATATCCATGTGTGAGCTGGTCTGGGGCAATATATCCATGTGTGAGCTGGTCTGGGGCAATATATCCATGTGTGAGCTGGTCTGGGGCAATATATCCATGTGTGAGCTGGTCTGGGGCAATATATCCATGTGTGAGCTGGTCTGGGGCAATATATCCATGTGTGAGCTGGTCTGGGGCAATATATCCATGTGTGAGCTGGTCTGGGGCAATATATCCATGTGTGAGCTGGTCTGGGGCAATATATCCATGTGTGAGCTGAGGCGCAATATATCCATATGTGAGCTGAGGCAATATATATCCATGGGTGAGCTGCTGGGGGCAATATATAACTGAACTGGGGCAATATATATCCATATGTGAGCTGGGGGCAATATATATCCATGGGTGAGCTGCTGGGGGCAATATATATCCAGAGCTGCTGGGGGCAATATATATCCATGTGTGCTTTCACTGCCTTCGAACAGGCAACGTACTTGCTGGCAGTTGGCAAAAAGTTGTGTGAGCATATGAGAGAGCTCCGCAGCAATAAACCTCACAGTAAAGTGCGCTGTGTGTATGAGCATTCAGTGTTATATGGGAGTACTGATTTAGGAGTAAGAGTAGTTAAAAAAAAAAATCTGTAAAACTCGGGGGGGGGGGGTGACACCATAAGTTACCGCACCGGGTGACACCAACCCTAGTGACGCCACTGTTCAAGCCTGCTGCTAAATAACCGGGATAACTATCCTAGGTACAAAAAGCAAGTGGTTTTAATTGACAAGATGCTTCTTTAACCAGACGGGTCTTATTAAAGCTAACGTTCGCCGCTAGAATAAACCTTTCAGAGTAAGACGGGAAAGGTTTAGGAGCTAGATTTGGGCAAATTGACAGCTTCTGCTGCGCGTGCCTTTTTGTTTTCAGTTGCCTGTCGTTCACATATAGGATTCAGTCCGATCTGAATTATGGGGGGTAATTCTCTCTACAAAACCGCTCACCCAGTAAACAGGTAACTCCTTTGTGGTATGTTCTCTGCTACAGGCTGCGAAAATATTGAAGCTTACTTGTCAACAAGTCCTAACAAATCCAAGAATAATGGCTCGTCAAATGTTACCGCTAATTCCTAACAATTTATGGTACTTACAGGGAGCCCGGCAGACCCATTTATCTTCTACTTTCAAATATATATCACATATGGAATCTAAATTCTGCGTAATTTCTGCCGCGCCCCCCCCCCCCCCGCCCACCCATTGGGTTCAGAATTACCAGACAGACGTGGAGGGATGTTAGCAGACCATGCAATCTTATATACACACACATACAGCAGCAGCTATTTTGCTTGACACATACTAATGGATTACGGGAAATTTCCAGCCCTGTATAGAATTACACCAATTAGCGAAAAAGACAACGGACATTCTATAATTAAACCGTTCGTCTGAAGGTTAACCCTTCCACTGCTACCAGGCTTGGGAATGGTTTGTAATGTGGATTTTGTTTTTTGCAGCATTGTAGCGTGTTTGTAAATATATGGGATTCTATTTAAGCTGTATCACTCCTCTTGGCCCCTTTGCTTTTTCTGGGACAGCCCAGCACATAATGAACACTGAGATGGCTCTAATTACAGCCACATCTACATACTGCAGGGGATGAATTTCATACGCTCAGCAGTCACCTGCGCAAGTCGCCGTGCTTCGAGACGCTCCGGGAAGAGGTTTTTTATTTAATCTGGCACATGATGCGTCTCTGCCGATGCTGCCAAGAAAACCTAAGCTGTGAGCTGCAGGAGAAAACCTGCGTATACAAGTCGGATGCAAGAGTTACGCGTTAGCCACAACGGCGGCTTGAACGTAAAATAGAGATTCTACATTCTAGTCCTTTTTAAACTATGCCTTAATAAAACCTGTCTGATAGAAGATCTTAACAACGGAGACTCTTTAAATGATCAAGGTGTTAGGAGAGCCCCCTAATCCCACCCTAGCTGCCGCTGGCCAAAGTGACAGGCCTTCAAAGCAGACTTCTTACCTCCAGCCTGAATGCTGTCAATCAGCTCCTGCTGGACAGACGCCCGATGGTGGTCTTCATATTCAATGTCAGTGTGCCATCAAGTACAGACAAAGGGCCCTATTCCATAGTTAAATGGTGAAATAGAGGTGGTAAGAAGGAAAATCTGAACAGCAGATTTACCCTTACGGCTCCACTTTACCGTCATATTCCGGGAAGGCGCCATGTTAGCACCTTGCCCTGGAATGCAGCGCAAAGCTGCCAAATACCAGCACGCGAGTATCGGCTCATGAAGTCCATAGGACTCAATGGAGCTTTGCACGTCGCGTCCAGGAGGTGCAGAGTGATCACAGAGGGAGACTAGGAACTATTTGTTCCCAGTCTCACTCGGCTCCTGGTGAGAAGCAGCAGATTGCTCTGCGTCAACTACAGGAGACGTTAGAATATAGCCCATAGTTTAAGAGTTGCTGGGCTGGCATAGGATTGGTTGTGTGTATGCTAGGGAATGCATACTACGATCATTGGTGGGTTGACACTAAGTTTCTGCAAGCCTCAAAGTACCAGCCAGACAGAACAAAGCTGGGGGATATGTGGCAGAAAGTGGGGGCATCAGGAAGGTTTCTCCCAATCATCATTTTTTTTGTCTAAAGTATCCATTTCTTTACCTTTGAATCTCTCCTGTATGGCTGAGCATCATGGAAATTAAGGCTAGGGTCAAACAAACGCATTATTCGCAGCGACCGTCAAAACGTGCGTAGGAACGTATTGACGTATTTTTTCATGGAATGCGCGAAAACGGTCATACGATGCGCATTTTCGTGTGTGATTTTTTACGGATCGTCAATAAAACACTTTTTGCGTCTGGACATTATGTAGGCCGGACATTAGCAGCGTCTGACGTCTCCTAATCACGCAAACACGCCGCTAGCGGATTAGATTATTATTAGATATTAAAACGGGAATATTTTTAACATTGAAGCCTATGGGATTCGAATGAATAAACCTGCCGAAATAAACCACCGAATGGCAGGGCATTTCAGGAACGTTTCACTGCTGGTTTTTGTTCTCTGAATAGCCGAAGCATTGCTTCTCTATGGGGATTTCACTGCCCTCGAACAGGCACCGGATGTGCAGGCAATTCGCCAGGATTTGGCAAATTGCCTGCTCTCTGAATAGCCGAATGGCAAAGAAAGGGAACCGGACGCCGATTTTCAGCGTTCGGTTCCCTTTCGGCAGCCATTTGGATCTCTTTGAATAACCCTGTATATTTACTGTTTGCTGAATTAGAACTCAACCGAGTAAATGCGGTTATAAAAGTTTAATGGTTGAGATCTGTACACTATATAAAAGGTACTATGTTCCTTTATGTCACGTGCCAGTAAAGCATGACAATGATGCAGAATGCCACAGACAGCGGCTACTCGATCTTTTGCTCTATGCCCCAAAATTCACTTTATCTAGGTCACAGAAACGCAGCATGACATGAAATCAGTGATAACATTTCCAATAAAATCCATTCTGTGGTTGGTGATTGTCTTCAGAATGATATCAGGTGTCATTGTTGCCAGAATGAAACGCTGCAACAATTTTAGACCTTACTGACAATCAAACACTTACTGTAAAATACCATGCGTTTTTATTATGCTTTTTTTATCCACTTCTCAAAAACCATGATAAAAGCAAGATTTCCCCAGATTTCTACCACTTCTAGAATCAGTGGAACAGAATGCTACAAAAAAAGGACCCCTATCTGGTTCTCTAGGTTCTTTCTCCTCCAGAGATGATCAAGTTGAAAGTGAAGGATAATGAAGGGGGAAAAATAAGTTCTATATATCTCTATATACCTAGGGATCCTTAAAAAATATTTAAGACTTGTGCTGTGACCCTTTCCATTATTAAGTGACCCTAAATGTAGACTTTTCTGTGATCTTGATCATTAAAGTACAACTTAAAGTGCAAAATTTTCATATATGTACAAGTATCTTGTAATGGTCTAGAAATCAGTTTTTGTTCCAAAGCACTAGGGCCATTTTGGGCCAGGATTTTGAGGTTTCCATGAACATCTGTATAACCAAAGTTTGCTTTGTGACGTGACAGGGATGTGACACAGATAGATGCTGTGGTTCTGCAATAGCAATACTGAGAGGACAAATTAAAAACTGTCAAGCAAGCAACAAATTACTGGACCACTTGAGACCCATATTTATATTTTTTTTTAGAAAGGATTTTACCAGGAAGGATACTGGAGAGGTGCTCTTGCCGGGATCAAACCTGTGTCTCCGCAGTCTCCCCCCACGATTATAGAGCAGCGATGTTACCTCTAAAGGAAATCCACAAGGTAGAGGAAGGGAGTATATTTAAAAGGAAACAAAGTAGCAAAACAAGAGGACATAGTCTTACATTAGAGGGGCAAAGGTTTAAAAGTAACATCAGGAAGCATTATTTTACTGAGAGGGTGGTGGATACATGGAACAGCCTTCCAGTTGAAGTGGTAGAGGCCAAAACAGTGATTGAATTTAAGTAGGCATGGGATAGGCATAAGGCTATCCTAAACAAAAGATAAATCCAGGTAAAGTATCCATGTAATTGGGCAGACTAGATGGGCCGAAAGGTTCTTACCCGCCGACATTTTCTATGGTTTCTATGTTTCTACGCCACCCAGCCGATACATACATATCAAAGCTATTCATAGGGTAAGTATTTACCACTTTTGCACATGCAACACTCTCAGGTGGTTTCTCCAATATGTCCTGATCTCCCAGGAGTAGGGAGGATCATAACTTGATACTGATCACTAGCGGAGGGAGATTGTATGGAGAGAGATTGTGTCGGAAAGATGCAGCATACTAGTTGTAGATTATTGGTAACTTTGGCTTAACAGTAAGGTCCTGAGAGCCTGATGTGGTGGCGTGCATATAGTCTGGGTAGAACTGGACATTGATGGAAGACAGATGTACCCTAGGGGTTTTTTCACCCAGCTCATGGTATTGTTCCTGCATGCCATTGCTGGAGTGTCCCCACTTGCTCTATCAGGGTTATTCATGGAAAGATGAAAACCAGGAGAATTGGGCAGGAGAAGAGAACAATCTAGACCAAATAGCCAATTTGGAAAGTGAGATCAATGGGAGAATGTTTATGGTTTGGCTATTTTGACCTAGAATTTTCACTTCTCCAGTCAATCTCCTGAGGTTCACCTTTCTTTGAATAGATCTGTATGTCTTTTGAAGTGCACTTTGTAGGTTCAATATTTTTGACTGGACCGTGGAGTAGGTTTGGCCAGACTGGACCCTAACCAAGAAAACGTGTTCGAACAAAACAGCTGTGCACATTTAAGACGAAATAAAGGCCCGATAAGAACCCTCCAACCAAAATCCACGTCAGAAAGCAAACACTAGGTAACTAGATTCCATGAAAAGGTAAAGCCACAACATTACAACACAAAAAAAACTCACCTGGAATATATCCTGGCAAAAACAACCCCAGAGCAACAGGCTCTGTCTGGTTTTACAGGACGATCATGTAAAGTACAGCCCAGGTGGTAAACTGTGGGACCTCGTAATATAAAAATAAAGAATTAAGCTGCCCTTTCAGGTGCTTGAAGATCCCTCTTTACAAACCCTGATTGTACTTGGCAGCTTTCCCGAACGCAAACTTTTTATCCTGAGGCCGCCCACATAGTTAAACTATAATGCGGTCACACTGCCAAAACACTGTTTGAAAGAAGAAGTCATGATTCGTCAGCTACACGTAGAAAGCAGAACGCATTTTAACAACTCAACCGAGGGACAGGCACTGGAAACATTTACACGAACGCATGAGAGGAGGTTCGAGAAGTAATCGGCCTTCCTGAAAGGTGAACATTATACAAAATAAACAGTAGTCTTCCAGAGTTTTGTACCAGTTACTCCATCATCCAAGTAGGTGGCCTCCTCTGCAAAATAAGACGAGGAATCTGAGCAGAACTTAGATCTGAGCACCAGGAACCCCACAAGTTCAATTCACAGATTCCTGCAAAATCCAGGATAAAATACTACAATCAAAATGCCATTTGGGACAAATAAAACCCCAGGAGCTCCAATTCAATCAAGCCGAATGGTAAACAAGTTTTATCCCACGCATTGACGAGATACTCAAAGCTAAAGTGGTCAGGGTGCGTAAAGGACTAGCCTGCATAGAGCCCCCCCATTCTTCCACCCAGCTACGTTTAACTGGCACAACCGTGTATCATAAAGGGGGTTTCCTCCACCCATACAGCAGACCTGATTTTGCATATCTCGCCTGCTGGGGACCAAGGATGTCCTGCACTTGCAGGAACGAGGGCGCCTGGAGAAAGCAGGCATGGGTTGAAGATGTTCACAGCACCAATTCATCATTCTGTGAAGAGGCTTGCATGTGAAAAATATGATTACACATGTTATACGGGTTAGCTCCAGGAACTGGAGGAGGAGCCCGGCAACGCTGGAGGAACGCCAATTTAAAATATTAGGAAAATAAATAATGCATCTGCAAAATTATTTAAAAGGCCAATTTCATCCTTATTGTGTTTAAGGTTGCTGATATTTTTGTGAGCTTTTGTGTTGTAACCCCCCCCCCCCCCATAGCTTTACATCACTTGCTCCTCACTGTGTGGCATTGGCCATAGAATAGAGTTTATTGGTCGATCATTGTCCAAATCCCATTGTATTGTGTGGGATGTATTCAAAGGACATCACCAGAGGGTATATTAGAAGTCTGTTAAGCTCCCTGTTTTATCTCATTCAGCTGCCAGCTCTTAGTGTAGTCTGAAGAACAATAGCCCCTTACAGCCTTATCTAAACATTCCCTCCTCATCTCATTAATGTGTTAAATACTCTAGATTAGACAAATCACAGAAGTAAAAACCTTTGTTTGTTTATTTCCCATGAGGCAACATTTACCAAAGGAAAAAAAAATGGTAGGGAGATGCAATTACTTCAAAGGAAAAAAAAGCAGCGTGTGTTTTATGAAGTGGTTTTGTTTAGAACGCACAAGTAATATAGTTACAGCTTATGGTTTTGATAGTGTCCCTGTAACCCCTTAAGGACGGGAGCAATTTTACAACTTTTTTGGGAGAGAATTGCGTGATTTTAGCTGAACCCCCCAAAAAACAAATCATTAGTGAAGCATCATTGTTCACATTATAATTGAAATGTGAGCAATAATGCTGCAAAAAAAAAAAAAACGAACGTTTTTATTTTTTGATTCATTTTTAATTATTTTTATTATTTTTTTACACTTTAATTTTACTTTTAACATGGTCATGTTTGATATCATTGGAAAGCCCATGCTCTGGACATGACCCCCTAGCTTCCACCGATCAGGAGATAAGGGGGTTCAAACAACCCCCTTTCTCCTCCATGGGATTTCCTTAGGAAATCCCTTTGCAGCTAGGGATTCCCCGGTTAACAGACATCGCACATGGCGCGTTGAGTCAGTTGACGCTGTGGGGGTCGGGGGGTACCCAGAGGTGGGAAATTAGTGCCCGGTCGTGACCTGGCAGCTAAGGGGTTAACCCCTATACATCGCTGGAAAGGTCAGGCTGTGACCGTTCCAGCAATGCTGGCCACAGCCTCCTAGCCCCCGGCGATGGGGAGATAGAGGGATCCAATGGATCCCCCCTCCCCTTCAGGCACTTCCCCACGCTCAGGCGGGGGGGGGGGGGTGCGCCTGAAACTGACGTCCGTGCGCCAGCGCGATGGCGTCCGTACATCAGGCTATAAAAAACGCAGATCAGACTTCATGGAAGCCATATCTGCGCGGGAGCTGCCGGGGAGGTGAGTATAACCTCTGGCTGGGCTCTGTACGACGAGAAGGTTCCATACCGTCCTGCGGCGTTAAAGCACACCAAATGCAGGACAGCATGGTACGCCCGGCAGCGTTAAGGGGTTAAAGGTGAGAGAAAAAAGGAGGCACGGCTGGTGAGGGCAGAGTCTGCCCTTTCCAGCAGTGCCTCTCTTTAACACTTAGGTGCCAGATCGCGATCCACTCCTAGAGATGGCCGACATCCCCACCCACTGACGTCACCATATGTGCGATGACAGCAGTTGGCCAGTAAACCCCTAGCTGCCAAGTGGAGGTAGGGGGGGGTCCTTCAGTCCCCCGTACTCCCGATCCGTTGCAGATAGATGGTCATGTTTGGCATCATTGGCATCATTGGAAAGGCCTGATCATGGCCTTTCCAAAAGATACCCACACATGACCAGGTTTGGTGTAAAAAGAAAACCTCCATATGTGTGAGGAGGTCAGTGGGCCAGTTATCTCAACATGGCAGCTAGAGGGTTAAGGGGAAACAAAGGATCCCCCTAGCTCCCGATCCGTGGCAGCTAGATGGTCATATTTGACATCATTGGAAAGGCCTGATCATGATCAGGTTTGGTTTAAAAATATATAAATATTTTTTAATTGAAATATATAAAATAAAAAAAGGTTTGTAAAAAAGAAAAAAAAAAAAAAAAAATTGTCGGGGGGGGGGGTTTAGTTAAACAGGACCTAGCCTGTCATCTAAAAATAATTAGCACAAAACGGTCAGAATGAGCGCAGCGCACATTAGGTGAACTGGCTCAGCAGTTAAGGGGTTAAAAAGCAAAAACATGTAAAAATTAGGCATTTCTAGTCTCGGGACAATTTTGAAACTATTTAGCCAGGGTCTTTTTTGGTGGTTGTAGATTTTGGGGATTAAATTACGAAAAAGTGTGTTACCATTTCTTCATCATATTTCATATTTTTTTATAGTAAATTATTCGATATGATGGAAATAATGGTATTTTTAGAAAGTCCATTTAATGGCGGAAAAAATGGTGTATAATATGTGTGGGTTGAATAAACGAGTAAGAGGAAAATTTGACCTAAACACTAACAGCGCAGAAACGTAAAAACAGCAGCGGTCACTAAAGGATGGATTTGTGTAAAACCGCCCGGTCACTAAGGGGTTAAAGTTCGAAAAACTGGGGAGTTTTTTTTAACCATTTTTTCATAAAATTTTTTATAATAAATTATACGATATGATGAAGTAATGGCATCTTTAGAAAGGTTAAATTTAATGGCGAGAAAGACTGTATATAATATGTGTAGGTTCAATAAACGAGAAAGCGGAAAATTAGACCTAAACACAAACCGTGCAGAAATGTAAAAACAGCAGTGGGTACTTTCAGACTGACAATGGTAATATTACCTTGTCACTATGGGGTTACACAGGTTTCAAATTTAAATATATATATATATATTTTTTTTTTTTTTAATTTAAAAAACGTTTATGCTTTTCATTTTCAGTACAAAGTCTATTATTTTAGAACACTTTTTGTAGTTGAAATTTTGGTTTTTAATTTTTTTTAAAAAAGGCCTTGTATTCTGAAACAGACCTTTTTATTATTCAGACATTAAGACAGTTTTATTGGTTTACAACAAATTAGGAGAATAGGAGAGTTCCATTGTTTTCCTGCAGTTCGGCGGTCTTCGGCGACTCAATAGTTGGTGCACTACAGCGACCCTGCGGTGAATATTGAATTCACAGAAGAATCGGCGAAATGGAATCACCGGTGCTTCGGTGCTTTGTGAATAACCCCTATATTGAATAGAGCCCATTTCAGTAAGGCTGGGTTCACACCTCAGTTTTTTTTGACGCTCGTATCATGCAAACGCGCACTGCAGCACGTTCACAGCCATAGACTGCAGCAGTGAACGCGCTGCAATACGCCCCAAAGAAGCTCCCGTACTTCTTTGGGTGTCGGACGTTTTACAGCGTCTTCCTACGCGCTGTAAAACGTCCAGGTGTTAACCAGCCCCATAGGAAATCATGGGATTTCCGGGGGTTGAGCGTTTTACAGCGTGCAGGAACGCGCTGTAAACCGCTGAGGTGTGAACCCAGCCTAAGTGTACATGCCTGTTAAAAAAAACATAACTAATGTGTCTCATGTAGTATGTAATTTGTGTTTACACCTCCCCATGGTTAGTGTTCTGGGTTTTATTTTGTAACAGAAAAAAAATCCATGTATTTGTTGTTTTTCCTCTTCAACAGAAATGAATCGTCAAATGATGGCAACCGCTAAATAATTTTTAAAAAAATATGTTTTTATTAAGCACATTTTCTCTCCCTCTGAAGCACTGGGTTCCTATAGCAACTTTGCTCTGTTTACTTCCACATAGCCCTATGAGAGAATAATGCCTTCAAATACATGTATCTCTTGCAGAGTTCCGTGCAAAGCAAGGCTTGATACATCGGACGCGGATATCTATCGACCGGCGACAATTTCTACAGGGTCATAAAGAGGCCAAATATTTCATAATTATAATGAATAGATATTGATTGTTTGGAGACGACTCCTGAAACATCTTGCGACCTGACAACCAAACGATAAAACAGCAATGGCTGGAAAAAAGGGGTTATTCACCAAGTGGTGAATTGCAAATTTTGAAAGAAAACATTCAAAAACAGAATCTGTTTACTTTGACATTTTATGCAATGATCAAGAAACACCCAGAACAAGAGTAGAAAATAAATGAAAATGCCCAAACGCATTATGTTAAAGCAAAATGCTTCCGAACAGATTCAAACTAAAATACTGTAGATACTTGACTATACCGCTAGATTTTGGTGACAAAAATTTACCTTAAAATTGGAGGGGTCGTGTTATAGTCGAGACCTCTGCATCGCGTGTAAACAAAAAAAAAAAAAAACTTGACTTGCTCATGGATCCCAAGTCTCCCTGACTATCAGCGGACGACGCGGTGGATGAGCCTGCCTGCTAGAGCCGGAGTCAGAAAACGACACCTCCCGGCGTGCTGGCTATTGCCGAATGATTCATGGGATTGGTCATCACGCTTCGCCAGCCATCTTATCGCAAATAAGAAGACGGGCGGCCGGCAGCTTCATAATTAGTAACAACTACAATCATTCTAGAGCAGAAAATCCTGGCCTGAGGGGTATCGTGACTGTGTTAAGAAAACCTGGAAGGATTTTAATGGTTTCTCAGTACAGCATACCTTTATAATTTTGCTCCTCGCGTTATATTCGAGTCTTGAGTATTCTCTCCTTTCCATAATAAATCTATCCATCGTGTTATATTCAGGTCGCGTTATACTCGAGTATCTACGGTAATTAAAAAAAATATATTACTCCCACCAAAATTCTATTCCCACAAACAAGGTAAAGTTTCCAAGGTAGGACAAAAACAAGATGAGATTATACAGTCTGAATGATACAAGAAGACTATGCAATAAAATCACTAATCATAGCACACAACACCCCCCCCCCCCAAAAAAAACCCACCCATTTCACCATTACAAGTCACTCCATCAGGCGCACACATCTTGTGGTACAGACCTTTTTCTCCCTCAAAAGGTTAAAGTTGGAATAAATGCATTTAGGGCACGTGTCATGGAAACCAAATAAAAACAGTTAACCATCTCACGACCAAAAATGTCTGAATATGATTCTGCATTGAACTACAACGAAAAATTATAAATATAGCATTCAAAACTTTCTCTGGTCTAGCTTGTATCACTGTACAGAAGCTACAAGGAGCAGTAAGAAAATAATAAACTTTACGGTTGTATTACAACAGCCAGGGAGAGGGCAAAATACAGGGAGAGCTTTGGGGTCACTCACTATTCTATAGTGATCAGATTGGGGGGGGGGGTTATAATGACTGAAAAGCCCTGTACAGTACAGATACAGGAAGTTCCTGTAATTTCCATCAACAGACACTATGCCACATGTAGATAGGATTATATTTATAGGAAGTTTCTGGAAGCTGCATACAATTCTTCAGGACATTTGAGTTACAGATCTATCCCAGCCATAAATATTGCACTTTATGTGGAACAGTCTGGAATGGCCCGCTTTCTCAGTGAGACATTATTATTATCCTTTATTCATATAGCGCCACAAATTGTGCAGCGCTTTACAAGAGCGGTGTACAAGGGGTTGATTCATTAGAATACCACTCATGGATGATACGGTCTGATTCAGGGGGACAAGTATTTTGTGAGGTAGGCGCATCCATATCGTTAGGTGTTTTGCCCAAGGACACTCGCTGGTGGCGTCTTCTGAGTGGGATCGGGTCGGCTTTCCATGATTGTAGAGCAGCGACCTGGTGGTTAGGTTGAACCCGCTTCTTGTAAAGCCCAGACATCTCCACAGTTGTACCGGAGGGATGTGCTGAATGGGATTTTGATTTGCTTCTCCACGGTCGAAGGGTAGAGACGTTACCACTGATCAGCCGATATTGTGTGGTAGGTGTGTATGTACTGTGAGGGGTCTTGCCCAAGGACACTTACTGGAGAGGTGCTCTGGCCGGGATTCAAACTTGTGTCTCCACGGTTATATAGCAGTGATGTTACCTCTACTCCATCCAGCCGCCTTCATTCACGGCCAGGGTCTGGCAAGTCACTCCTCTCGAGTTGTGTCACTCACCCTCCCTTAGCCGGGCTGGTCCAATCCCAAACCTTGAGACATTGATAGTCTTTTTTTGGTCATACGCACTGGAAGATTTACAAAGGTCGTCGCTGCGGGGGGGGGGTGTGGTGAGAGCGGAGTCACATGACAGGAAGGGTGGGGGCGGTACCAGGCAGTGTCTGCTGGGATGCCATGCTAGCGGGACGTACTGTATGTGTCTGCTCTATCCGATGTTATGCTGAATAAATCAACAACTATAAACCAACCCACGGAGTCTACTCTTTTCATGACAGGGGGGGTAGATGTAAAGATTTTGTGCACAGAAACGGCACAGCTTCATATTAAAAGTCAATACACCGCAATATAACAGATTATTACACATGTATACAGAAAATGTGGGAGAATAGCTTTGGAAATACAAAAAAGCTTTGTGAGGCCGTCTTACAGCAAAGCGCGTAATAAGCATATATTTTCCCCGTGTATGGAAACCTCTGCTCTTTACAGGCTCTCTGTAGGAAGCGTCCTCGCAATTACTCTCACAACACATTTAATCAGTTCTTAGCAAGTCAAATGACCTCCGTTTCCTCTTTCCCCTCGCGCTTTGTGGGAGCAAAACAGCTACAAGAACAAAAAGGGACCAAAACAATAGGTTTTCCTCTGGAAATCACAGTGTAATAGTCCAGCGTACAGCTGTGAACATTATGGTAGGATTGCCTCATGTAACATCCGTCTCCATGGTGATTGCAATGTCTAAGTTACAGCCAAACAAAAAAGTTCCAACACTAAGAATAAAGCCATGCGGTCTAGTTTTCAGGTGTGGTTCTGTAAAAACAGGCCCTGGAAGGCATGCAAATCACACACATTATTCCTTTTGCGTGTCTGCTTTGAAACGTAATTCTAATTGTATTAAATCCCGAGTACAGGATGATTGCACAGCATTCTCCTTGTAAATGTCTCAACTCCTCATTCGTCACCTTTATATAAATGGATACCTCATTCCTCAGCTCGCCCATAACACGCTTAGATCACATTTACTGCAGGGCTAGAATAACATCATCAGGGTTATTCAGAGAGAGGTGAAAACCAGGAGAATGATTGGAGATGTGAAAATTCTAGGTCAAAAATAGCCGATTTGGAAAGTGAGATAAAGGGGGAAAATTTTCTGGTTTGGCTATTTTTGACCTAGAATTATCACTTCTCCAGTCATTTTCCTGCTTTTCACCGCTCTCTGAATAACCCTGTGTGAGCAAAAATTCCGTAAAACACATTTGAAATATTAAATCTGTTCTCAATATACAAAATAAAGTCATTTTGACATAAGAAAACAGCAATGAGACTGTCCGTTGGTCTTCGTGTTTCCCAACCTTGGTCCCCCTAACAGCCCAGATTTTAAGGATCTCCTTGGAGAAACGCAGACTGAATCCTGCAATCAATGAGCAGCAAATCATATCATCTGTCCTGTGCTTCACATATCCTGCAAACCTGGCCTGTCAGTGGGTCCTGAGGACCAGGGTTGAGAAACATTGGTCTTAGACCCCGTTTACACTGTGCAATTTGAAAATTGCGTGACTTTCCACGCAATTTTCATATTCGCAACATGGTGCGATAATGTCGCGCGACATCGCTGTTTTGTGCGATTTTTGCAAAGCACCACCAATACAAAATCGCAAATAGCAAATCGCAAAAAAAGGGTCATGTACCAGAGACATGCTTGTGTGACGTCGCGCGGCAAGATGTGAACAGCTCCATTGAAATGCATTGGAGAAGCTACACAGCGCGACGTCGCGTGGATTTTGCTGCGACGTTGCGGCAAAATCCGCGCGATAAATCGCACAGTGTGAACGGGGCCTAAGAGACTGCCGAATCTTCACATGCACACCACATTGGTCTCTACGATATACAGCTTGTAAGGCAACCGCGCTATGAAAGCACATTTCCAATGTATACATATCTATATACACATATATGGACATAAAGGCTGGTCATTAAACTAATTTTTTGAGAAAGTATTTTACCAGGAAGGATACATTGAGATTTCTCTCATTTTCAAGTATGGTCATAGCATGCAGTCTACAAATTTCCAAAGCAACATGACAAATATTTTAATTCTAGTGTCACAGTGCTCCATCTCTGTCCAATCAGTTGGACACATCTGCTGCACATAAAACATTTTTAAACACTGGAGGATCCATTGGGCTGGCACGGGGGTTTGCTGTAAAAATGACACAAAAGGGGTGTGTAAGTTAAAGTGCTGTGGCACAACAAATAGCTGCGTTACTGAACAGGACGTTATACCCATCCCCTTCGTGTCAATTTTAGCACTTTGCCAGCGTGCCATGAGAAGATTACAATGGTGCGGGGGGGGGGGAAATCACTGCAAAAGAAGGTGCAAGTGATCAGTGTAGCACTAAATTCTTTAGGAAGCCTTGCTTGAGATGATAGACATGAGCGCGTTGTGTGTTCCTGCTATCCTTTGGTAGTTTCAACCACCATCAGATTTGGTCCGATTGCAAGTAATATACACACGGGTTCCAGATTCACTGCAGATTGCGAGAAGCAAAGGAGGACCTTCAAACAAAAGCCATCAAAAGTATTGTTTCTAAACAACTTGCAGCTGTCACAGAGAATGTCATCCTCCTAAAGTGCTGGCCTGACATTTATACAGTGTATAATGAATGCCGTTTCTGTTTCCTATTCAAACCATAAATTTCTGCACCGCCCTTCAGCTTCTCCCAAAATCAGATTCACACTGTAAAACAGACACACAGCTTTTCTGGAGCACCAAATCAGCTCTTAAACATTTTAAATACAGTTTCCCAGGCTGATGAGCTCCAAACATTTATATCACACATATGCCACCTACCCAGTGATCATATTCAGGCAATGTATATTGTAAATATTAGCCAACATTTACATAAACGTAAAGGAAAATCAACAAAGTAGAGGAAGAGAGCATATTTAAAAGGGAAACAAAGTAGCAAAACAGGACATATAGGGTTATTCAGAGAAAGGTGAAACTCGAGAACTTTTGGAGAAGTCAAAAATTCTAGGTCAAAATAGCAGATTTGGAAAGTGAGATATGTGGGGGAATATCTCTGGTTTGGATATTTTGACCTATAATTTTCACATCTCCAAAAGTTCCAGAGTTTCACCTTTCTTTGAATAACTCAGATTAGAGGGGCAAAGGTTTAAAAGTAACATCAGGAAGCATTATTTTACTGAGAGGGTGGTGGATACATGGAACAGCCTTCCAGTTGAAGTGGTAGAGGCTAAACAGTGATTGAATAAAAGCAAGCATGGGATAGGCATAAGGCTATCCTAAACAAAAGATAAATCCAGGTAAAGTATCCATGTAATTGGGCAGACTAGATGGGCCGAAAGAATATGTTGGCAGATAAGAACCTAGGTTTCTAGCTAAACATAGCAGCCAGAGGCATTTTGGGATTTTGTACTGAAGTCGCCCTTTGAGATGTGATGCCCTGCTTGAAACATTATTTCCCTTTCTAATTAGCCATGTTTCATTGCTATCTACATTCACACAACACACGGTCTTCATAAAATCACCATCAGTTGTCGAGAATGATGTGGTCATGTAACAACAGTTCATTAATGTTCTACATCTCAAGTGGGAGGACAAATGGCAGATCTCCAGTTGAAGACTCAATCTCTATGATATGTTGCCAGTCATAACCCTTTCACTACCAACAATTTTTCTACAAAAAGTGCTAACACATGAAACAGGGGGAAAAAATAGCCATTTTACATAAAAGATTAAAATTTTGTAAGGTTGAGGATTCTGCAATTTGTTTATCCTTTACAGAAATGTTGCGGAGATAAAAGATTCTGAACTCTAGATGGTGTCCCTCATTTTACAGAATGGCAAATGGGGTCTGCATTATTGGCATACAGGTAGAAATGGCCTCGGTAGATAAAAAAAGTTCAGATCTGCTGCTTATGGGGATTTGTAGGGATCACAATGAGATTATTAGTAATGCAGCGTCTAAAAATACCAATAGAATATAAAAATATCTGTATGTGGCATAATGTCTGTATATGGACAGTAGTACATTGTATCTGTACTGTATAGGGATTTTCAGCTTAACTACCCTGTACAGTAGCGAGCAACCCAGAGATCTCCCGGTATCCTGCCCTCTTCATGGCTGTCGTAAGGCAGCAGTAAAGTTTGAGCTTTTTGTTACAGTGTGGGTGGGGGCTGCCCTTAGAATTCTGCTTTTCCCTTGGGAGAACATAAAATAAAAAAATATAAAAATGTATGCAAATAGAATGGTGTAAGATCATTTAAAAAATTTTTTCTCCCAATTCAAAATCCTGCACACATATTTTTTGTTAATGAAAAGGTTAAGGCTGGCAAAGTGTCAGAAGACTTTTAGATCAACAGCTATAAATCTACCTTCTGCTCATCCCGGCTTATGCCAAGAAACCAAACCTTGGAAATAAATTGAGGTTTCCCTTCCATGCTGGCCACATTAAGTCCAGTATGTTTTGGGATACATTGTGCTGGCTGGGGATAATTAGGAATACTATTCTATCATTGCTCAGATGATTGATCGACGTTGCCTGAGGATTATTAGTGGATTGTGTGTCATTTGAAAATTCTACAGAGCAAAAGATCATGGGAAGCGAAGCACAGAGGAAACGTCAAAGACCTAAGGAACACACCAGCTCCACAAAAATGAACATTTCCAATGTGCAACACAAACATACATTTAACCCCATCACTGACAAATTCAAATGCTCACTGAACACATTAACAGCACCAATCCCAAGACTCAGCACTTTGTAACACTTAGCAATTGCAACATGTTAACATCGTTACATGTGCAGAATGCATCGTATGACTTCAAGGAAAGATTAGAAACCAACAGAATGCTGGGAAAATAAGGGTACCATTTGAGGTCTACGGGTCATTCCCAAAATCAGGACTAATTATTGTTTCCTCTCGAAGGAATATTTATTTAGTTGCACCATTTGTGCTATTTTAGTGAGGAAAATGGGTTTTTATCTTTTTCTCACTTTAGATGTTTTTCATAACATATTTTGGAGACTTGTGATTAAATGTGGCAGGAAAAGAAATACATGGGGGGGGACCCCTTAATTACATGAACTTTTCTACTAGGAAATGACTTAAACCTGCGAGATGTCAAAATGATCAAAATTCAACACTGCCCTGGTTAAATTCCAGGCAAGAAATAGGAAGGAAAGGAAAAGCAGAGACGTTAATTATTAACTCCTACTGATCCACTCCCTTTGTTTATTTACTTACTCCTATTCTTACCAAGAGTGTTATAACACACCTTACACATCCTATACCCCGGTTTTGTTCTGGGCTGCCCAGCGGATATGCTGATTCTTACCAGTGCGCTTGCAGCTGTGTGCATGTGGGGTGCATACAGCCAATCAGGCGCCTCCCAATGCTGCGTGAAGCGTTCCCTAAATTACATCACTGTGCAATAAGTCATAATTTAAACACATCATTAAATGCATAACCTTAAATCAGTCTTAGCATTGCACATCACATTATGAAGTACATTTATGACCTGATGCCCCCCCCCCCCTCACCTCACAGAACTTCTCTCTGGGATGTACCAGAGTTTTCCCAGACTTCAGCACTCAATGTCACAAGCTGTGGGGATAATGGAGTGACACACAAGAGCCACCTCTTAGGAGCTCACAGGCTGAATGTTAACCATACACATCTCATCTTAAGGCTAGGTGTTACTGCTTTTCTAGGCTGAAGCAACAATGGAAGAAGTGACAAGTCACCAAAATAGCAAGAAAAATGAATTTGAATCAATCATGCAGATATCTAACAATTCTGACCCCCGTTCCAATGTTACCGGCAACTGATAAGAGAATTAAAAATCAGTGCAAAGTGATCTCTCCTTCTGGCGATTGGGCCTGTATTAGCCGTTTGAGCCGCAGACAGCCCGCCGCCTCTGGTATCAGCTCTCGGAGCGCAGAGGACTACATGAAGCCGAGAGCGACACCATAGTGTGGGTCTAGCAGGAACTGCTGAAGGACCCTGCAAACTATTTGATCTAAGTCACTAGCTGCATAGGGTGAGAGGAAGAGGCCGATCGCACTGCCCTCTTCACCGAGGGGACCAGGGGCAAGATTGAGATTTTTCAGGGGTTTACTTTAATGTGTTAACACCAGGTACGAGAGTCAGTATTGCTTTCAGAAATACTGGCTCCAGACAACAAGAACAAACCTCATAACACTCCTAAGAGGGAATAGACCGACCATTAAAGCAATGGGGCACCTCCAGAGGGCCCTGGCCTAAGAAGGGAGCCCCCCCCCTATGTCTTGGTCAGGCCTGCCCGTTCAACAGGGACCCACGTTACCTCAGATAAAAATCATGGGGAAATTGAGCTACCAGCTAGCTTTAATGCTGGACGCCGTTCGAGTACATTTGGATTCTGCTTGCATGTGGACAGGCATGATCATCTATTGCCTGGGGGCACCAAGAGCTGTCAGTCTGTCCCTGCTCCTCAGACTAAATAGTGGTGAATGCTGTTGGAAACAGAACCTGCTATAAAAAAAAAAAAAAAAAAAACAAACACCTGCACATCAGACCCTTTATATAAAAGCAAGCTGTCATGTAAAAATTACTGCGATGACAGATAACAATAAAATAAACAGTAATTAGATTGTATGCGGCCTACCTAGGGACTACTGGCTTGCGCAGACCGTAACAGGCTCCCAACAGGGACCACAAGAGCTGCATCAGAGTATTATATCACAATATTGTTTAAATAAGAACCATGCATATAACAGTCTGAGGAAGTAATATATGCTTTTATAGCAATGGGAATAGGATTTTCCTTCCCCACTGAATATGTTTAGAAGAAATAGCATTTACTATAGCGTCAATGTAAAACTTATTCCAAGTACCAACATCAGGCACTAATATATATATACACACACACACACACACACACACCTTTTACAAATAAAAAGATTATCTTATTTCAAAGACCCAGAGTGCCGCTATTTACATCCTGGATATAATTATATATAAACAGTTGTGTTCAAAATTATTCAACCCCCAATGCTGTAAAGGGTTTTAGGGAATTTAGTGTACATTTGTAATTGTATTCAGAATGAAATCCTACAAGGACTTTTTAAAGAACCATATGCAACTAAAATGACATCAATTGGTTTTGTAATACAGTAGTAAATGTTTCTTTTGTGAATTCTTCATTGACACAATTATTCAACCCCTTAAAGACTACCACTCTGAAGAACAGAGGTTCATTCAAGTGTTTTCAATCAGGTATTGAAAACACCTGTGGATGTCACGGAGCAGCAATAAAGCATAATAAGCACCAATTAGGCAGCTTTAAAATGACTGATACTATGCTCCTTCTAGAATTTACTGGTGTGGTTACAAACATGGTGAAGACAAGAGAATGGTCCAGGAAGACAAGAGAAGAGGTATTACTCTTCACAGGAAGGGCAATGGCTATAAGAAGATTGCAAGGATGTTAAACATACCAAGAGAGACCATAGGAAGCATCATTCGCAAATTCAAGGCAAAGGGCACTGTTGAAACGCTACCTGGTCGTGGCAGAAAGAAGATGCTGACTTCGACTGCTGTGCGCTACCTGAAGCGTAGAGTGGAGAAAAGTCCCCGTGTGACTGCTGAGGAACTGAGAAAAGATTTGTCAGATGTGGGTACTGAAGTTTCAGCTCAGACAATACGGCACACACTGCGTAATGAAGGCCTCCATGCCAGAACTCCCAGGCGCACCTCCTTGCTGTCTCCAAAGAATAAGAAGAGTCGACTGCAGTATGCCAAAAGTCATGTGGAAAAACCACAGAGGTTTTGGGAAAGTGTTCTGTGGACTGATGAAACAAAATTAGAACTGTTTGGGCCCATGGATCAACGCTATGTTTGGAGGAGGAAGAACAAGGCCTATGAAGAAAAGAACACCTTGCCTACTGTGAAGCATGGCGGGGGGGGGGGTCAATCATGCTTTGGGGCTGTTTTGCTTCTGCAGGTACATGGAAGCTTCAGCGTGTGCAAGGTACCATGAATTCTCTTCAGTACCAGGAGATATTGGATGACAATGTGATGCAGTCCGTCACAAACCTGAGGCTTGGGAGATGTTGGACCTTTCAACAGGACAATGATCCCAAGCATACCTCCAAATCCACTAGAGCATGGTTGCAGATTGAAGGCTGGAACATTTTGGAGTGGCCATCGCAGTCACCTGACTTAAATCCGATTCAGAACCTCTGGTGGGAATTTAAGAAAGCAGTTGCAGTGCGCAAGCCTAAGAATGTGACTGAACTGGAGGCTTTTGCCCATGATGAATGGGCGAAGATACCCGTAGATCGCTGCAAGACACTTGTGTCAAGCTATGCTTCACGTTTAAAAGCTGTTATAACTGTAAAAGGATGTTGTACTAAGTACTAAGATTGAATGTCACTTGGGGGTTGAATAAAACTGCTAATGATGTGAGCACAGAAAAGACATTTGTGGTTATTTCATTATAAATGTTATGTTATATTTGTCTGACCTACACGTGCCTCTTTGATTTAATTGTAAGCAAGATGCCTGAATGATCAAAATCAATGTCAAACTGGCCAAAACACTCAATTTCAGTGGGGGTTGAATAATTTTGAACACAACTGATATATATACACATATATATACACACAAGGGTTGTGGTGGAGGACTAAAAGTGAGATGAAAAGCCTCCACGCCATAATTAGTTGAGTTTATTATTGCCGAAGCCACTTGCGCATAACAGCAATTCAAAGAATTGCATCCCAGAGTTCCTGTGCCACATTCCCAATATGCAGCAAGGAATTCTGGGTAGGATATGCAAATGACCTCTGTCTCACTTTTCTGCATCCTGGGTCTGTTATTACACAGAGCCCTAAAATGCAAAAACCTTATCTCTGCTAGAAAGACACAGTGTGGCATAGCATTGATTTTAGGGTTCAGTGCAATAACAGATCCAGGATGCATAAAAGTGAGATAGAGATCATTTGCATATCCTACCCAGAATTCCTTGTTGCATATGGGGAATGTGGCACAGGAGCTCTGGGATGCAATTCTTTGAATTGCTGTGATGTGCAGGTGGCTTCTGCAATAATAAACGATATATATATATATATATATATAATTTTTTTGACTACTGTAATGTTCCTTGTAAAATGTTTCAATGCGAAGCTTACAAAATACAAAGCTGTAACAATACTTTGCACGTCCATATAATGCGCTTAATGTCACTTTATGAAGCTGTAAAGCAGGTCATGAAGAGTTTGGCAGCCCTGAAGTTTTATGGCTGACTCCACGGCAGAGTACCTGTGAGATGTAATATAGATACGTTACGGGCAGTAATGTTTGCTTACGGATTTGGTTTTGCCGGCCTCACATCACCCTGGAGTAATAATGTGCAGGTTTTAGGCTACGAGGTGCTTCATTAAAAACATTGGCAAGCAAACTTTAAATGTTTATGGGTATATACCTCACACAGCACAAAGTGTTTCTCCAACTGTGAAAATGTGGCCTATAAATAATTAGGAATACTGAGAAACAAGACAACAGACAGAAGAAGTGACTTAACTAAATGTCACGCGGAGAAGACACAAACAGTACACGAGGTGCTGCCACAGCTCAGGTATTACAGTCTGTACTATAACAGAACCAGCACAACCTACTCCATCAGTAAAATGAAAATAACAGCAGAACCAAAGCTCGGTAACCTGACGAGGCGAGCAATATTTGCATTTAAAGGCAAAGTTTTATGTATACACAGATAGAGATCGGGCACCGCTTATTCGGAATTCTAAAGTATGGAAGACTCCAAAAACTGGAATTTTTGGAGCAATCCAGATTTTAGCATTTGCAGATTAAGGGTGCCCCGGATGGGTGCTGCAGCTTGGGAACCAGGCTCCTGAGCGTGGCAGCAGACCGCGGCACAAACTGGGAAACTCTGTGCTGCCCCAGCGTGTGACATGCTGCTTTGAGTGATGCTGACTCTGTGCATCATTTCGACGTGTAACCCCCTTGCAGCGTGTGTACATGCTGGTGGTGGCAGCAGTAAGGGGTTCATGGCTCTTCCACCGTAATCCCATACCTCTAAAACATCAGATTCTCCTGGATTCTGAAATATGGGGTGCTCGACCTGTATAACATTCTAGGAGCAGATGGCGGCTTCCGATGCCCTGGAAATGTCATGTTCTACATTTTGCCTAGAAGCTCTTGTTTCATGTAATACATTGAACAAAAGTGCCGGCTGGATAGAGCAGAGGTAACATCACTGCTCTATAAAACGGAGACACAGGCTCGAATCCCAGCCAGAGCACCTCTCCAGTAAGTCTCCTTGGGCATGACACCAAACAGTACATACTTGCCTGCCACACAATATCGGCTGTGGAGTCCAGTGATAACGTCTCTACCCTTTGACTGGTGAGAAGCAAATCCCTCCAATACAACTGTGGAGATGCAAGTGTCGAGTTTACAAGAAGCGGGTTCAACCTAATCACCAGGTCGCTGCTCTACAATCACGGAAAGACGATCCGATCCCACTCAGAAGACGCCTCCAGCGAGTGTCCTCGGGGAAGACACCTAACGATATGGATGCACCTCACAAAATACTTGTACTTCTAATAGATTATAAATTCCCTTGGGAACAAGGTCCCCCTGAATCAGGTCATCATCCATGTGGTATTCTATTAACCCCTTGTAAAGCGCTATGGAATATGTGGCGCTATATAAAAAAATAAAGGAAGAAAGGAAAGGGTTGCCAGCATAACCCTAAATGAGGTGATGTTCTCCTAAGTACTTTCTATCAGTATGTCCATTTCCTCATAGAAATAATAATACCTAGGACTACTTACTACAGTCCCAAAAGGATTTGAATAAATATGCTCTATCCCAACAAGACAAATTGACTGGACAGGGGTTTTTTGGACCTTTGAATCACACTTTACTCTCCAGCTGCTGGCGAAGAAAATATCAGTGCAAGTAGATAAACCTGAGCTCTGATACCAACAAGGGGCTTGATTTAATCCTATCAGTAGTTTTATAGGGGGGGGGGGGGGGGAGGATCTAGATATATATACATGATCCATTGGATTATCCAAATAGGTGATCCATTCAACCATGACCAACATAGGTTTAAATTAAAACTAAGCTGTTATAAAGCCAGGGGAAAAAAAAAAACCATACCGTAGATACTCGAGTATAGCGCGACCCGAATAGAACGCGATGGAGAGAGATTTTTTTATGGAAAGGAAATGAGAGAATACTCAAGACTCGAATATAACACGAGGAGCAAAATTATAGAAGTATACTGTACTGGGAAACCATTAAAATCCTTACAGGTTTTCTTAACACAGTCAGGCTACCCCTTAGGCCATGGTGCTCTGGTCTAGAATGATTATAGTTGTTACTAAGTATGAAGAAGCCGACGACCCATCTTTATTTGCAATAAGATGGCCAACGGCGTGAGGTGACCAACACATTGAATCATTCACCAATAGCCAGCACACCGGGATGTGTCGTTTTCTGACCTCCGGCACCTGCAGGCAGACTCCTCTACCGCGTCGTCCGCCAATAGTCAGGGATACTTGGGATCCATGAACAAGTCAAGCTTTTTTTTTTTTTTTTTTAACATGCAATGCAGATGTCTCGAATATAACGCTACCCCTCCAATTTTAAAGGTAATTTTTTGTCACCAAAATCTAGTGGTATACGCGAGTATCTACAGTATTTGTAGCCAGTGACGGGACATGGTAACTGGAATGCAATATATTGTATTTTATTTTAATATTTTGGTATGTTGTGCTTTTCCTGCACTTGATTTATGTTAATGATGCATTAGATACAATGTTATCTTTAAACATACACCTGCCCTAGTCGGCATCATATGGATTCTGGCTACTGAGCAGGCGCATTTGAAAATCCAATGTTTGAATGAGGGTACCAGGGTGATTGTTCCCGTTTTCTGAAGAGCCAATTATCAACCCAATTCAGCACTTTATTTCCTACTATTGGCATAATGAATATACTGAATGGGATACCAGAGAAAATATTCCCATTATCAAGTACAGGCGAGAGTACCAATAAACGAGCTGATACTTTAACGGGAATCAATTGCAGTAAATTAAATACGCCGAAAAGAAAAATGGCTGTAAATCCAGTAACTATTATATCTCTAGATCCCGGAATAGGGGCCATAGTGCTGAGTATTGAGATCTTGTTTCTTCCAAATTTTTCTCCTCTTAATGTCAGGGCAATATATTTGATATTTGCCAATATTGTTCACAATACATAAAAGAAACGCGTATAGGGTTACGCAGCAATGGATTTAAACATTGTAGCTTTTAGGCTGGAGTCAGACTAGCGCATTTTTAACATGCGTTTAGGCGCACTTAATCACGGCCGCAGTAGCAGCAAATGACGGGCAATGACGACCAATATACGAAGTCCGGCCGCGCAACGCAAGTGGAAATTGAACGCATTTTTTTCGAGAACGCAGAACCGCTAGTACTGACGTACAGAGTGCGCTGCGTCCGCATAGCGGCGTGTGTGCGGGATTAGGAGATGTCAGACTCGGCTAATGTCCAGCCTACATAACAACATCCAGACGCAAAAAGTGTTTTATTGACGATCCATAAAAAAATCACGCACGAAAATGCGCGTCATCTAACCGTTTTTGCGCATTCCGTGAAAAAATACGTCCATGCGTTCGGACGCACTTTTTGACGGTCGCTGCGAATAATGCGTTCGTTTGACCCTAGCCTTAAACGGAGCAAGGTCTACGATATTCATACTAGAGTGCATTAACATATGGTTTAATTCAGTGTGAATGCTGTTGTTTGGAGATGGATGTGATGGCATATGCAACAGGCGCAATAAGTCTGTTAGCATGCAGTATAGGCCTGGCACTGGCAACGCTTTTGGTGCTGGACTAGCTCTCAGGGCTGCCCCATCTGTACACAATTCCTTCTTCTGGCATTAGGCCCAGAACGGTCTAATGTAAATATTAGAAAACGTATCCGCAATAATTTTGCAGACTCCACCAAACCATTATCAACAAATAAGCCATGTGAAACGCGTCGGTGTGCGACATGGCTTAATTAGCATTGCAAAAGTTAGAAGATCAATGGAACAGCAGGCAATCAGTGAACGGGAATTCTCCGCAGCAAATGGAAACCCAATAAAATCGATCAAATAGAGATGGTGATCGAAAAGGATGCATGGAATAGAAATAACGATGCAATGGACAGAAAAGAAATTAAGTATAAACGTTGTACTTCCTAGACAGTATATGGAGGCGGTGCAGCAGCTTCAGCAGTAACAGAATTCTTCCAGCAAGGTGCCAAACAAATGCATTACGTTAGTATAATACAGAACGTTATCATCCACTGCCGGTTACACGCTCAGGCAGGTTCTGTGTTTATTACGTTAATGTGGCACAGTATGAGCCTCACACCACAACACCTTTACACTGCTCCCGACACCAGCGGAGGCAAATTCACACCATTCCAACCAATGACTGGAATGTTACACCGTGATTAGAAGCTTAACGCGCACCTGTCAGAACCACATGCCGGGTGTCTCCATTGCCGGCCTTCTACAGGCCAGTTTTCTGATCTCACCCGACGACTGGCAAACATCAGTGGCTAGGATTGGACCTCTGATTGTCATTCCAAACCTGTGCCAATGCCATTACGGATGGATGAACCCTGTCTGTAAGAATAGCCGTTGCAAACTTTGTTCAAGCACTAGGGATGACCATTTCAGTTCTCTAGGATCAGGACCAGATCTCGTGATGGCTTTTTCAAGTCGATCCGAACCCCCCATCCCCCGAGTCCTATAGCGTTGAAGAGCAAACCACCCCAACTGGAATCCCGGAGCCTCTTCATTGACTTGCAGAATCACTCCTCACAGGTCATGGAGGAGCCAGGGACGCCTGCAAGTCCACGCAGAGGCTCCGGGATTCGCTTTTGCTTGGACACCACGGATCTGGATGGGCAGCTGCTATTTTATTCAAGGGTGAAGGGGGGGTATTGTTTAGTAGATTACCACTTTAGTTTTAGAAGCCAAAGTTCACATGTAATGTTTAGGTATACGAGATATATTATTAATCTTTATAAAGCGCCAGCATATTCCGCAGCGATGTAGAATGGGCACAGTATGGACAGGGTTACAGCACATTGAACAACATTTGACCAACCCCGTACAGGAGGAGACGAGGGCCCCATTCCCGTTGGAATTCACAATCTAGAGGGGTTGGAAACAGGAGGAGAGGACTGCTAGGCGAGGAGTGATGGACTGCTAGGCGAGGAGTGATGGACTGCTAGGCGAGGAGTGATGGACTGCTAGGCGAGGAGTGATGGACTGCTAGGCGAGGAGTGATGGACTGCTAGGCGAGGAGTGATGGACTGCTAGGCGAGGAGTGATGGACTGCTAGGCGAGGAGTGATGGACTGCTAGGCGAGGAGTGATGGACTGCTAGGCGAGGAGTGATGGACTGCTAGGCGAGGAGTGATGGACTGCTAGGCGAGGAGTGATGGACTGCTAGGCGAGAGTGATGGACTGGTTGTGTCAGTGAGTCAGGTGGTAAACTTCCCTAAATAGGAATGTCTTAGGGGAAAGTCTGACCGTATGAGGGAGAGCGTTCCAGAGGATGGGGGCTGTGCGTGAGAAATCCTGCAGTGTATCATGGAAAGAGGTGATGCGTGGAGAAGCTAGGCGCAGGTCACTGTTGGATCTTAGGGAGCGGGCTGGGGTGTATTTGGTGATTAGTGAGGACAGGTAGTGGGGAGCTGAGTTAGTGAGCTGGGTTTTGTAGGTCAGGGTAAGGATTTTGAACTTAATTCTGCAGTGGATGGGGAGCCAGTGAAGGGACTCGCAGTGGGGAGCGGCAGAGACAGAGTGGCGGGTGAGGCGCTCAGAATGGATTGTAGGGGGGGGGGGAGAGGTGAGAGAGAGGGAGGCCAGAGAAGAGATTATTAAAATAGTCAAGTCAGGAGACTACAAGGGCGTGGATTAGTTGCTTTGTGGTGTCAGCGGTAAGAAATGGCAATATTTTGGAAATATTACGCAGTTGATAGCGGCAGGAGGAGGAAAGGGCAGAGTCAAGTGTAACTCCGAGACAGCGAACCTGGCTTGATGGGGAAATAGTGATACCCTCCACCATGATAGAAGTCAGGAGGCGGCTGCTGTCAGGAGGAATTAGGAGCTCAGTCTTGGACATGTTAATCTTTAGGTGGTGAGAGGCCATCCAGGAGGAGATGCCAGATAAACAGTTGCTGACTTTGGAAAGGACAGGGGGAGAGAGAGATCAGGGGGAGAGAGGTAGATCTGAGTGTCATCAGCATAGAAGTACAGATAGTGTTTTTCGGTGTGTATCTAACAAAGTAGGCATTTTATTTTAAAACATGTGTAAACAGTATGTATTTACCACCTTTGAGTTGTAATGATACACACCTTTTTTGTATGCGCTCCTTTTGCTACAAATCAAAACAATCCTCTCCGTGTTGACACATGGTGTAAAGTCTACAAGTTTCCCTACATGAAAAGGTGTGCACCTTATTATTATTAATAGAATACTATCAAAGCGTTGACCTGTCACGTTAAAAGGGGAGTAACCGCTTTATGTTATGCTGATAACGTCAAGGTTGGATATGACGTATAGGACAGTAGTTTGAGATGGTGAGAGTGATAGAACAACTTGCGAGTTACTCCGTTTCTACATAACGTTATACACATTCTAGCGTTTCAGCGTTATATGGCATCAGTTATTGCATCCATTAAATAATAAATTACTAGAGCTGTGACACTCGGTATTCATAGATCAGTATTCACATAGCGGTAATTCAGCAGAATAAATAACAGCCTGAATCGATCTTTCTGCACAGCATCGGTCAGGGTTTTACATCATAAGACGTATTTCCCTTACATATACAACCATATAGTGCCAGCGACCAGTCCATTTCACCAATAAATAATTTTTTCTCAGTTATTTAACAAGAGCGTGGTAAATAAAGAACTGTACATCCCGTTGCAACATTAAAACACATTTGTGTGAGAGCTGCTAGCTCAGTCAGCAGAGCATGAAGATCTCAAGGTTAGTATTGTGTGAGAAAGGCTGTTACAATTCTTCTACAAAGACACTTTCAAATAAAAGACACAAGCTACATTTAAAAACCAATCAGCACACTTTGAGTTCTATCGCATTCATCTCATTTAATACACTTGGCAGGATACTATGAGAGCCCAGGTGACACGCAGACATCTAGGGAGAAGATTTAATTTATTTAGGCTCATCATAGGACTCGAAGCTGGTTGCTTTGTTATTTTGGCTTCATATCCACGTGTTATTCCTCATTTTAGGCTGATCGTCCCCCGGATCCATTAGTAGCACAACCAAGTTGGTCATCAGTCTATGGACGATCCAGGCAGTACAACTGCGTAGGATTAGTGTCGTCTAGTGGAGGGGATTTCATCACACACAACTGCGGAGTTCTTGTTGATAAAAATAGAATGGTTTAACCTCTACATGAACAGGGCTCAGCTACAGACACTGCTGTAAACCAGATTTTTAACTGCACTGTGTGTAATTCTATATCATTTTTTTTATTTTACACACTCACTGGCCACTTTATTAGTTACACCTTGCTAGTACTGGGTTGGACCACTTTTGTCTTCAGAACTGCCTTAAATTCTTCGTGGCATAGATTCAACAAGGTGTTGGAAACATTCCTCAGAGATTTTGGTCCATATTGACATGATGGCATCACGCAGTTGCTGCAGATTTGTCAGCTGCAGATCCGCAATGCGAATCTCCCGTTCCACCACATCCCAAAAGGTGCTCTATTGGATTGAGATCTGGTGACTGTAGAGGCCATTGGAGTACAGTGAAGTCATTGACATGATCAAGAAACCAGTTTGAGAGGATTTGAGGTTTGTGACATGATGCAATATCCTGCTGGAAATAGCCATCACCAGACGGGTAGACATAAAGAGATGGACATGGTCAAAAACAGTACTCAGGTAGGCTGTGGCGTCTAAACGATGCTCAACTGGTACTAAGGGGCCCAAAGTGTGCCAAGAAAATATCCCCCACCAGCCTGAACTGTTGATACAAGGCAGGATGGATCCATGCTTTCATGTTGTTGACGCCAAACTCTGACCCTACTGTGTAAATATTGCAGCTTAAATTGAGACTCAGACCAGGCAATGTTTTTCCAATCTTCATTTGTCCGAGTTTGTTGAGTCTTTGCGAATTGTAGCCTCAGTTTCCTGTTCTTAGCCGACAGTAGTGGCACACGGTGTGATCTGCTGCTGTAGCCCATCTGCTTCGAGGTTCGTCGTGTAGTGCATTCAGAGATGGTATTCTGCATACCTTGATTGTAACGAGTGGTTATTTTAGTTACTGTTG
Organism: Leptobrachium leishanense; assembly: GCA_009667805.1. NCBI lineage: Eukaryota > Metazoa > Chordata > Amphibia > Anura > Megophryidae > Leptobrachium > Leptobrachium leishanense. The sequence continues at coordinate 80,773,357 of CM019066.1, read as the reverse complement.
CCTTTCTATCATCTCGTACCAGTCTGCCCATTCACCTCTGACATCAACAAGGCATTTTCGTCCACACAACTGGTACTCACTGGATGCTCTCGTTTTCGAACCATTCTCTGTAAACCCTAGAGATGGTTGTGCGTGAAAATCTCAGTAAAATCAGCAGTTTTGAAATACTCAGACCAGCCCGTCTGGCACCAACAACCAAGCCACGTTCAGAGTCACTTAAATCCTCTTTCTTCCCCATTCTGATGCGCCATTTCAATTTCAGCAAGTCACCTTCACCGTGTCTGGATGCCTAAATGCATTGAGTTGCTGCCATGTGATTGGCTGACTAGTATTTTGTGTTAAAGTGGCCTGTGAGTGTATATGACATATCACAGAATCATTATACAGCAGTGTTTCCCAAACTTGTACCCCAACCAGGCCAGGTTTTGCAGATCACCTTGGGAAAATACAGACTGAATCCTGCAATCACTGAGCAGCAAATCATATCACCTGTGCTGTGCTTTGGATATCTGCAAACCTGGCCTGTCAGCGGGTCCTGAGGACAGGTTTGGGAAACACCGTTATACAGTATGTGTGTGCTGTGTATAGTGGCAAACAGCCCTGGTCGTCAGACTTCAAGCGACAAATCCAATTTGGATGGGACTGGTCACTAGTATGATGTAGCTTGCTGAAGTCGTACGACGAAGGTCAGAGGCAATGGATGCCGTTCAACCTGCTCCCATCTCCGGAGGGATTAGTTGTACGACTACGAAAAACCAGCTGCTCACACGACTACGGATCCAGGGAACGACAAGCCGTAAACAGATGTTACAGATATATGTAGACATTTTCAGCCAGCCCAAAGTTACAGTTAATGGACATCTTACCCTTATGTGCAGGAGTCAACAGCCTTGGAAGTACATTTCCCTTGAGGCTCTGCTAACTTAATGGGTACCTGAGCAAGATGGGTGATGTAGTTCCAAAATGCCAAAGATGCTGATCCCTCCTACAGAAATATGTTACGAATATTAGGCGCTTTCCTTTATATATTGAAGTAGGCGGCATTTCTATGTATTTACATAGGATGGCACCTAACAAATAGTTAAGGTGGTATCTATCTCACCTATGTAGTACCGGCTGGGTGGAGTAGAAGTAACATCACTGCTCTGCGTGGAGAGAGCCTGTGGAGACATGGGTCCGATCCCGGCAAGAGCACCTCTCCAGTAAGTGTTCTTGGGCAAGACACCTAATGGTACATACTCGCCACCCAGGACATACTTGAAAACTAGAGAAATCTCAATGTATCCTTCCTCGTAAAATACTTTCTCCAAAAAAATAATAATAATATATCCAAACTCCGAGGGGCCAGGCAATGCACACCATGCAAAGATACACATGCAGAGCTCAGTAGAACCCAGTTTGTGCATCTGTTTTATAGCTGCAGAGGACATATGCACATCACAGCAATTCAGAGAACTGCAAACAGAGCTCTCGTGCTACATTCCCCATATGCAGCAAAGAACTCTGGGTCGGATATGCAAATGAAGTCCACAGCTTCTCACTTTTTTTGCATCTAGGCTCTGTAATAACAAACACACACACAAAGCTATAAATAGCCAGGAACTAGGTAGGCAACAAAATGTCATTGTTGTAGGTTCCATCCTAATAGGATAACAATCAGGTGCAGTATTAAGTTACATGTGTATGATGTCAGGTGTCAGTCCATGGATGGCATGTTGGAGGTCACTCTTTCAGTGTGATAGCACAGATGCCAAGCAGCCTGAGATCTTTGTAAATTATTATGTAGGTGTCTGTCTACGCGTTAGGAAGTAATCAAACAGTTATTATTACAGTGACGTGCAGCGGAAGTTAAGTAGGGGCCGACCCGTGGATGGGATGTTATTTGTTTGCCGACCCCAGCACAGAACAATAGGTTTGTTTCAGCCAATCTATTTAAATGTCAGGCAGGCAGAGATTGCACGTCCGGCTAGCAATGCAACGCGCTCTGCGTATGGGGACTTTTTGCATCCATGAAGACTGGAAGAAGAAAGTATCTTATTTTTCAAAAAAGTATTTTTACGGGTTATGCGCATTATGAAGGTGGTATGCGTGATGACTATGCCAGCAGCCAGGGAAACGTCACTGGGTTATGTTAGGTATGTAGCAGCAGAGTCAATTGTTTCATAGGCATCAGCAGGTGCCAGCGTGAGAAAGTAATGTTTGCCTGTTGCCAAGGTGATGACCATCAATGCAAATGTAAGACGCTACATAGTATGCTGAGCGTAATTAAGTGTGACTATACAGATCTCCTATATTATTATATATAATATATTTAGGAAGAGGATACCCGGGTACATGCATACTATTAGGGAGTTACCACGCCAGCGAATGCATTCAATGCCAGGCTATGCACAATGCCCGGACATGTGCTGCTTCTACACTGTGTTTACGATACAGGATGCGGGCGATGTCACACAGATGCTGTTATATGTATACTGTAGGCAGGTGCCAGTCTATGCCTGGTACAGTCTGGGTTCACGCTGTTGATGTTTGTAGGTGCCAGCATATGTTTTACAGTAGGCACATGGCACTCCAATAGGGTTATTCAGAGAGCGGTGAAGCAGGAGAACTTTTGGAGAAGTGACAATTCTAGGTCAAAAATAGCCAATTTGGAAAGTGAGATAAATGGGAGAATTTTTCTGGTTTGGCTATTTTTGACCTAAAATTTTAATTTCTCCAAAAGGTTCTCTTGATTTTCACCTCTCTCTGACTAACCCTGTAAGTTTCACACTGCACTTCTGCGACACAAGTGTGTGTCTGTGTGATACTATACAGGGACCACTATAAAGTCACGGAGCTGATATACGAATATAAAAGACAGATCATTGCCTCCACAGGTATAACAGCAGTCACATGCCACTGATCTATGTTAGATTGGCGTCACAAAAGGTGTCAATCTGTGTATACAATTCCACAACAATGCAACTATAGATACATAAGCAGATGGCAATGTGTGGTTACAATATCCCGGTTTCGCTACAGGTTATGTAGCGGTGCCGGTATATATGTTAATCAGGGGGGGCCGGTATAATGTGTTAATCAGGGGGGGCCGGTATATGTGTTAATCAGGGGGGGCCGGTATATGTGTTAATCAGGGGGGGCCGGTATATGTGTTAATCAGGGGGGGCCTGTATATGTTAATCAGGGGGGCCGGTATATGTTAATCAGGGGGGCCGGTATATGTTAATCAGGGGGGCCGGTATATGTTAATCAGGGGGGCCGGTATATGTTAATCAGGGGGCGGTATATGTTAATCAGGAGGGCGTTATATGTTAATCAGGGGGGCCGGTATATGTTAATCAGGGGGGCGGTATATGTTAATCAGGGGGGCGGTATATGTATACAGCCAGCAGATGTCAGTTTCACTGTTAATTGTTATGTAGAGGTCAGTGTATGTCACTCTGCATATAACACGCAGCTTCCACTCATCATGTTGTGTAGGGGGTCAGTGTGTTTATATACAAGCCGGCTGTCACTCTTCCTAATAAAGGGGTTTCACTGTTTCTCTAAGGTGTCAGTGTATATATGTTATGTGGTATAGTGAGGTCACAGACAGTATGTGACCGTTCACACTGTGTGTGTGTTATACAGGGGTTGTTATATTATGTTGTGTCCCTTGCACTGTTTGTTATACAGAGGTCGGTATTGAATAGATCATGTCACTTGCCCCCTTTGTTATACAGGGGTCAGTATATAGTGTTAGGTGTCCCTTGCTCTGTGTGTTATACAGGGGTCAGTATATTTTATGTGGTGTCCCTTGCTGTCTGTGTGTTATAGAGGGGTCGGTCTCTGTATAAACTGCAGGTCAGGTGTCAGGTCAGGCAATCTGTGCACATTAAGCCAATATGAAGTGTTTATTGAAGGCTCAGGTTGCAATGACTGGAGCTGTTATAGAGAGGCAGCCTGTCTGTGTAGAGTGTGCGGTGATAGGGTCAGGGGGTGATGGGGGCAGAGGGTCTTGGGGCAGAGGGTCTTGGGGCAGAGGGTGATGGGGCAGAGGGTGATGGGGCAGAGGGTGATGGGGCAGAGGGTCAGGAGGTGATGGGGCAGAGGGTCAGGAGGTGATGGGGCAGAGGGTCAGGAGGTGGTGGGGCAGAGGGTCAGGGGGTGGTGGGGCAGAGGGTCAGGGGGTGGTGGGGCAGAGGGTCAGGGGGTGGTGGGGCAGAGGGTCAGGGGGTGGTGGGGCAGAGGGTCAGGGTGTGGTGGGTCAGGAGGTGATGGGGCAGAGGGTCAGGGGGTGATGGGGCAGAGGGGCAGGGGGTGATGGGGCAGAGGGTCAGGAGGTGATGGGGCAGAGGGTCAGGGGGTGATGGGTCAGAGTGCCAGGTACCTTCACACAGTGCAGCTCTCCCGGCTCACTCTCGGTTCCTGCGCGCCTCTATCCTCTCGGTCCGCGCGGAACAGCCCCCTTGGTGTCACGGGGGGGGGGCAGGGCTCGCCCCTCTCGGTCGGTCTGTCCGCTGCTGCTGCTGCCAGGCGAGGCGCGTCCTCTCTCCCTCCCGCGCTCGCACGGCTCTCCCTCGCGCCTCTCTCCGGTGTTGTACCCGAACCTGTGCTGAGTGAATCCTGTGACAGAGGCTGCTCTCCCAGAGCCCCGCCCCTCCAGCCTGAATGTGTCTATCATAGCCCCGCCCCTCCAGTGCGAATGTTCCTTCTAAGCCCCGCCCATGATTTAACAAACCCACCATAACTCTGCCCCCACACGCTCCCTCCAGCGTCCTGCCATGAGTAACACAGGCTGCATGCAACTCCTGGCACTCCCAGCCATCCCATCTGTATATGGAGGAATGGCTGGGAGTGATAGGAGCTGCATGCAGGCTGCTGGGAGACAGACACACAGAACAGTATCAGAGAGGATCCTGCCCAAGAGCTTACAATCTAACAGATTTGTCTGTTTAAACCTGTGGAGGGGAAACTGTATTTTAGTGGTGTAAATAATGTGTGACCCATTTCAACTGTTTTAAGCATTGTAAACACTGACCCCTAACACTGACCCCCTGACCCCTGACCCTAACACTGACCCCCTGACCCCTGACCCCTGACCCTAACACTGACCCCCTGACCCTAACACTGACCCCCAACCCCTATACTGACACTGTCTGACATTTATAACGTTATTAACAGGGTTATTCAATAAGATCCGAATTGTGGCCGAAAGGTAACCGAACAGTGAAATTCAGCGTTCGGTTACCTTTCCTGACCATTCGGCTATTCAGAGAGCAGGCAATTTGCCAAATCCTGGCGAATTGCCTGAACATACAGTGCCTGTTCGGTGCCTGTTCGATGGCAGTGAAATCCCCATAATAAACCAATGCTTCGGCTATTCAGAGAACAAAAACCAGCAGTGAAAAGTTGCTGAATTGTCCTGCTGTTCGGATGGTTTAATTCGACAGGTTTATTCGGGAGAATCCCATAGGCTTCAATGTTAAAAATATTCCCGTTTTAATTCAATATCTAATAAACCGTTCATTATTATATTCTGCAGTAAAGAGTCTCTTTATTTATAGATTAAGGATCTTTTAAGCATTTTTTGAAACATTTTTGAAAACCTTTTTTTTTTCCTCGAACTTTCCGTGAATGTCCCGAAAAGTTCGAGGTTTGCGAACTTTCGAACAGCCGATGTTCGAATCGAACTTCGAACCGATTCAAACCGGCAGCCCATCCCTAATCAGAACTCCCATATAACACTGAATGCTCATACACAGCGCACATTACTGTGAAGTTTATTGATGTGGAGCTCTGTGATATGCTCACTCACAGGACACATTACTATGAGTTTTGTTGCTGTGCAGCTCAGTGATACAGTAATGTGCTGTGTGTATGAATGTATCACAGAGCTGCACAGCAACAAAACTCACAGTAATGTGCGCTGTGTATGAGTATTCCCGGCATGCAGCGGCTGCCTCAGAGTGCTAGGCAGCTTTTACATGCTGAGATTCAGTGGCGTAACAACCAGGGGGGCAGGCGGTGCCTGTGCCTGTGTATATAATTCTGGGGGTCCTATAGACACAGGCACTGGACCTGCAGAATTTTATATACAGACACTGGACCCTCAGAATTCTATATACAGGCACAGGACCCCCAGAATTATATACACGGGACCCCCAGAATTATATACACAGGCACTGGACCCCCAGAATTCTATACACTGGACCCCCAGAATTATATACACAGGCACTGGACCCCCAGAATTCTATCCACAGGCTGATTTAATAAATATCTATTGGTTTTATTAACACTCGAGTATGGCCAGTATTCTGTTTTAATACATATATTTACACTGAGTGGGCAGCTTATTATGACCACCTGACTTTTTTAGGCAAATTAGCTATAATTTTGCGCTGAAGTTGCTGGAGGGCCAGACCATTATAAATAGGGAAGCAGGTTGTTTACCATGACAGTAGACGTTTCTGAAGATATGGGTAAACAACGTGATTTAACAGCCTATGAACGTGGGATGATTGTTGGCGCTCGGAGCCATGGAGCGAGTATCAGCAAAATAGCAGAATTCGTTAAATGTTCAAGAGCAGCTGTTGTTAAAGTGTTTAAAGACTGGACTGTCAGCCGAAAATCTGGGTCTGAACGTGCGAATTGTGGCCGTCAGTGACTAGTCAATGGGTCAATGTTAGGGCAGAACGGAGAGTGGCAAGACTGGTACAAGACAACAGAAGGGCAACAGTGCATGAAATTACTGCAGATCTTAACCAGGGATCCTCTCAAATGATCTCTGAACGCACTGTTCGCCGTACACTGCATCGTATGGGATATGGAAGCCGAAGGCCTGTTCCAACACCTTTGCTGCCTGCAGTTAACAAGATAAAACGTCTCCAATTCGCACAGGAACACAAGGATTAGACAGTCGAGCATTGGAAAAAAGTCATGAGGTCCGATGAAGCACGTTTCCAGTTGCGTCCTGCAGATGTCAGAGTGAGAATCTGGCAGAAAAAGCATGAAAGCAGCACCCCACATGCATGAGTACAACCCTTCAAGCTGGTGGGGGCAGTGTTTTGGTTTGGGGCCCTTTAATTCATGTGGAACAATGTCTGAATAGCACAACATACCAAAGCATCGTTGCTGATCAAGTTCATTCTGTCATGTTGATGGCGTATCCCAATGGAGATGACTTCTTCCAACAAGACAATGCGCCATGCCATGGTGTTCGTATTGTGCAGGAGTGGTTTCAAGAACCTGAGGGAGAATTTCCCTTGCTTAGGCGGCCCCTTCAATCACCAGATCTCAATCCAATTGAGCATTTGTGGGATGAAGCTGAAAGAGCCATCAGGCAGCTGGTTCCACGACCATCAAATCTCACAGAAGTGGACAGTGCTATTCATCAGGCATGGTGTCAGATTCCTCGCATCACCTTTCAACATCTCGTGGAGTCAATGCCAAGAAGAATTGCTGCAGTATTGAAGGCAAAAGGTGACCCAACGAAGTACTGATGGGGTGGTCATAATAATCTGACCACTCAGTCTATATATGTGAAGGTGTATATAGGTAATTTCTTATTTTAGCATATTTAAAGAAACACTCTACTCATCCTGACCACTTTGTTATAAAGTGGTCAGGACGTGAGTAGTCACCTTCTCCTCCCCACCCCCAGCTCACCCAATGTGGAGATATTGCTGGGTGAAGTGGAGGAGTTTCCTCCACCCCACCCAACATCACCAGCAGTCACGATTTTTGTATTTCCCAACTGCCGGTCAATAGTTCGGTCACCAATGACATCTGCTTGCAGAGAGTTCGTTCTCTGTAGTGATCAGTCTCGGAGAGGTGGTCGATGGATCGGATCTGTGCATGCGCACATCTCCGATCCATTGTTCTGCGCAGAAGCTCTAGAACTTGCGTATGCAAAGTGGACAAAATCCTGTTGCGCGGTACAATTTGCAGCTTCTGTGCTGTGCAAGTTGAGAAGGAACGCAAATTGCATGAGAACGTTTTAGAGATTTCCAGATTCAGGAGTTTACTGAGCCGAAGTGAAGGAGAAGCACGCGGTGTGGAAGAAAAGGTGAAAAAAGTAAAAAAATAATAAGAAATAATAATTCAGCACAGCCTGCCGACAACCTCTGTCCAATTTAATCCCGTGACAGAATCCGCATATTACACTCACAGCTGCTGTTAGGCTTACAGAGCAGAATAAAATAAAAACAGAAAACCTCTCTCTTTTCAGATCTTTCGATATCCCCTCAATTAACCCATAACTGCAGATTCAAAAAAGAATATTGGAAGTTGTAACAGCTGCAGCCCATCTTTGTGAAAGTGAGCGCCATTCGTCTGGCAAATGCAGATAGATTAGCATTCTCATGCATTCCCAATGAGCTCACGCTTTCAAAATAAGTCATAAGAATAGGAAAGGCATTTTTGTAAAATTGTGTCTGAAGGTACTGCAAATTTTTCGTGATTTTTTAGGTGAAATTTTTGGATTACCAATTTATTTTAAAACAAGGATTTCTTTCTTTGCCAAACGCAGTTTTTTTTTTCTTTCCTTCAGTCTGGCTGCGTTCGGCGTGGGCTGTCTATGGTGCTGAAACCTATTCAGTACCAAGGACAGCAGCCCCGCGAGGCTCTGGAGCCCCATGGAGTTGCTATCCATGGTGCTGAATAGGTTTCAGCATGCTTAATAGTAGCTCCGCGGGGCTCCTTTTTTTACCCTAATCTAAGTAATTAATTCATCCATTTCACATTACGAAATAACTAATAAAAACAAAAAACGAATTGATCTGAAATACGAATTACCAATAAAAAGGAAATACGAATTGATCTGAAATACGAATTGATCTGAAATACGAATTACCAATAAAAAGGAAATACGAATTGATCTGAAATACGAATTGATCTGAAATACGAATTGATCTGAAATACGAATTACCAATAAAAACGAAATACGAATTGATCTGAAATACGAATTACCAATAAAAACGAAATATGAATTGATCTGAAATACGAATTACCAATAAAAACGAAATATGAATTGATCTGAAATACGAATTACCAGTAAAAACGAAATACGAATTGATCCGAAATACGAATTACTAATAAAAACGAAATACGAATTGATCTGAAATACGAATTGATCTGAAATACGAATTACCAATCAAAACGAAATACGAATTGATCCGAAATACGAATTACCAATAAAAATGAAATACGAATTGATCCGAAATATGAATCACAGTAACATAACGAACGCTCTGAAACAAATTGAAAACCGGAACGAAAAATCTGAAACAAATTTTTACGTTGTGATCATGTCTACACCGTGATAGGATGAGATGATTAAAAGTAGTATAGTGTTTTGCAACTGGGGTTGGATTTTCGTGCGAGAATAAAGACACTGTTCAAAACTGAGAACTTTCAATATTGAACTCTTATCCAGGGAGGTGTCTGAAGCAAGATTAATTACTCTGTTGGAATTGCATCCCGAGAGCAGGATTACTGTTAGAGCAGTGTGAAACATTTCCATGAAAAAACATTAAGGGGAGAAGAAGAACAAATAGTTTTGGCAGGCAATTTTGTATTCTGTGACATACACTTACCAAACCCCCTGATAAAGTACCATTCAAGTGCTTTTTAAAGTAACATCCAGTCTGGGAAATAATCATTTCAGCAATTTATGCTTCGGTTTGATCATATTTTTCCATCAGGCTCCAGGGTCCTGTGGACCTCATCTATGCAATGCTTATCTTCGATGTACACAGAAAGGGGGGGTCTGCTGTTGTGTCCAGGGTGAGGTTCAGAAGGACTGAGCTCAGGTTATTGCAGGAGTCAAGAGGAAGCAGAAAAAAAGCATTCATTGGTCAGTTATTCTTAAAAGATAAAAAAAGTCATTATTTAGCAATATTTTCTAAAATGTAAAGATAATCATGGTGCAGCTGGTAGCAGACAAGACATTAGCAGCAGATCCTTTAAGGCTAGGGTCAGACGAACGCATTTTTCTCCGCGAACGTGGAAAAGTGCGGTCGAACGAACGAACGTATTTTTAAACGGAATGCGCGAAAGCGGTCATACGATGCGCATTTTCGTACGTTTTGTTTCACGGAGCTGGAAGAAGAGAGATATGATCAACCAAATCAATTGCAGAATGAATCAAATAAAAGGGAAGGGGTATAAAAAGGCATTTTGGGAATGGTGGCATTTTCCAAGATGGATGCAGTCCAAGTGTTTCTTTTTGCTGCACTGGGATACCTGTACCTGAAGAAGAAAAGACAACGGCGAACATGGGTCCATCCACTCAACACTGCCAGACCCACGCATGGCCACTTTGTGACACTGTACAGGCCACTGCGAGAGAGGGACCCCGTGAAGTTCTTCAACTACCTGCGGATGTCCATCCACACCTTTGATGAACTGTTGATGAAGGTGCGTGAGCCGCTGACCAAGAGGGACACCAACATGAGGGCTGCCATACCACCGGAGGAGATGCTGGTCCTCACTTTGCGGTAAGTACTATCAAACACGTGCATTCATGACATCGCTGCCAGTCATCAGACATGTGCTCGGTGTGCAGAGGCTCTATTGTAGGTCAGTAGTTATATGCCCACACACACACGCATGCATCACCTTGCAGAACACGTAACGAAAGAGTAATGACACTGACAACGATGTGAAACAAATAAAATATTTAGTCCCAAAATAATATGACAGAAGATAACAATAACATATTAAACACATATATTATTGCATGTCCAATGAAGGTAATAAAAAAAAATTAAGAACAACATGAATAAACTGTGACAAACATAAACGAACAGACGATACACCTCACATGGTATGATACCGAGGAGCATCTGGGGCATGAGGACCGTGCATATGGCTGCGGTGGTACTCTGGCTCCGGGGGTGGCCCAGCAACAGGGGACATGGGTGGGCGGGCAGGCAACGCCTGGCAGTGGTGGGAATAACCATGGGGGTATTGTGGCACGACACCGTGATATACAGGTGCCTGTTGTGGATGGGACAGTATCTCATGTATCAGGTCCAGGCTTCGGCGGCGATAATCCAGCTTCTGCGCTGGGGTCATCATGTTGAGCCAGAGAGACATGAATTAAAAAAGGACATGTCCTCGGAATCAGCGACCATGCAGCGTGGATGTGTATGGTGCGCGTCCATGAATGCGACCATGGCCTGCTCGACATCAGCTGATGGTGGCTTCTTCCTCCTGGGAGCCGTACTGGTGCTGTCTGTGGGTGCTGTACCCGGCACCTGCTGGGACTCCACATCCTCCACCTGGGACTCCGCACCACCCTGCTCGACCTCCACCTGGCAGCTGCCAGATCCTGCGGGCTGCAGCTCTTGCCCTTGTGAGCTAGAGGTGGATGGCCGGTCAATACTGCTCACGGTCTTGCGCGGCTCCTGGCTCTTCCTCAGGAAGGACAGTTGGTCAGCATACAAATAGCTGCGCCTCTTCTTTGCACCAGCTCCAGAGCGAGCAGCTTCAGCCTCCTTTTTCAGGACCCGGGTGTGATTGTCCCTCACCGTGCGCCATTTATTGATTGCTTCATGTGCTGCAAAACATGATGAGAGTGACATAAGGTTAGGTTCATATGATGTGATCATAACACAGCTTCTTTCATGTTCTAGGTATCTTGCTAGTGGATGCAGTTTGAAGGATCTGCATTACAACTTCCGCATTGGCAGATCGACAGCTGGTGAGATCGTCCGCAAGGTCTGCCAAACAATATGGGAAACCATGAAGGACCAATGTTTGCCAACACCCACAGACGAGGCATGGCTGGCAATTGCAGCAGGATTCTGGGAGAGAGCGAACTATCCCAACTGCCTGGGAGCGGTGGACGGCAAACATGTCCGCATTGTGAAGCCACTGCACAGTGGCTCACTGTATCAAAATTATAAACATTATTTTTCAATTGGCCTACTGGCGGTGGCAGATGCCAACTATAATTTTGTGTATGTGGATGTCGGATCATACGGCAAGGACTCGGACTCAACACTGTTTCGGAACTCAACACTGTGGAATGAGATAGAGGGTGGGAACCTGAACATCCCCAGACCCGCACCTTTGCCTGGCAGCGACGTGTCAGTCCCCTATGCCTTTGTGGGTGATGAAGCATTCGGCCTATCCACACATCTCCTGCGGCCATACTCGGGGACACACCTGACTGTGAAGAAGCGGGTGTTTAATTACAGGCTGTCGCGGGCGAGACGGTATGTCGAGTGTAGCTTTGGCATACTGAGCAACAAGTGGAGGATTTTCCATCGCCCACTTGATGTAAATGTGGATTTCTGTGTGGATATAGTGAAATGCTGTTGCATCCTACATAACTATGTTCGTGCAAGGGATGGGGTTAATTTCGAGGATACCCTCACAGTAACGGGTCTGGATGAGTATGCTAACGATGACATAATACCTGTGAATAGACACACCAACAGGTTTCGCGATGCTCTGTCTAATTATTTCACTAGCAATGCAGGGCAGGTGCCATGGCAGATGGACATCATTTGACATGTGACACCTAGGCTTGTGCACCGATTATTTTTTCTGTTCGAATTTTCGGATCTTTAAAGTTTTCGATTCGGCTCATTCCGAACGAACCCTGTTTTGATTCGATTCGGTTCGACTTGTTTTTCGGGGATATGTAATCGGAATATGGACCATTTTTCGTTTTTGGTCACTTTGCTCGTTTGTTGGATCTACTTTTCGTGATTTCGGACATTTCTCGTTTTTCGATTTGACACCAATTCAAGTCCAATAGCATATTCGTACAATATTTTGTTTCGGCTCGGAAACATTTCGGATCTGACATTTTCGGATCGGAAAATTATCTGGGAATCACCCGCATCAGAAAACACGAATCGTGAAAATGTCGTTTAAATTCCGAAATGTCGTTTAAATTCCGAATAATTTATTGACAACGAAAATTCGTTATGCCATTTTGTTTGATATTACATTCAAGTTCAATGCAATTGAATTCTATGCAATAAAATGATCATTTACTCACTCTGAAGCTTCTGCTCTTTATCAGACCACGTCTCGTACTCTGGGTACACCACCCTGGACACTGTGACCCATGCACTGGCCTTCTTCTGCCGGTCTTTGTAGCTGTCGCAGGCCGTGTCCCACAGCTCGGGATGATCTGCCACTGCATTGATCAGCCTCTCCACGTCGATGTCAGTCCCAGCCATTGTCCAACGCAACTTGCAGCTACCCCAGACAAGACAGGAAGTGTTTGGTGTGTGCACGTTATGTTGGCCGGACGTGTGCAGCGTCTGACGTCTCCCAATCACGCAAACACGCCGCTATGTAGCCGCAGCGCACTCTGTACGTCAGTAGTAGCGGTTTGACGTTCTCGAAAAAATGCGTTCGTTTGCCACTTGCGTTGCGCGGACGAATTTTCGTGCGGCCGTACTTCGTATGTTCCCCGGCATTGGACGTCATTTGCTGCTAGTACGGCCGTGATTTCGTGCGGCTAAACGCACGTTAAAGCTGCGTTCGTCTGACCCTAGCCTAAGTCCTGCAAGTTGCTAGGTGGGGCCTCATTGATAAGATTTCTTGTGCCAGCTCATCCCACCGATAGTCCATTGGATTGACATCTGGGGAATTTGGAGGCCAAGGCAACACCTTGAAATCTTTGTTCTTCAAACGATTCCTGAACAGTTTGTGCAGTGTAGCAGGGTGCATTATCTGCTGAAAGAGGTCACTGCCATCAGGGAATACCATTACCCCCATTAAGCGGTGTACGTGATCAGCAACAACCTCTAGGTCAGGAAGTGCAAACTCCGGCCCCTCAGATGTCCCTGAACTACAACTCCCATGCTTCTCCATCCGTCTAATGCAGCCAGAGATTTCTGGGAGTTGTGGTTCAGGAACATCTGGGGGGCTGGAGTTTGGACATCCCTGCTCTAGGTATTCGGTACATATCAAGTGTGTTCTGACACCTTTGTATCATGGCCAGCATTTTATTTCTCAGCAGTTTGAGCCACACAAGCTCTTCTGTGTGAGCAGACCAGACGGCTAGCATTCGCGCCCCCCCCCCATGCATCACTGAGCCTTGGGCACTCACGATCCTGATGCTAGCTCATAGACCGTCCTTCCTTACACCAATTTTGGTAGGTACTAACCAGTGCATACCATGGCACACAACAAGACTTGCCATTCAGCAGATGTATTCACTCAGATCTTGTTGCCCATTTTTCCTGCTTCAAACACATGAAACTCAAGAACTGACTGTTCCCTTGCTGCCTGATATATCCCACCACATGACAGGTGCCATTGTAACCATATAATCAATGTTATTAATTTTACCTGTCGGATTTTGGTAAATGTTGCATCATGAGAAAAATCCACAAAATGGAAACGTGAGATAAAAAACCTGACTTTATTTTTTCCTTTTTACATGCAGTTACATGAAACAAATGTAAAAACAGCAGCATGTGTTTTATAATGTGTTTTTGTTTGAATACACAGGTAATGTAGTTACAGCTTATGTAAGTGGTAGTGTCCCTTTAAACTTTAAAGATAATACATTTAATTATTTGGTAAGTGTTTTAGAAAGTCATGCTGCAGTTTATACTAGATGGAATATATTTAGGGTACATTTGAGCACTAGTGTATTATCTCATTGGGAAATTCACAAAAAACTTAGCTTCACACAATTATCAACATAACGCTATGAGGAGCTTGTGTTAATGTGAATAGAGCATTAAAATTAGATACATCAGTATCTACTCAAGCTTATCTTATATTCCCTATGACTTCATATGTTTCCTTTGGACACGAGGACCTAATCACATCACCAAGTTGTGTAAGCATTGCATTGGGAATTTGCAGGTTTATATAAAACAAAGTAATGAATAGCAATTAAGTACATACATTGAAGTGAGGAGGAAACTCCTCCGCTTCACACAGCAATTTTGTCTAAATGCCACTGAAGGGAAGGGGGGAAGGAGGGAGGGGGCACTCAACGCAGCCTGACCGATTAAAAACTAAAGTGGTCAGTGTCTGTCTGTAGAGTGTCCCGTTAAAGCTCATTCATATTTATTTATTTATAAACTATTTTAACACGATGGATACATTGAGATTTCTCTAGTTTTCAAGTAAGTCCTGGGTTCAAGAGCATTAAAATTTTACAGTTGTTACAGAAATACAAAGTAATAAATGCAAGATATTAAGAACAAAACTCAAATATACAGATTAACCCAGAAAATAAATATGTAGGAAATATAGTCACTATGTTACATGTTTACAGGTGCATTCTGTATTGAGGTATGTTAATAGGGAGCTCTTAAGTGACTTTAGACTGGGGGAAGATTTGATGGCGTCTGGGAGGTTATTCCATATTTGCGGTGCTCTGTAGGAAAATGAGGATCAAGACACTTTCTTTTTGTATTGTGGTATTGCAAGTAAGGTGCAGGTCCTGGATCTGAGGTTATAGGAAGAGGGAACTGCTGGGGGAAGCAGCCTATTCAGGTAGGGTGGTAGCTTCCCAGAAAATCTCTTAAACACCAGGTTGGAAAGCTGAAGGGTGCGTCTAGATTCCAGCGATGGCCAGTTTAGCTCTCTTAACATGTCACAATGGTGGGTCATGTAGTTACATTGTAGCACAAAGCGGCAGAATGAGTTATACAATGTAGTAAGTTTATGAAGGTGTGTTTGCGGGGCCGCTGCATACACTACATCTCCGTATTCAATAGCCGGCATAAGCATTTGTTGTACAATCTGCTTTCTTACCGCTGGGCTCAGGCAGGATTTGAACCTGTCTTACAGTCAGCCCCAATAATACATGAACCAAAATTTGACATTTTCCACCTCATTTACCAAGTTAATCAGGTCCATTCGTGATATCCATGGTGAATCTGGCATCGATGGACCTGCAAATACCTTGGGCAAGACACCTAACGGTACATACTCTCCACCCAGGACATACTTGAAAACGAGAGAAATCTCAATGTATCCTTCCTGGTAAAATCCTTTCTCAAAAGAAAAAAAAAAATGCACAATGGCAAAATTCAAAGAATTATTTCCACCATCCTAATCTTACAAAAACAATTAATTATACAATGCCAACATTTTCCACAGCAGACTGGAATGGATAAAAAAACCAAATATGAATTCTTATAATACAAGCATGGTACACAGAATCTAAAGGTGAAGGGACCCTATTGGAGCAAACTTAACCCCTTCACTACCTAGGTCGAGGTATCTCGGGCTACAAAGGCACCATTCCATTGATTGCAAGATATTAATATATCGCAATCTGCAGCTCTGCATATTTTTAACATTGAAGCCTAAGGGAATCACCTGAATAAATCTGTCGAATGAGACCACCGAACAGCAGGGCATTTCGGCAACTTTTCACTGCTGTTTGGTGGTCTCTGAATAGACGAAGCATTGCTTCTCTATGGGGAATTCACTGCACTCGAACAGGCAACGAACAGGCACCGTATGTGCAGGCAATTCACCAACATTTGGCGAACTGCCTGCTCTCTGAATAGCCGAATGGCCAGGAAAGGTAACCGTATGCTGAATTTCAGTGTTTGGTTACCTTTCGACCACAATTTGGATCTCTTTGAATAACCCCTTGTGTAAAATCAGCTGAAGAATGACCTGACATTGGACATTCAGCAGCCGATGCAGGGTATACAAGCTGCAATTGTAATGGGTGTAACTCAATTTGGCAGTAGATGGCACCATCTGCTGGCTAAATATATAAATACACTGGAAATATGGCCAAATAATTCTAACTGTATAATTAATTAAAAATGATTTTTCTAAAAAAAAACACTGGTTCCTGACAATGTTTTTTTTTATTGAAAATCACTTGGTAGTGAAAGGGTTAACTTCCCTTGGACCATAAAAAGAGACAATAAC
The DNA here is from genome assembly GCA_009667805.1 of Leptobrachium leishanense. Lineage (NCBI taxonomy): Eukaryota > Metazoa > Chordata > Amphibia > Anura > Megophryidae > Leptobrachium > Leptobrachium leishanense. Next base: position 80,756,491 of record CM019066.1, on the reverse strand, counting down.
ATAAAGCTCTGAGATCTCCTCAGTAGGTATAACTACAAACACTGTGATAGCAGAGGGGAGATCATCATGCATCAACAGACTGAAAATGATCTTTTGCCAAAAAAAAAGAAAGCTCTGGATTTCACGTGTATATCTGTAAAGCGCTTCCTCAGGGCCACATGGACAAGTTCCTGATAAAAGCTAATTTTAATATGTCTTGTGTTTTTACATTCCTACCCTGTAGCCCAGGAATTTATTACCAGGCGTCGGGTTAATTATGTGATTTCTGGGGGTAGAATGCACATTGCAAAATGTACATCCCCCTGACAATCCATATCACCTCATTAATGTTTGATCTCGAGTTTCTCTGAGGCATGTCTACCCTTCATCCTCTGCACACACTGTAACGCCCTCACGAGACAGGGAGACGGAATACCCACAGAATCCTGACTGAGCAACGGGGTTCATTGGAAACGATGGTGATCGGTGGTGGATCTGAATCAGCAGAGGAAAGGTTTACAAAATAATCAATGGTGTTCTGGTTATGTGCCACACCTATGCGGATGTACAGGCGCTAATCGACTCACAAAACAAGCAATATCTCTGACTCCTTTCATTGTCACAAGTATTGCTGCAGCTTTAGCATTGCTTGTCAGTAACAATTGTTGCACAAGGAAGCTCAGCTTTCTCCTCTGTCTTTGCGTGTACCTGAACAGTGAATGAGTGTGTGCTTGAGCACGCTTTCCAAGTCCCCTCCTGCTATGACAGGCTTGTGTCATGCACCTGCATAATCACATTATCACTCGCCATATCTACAGTTCTGTATCTTTGCATATATCAGCTAGGCCTGGGTCTGTCAGCAGATCCGAGGGGTGGACAGGATGTTTTCCTATTGTCCTTTTTGTAAAGGTCCAATATATTGAGGTGTGCGGGCAGGGCCGGATTGCACCTCAGGAGCCTGTAGGCACAGAAATGTGGAGCGCCCCCCCCCAAAGAAAAAGGAACATGCTAAAATTACTATTTAAACTTTTGTTTTGAGGCTAAGAAAACTAAAACAAAATACATTTTAAACTTAAGTCTAACCCTAACATTGGAAAAAGATATTCCATTTCAGGCTGGAGTATCCAATTTAACCTAGGCCAAATACGAAGCATCTTTGTTTTCCACTTGGCTGCTAAGGACGCGTCCTGCCAAGTGTACCTCCTGTGCTATGGACGCGCTGAGCACTAAGGATTCTGGCCGATTGCTGGCCCCCCGGTGCGGGCTGACATCTTGGATGTCAGCCCGGCACTCAGGGACCCCGGCGGGGCCATTAGATGTCATCACGGCGGCGCGATGACATCTAATTCAGGTGCCCCCCCGCGACCCCCCTTCGGACCTCTCTCCCTCCCGATCGCCGGGGGCCACAGGGTTAAGGCAGGCACCGTTTGGAGGGGCGCAGCCTGCCCTTCTAAACGGTGGCTGACATTAATCCCTGGGGAGCAGGATCACGATTCGGCACCGAAAAATGCTGGATCGTGATCCTCTCCCGGAGCTGGCCGACATCTTGGATGTTGGCCGAGCCTCCGGGAACTCTCCCTGACGACTGGCATCATCATGCATAGCATGGAGTTAACCCCTAGCTGCCAGCAATGGTGGAGATAGTGGGTTCATTGGAATGGAACCCCCTATCTCCTGATATGTGGCAGCTAGGGGTTAATGTTTGATATCGTTGGATTGGCCAGAGCATGGCCTTTCCAACGATACCAAACATGACCATGTAGAAAGTTTTGTTTTAAAAAAATAAAATTAAAAATAAAAATAAAAAAATATTTAAAAAAAATTATAAACAAAAATAAACATTTTCAATTATAATGTGAACAATTATGCTGCACCAATGATTTTTGTTTGGGGTGCGTTTGTTAAAAATCGCGTAATTTTCCCACAAAAAAAATGTAACGAGACCCCATTTCGAATTTTTTTAACAAGCGCACCCCATACAAAATATAACCGCAATTGCTCGCATGTTAAAATGTGCAAAAAAACTCTTTACACATTGTGAATTATTGAAAATTCAAATTTTTGTGCATTTTTGTTATATTATACAGACAGGGCATGATGTATACATATAATAATGACATATTATGAATCTGCCGAGTCTGACGGAAAGAACGATATATAATATGTCTGGGTAATATACTAAAATAAGCCTTCAAAACACGTTTAAACATGATGAGTGAAACAGGTAAAAATGAGCTCAGCACAGAGGCGTGAAATACCTCAGCAGCGAAAGGGTTAAACGTGAGTGTTTTTAATGCGACGTTTCTTTGACTCTCTTTTTATTAAAAAGTTATATCAATAGGATACCAGAAATGATAATGTTTTATATATATATATAAAAAAATATATATATATACACTGTATATTTGATAAAAGGATGTGCAAGTGTCTAGCTAACAAATAAGGGTGTTATGTTCTGCCAGTTGGAGAATGAAATATTCAACTACTATTACAATTAAGGAGGAAGAGAAAAAGTGAAATTAAAATCTTCCGTATCCCTACAGATTGAAATATTATTACTAGGATAGTCCCTTTGAAGCCAACAAAATAGTGGCGAGTGTGAATAAACATGGAGATAGCAGGACATTAGGTTGAGTGAGACTGAAAAGCCACTGAATGCAGAGAAGAACACCATCCACCACTTCCTCTCCAAAATATAACATACAGGGAGAACAAATAGCCCTTGTTGTGTCCTTTCCGCAGCCCAGTATGACTCTATGGACTCCAGCAGCCTCATGACCAGTGGTTGTCATTAGATGCACGTGGGCATTGCTTTATCACATCTATTGAAGTTTTGTTGACCTTTTATTATTATAAATGTTAGTGTAATTATGTAACGTAATAGTTTCTTGTTCACTGTACGGTTTTTCTGTTATTACTTTAAATGACAGATTCTGCATAATTCCCACGAGGGACGGCAGAGTCTGTTAGCTCCCTATATATTTATTATACGGTTTCCTTTTGCCATGTATATCGTCACCACCTCAGTCCCCCCGGACCCCTGAACATTTCTTCACATTGGCTGACATGTTCTTCATGCCTGTCCTGTGCACCGATCAACATTCCTCTAGCTGTGCTTTCCTTTTAATCCTATAACGTCCACCTCTTTCTGTGACTACAGGGATTTATTTACTAATAATTGATTTCTTGAGAATAGAAATCAAACGCCCAAAATTTAAGTGAAATAATGAAAACGTAAACTCTTATTTTCTGGATAAAAAGTTGTTTGTAGATGCTTGGTTGTGAATATGAAGTGGTAGAGGCCAAAACAGTAATTGAATTTAAGCAGGCATGGGATAGGCATAAGACTATCCTAAACAAAAGATAAATCCAGGTAAAGTATCCATGTAATTGGGCAGACTAGATGGGCCGAAAGGTTCTTATCTGCCGACATTTTTCTATGTTTCTATGTTTCTAATATTTTTCCTTTGTGTCATAGAGATCGAGAAGGTACGGGTAAGAAATTAACAAAAAATTCAAGTTAGAAGAGTGTGTTGTCAAAAGCTTTAAGTTTCAGAAAAACAACAAGTCCCCCAGCTTTGGGTTCCTGAATCCTTACTGGAAATCTACTGGAGTGTTCTATAGTGTAAAGGGGTGGAGGGGATTAATTGAATTAAAATATCTAAAGTCTCTTTATATTTAAATTGAGCCATTTCGTTTATTTTATTGCAGATCTCTGTGGTTTCCTTCTAAACATGAAGGAGAGTTTCGATATCTCACTTCAGTCTCTGAACCGAAGAATCAGCTACAAAACAAACCTTGTAGCGCCGGCAAAAATATATGCAACTACGGCTTCTTGTCTTTATCAAATTCAAAAAGTCCCCTGTACGCCAAGACATCTACAGCTACTTGTCCTGTTTATTTCAGTCTTTCATGTTACTGTTGACAAGGAGTAAATTCATGTATTGTGACACTATAGGCACTAGCGTCGCTAGGTGGGGGCAGGGGGTGCGGCTCGCACCGGGTGACACCCTATATAAAAAAAAAAAAATTCACCAAACTATTTTACCAGGAAGGATACATTGAGAATTCTCTCATTTTCAAGTATGTCCTGGGTAGGCAAGGCCTAGGCTGGCACTTTCCAGGGGGCAGCAAAAAAACCACTACTAAAGGGGATATTCACAGAGCACCGAAATGACGCAGACATTTCAGTGTTCTGTTGTTCCCCGCACTTCGGGGAATCAAATTTCCCTGGTGAATTCACCGCAGGGTCCCTGAAGTGCAGGTAATCAGCCACCGAATGCCACCGCGAACCCGTCCCCCGTTATCTTCAAAAAAACTACTGAATGGAAATGTCTGGAATTAACATATAAGATCCTATGAATGATAATAAAAAGGGCTGTTACAGAAAAAAAAAAAAAAAGCTATTAGAAAGAAAAAAAAATTGATTTTTTTTTAAAAATGCCTAATAGATACTAAGAAATCAACAAATAAAGAGACTAGGGATGTGCACCAATTTTTTTCGTTTCGGCTCGTTTCGTTCGTAATTCGACAATTTTCATTTTGGATCGTTTCAGCCGAATTCTGGGGCAAAATAGTCAAACCAGAAAAAGTCTCCCATTTATCTCACTTTCCAAATTGGCTATTTGGTCTAGATTGTTCATTCTCCTGGCAATTCTCAAGGTTTTCACCTCTCTCTGAATAGCCCTGATGGTGTTCGTCTGAATAAACCTGTCTAATGAAACCACTGAACATCAGGACTGCTGTTCGATGTCTCTGAACAGATTTACCATTACTTCTCTATGATGACTTTCACTGTCATCGAACAGGGACCGTACTTGCTGGCAGTTCACCAAAATTTGTGTGTGAGTATATGAGAGCGCCCCACAGCAATAAACATCACAGTAATGTGCGCCGTGTATTATGAGCATTCAGTATTATATGGGAGTACTGCTTAAAAAAAGTAGTTTAAAAAAAAACGTAAAACTCGGGGGGGGGGGGGTGACACCATGAGTTACCGCACTGGGTTACACCAACCCTGGATGGATCAGTTTGCTCTCACCTTGCAAACTATCCTGACTCGTACGGCTCATCTGGAACCAGCTGGGGTTGCACCTCTGCCTGCTATACCTGTGTCCCCTGTCGTTCAGACATCCCAGGTACACATGACTGCTCCTATGAGGTTTGACGGTACTCCCTCGGAGTGCCGGGGATTTTTGGTCCATCTGGATATTCATTTTAAATTAAATCCACAAATGTTTATCACTGACATAGCCAAAGTGGGGTTCATTATTAACCATCTGTCTGGCAGAGCGTTGACATGGGCGAATCCTTTATGGGAGGCAGAGAAGCCTATCGTATGGAACTGTAAAGAATTCATAGCCGAGTTAAAACGTACGTTTAATCCTACCAGAAAGGCCAAGGTAGCTGGCAAATCCTTGTTCTGCATACGTCAAGGGAACAGGACTGTGTCTGATTATGCCATAGAATTTAAAACGTTGGTTTCTGATGTGAACTGGACTGATGAGGCTCTGGTTCTGGCTTTTATGGAGGGGTTATCAGAGTCATTGATGCATGAATTGGCTCCGCGTAAATTACCTGAGGTATTGAGTGAACTCATTGATTATTGTATAGATCTGGATGATCAGATAAGGGACAGAAGAACTCCAAAAGAGAAACCTAAGAGACCGTTACCAAGGTTGGCCCCTGTCTTTCAGGCACCACCCAGAGAGTTATCTCCTCCCTCTGAGCCTATGCAACTAGGCCATACTAGGCTTACAGAGGAAGAGAGAACAAGGCGTCTTCGTGAGGGATTGTGCCTGTATTGTGGTTTGAAAGGACATTTTACGACTTCAATGTCCCACTCACCCTAGAATGCATGATAAGTCGGAAAACTACCGCACCTAAGGCAGCTGAGGAGACTGGCCTTGGGTGTGACATGCATGTCTCCTGTCAAAGACACTAAACTTTTGTTACCAGTATCCGTGGCTTGGGAGACCAAGACCACGCATACTACCGCTTTTGTTGATTCTGGGGCTGCTGGTAATTTTATCAATGTTGAATACACTTCTTCCATTTCTCTCCCTCTGGTTGTAAGAGAGACACCCTTAGCCATCGAAGCCATAGACGGTAGGCCGTTATCCTGCCCTAGGATTACTCACGATACGGTTACAGTGGTTCTTACCACTGGTCTCTTACATAAAGAAGAGATCATATTTCAGGTTATCCGTTCACCTTCCAATCCTGTTGTGCTTGGTTTCTCTTGGTTGGTGGAACATAATCCTGTTATTGATTGGGCTAAGGGAGAGATACTATCTTGGAGTCCTACTTGTTTTGGGACTTGTTTAATACCCATTCAACATATTGGTGCCCTGAACACACCTACAGCTCCTCCATTGTCTACAGAGGTTCCTGACCAGTATGCCGACCTCAGAGCTGTATTTGATAAAAGAGAGGCAGAGAAACTACCTCCACATAGACCGTATAAATTGCGCCATAGATATTCATCCAGGTACCATGCCTCCTCGAGGCAAAGTATATCCTCTATCCATAAAAGAGAACCAAATCATGGAGGAGTACATAAAAGAGAATTTGGAGAGAGGTTTTATCAGACGTTCCTCTTCTCCAGCAGGGGCTGGGTTCTTTTTTGTGTCTAAAAAAGAGGGAGATTTACGCCCGTGTATGGATTATAGGGGGCTTAACAAGATCACCATCAAGAATGTGTACCCTATCCCTCTTATATCAGAACTGTTCGACAGGTTAAGGGGATCAGCAGTATACACAAAACTCGATTTAAGAGGGGCTTACAACCTGATACGTATAAAAGAAGGGCACGAGTGGAAAACAGCATTTAACACCACGAGTGGGCATTATGAATATCTGGTCATGCCTTTCGGTCTTTGTAATGCTCCAGCTGTATTCCAAGATTTTATTAATGATGTGCTCAGAGATTTTTTGCAATCCTGTGTTATAGTATACCTAGACGATATACTGATTTACTCTCCCGATCTGAAAACCCACCATGAACATGTCAGACAGGTATTAGCAAAATTACTAGACAACGGTCTTTATTGCAAACTGGAGAAGTGTTTATTCGACATTACCACTGTAAAATTTCTTGGGTACATTATCACTCCAGAAGGTTTTGAGATGGATCCTTCCAAACTCACGGCCATCTCAGAATGGCCTCTCCCTCAAGGCCTCAAAGCATACAGAGTTTTCTGGGGTTTTCCAACTATTATAGGAGATTTATCAAGAATTATTCCACTGTAGCCTCTCCTATCATTAATATGACACGTAAAGGTCTGAAGAATCAGATCTGGTCTTCACAATCCAAACAGGCATTCGAAGCTCTTAAGCAGGCTTTCACTTCCGCTCCCGTGTTACGGCATCCTGATCCCAGAATTCCATTTGTCCTTGAGGTTGATGCTTCCGAGATAGGCATTGGGGCTGTCCTATCTCAAAGAGAGTCTCCAGGGAAGCCTCTACATCCTTGTGGGTTCTTTTCAAGAAAATTATCACCAGCAGAATGCAATTATGATATCGGTAACAGAGAATTGCTTGCTATTGTGTCTGCCCTGTCAGAGTGGAGACATTTGTTGGAAGGTACTCTTGACCCTTTGTTGATAATCACTGATCATAAGAACCTTACGTACATCGGGGATGCTAAACGTTTGAACTCGAGACAGGCCAAGTGGTCATTACTACTGTCTCGGTTTAATTTTGTGTTGACTTACAGACCAGGTGACCGCAATGTAAAGGCTGATGCCTTATCTCGTCAATATGACCCGTATGAATCAAATACACAAGACCACAATCCTATAGTTCCTCCTGAACGTATTGTGGCTTCCACGGTCTTGTCTGTTTCCTCGCCTTTCCTGGAACGCCTCCAAGCAGCTCAAATGGGGGCTCCACCTAACAAGCCTCCAGATATGTTGTTTTTGCCTGAAAAGTAAAGACAAGAATTACTCATAATGTTTCATGATTCTAAACAAGCAGGTATTACTAAGACTCTTATCAGTATCTCCAGACAGTTCTGGTGGCCCACCATGCGACAGGACGTACGTCTGTTTGTTTTGGCTTGTGAAGTCTGTGCAAAAAGCAAAACCAGTAAAACCTTGCCTGTCGGTCTATTGCAGCCTTCACCCATGCCTAAGAGGCCTTGGTCTCATCTATCTATGGATTTTATTGTGGACTTCCCGAAGTCTAAGGGTCATACTGTGGTTCTGACAGTTGTAGACCGCTTCTCCAAAATGGCTAATTTTGTTCCTTTACCTAAGCTTCCTACAGCCAAAGAACTGGCGGTTGTCTTTGCTAGAGAGATTGTACGAATACATGGGGTTCCGTCTGAAATAGTCTCTGACAGAGGAGCTCAGTTCGTCTCTCGTTTCTGGAGGGATTTCTGTGCGGAGATGGAGGTGCGATTGGCCTTCTCTTCAGCATACCATCCACAAACCAATGGGGCAGCAGAGAGGGCAAATCAAGGTCTCGAGCAGTACATACGTTGCTTTACCACACAACAACAAGACAATTGGTCGGAGTTGTTGCCCTGGGCTGAGTATGCACGTAATAACGCCGTTAATGAGACTACTGGCCACTCTCCTTTTTCTGCCATCTATGGTTTTTTCCCTCCGGCTCCACCGCTTCAGTTTGCTGAACAGGCAATCCCGGCTCTCGAAAAACATCTCACACAATTACAAGAGATTTGGAGACAGATTCGCGAAAATATGGAGCGCAATGTTGCTGTCCAGAAACGCAAGGCTGACAGGCATAGATTACAAGCTCCTTCCTATAACGTGGGGAATAGAGTTTGGTTGTCCACTAGGAATGTGAAGTTGCGGGTGCCTTCTATGAAAATGGCAACTCGGTTTATAGGTCCATACGAGATCATTCGCCGCGTTAACCCTGTGGCTTATGCTCTTGCCCTTCCTAAACATCTTCGCTTGCACAACGTCTTCCACACCTCCCTACTGAAGCCTTTGTTGTGTAACAGGTACACGCGGGTCGTTCTTCCTCCTCCACCTGTTCAGGTTGATGGAGAGATGGAGTATGAGGTTAGGAAAGTTCTGGATTCTAGGCTGTTCAGGGGTGCTCTGCAGTACTTGGTCGATTGGGTGGGTTATGGTCCAGAGGACCAGTCCTGGATTCCGGCTTCCAACATGTCTGCCTCTAGGTTGGTCAGGGCGTTCCATGCCTCGCACCCCGATCGCCCTGGTGGTCGTCCTGCCACTCGCCCTGGTGGTCGTCCTGCCACTCGCCCCGGTGGTCGTCTTGCCACTTGTCCTGTTGGTCGTCCGGTGGCCTCCCGTGGAGAGGGGGGTACTTTAACGTTGGGGGCTTCCAGCCTCTCCAGTGTGCTTGAAGGCAGCATGTCTGATGCTGCTCGCTGACCAACACCCAGTTTAAATAGAGACAGGCAGGGAGGTGGCTGCATGAGGAGCGGCTTGAGAGGGGGGCGCGGTCTGGTGAAGGTCTTTAAAAACCCACAGTTCCTTCTCAGCAGTGCCAGATCGTGGTTATCCATACCTGAGCTCCCTGTACCTGAATTCTCTTGTGATTTAACCTGTTATTGACCTCTGCTTGTTTTCTGACCATTCTACCTTCCGTTGCCCTAGACCAGGGGTCAGCAACCTTGGCTCCCTGATATTTTGGGAACTACATCTCCCATGATGCTCAGTCACCCATTAGGCTGACTGAGCCACATGGAAAATCTAGTTCCCAAAACATCAGCGAGCCAAGGTTGCTGACCCCTGCCCTAGACTATTTTCCTTGTACTACGCTACTGCACTCATATCGACCCGGCTATTCCATTTGACTATTCTATACTCTGTATTCCTGGATTCTGGGTCGTCTGACTACCCCCGTGTTGCTGACCTGGTTTTCTATTACGACATTGTCTTTGATTAACCCTTTCTGTCTAGCTAGTATACTTATACCTGGCCAATTTTTAAGGACCAGACAGTTAGGGATTGTTCTACGGCTACTCTGTTGGTAGCTTTTTGGCTCTGTGGAGTGTTGGGCTTTAAGGGCTGCGTGGTGGGATCCGGGAACCGTGACAGGCGAGTGGAAATGCACACATACGCAGCACAATAAATGATTTTGCACTGCGTTTTCTGGCAGTGCCACCATGCAGCACTTCCTTCCCCAGGCTGCACTGTGGCAGGGATCAGCTGCCTAACCTGACCAAGCTCATCTCTGTCACTGGCAGGGGGGGGGGGGGTGGAGAGGAGCTTCCCTGCCTCCTCGCTCTGCTCACACTGGGGTCTGATGACTGGGTATACATGTATCTGGGGTCTGATGTCTGGTATTAATGTAATTTTTGTAACTTTATTCTAAATAAAACCTTTAACAGTGTAATTTCTTAAGATAATTTAAGGGGGTGTGTTTAGGGGCAGAGTTAAAGGCTGGGTAGGGTTTAGGTGGAGCAACTGGTGGCGAGTAACTCTTATGGCCTGATTAGTAACTTGGGACTTGAAATTTTGAGCCCTGCTATAGGGGTTATTCAAAGAGAGTCGAATCGGCTCAGAAATTGCACCGAACAGTGAATTTCCCCATAGGGTGCAATTTCATGGTCATTCGACTATACACAAAGCAGGCAGTTCGCCAAATTTTGGGGAAATACAGTGCCTATTTGAAGGCAGTGAAATCCCCCATTGAGAAGCAATGGTTATTCTATCCAGAGACACCGAACAGCAGAGAAATGTCAGTGAATTGCCCTGATGTTCGGTGGTTTCATTCAGCAGGTTTATTCAGGCGAATCCCATAGGTTTAAATGTTTAAAATATTCCTGTTTTTATCCGATATCTAATAAATCGTTTATTATTTTAACCCCCTTCACGGTTTTCCCGAGTGTTGCTCGGGGTTAACTTTTTGTACCGGAAGCAGTATCCCCGACCCACACTCGTGCTGATACTTACATGTCCTGCGCTCCATCGCTGACCTCCACATTCTCCCCCAGCCGATCGCGACGACACACTTCCTGGTTTCCTTCTTGCGAGGAGTGAACCAGGAAGTGTGACATCGCGATCGGCTGCAGTGTGACTAAGGGGACAGCGAGGGAGCGCAGCACATTTAAGTATCAGCACGAGCCACACTAATACCGCTAGGGGGCAAGATTAATTGTACCTATTCTGACATATAAAATATGTCAGAATCGGACCGCCAGGGAGGTTAATTCAGAGCAAAAAAACTCTTTATTTATTTTTTAGCCATTTTTCGGGGAATTTTTCTTCGATAATTTTTCTTTTTAGAGAGTTTTTTTCTGCAACAGACCTTTTTATTATAATTCAAAGGACCTTATATATAATTTTCAGGCATTTTCGTGCAGTAGGTATTTTTCAAACAGGTTTTAAAAGTTCCAGGGTTTTTTTTTACCCGTTCGTCAGCTTGTCTGCTTTTCCCAGCATCTGGTCGGCGCTTTGTTGGGTGTATCGTCGGCTTTTTTCAGATGCATTCGGCGATTTTGCGACAGATTGGCAGGTGCAGTCGCTGTTTTTTCAGTGGCTTGTCAGAACGATCTGATGTTAGTTTGCATTGGTTTTTCCATTCGATTCGGCAGTTTTGCGGTGGTTTTTCAGATGCGTACGGCGGTTTTGCGGCAGATCGTTGGGTGCAGTTGCTGTATTTTTCAGTGGCTTGTCAGATGGATCTGCTGTTACTTTGCAGTGGTTTTTCCATTCGATTCGGCAGTTTTGCAGCAGTTTTTCAGATGCGTTCAGCGGCTTTTCCCTGCACTTTGGGGACCCTGCAGTGAATGCTGAATTCACTGCAGGGTCGGCAAATTTGACTACCCAAAATGCGGAGAACAAAAGAGCACTCTTTGAATAACCCTATATGTAATATTTTTAAGCTCATTTTGGCTTTCTGGAGTTAAGCTTAAACAGTTCTTTTTAAATAAAAAAAATTTCATGATCCACTTTTTGGAGACCAGTTTGAGTAACCCCTTCACTACCAAACCCAAAACCTTTTTGTTGAAAAAAAATAATCTATTATTTATATTAAAGGGTAAATTGGCAATTTTACATAAAGAATGTATTTCCAAAATACTTCAAATATTAAAACTGTGTATATTTAGTCATTTATAATTTTTAATGTATTCATTTATCTTTTACAGAAATATTGTTGGAATGAAAGATTCCAGACTCTAGACAGTGTCTATTATCTTGCACTATTTCACACAGGATCTGCATTATTAGCAAACAGGCAGAAATGGCCTTTGTGTAAAGTACACTAAGGCCGGGTGCACACTAGACTAGAGTAGACGTTTTTTGTAACGCACTAACGCGCGTTAAAAAAAAAAAACATCGTACCCGACGCTCGTCCACGCCCCTTGCGTTATCTTCCATAGGAGGATAGCGGAGCACCCGTCGACGTGAATCCTAGCGTTCTAGAATGGCGATGCGCTAGGATTCGCGTCGACGGGTGCTCCGCTATCCTCCTATGGAAGATAACGCAAGGGGGGGTAGACGAGTGTCGAGTACGATGATTTTTTTTTTAACGCGCGTTAGTGCGTTACAAAAAACGTCTAGTGTGCAGCCGGCCTAAGTGTGACAAAGATAGATTTAAAAAAAATAGTCATATCTCCTGCTTATGAGGAATTGTACTGATCAGAATGAGATTAGAAATGCAGCTTCCAGAAAATACCAATAAAATATCTGTATGTGGCATAATTCCTGTCTATACAGTAACACTATCAGGGTTATTCAAAGAGATCGAATTGCTTGAGAAAGGTAACCGAACGCTGAAAATCAGCATTCGGTTACCTTTCCTGGCCATTCGGATATCCAGAGAGCAGGCAATTCCGAAAGTCCTACCGAATTGCCTGCTCATACGGTGCCTGCTCGGTGCCTGTTCGAGGGCAGTGAAATCCCCATGAAAAAGCACTGCTTCGGCTATTCAGAGAACACAAACCAGCAGTGAAAGGTTCCCCTAATGCCCTGCCATTCGGTGGTTTAATTCGGCAGATTTATTCAGGAGAATCCCATAGGCTTCAATGTTAAAAATATTCCCATTTTAATTCAATATCTAATAAACCGTTCATTATAAAATTCTGCAGTAAAGAGTCTCTTTATTTATAGATTTTTTAGGATATTTTAAGCAGGTTTCTTAATTATTATTTTTTTTTAAAAGTCCGATTTTTTTTTTTTTTTTTAAGTTTACTTATTTTTTCTGTAACAGACCTTTTTATTATCATTCCCTGGACCTTATTTGCAAATTTCAGACATTTTCGCTCAGTAGTTTCTTTGCAAACAGCTTTTCATTTTCAAACATTCACACAAACTGTTTTGCTAATTTATTCACTGCCTCGTCTGCGGTCTCGGCGGCTTCGGCTGTGTCTGATCGGCTCCTGCTCAGCTTTTTCGACGGGTTAATCCAGATGTTTTTGGGGGTTTTCTGCGTGCATTCGCTGGGTTTTGCGGTTCGTTTTCGTCGGGTTTGCGGTAGCTTTTCCCTGCAATTCGGGGGCCCTGTGGTGCTTGCTGAATACACCGCAGGGTCGCTGAAATGGGATCGGCAAAAGGAACCAAATTGAGGAGAACGAAGAGGCACCGAACGTGCGGTGACTTTTCGAATCTCTTTGAATAACCCTGTATGTATCTGTACTGTACAGGAATTTTCAGTTATAACCCCCTGAATCGAAACCTTCTACAGCAGTTAGTGACCCCAGAGCTCTCTCTGTATTCTGCTTTCTCCCTGGTTGTTGTACTGCAGTAGAAATGTTTGTTCGTCTTTTTGTTACATTGAGAGCGAGGGCTACTCCTTTCAGCTTCTTTACAGTAATACAGGGTGACAGGAGTCAGATCTCAGAATTTAGTTTCTCTACAGGGGGCACAATAATTCTGTATTAAAAAGGTACGCAAATTGGGGGTTTACATGCCAATTTCTGATATTTATTGTATTGCAATGCAAACTTGAGTGTCCATGGTTTTGGTTGTGAGAGTGTTATGTAGTATAATTGCAAGATCCTGCTGTTGCTTGATAAGCTCGGATAAAATGGCAACTATTCGATTGGTGAATGTGTCAAACATTGAGCATGTGTTCTGTGCTACCTTTGTGAGCTTATAGATAACCGTTACATTATGCGTTGGTTAAAAATTTAAAAGTATACCTACAAAGGTCATTGTACACGGAGCATTTTCACAGCTTGCACTTTATCATATATTACATAAGTAAAGAGTCTTTTCCATTGACTCACACAGGGCTATTCAAAGAGATCCGAATTGTGGCCGAAAGGTAACCGAACCGTGAAATTCGGCGTACGGTTCCCTTTCCTGGCCATTCGGTTATTCAGAGAGCAGGCAGTTTGCCAAATCCTGGCTAATTGCCTGCCCATACGGTGCCTGTTCGGTGCCTGTTCGAGTGCAGTGAATTCCCCATAGAGAAGCAATGCTTCATCTATTCAGAGAACAAAAACCAGCAGTGAAAAGTTGCCGAATTGCCCTGCCATTCTGTGGTTTCATGCAGCAGATTTATTCAGGTGAATCCCATAGGCTTCAATGTTAAAAATATTCCCGTTTTAATTCAATATCTAATAAACCGTTGATTATTTTATTCTGCAGTAAAAAGTCTCTTTATTTATAGATTTTTCGGATCTTTTAGGCATTTTTCAGGATTTTTTTGGTGAAAATAGTCGTGTTTTTTTAAAATCGTTTTTTCTTTTATCTGTAACAGCCCTTTTTATTATCGTTCATTGGATCTTATATGTAAATTTCAGACATCTTCGTTCTGTAGTTTCTTTGCAAACAGTGTTTCACTTTTCAAACATTCAAGCGTACAGTTTTTTTTTGTTCACTCCATTCGTCGGGTATTTCCAGCGGCTGCTCTGCACTGTGATTGGCGCTGCTTGGGTTTCTCCGGAGTGTTCGGCGGGGTTAATCCAGATGTTTTTGTGGGTTTCGGTGTGCATTCGCCAGGTTCTGCGGTGAGTGTTCGTCGGGTTTGCGGCGGCTTTTCCCTGCACCACGATGGCCTTGTGGTGCTTGCTGAATACACCACAGGGTCGCCAAACTGGAATCGCCAAATCGCACCTAATTGAAGAGAATGAAAAGTCACCGAACGTGGGGTGACTTTTCGATTCTCTTTGAATAACCCTGTAAGACTTCCTTATTGCCATCACCAGAATGAAAATAGCTAAACATTGATTAATGACTAAAACTATTGATAGAGTAGTTAAAAAGCTCTTACAAAGATTGAAATTGATTGTTTATTATTTTATTGTGTGTTTTACTGAAATCACACCTCATTTAACCCCTTCACTACCATGTTCGATTATACTTGATGTTCAAAAGCTCTTGTAGGAGCCCAACATCGAGTAAATTCAATCTGTTCATATTCTGAAAAAATGCAAAGGAATTTGGCTTATTGAAAACAAAATTTGTTTACTGATGGGCTCCAGAATGCACCGCCAAATTTTCAGTACCTTGGACATGTCATCCAAGATGCTGAAATCTGTTTGTGCAGGACCCAAATGGCTTATTGGAGAAGAACTTCCCATCTCCCACACATTACCTATATGCAAAGCTGACCCTCTGTATACCTTCACTGTATGTAAGTCCTTTTCCAGGTAGACGACTCCCTCTGCTGGCCAAAAAGTTACAGTGCAATAATCTATATTTTGTGCTCCATCTTTCTGTGTAGGAAAAATGGATCTCAAAACTTTTCAAATAATTTCAACACATTGGCTGTCATGTCCGATGTGCTGCAGGTTTTGGGGCATGTTCTAGAGCCCATTTGCAATCAAATCTGGTTTGCAATAAACAATATTCCTCTCCATTGCTCCAGAATAAGACCAGATCCTTGATCTCGGGCACCTGCGGGTGCTTTTGAAGATCATGTATATTCAGTAATGGTGATAAAGGGGTTAATTGGCCAAAAATGATTAGTGAGATACATATTGTAATATTGATCAATCTTGTGTGACACAGTGCATGGATGGGTCTGTTTATTCCCCTTGTATTTTAGTTTAGAGGTGTAGTCATTAACCCCCAGGAGAGAATGTTTTGTTTGGTTATTGCTGCAGGTGTCTCACCTGGCAATTATGCAGGATAAATAGCTCCTGCTTGAGGGAGGGGAAGATTAGATGAGAGACACAGAGAGATTGAGACACACAGAATGGTTCTACTCCTGAGGTGGGAGAGTCTGCAGTGGGTGCAGGATATTAAACCAAAGGTTGGTGTAAATTTTGTGTATGGTCCCGGGTAGAGAGAGAGGGACGTTAAGTGAGTTAGGTACTGCTCAGGTGAACAAGGATTTTGTTTTGTGCTATGTTTTTTTTATGCTGATACTGCAATAAAGCATGGAAGATAAAGAGACTGTGTGTGCCTTATTTACCCTAGAGAACCGTGCCTGTGAAGTGCAGGATTACACTTGCTAGTCCAAGTATGTGGGTGCCAGTGGCGTAGCGGGGGGGGGGCAACGGGGCGGCAGCCCCGGGCGTGATTTTGTTGGGGGCGCAAATTTCTTTTGAAATTGTGCTCCCCTAATATTCCAACCGCTAATGTTTTGCAGACCCTGATCGATCTACCGCCGCCGAGTCCGGAAGAGTGCAGTCACGTGACGACGGTGACGCAGTGTGCCGGAGCCACTTTGCATGTCACATGGGCGGGAAAGAGCAGGAGGTTCTGCATGGCAGCCAGACCAGTGCGTGGCTCTGTGCGAACACTCACAGTGAGGAGAGCGAGTGACACTGCACATATCTGGTCCGTCCGTCAGCCCGTGCCTGCCATCCATACCCCGGCCGATTGCCCAGGCTCAGCCAACAGCCAAGGTACCTGTCATATACCGTGGGTGGCTGTGGGTCCATCCGTGTCTATAGTTATTCATTGCAATTAACCACCAAGCAACAAAGGAAATGCAACATTAATGCTGCAGCTTGCCTGGCAAAGCCGCTTTCTCTCTGAGTGTGTGTCACCAGGGGCTAGATCCATAACTCAAGCATGGCTAACTTACTGTGCCCATGCCTTCTGACAATCTGGAATTTTAAAATATAGCAAGCAAGGGCCAGCCTGGAGAAGAGTTCAGATGCATTGCATCGGACACATGAAACCAGATAGAAACTGAGATGAATTGGAAATCCTTAGACTGCTGCCTCTCTTTATGAAATAAATATAATATATTATTCATGCATATACATCTCAATCTGGGGTGGTCGGGGTCCTTACTATAGCCATCTCCAGCTCTTCATTACAAGGACTCAGTAGCTCCTCTCGGAAGGCTAGTTTCATTCATGTTTCTTATGAATGAAACTCCTACCACATGCCAAACAGCACAATATAAACTAGAGTTTTAAAAACTCATATTCCATCAAGGCAAATGTCTGGATTATTCTGCACAGATTTATGTAGAAATGTACATGACTTGTTTAATTGGCAATCCCTGCTTACTGTCAACTTGAATTTTTATAAAACATCAGAAAATTGGAGAGGTTGTACCCTGGGCTGTAACACTTCCTAGAATAACAGAAAGAAACAAATGAAAAGCAAATAATACATCAGTGGACATCAACATAAAATAACAAAAGCAGACAACCCTCTGCAGGAATGACATGCTACATCAGAGGAGAAAAAAAGAGGAGAGATTCCTTGCAAGCACACTAGCACTTTACAAACTACAAATCCCACATTCCATAAAAGGTTTGACAGATGGCGAACACCACTACAGATATTTATTTAGCCATTTAATAATTTTGTTACTATTCCCTATACAAGCTAAGAGGGGAGGTGCTCTGCCACTGTGTACAAAATCATTGATTCCTTGACTTGAGCAAAAATCTAATTGTTTATCCATATTTTCAGCAGACTCGGCAGATAAAAATTATATCATTATATTTATACGTCAAACATCATGTCCCATCACAATGTTATAATAGTATGGGGTTCAATGCTCTAATGGTGCTAATGTGTCCACACGTTTTGGGGGGGGCAAAATTATTTTCTTGCCCCGGGCTCTGACAACCCACGCTACGCCACTGGTGGGTGCTCCGGGGGCTTTTGAAGGGTCACTTGTTGTGAAGTTCAAGAATGTGTTCTTTAAGAACCCCTTCACTGCTGAGCCATTTCTCGTCTAAAAAAAAACACATTTTTATTTTTTTTATTATTATTTTTCTTTATTTGTTTCTTTACTTTAACCATGGTCATGTTTGGCATCATTGGAAAGGCCATGCTCTGGCCTTTCTAATGATACCAAACATGACCCTGCTAGCTGCCAACAGTTGGGAGATATTGGGGTTCAAAGGAACCCCCTATCTCCACCCCTTTCTTTCCTTAGTCAATGAGGACGTTCCCCACATGTCCTCAGCAGTGAAAGGGTTAACTTGCATTTCCTTAGGCATGTAAGCATTGCGATGTTGCAGTGTCTAGAGATTTTGCCATTACTATTTTGTGTTATTCACACTGTACTGTTGTTGGAAATACTTTTTTTGTGATATGTGTGTTGTGTGGGATGAGCATTAATAATTTGGGATCCTGTTCCACAGTTGTCATTAAAAGTGAGATTTGCCAGCTTTTTTCCATTTGCATCTCACTTCTAACACCTACAGTATATTCTGACCGAGTCACGTTCTCAACAGCTCAAGTCACAAAAATTCTGAGTTGTTTGAGGATAATGGTAGAATTTAATTTTCCCTTAAGGTGGAAATATGTTCACGTAACAGAATACAGGTCGTTTGCCATTCTGTTTTTACTGTTTTGCACAATATTAATAATTATCCTTCCATTAAAGTGGAAATCCGTTTATTTTATATATAGTGTTTTTATTTTCTGTACAACTTTGTTTTGTTATGTATTATACTTTCATTAAAGTATGGTTATTTATTTACTTTATTGGCTTGTTTTTCAATTTATTTTAATTTAAGTTCATGATATAAAAAAACCAAGTGTAATTTAATTAAATTACATTAAAAAAAAATGGTTGAGAAAAAAGGTCAGTTTCGGTTTCTGTTTTCAACAAAGGACATCCAGTATTTTCGGTCCGAAATTTTCATTTCGGTGCACCACTAATAAAAATGCATTTGTAACGCGTCCGTCGCCGTCTGCACGCGCACCCATCACAGCTGCTCACTCAGCCCACCCTCTCGGCAGTTAGAAAAACTCCTCCCGCCGACAAGTGGAAACATGAAAGTCATAGATGGACGAGAACGAGGCTGCTTATTACCAGAAAGTGATGCGTGCGTTACAAAAAATGTGGTGTACAAAAAAATATATTCAAAATAGGCAGAAAAAGAAGACCTCGATAAAGAAAAAAATCATGGGACAGAACGCACAAGGGGGTCCACATTGCCTGCCCTGGGTGGATTTATATTTCCTGCAAACACTCCAGCAAACCACACTCTCCAACAATACACTGTCCTCCGGGCAGGCTTAACATCTAGCTCCTGTATAAAATATAGAAGATGTTAAGATGTTAATGTACAGTAAGCTTCCGCAAAGTGTAAGTGTAAGCAAAGTGTGTGTCTCAGATGGAATAGGATATGCTGATTTTAAGGTGAGCACTCGAGCTGTTATGTTGTACATCTCGAGCACTTAGCTTAACGTAAATCATGGAATAGGGCTCTTGATCGACTGGCCTTATAGTTTTCAGCTTTTTTTTGTTTGCTCAAACTTTGCGTTTTTAATTTTCAGCGAGGGTTTGTGAGCATTTAACCTAACTTCACACTCTCTTGTGGCAGAAGAAGGTCACTCTTTTCATCCTAAGTAGTGAATTTTAGCCAACATAGGGCTAAATTACAATCTTTGCGCAAACATTTGCGCCGGCGCAAAAAAACATTAACGCGAGGGGTAAAACCGTTTGAGCCAAATGCCGTATTACATAGTCAGAGCAACAAACGTGTGGAATCGTCTACCGCGGGTGAACCTGCACGAACGCTGCGCGAGCTTACTGTACTGCGCGCAGGGCCGCCATCAGGGCATTACAGCCCAGGCTGGTGTAAGGGGGCCCGGGAACTGGGGGAGCCCGCCGCCGGCGGCAACCTTGTTATATTTAGGCCGCAGGCCTCGGAGGAGGTTCTGCGGCCTACAATATCCCAGCCGCTGGCGAGCAGGGCCTCCAAGATTGCCACCGGCGGGCCCCCTGTAATGATGTCAGAGAGGGCCTGCCGAACGTCTGTAGCCTTCAGATGTTTGGAGGGCCCTCTCTGACATGACATCATCAGAGGGGGCCGCCGGTGGCCATCTTGGAGGCCCTGCTCGCCGGCGACAACCTTGTTAAATTTAGGCCGCAGGCCTCGGAGGAGGTTCTTTGGCCTACATTAGCCCAGCCGCCGGCGAGCAGGGCCTCCAAGATGGGCACCGGCGGGCCCCCCTCTGATGATGTCATGTCAGAGAGGGCCTGCCAATGTCTGAAGGCTACAGACGTTCGGCGGGCCCACTCTGACATCATCAGAGGGGGCCCGCCGGTGGCCATCTTGGAGGCCCTGCTCGCCGGCGGCTGGGCTAATGTAGGCAGCAAAACCTCCTCCGAGACCTGCGGCCTAAAGCAGAGGCGGATGGGGGCAAATAGGTGAGTTGCTGGGGGCAAGTATACCCATGTGAACTGGGGGGCAAATATATCCATGTGAACTGCGGGGCAAATATACCCATGTGAACTGGGGGGCAAATATATCCATGTGAACAGGGGCAAATATACCCATGTGAACTGGGGGGCAAATATATCCATGTGAACTGGGGCAAATATACCCATGTGAACTGGGGGGCAAATATATCCATGTGAACTGGGGGGGCAAATATATCCATGTGAACTGGGGCAAATATACCCATGTGAACTGGAGGGAAAATATACCCATGTGAACTGGAGGGCAAATATACCCATGTGAACTGGGGGGCAAATATACCCATGTGAACTGGGGGCACTATATATATATCCATGTGAGCAGGAGGCAAATATATCTGCCTGTCACTGCGAACCCAAAAGCAGCTCTTGGCCAAGACTGGTAGAATGCCCCCCCCCTCCTCCGAAACCTGTGTCTGGATCCACCCCTGGCCTAAAGTTAAGGTTTATTAATAAAAAAGAAACCAACCGAAATCACTCTTTAAGAGGAAGAAGTAACGCCATGGGATGCCGAAGGAGGAGAGAGGTGGCTCGGGACCCAGGGCGCCCCCTGGTTCAAAGGGGGGGGGGTTAGTGAAAGGAAAAGAGTGGGGATGGGGGGTGTTGAATTAAATGAAAACCGTGTGTGGGGGGGTTGGGGTGAAAAGAGCTGGGGGTGTTTAATGATATGAAACAAAAAGAGTGTGGGGATTAATGAAATGAAAACAGTGGGGATGGGGGTGGGGAGATGGACATGATAAAGGAGAGACCCCTGCCTATACCGTTAAGTCTATTGCTGTGGATTCCTGTGTACGTTCATACTTACTGCCTTTACCGCTAAAGGTCTACTGCTGTGGATTCCTGTGTACACACATATTCATTGCCTTTACCATTAGAGGTCTATTGCTGTGGATTCCTGTGTACGTTCATATTCCCTGCCTTTACCATTAGAGGTCCACCCCTTTGGATTCTGTGTACGTTTATACTCTCTGCCTTTACTGTGAGAGTTCTATTGCTGTGGTGCTCTGATATGCTCATCACAGTGCACATTACTGTGAGTTCTATTGCTGTGGTGCTCTGCTATGCTCATCACAGTGCACATTACTGTGAGTTCTATTGCTGTAGTGCTCTGATATGCTAAACCAGTGGAATAATATAATTATACTTTTATGCTACATTGTTTGTATGAATACACATTTTGTGTAATTTTAAGGTATTGGGAGCAACACTCTGTAATACGATCTTGATTCATATTATTTTTTAATCACAATTTGAATTTCATACTGTCTTAAATTATTTGAGCCAGATAGATACTTTTTTATGTTAAATGTGCTGTTGTGCAAGCAATATGAGTGATTTTTAAGATATTGGGACTAACACTCTGTAATGTGACCACGATTCACAGTAAATATTGATTTCCTATGGGAAGAGGGGATCGTGGGGGGGGGGCCCATTCTGAGGGTCAGTAAGGGGCCACAAAATTTCTGATGGCTAGTCTGACTGCGCGTGTCCTATACTTAACATTGTGAGCGCAAATGCGTTTGTGCGCTGGTACGCGGATGGTACTACAATCTATGCGCAGTTTGTAATGCACAGCCTTTGCGCGCATAATTTTAGCAACTCCTAAAAGCTGGTGTTAATGGCAAATCTGAACAACCTGGCCGAACAGTTACACATTCTACTCATACCAAACCAATAAAATGGAGAAGTTGTGTGTACATGTATTATTGCTGCAGCATATACTGTATGCTCAGATTGACTTTGGCAGGCACAAAACTTAACGTGAGATAATTGTGGTTCATAATTTTGTTTGGCTGAATCGCTTGAAAAAAACTGTGCGCACACTTATTTCTGCGCGCAATGGAACTGCGCGAGCATTTGTGCGCGTCCGGTTTATGCCCGTTATTGATGAAAATGTGCGCGAGGATTGTAATTCCAGCAGTGATTTGCGCCCGTAAACATTTAATGCTTGGTGCACAAATTCATGCGTTGCGCAAGTGTTTTTGCGTGAAGAATATAATTTAACCCATTGTGTTTTTTGAAATTTTAAGGCTTATGTTGGTGGGGTGCCAGACTGGAAACATGAATGTTTTTAATCATGAATAGGAATATGTCCTTCCCATTTTATTTTAACTAGCCCTGAGCATACAAAACTTGAGTGCATGACAGAAAAACATCCTGTTTACTATTGTTATAGCATATTAAGGTAAATGTTGGGGACATTTTCTGTCATTAAGGGGTTTTGGCAGGCTACTGGTGTATGAAGGAGATAAAATCTCCATTCAAGCCTCGGAGGGGAGCTTGCTTTCGTCTGATTTGTTTGACGCCCATCAGAGCTCAACTAGCCAGCAGCAAGGGGATGATAACAGCTGTGGACTGTGATTCCAAAAATCCCCTACAGGGCCCTTGTCAGATTTCTGAAAGCCTGTCAAAGACAAATAATCACGTTAACTTTTTTTAACTCTGCCTAGCAACAGTTGAGGAGACAACGACACTGCTTAAAGGGACATAACATATTTTATCAATCAGGCACATGTTACATGACAGAAAAAAACAACAGAAAAAATATATAGTAGGGTGTTGCCCCATCTGCCCTATGGACCAGCTACTGGTAAAAAGTGAATAATATATTCTGTAATAATCATAGTAATAATGGAGTGGTGGATTATGCTTTGGGGCTAGTCTGGTAGCATTTTGGAGATGAAAGTGAATAATTAACAGTGTAGTTTCCTGTCCAAATAAAAGAGAACAAATCCTTGTTTAATGTATAACCAGCATATCATACCGCAAAGTACTGTAATTAGAGAAAATGAAGCACATGGTTCTTATATCCAGAGATAATATATGTACTTCTATTTGGAATGATAATCATTTGGCATGTACATGTAACAGACCCCGATGGGCATTCTCCATGACAAACCAAATGCAGCTTGGTAATGGAGTGATGACTGTTTGATAAGAGTCCGTATTCAAACTATTCTTCTACCTTGTGTTCAGTTGATAGATTTCATCGGCTCCCGGCCAGAAAGACCTGGAATGCATAAAATGTGTCTGGAGAAACTGTATTGTGAGCTGGGATATGGGCCCAAGAGCCAGATGGGGTACTTATGTTTTCTTCATAATGCTGTAACCTGTAATTGGAAATATTTTGGCTGCAATAGCTTGGAAAACCTCATAGCACTGATTCATTTATTATGCTATAGCCTATAGGGTGTATGAGGGCAAGTAAGGTTTCTGACAGAGGAGGGGTTGAGGTAGAGTAAGAATATTGACTGAGATATTCGGAAATGCGTCACTTTCAACGGGTCAATGTAATATCCATCTGTCTATATGTCTGTCTCTCTGTCAATCTTTGTCAACCTGTATAAAGATATATATATATATATACAGTGGCAAGAAAAAGTATGTGAACCCTTTGGGATTACGTGGACTTTTGCATGAATTGGTCATAAAATGTGCTCTGATCTTCATCTAAGTCACAACAATTTGAAAGACACAGTCTGCTTAAAATAATACAACACAAACATTATATGTTTTCATGTTTTTATTGAACAGAATATGTAAACTGTCACGGATCCCCCTGATACTAGAGTGGTGGTCCCTATACGCAGGACACTCTCTACCCTTCCGATCCTTAGAGTGGTCGGCACGACTAGATAGACTACAAGAATGGCAGTACGGAGCACGTACAAGAGAGACGTCACGGATCCCTCTGCTTTATCTGACTAGTGGTTTCTAGACACAGAACAGTCTCTACCCTTCCGATCCTTAGAGTGGTCGGCACGACTAGACAGACACAGAATGATACACAAGAAATTAGAATAATTAGCTCTTCCCAAGACCCTAACAACACAAGGGGTAGTCTGATGTGTGCTTAGGGTGCCACACAGACTGACCTCAATACCAGAATTAGAAGAGTTGATGCCAATACCAGGGGTTATGCACAGAATGGTTCGTTCGCCAATGCCAGGGATCATACACAGAGTGGTTCGTTCGCCAATGCCAGGGGTCATACACAGAATGGTTTTTGCCAATGCCAGGGGTCAATACACAGAATAGTCGTTTGCCAATGCCAAGGGGTCAATACACAGAATAGTCGTTTGCCAATGCCAAGGGGTCAATACACAGAATAGTCGTTTGCCAATGCCAAGGGGTCAATACACAGAATAGTCGTTTGCCAATGCCAAGGGTCAATACACAGAATAGTCGTTTGCCAATGCCAAGGGGTCAATACACAGAATAGTTGTTTGCCAATGCCAAGGGGTCAATACACAGAATAGTCGTTTGCCAATGCCAAGGGGTCAATACACAGAATAGTTGTTTGCCAAATATACAAGAGCTCTGCGGGAAGTAACTACCACGTCAGGGCACCGGCATTTCTGAGAGCCTGGGCTTTAAACCCGGCGGGTCCGCGTCAGCCCGCCAGGCCCCGCCCCCCGGCTTCCCCACGTGTGCGGAAGCGACCGCAATATCATTCGGCGCCTGGCCAGCGAGCAGCGAGGAAGCTGCTGCCAGGCGCCGGGGTGCGGGGGCCACCGTGACAGAACCCCCCCCTCTACGGGCGGCCACTGGACGACCCCCAGGGGCGCGGGGATGAGCCAAATAGAAAGCCCTCACCAACCGAGGAGCATGAACCTCAGTAGCCGGAAGCCAAGAGCGATCCTCTGGGCCGTAGCCCACCCAGTCAACCAAGTACTGAAGGACCCCCCTAGAAACCCTGGCGTCCAGAATGGCCTCAACTTCAAACTCCTCCTCGCCCTCCACAGAGACCGGAGGAGGGGGGACACGGGCCCTGGTGTACCGATTACACAAAAGTGGTTTCAAAAGGCTCACGTGAAACACATTGTGTATCTTGATATGGGAGGGCAGAGCCAGAGCATAGGAGACCGGATTGATTCGCCGCAGAACCTTATAGGGGCCTATGTACCTGGGTGCCAGTTTCATGGAGGGTACTAAAAGCTTAATGTTGCGTGAAGAAAGCCAAACCCTGTCCCCAACTTGATACACGGGTGCCGGCCTCCTGTGTCTGTCGGCTTTGATCTTCTGGGTAACACTACTATCCTCCAGTGCCCGTTTAACCCTTCCCCAGGTTTCTTTCAATGACACTAAATGCTCATCCAGAGCAGGAATCGCGGTATCAGGAAACGTAGCAGGGAGCACGGGAGGATCAAAACCGTAAACAGTGAAGAAGGGGGAACGTCCTGTGGCTTCGCTTACTGCACTGTTCAAGGCATACTCTGCCCACGGTATCAGGTCTGACCAGTTATCTTGTCGTTCGGATATAAAGCACCTGAGATATTTTTCTATATTTTGGTTGGCTCGTTCCGCCGCCCCGTTGGTCTGGGGGTGATAGGCCGAAGAGAAGGATAGGTCTATCCCCACACTCTTGCAAAACCCTTTCCAGAATCTGGAGACGAATTGGGTCCCCCTATCCGAGACAATCCCAAGAGGAATACCGTGTAAGCGGACCACATTGGAAACAAAAATGGGCACCAGTTCGGCTGCCGAAGGAAGTTTCCGAAGAGGAACATAGTGACCCATTTTGGAGAATCGATCTATGACCGTGAGTATTACAGTATTCCCTCTAGACTCAGGTAACTCTACTATAAAATCCATAGCTAAATGCGACCATGGTCGTTCGGGGATTGGCAGAGGCTGGAGTAAACCAATAGGCGCTGTGTTTGGGACTTTTATGTCTTGTGCACACTTCACACACGGTTATGTAATCTTTAACGTCACGGCGCACCGTGGGCCACCAAAGGAGTTTACGTATACTAGACACTGTTTTGGTGATCCCCATGTGCCCAGAGATTTTGTTATCATGATACAGTTTTAATACCTCTTCCCTTTCGTTCTCAGGTACAAAGAGTTTCGCAGGAGGTCTCCCCCCAGGAGCTGTGCCCTGGGCGGTCTGCAATCTTAACATTAGAGGAGACGAGACACTAATCGTGGTAAGTGCTATAATCCTTTCCTGGGGTACAATGGGATGTTGATCTTGGATGTTATGTTCGTATGACTCGTACTGTCTTGACAATGCGTCTGCTTTAATGTTTCTCGACCCAGGTCTGTATGTGAGGACGAAATTAAAGCTGGAAAGAAACAATGACCATCTCGCTTGCCTGGCATTCAACCGTTTAGCGTCTCCAATGTACGTGAGATTCTTATGATCGGTTATGATGACAATGGGGTCCCTAGACCCCTCTAATAAGTATCTCCATTCCGTCAAGGCTGCAATAACTGCTAACAATTCTCTGTTTCCGATATCATAGTTCCTCTCTGCCGGGACAACTTTCGGGAATAGAAGCCGCATGGATGCAAGGGCTTGTCGGGTGCCTCCCTTTGGGACAAGACTGCACCAAGACCTAGCTCGGAGGCGTCAACTTCAACCTGGAAAGGCAGAGCCGGATCAGGATGTCGGAGAACAGGGGCAGTGGTGAAAGCCTGTTTAAGTGCCTCAAAGGCTTGACTGGCCTGGGGTGTCCACTTCTGATTCACCACCCCCTTTTTAGTCATAGCCGTGAGGGGAGCTATCAAGGCCGAAAATTTTTTAATGAACTCCGGTAGTAGTTAGTAAACCCCAAAAACCTCTGGATGGCTTTAAGCCCTTGGGGTAAAGGCCAGTCAAGAATCGCTGAGAGTTTTTTAGGATCCATTTGGAAACCTTCAGGGGTTATTATATACCCAAGGAAGTGCACTGTCTCTATGTCGAATAAGCATTTCTCTAGCTTACAATATAACCCAGCCCTCAATAGTCTCTTCAACACTTGTCTCACGTGGGCGTGATGAGTCTCCTTATCAGGGAGTATATCAGGATGTCGTCCAGATATACTATAACGAACGTTTGCAGAAAATCCCTTAGGGTGTCGTTTATGAGGTCCTGGAAAACGGCTGGCGCATTGCATAACCCAAAGGGCATCACCAGGTATTCATAATGCCCGCTACGTGTATTAAAAGCCGTTTTCCATTCGTGCCCCTCTTAACCCTGACCAGGTTGTACGCTCCGCGTAAATCAAGTTTCGTATAAATACGGGCCCCTTTTAAACGGTCGAACAATTCTGTTATAAGAGGTATTGGGTATGCATTTCTTATGGTAATCCTATTTAAACCTCTATAATCGATGCAAGGTCGCAGGTCACCCTCTTTTTTGGAAACGAAAAAGAAACCTGCTCCTGCTGGAGAGGAGGATCGTCTGATGAATCCTCGCTCTAGATTCTCCCTTATATATTCCTCCATAATGTCATTTTCCCTTTGAGACAAGGGGTATACGTGTCCTCTAGGAGGCATAGTACCAGGGAGTAACTCTATAGCACAGTCATAAGGACGATGCGGTGGTAGGACCTCAGTCCTGGTTTTAGAGAACACCTCCTTTAGCGCCATATAACATTCTGGGACTTCAGTGGACAAAGGAGGTGCTGTGGCAATGTTGAGACTACCAATCACATTAACCCTGCCCAGGCACTTTGACTGGCAACTAGGACCCCAACACATTATATCTCGCTGGGCCCAGTCAATCACCGGGTTATGTTCTGTCAACCATGGGAACCCTAGAACGACAGGACATGAGGGAGAGTCGATAACCTGGAATCGTATGGTTTCACAGTGCAGAACTCCTGTAGTCATGCACACATCGATAGTGTCGTGTGTGATATGGGGACATGACAGGGGTTTCCCGTCTATGGCTTCTACCATAAGAGGCCTCTCCTTTAGAACCAGAGGTAAGAGGTGGTTGGCAGCAAAACATCTATCCATAAAATTACCTGAGGCTCCAGAGTCTAGGAATGCCTCAGTCTCGAGGTGAACCCCCTCCCAGGTGAGGGAGATGGGTAACAGAATCCGAGTTTTTTTTTTTCTCATCATCCACAAAGGAGGCATACAGAGAACCAATAACCTGGGTATTACTTGTCTTTTGACCTGATTTGCCACTCTCACCCCTGCTACCCCTGGGTCTCTGAGGACATTGAAGGCGGAAATGATCTGCCCCGGCACAATAAAAACAGAGCCCCCTTTCTCTCCGGTGAGCTCTCTCTGCCTCTGAAATACCCGTTTTACCTATCTGCATAGGTTCAATGGCCGGTACATCGGTCTTAACGGTCTCCAGGTTACCTGATGCAGTGGTATGCCTGGGTACTAAGGGTAAAGGAGGTAGGACCCTTCTGGGTCTGTCTCTGGTGTGTCTCCTTTCCCTGATTTGATCGTCCATGGCGATGCAGAAATCAACCAAATGATCCAGATGTTCTGGTAATTTTAGGGGAGCCAATTCAAACATAAACGCCTCGTTCAGACCTTCGGTAAAGGCCAGGGTTAAAACGTCGTTCGGCCAGTGTACCTCAGAAGACAAAGTCTTAAATTCTATGGCATAGTCGGAAACCCTCCTATTACCTTGTTTGATGTGAAACAGGGATCTACCCGCATTGGTAGCCCGTCTAGAGGGATCAAAAGTACGCTTTAACTCGGAGGTAAAACCCTCATAGTCATATATGATGGGTTTCTTGTTCTCCCACAAGGGCGTGGCCCATAATAAAGCTTTTTCGGTCAAGTGATTAATCAGATAGCCTACTTTGGCTTTATCAGACATACAGGACCCGGGATTGTTTTCGAATAAGATCTCGAGTTGGGTCAGAAAGCCCCGGCATAAGTTCGGTGTTCCGTCATAACGTACGGGTGCTTTCATACTGAGCCTACAACCCTCGAGAGCGGCCGAACTGACCCTAGGCACTACTGGGTCTGGCGGGCTTGCAGTACCAGAACTGGATCGGTTTAGCAGGGTTTGCAGGGCAAGAGCAATCTGGTCCATTCTATGGTCCTGCTCTTCTTGTCTGGCTGCAATACGTGTCAATTGATTAGAGAGGTCTGCGGGATCCATGGCCCTGACGTAATGTCACGGATCCCCCTGATACTAGAGTGGTGGTCCCTATACGCAGGACACTCTCTACCCTTCCGATCCTTAGAGTGGTCGGCACGACTAGACAGACTACAAGAATGGCAGTACAGAGCACGTACAAGAGAGACGTCACGGATCCCTCTGCTTTATCTGACTAGTGGTTTCTAGACACAGAACAGTCTCTACCCTTCCGATCCTTAGAGTGGTCGGCACGACTAGACAGACACAGAATGATACACAAGAAATTAGAATAATTAGCTCTTCCCAAGACCCTAACAACACAAGGGGGTCTGATGTGTGCTTAGGGTGCCACACAGACTGACCTCAATACCAGAATTAGAAGAGTTGATGCCAATACCAGGGGTTATGCACAGAATGGTTCGTTCGCCAATGCCAGGGATCATACACAGAGTGGTTCGTTCGCCAATGCCAGGGGTCATACACAGAATGGTATTTTGCCAATGCCAAGGGTCAATACACAGAATAGTCGTTTGCCAATGCCAAGGGGTCAATACACAGAATAGTCGTTTGCCAATGCCAAGGGGTCAATACACAGAATAGTCGTTTGCCAATGCCAAGGGGTCAATACACAGAATAGTCGTTTGCCAATGCCAAGGGGTCAATACACAGAATAGTCGTTTGCCAATGCCAAGGGGTCAATACACAGAATAGTGTTGCCAATGCCAAGGGGTCAATACACAGAATAGTCGTTTGCCAATGCCAAGGGGTCAATACACAGAATAGTTGTTTGCCAAATATACAAGAGCTCTGCGGGAAGTAACTACCACGTCAGGGCACCGGCATTTCTGAGAGCCTGGGCTTTAAACCCGGCGGGTCCGCGTCAGCCCGCCAGGCCCCGCCCCCCGGCTTCCCCACGTGTGCGGAAGCGACCGCAATATCATTCGGCGCCTGGCCAGCGAGCAGCGAGGAAGCTGCTGCCAGGCGCCGGGGTGCGGGGGCCACCGTGACATAAACATTCACAGTGCAGGGTGGAAAAAGTATGTGAACCTTTGGACTTAATAACTGGTTGACCCTCCTTTGGCAGCAATAACCTCAACCAAACGTTTCCTGTAGTTGCAGATCAGACCTGCCCAACGATCTGGAGTATTTTTGGACCACTCCTCTTCACAAAACTGTTTCAGTGTAGCAATATTCTTGGGATGTCTGATGTGAATCGCTCTCTTAAGGTCATGCCACAGCATTTCAATCGGGCTGAGGTCAGGACTCTGACTGGGCCACTCCAGAAGGCGTATTTTGTTTTGTTGAAGCCATTCTTTTGTTGAATTACTTGTATGCTTTGGGTCATTGTCCTGTTGCATCACCCATCCTCTGCGGAGCTTCAGTTGGTGGACAGATGGTCTTACGTTTTCCTGCAAAATGTCTTGATAAACTCGGGAATTCATTTTTCCATCAATGACAACAATCCGTCCAGGCCCTGAGGCAGCAAAGCAGCCCCAAACCATGATGCTCCCTCCGCTATGTTTTACAGTGGGGATGAGGTTTTGATATTGGTGTGCTGTGCCTTTTTTTCTCCACACATAGTGTTGTGTGTTTTTTCCAAACAACTCAATTTTGGTTTCATCTGTCCACAGAATATTTTGCCAGTAGTGCTGTGGAACATTCAGGTGATCTTTTACAAACTTCAAACGTGCTGCAATATTCTTTTAGGACAGCAATGGCTTCCTCCGTGGTGTCCTCCCATGTACTCCATTCTTGTTTAATGTTTTCCTTATTGTAGATGTGTCAACAAAAATGTTAGCATGTGCCAGGGATTTCTGTAAGTCTTTAGCTGACACTCTAGGATTCTTCTTTACCTCATTAAGCATTCTGCGCTGTGCTCTTGCAGTCATCTATACAGGACGACCACTCCTAGGGAGAGTAGCAACAGTGCTGAACTTTCTCCATTTGTAGACAGTCTGTCTTACCGTGGACACATGAACATCAAGGCTTTTGGAGACACTTTTGTAATCCTTTCCAGCTTCATGCAAGTCAACAATTTTTGATCGTAGGTCTTCTGAGAGCTGTTTTCTGCGAGGCATGGTTCACATCAGGCAGTGCTTCTTGAAACCAGTAAACCCAAAACGTGTGTGTTTTTAAAGGGCAGGACAGCTTTCAACAACACATCCAATAATATCACACTGATTGGACTCAAGGTTGGCTCACTCCTGGCTTCAATTAGCTCTTGGAGAAGTCATTAGGCTAGGGGTTCACATACTTTTTCCACCTTGCACTGTGAATGTTTACATGTTCTGTTCAATAAACACATGAAAACATATAATGTTTGTGTTGTATTATTTTAACCCTTTCGTTGTTGAGGCGTTTCACGCCTCTGTGCTGAGCTCATTTTTACCTGTTTCGCTCATCTTGTTTAAACGTGTTTTGAAGGCTTATTTTAGTATATGACCCAGACATATTATATATCGTTCTTTCCGGCAGACTCGGCAGATTCATAATATGTCATTATTATATGTATACGTCATGTCCTGTCTGTATATTATAACAAAAAATGCAATAAAATATGAATTTTCAATAATTTACAACGTGTAAAGTGTTTTGTTTTCACATTTTAACATGCGAGCAATTGCGGTTATATTTTGTATGGGGTGCGCTTGTTAAAAAAATTAGAAATGGGGTCTCGTTACATTTTTTTTTGGAGAAAAGTACGCGATTTTTAACAAACGCACCGCATCCAAAAATCGTTAGTGCAGCATCATTGTTCACATTATAATTGAAATGGGAACAATATTGCTGCATTAACAAACCAAAAAAAAGAAAAAAAACTTGTTTATTTTTATTTTTTAATTTTTTTAAAATATATATATTTTTTTATTTTTAATTTAAAAAAAAAACTTTTTTCATTGTCATATTTGGTATCGTTGGAACGGCCATGCTCTGGCTGATCCAACAGTACCAAACATTAACCCCTAGCTGCCACGGATCGGGAGATAGGGGGTTCATTGGAACGCCCTATCTCCACCATTGGTGGCAGTTAGGGGTTAACTCCAGGACTGGCGTCATCGTGCTATGCACGATGACGCCAGTCCTCAGGGGGAGTTCCCGGAGGCTTGGCCGACATCCAAGATGTCAGCCAGCTCCGGGAAAGGATCACGAACCGGCGCTTTTGCGGCGCTGATTTGTGATCTGGCCCCCATGGGGTTAATGCCAGGTACCGTTAGGAAGGGCAGGCTGTGCCCTTCCAAACGGTGCCTGACATTAATCTCAGGCCCCCGGCGATCGGGAGGGAGAGAGGTCCGAGAGGACCTCCCCCTCCCTTTCAGGCGCCTCCTCCGCACACGTGGGGGGGGGGGCGCCTGAATTAGATGTCATCACGCCGCCGCGATGACATCTAATTGTGCCGGCGGCGGTTCCGGGTGCTGGGCTAACATCGAGGATGTCAGCCCGCACCAGGGGGCACAGCGATCGGCCGGAATCCGGCCGATCGCTGGCCGCAAAGGGAGGACGCGCTCAGCTCGTCCTCCGCATGGAACCCTACCTGCGGGTGGACGCCCTGAGCGCATCCATTGCAACGAAAGGGTTAAGCAGACTATGTTTTTCAAATTGTTGTGATTTAGATGAAGATTAGAGCACATTTTATGACCAATTCATGCAAAACTCCACGTAATCCCAAAGGGTTCACATACTTTTTCTTGCCACTGTGTATATAATAATGTATTTGTCAATCTTCTATGTGTCTACCTATGTATCTATATATGTATCTATCTACCTGTCAATCTTCTAACAGGTCTATTCACTAAAAGGTGAAACTCAGGAGAATTGGCAGAAGAAGATAACAATCTAGATCAAATAGCCGATTTGGAAAGTGAGATGAATGGGAGAATTTTTCTGGTTTGGCTATTTTCACCTAGAATTTTCACTTCTCCAGCCATTTCTCCTGAGTTTCACCTTTAGTGAATAGACCTGTATGTGTTCCTCTGTATGTATCTGTCTATCTTCTATCAATCTATCAATCGGTCAATCTGTCTGTCAGTCAGTCTGTCATCTATCTTCTATTTGTCAATCAGCTATCTTCTGTCAGTCTGTGTATGT
This sequence comes from Leptobrachium leishanense, assembly GCA_009667805.1. Classification (NCBI taxonomy): domain Eukaryota; kingdom Metazoa; phylum Chordata; class Amphibia; order Anura; family Megophryidae; genus Leptobrachium; species Leptobrachium leishanense. Next base: position 80,723,085 of record CM019066.1, on the reverse strand, counting down.
ATATCTATCTGTTAATCTTCTATGTGTCTGCCTCTGTATGTATCTACCTGTCTATATGTCAATCATCTATGTGCATGTCTGTGTATGTATGTATCTATCTTCTATTTGTCTGTCTGTGTATCTTTCTACCCATCTACGGGCTCTATTAACTGCTTTGCGCAAAAGTGCACGCGCAGTGCTATTTTTTTTGCGCGCAGCGTTAAACGTTAACGCGCATAAATTAATGCTGGTATTAAAATCCGAGCGCGTTTTTCCATTCGTCAAAAGATAACGCGCGGAAAAAAGACGCGCAAGAACGCGCGCATATTAACGCTGCGTGCAGAAATCGGTGGGCAGACTGTTTTTTCATGCGATTCAGCCAATCAGAATTAAGAACCACAATTGTCTCCCGTTCAGTTTTTGCGCCTGTCAAAATCAATCTGAGTATATATGTTGTAGCAATAATAAAAACACGCACAACTTCTCCATTTTATTGTTTGGGTATGTGTAGAATGTGTAGCTATACTTTGCTGTATTTTTTGTTCGGGCTGGTGTATTTTGTTTCGGCCAGGACATTCAGATTTGCCGTTACCACCAGCTTTTAAAAGACGTTAAAATTATGCGCGCAAACGCTGTGTGTTAAATTTTGCACATAGATTGTAATACCATCCGGCGTACCAGCGCACAAACGCAGTTGCGCTCACAATGTTAAGTATAGGACGCGCAAAAGTACATTACGCTCGCAAAGGGTTCGCGCAGGTTCACCCGCGGTAGACGTTAACGCACATTTTTTGCGCGGACATTGTAATACGACGTTCTGCGCAAAGGGTTTTGCCCCTCGCGTTAATGCGTTTTTTCGCACGCGTTAACATTTGCGCAAAGAATATAATAGAGCCCTACCTGCCTATCTGTTAATCTTCTATGTGTCTGCCTCTACCTGTCTGTCAACAATCTACAGTATGTTTGTATGTATTTATGTGGAAATCTATCTTCTATCAATCAGTTTGTCAATCCATCTTCTACGTTAATATCTTCTATAAATCTATTTCTATCTTTTGATTTTCTTTCTATATTTCTGACCAACATTTTTTTTCACGGCATTTAGTTTTTAGAGAATCAGTGTGCTCAATGACCGATAGGTCTCTCTATTACTGTTTATATTGTTTTTTTAATTATTATTTCCTTTGGCACTGGATGAGCCTTCGTGTACAGTTTCAGAGATCCTAAGGATGCTTAATTCACAGAATCACTTGATGTGTTTCAGTTGGCAAACCAGATGAGGTCCTGTGTCCCACGCGTTGATATCAGCCGGTCACTGGCTCACATTTGTGCTTTTTTTAATTTAGTATGAGGCTTTTGGGTAGTAAGCACCTAGGAGGGAATTCTTAGAATAATCCACACTGTTGTAAAAATACATTGTATCGGCAGTATTAGGATGGAGAGTTCTGACCAGGCAAAGGATTTTCATGTGAATATTGATTTTCTCAGGAGGGGACAATTTAAGCTCACTTAAGTAATGCTATATTAGTATTGCTGTAGGAAAAGCTTTAAAAGCTTAATATTACTTGGATGTCTTTTTAGGACAGCAGAATCTAATGCACATATTAAAGTTCATTCTTATGATATTAAGAGCCATAGGGCATCGCAATATCAACTCAAAATGATTTCCTATTGCAAATTAAAAGGTTTCTTTATTTATTTAAGTAAGGCAAATTTATTTCTTGTTCTCCTGAGCGAGGCAGCCGGCCAAGAAATAAAACTGATTTTAATGATCTCGCGTAGGTAATGGGAAGATTAATGGAATATTTCCATATTTAAAGGAACACTCTACTCATCCGGACCAACTTAGCTTTTTAAAGTGGTCAGGAGATGTAGAACGCCCCCCCTTATGTCCTGCTGCCCCCAATCTTGGGAAAACATTGAGTGAGGTGGAGGGTTTTCTTCCACCCCACCCACTGTCACCAGCAGCTGGGATTTTGAGTCTCCTGGCTGCCGGTCACCAGATCAGTCACTAGTGACGCAGCACGCAGATAGTGCTCTGACATCACCCTCTCTGTGTGATTCAGCCTGTGATAGAGAGCATTTTCAGAGAGGCACGACAAATCAGATCTGCGCATGCATGCGGAAATCTGATCCATCATTTTGCGCTGGCACTCCTGAACCTGCTTTTGTAAAGGTTTCAACTCCGGTAGCAGCGTGCAATTTGTGGTTCCTACACTATGCAAGTTGTGTAGAGCCACAAATTGCATAGTTAAGTTTCAGGGACTTCTGGGTTCAGGAGTCCCTGAACTGAAGAGGACGAGCTGCACGCGCCGAGGAACAAAAGGAGAGTAAAATCGCCTTAAAAATAAAAAAGCATTATAAACCATTGTCTGGAAACCTATTCATTAACAGGACTATACACAGGACACGAGGTCACCCATTTAGACTGGATGAAAGGAAATTCGGCCTAAAGCATAGGAAGGGTTATTTTACAGTGAGAACAATAAAGCTGTGGAATTCTCTGCCTGTTGAGGTGGTTGGGTCAGAGACTGTACTGACTTTTAAACAACGACTGGATGACTTCCTGCAAAAACATAATATTAAGGGTCATAATATTTAATTTGTGGGTAAAAGTTGCTTGATCCAGGGAGAAATCTGACACCATTCTGGGGTCAAGGAGGAATTTTTTCCCAGTATGTTGCATATTGGCGAGCGCTCCCTTCTCCAGCTGTCTCCACTTCCCTCACTAATTACTCTTACTAAGCCCAAACATCTGGTCATTTCATGCAATCCGTACGATATTCTACTGGCGACCAGTTTCACCTTCCCTCTGCTCCCATTTGTTTCAGTTACCCTAGTACCTTAGAGTGTAAACTCATGGGATGTCAGCCTGAGCTCTTGGTTTAAAGTGATGTATTACCTGGATAGTTATCCTATGACCAGGGTTGTATTCTCTCCTGTAACATGCAAGTCTGCTGTTTGTGCTTCCGCATTGTAAAGTGCTACGGAATCTGGTGGCGCTGTATAAGTGAAGATAACACAACACAGCGCTAAATGGGCCTAGGCCCGTAAGAAAGTGGAAAAGGCACAATAATATGTCCACAAATACAATGACCTTAATTTTTCAAGCCATTTGGCTTCATGCTTCTTTATGGTGCAGATGGTGGAACGTATACTGTAGAAAGAAGAAAAAGAGAGGGCCGGGATTGCACAGTATATCAGCAACAAAAAATAGAGAGTGTTCTTGTTCTCATTCAACTCACATTTGAAGGAGCCACACAACCGGCTCTCAGGATTACAGCAGGCAGGGACTTTAACTCAGGTGCCCATATACCCCTCAGTTGGTTTCTCCGTGTCGCCACTGTGGTGCTGCAGTAAGAATCGATAAGACCAAAAGAACACCTCTTGGTGCAATAAATCACAAATAATCTAAGAATTAAAAGAATTAAAAGTTCCAACTCACAAAAGCTGAGCCTCTATTGGCTCCGTCACAATTCGCACAGGGAATCATAAGGAGTTCCCCAAACCTTCTTTTTCCCAGATCAGAAAGGCAGACAGCAATCAATTAAAATTATAAACATTTATTAATTTAAAACAAACAGTTTATATCTACCAGGACGAGTTTCGCCAATAATGGCTTCCTCAGCTGGAGATTACATAACTGTTCTTGCTGCTGCCTTTTTATACCATGAATATCAAGTTAATAAACAATTAAACCCTTAAAACGAGGTTATAACATAATTGCCATCAGATGTGAAAATAGCGCTCTCCATTTTGCGCATGTTCAATCGCTCCGCGTTCCACCCTGGAACGTGGAACTCAAAAGAACCCCTTATTCATTAACAGAAATATATGTGAGTTGTGCCCCCCCATTTTGTGCATGCGCAATCGCCCGCGTTCCACCATGGAACGCGGATCTGGATAGTCCCCTCCATGAAGCGTTTTCCATCAACTTCGCATGTTTCAACTTAAAAGCAATCAGTAATGATGTAAAAAGGTGGCATTAAAAACTATTATTAGTTGCTAATCAGGGGCATTATTTTAAAATGACTGGGCTTATCGCTATATATCTAAAACTGCTAGATCCCTATAAAATTAAAAAGGCTGTCTTTTTAAAATGTATCCTTCCTGGTAAAATACTTTATAAATAAATAAATAAAATAAATAAATATGTAGACTAAAACCGGTCTTTGTAATGGCAAGCCTGATATTGAAGGAGAGAGACGGGGCCAAAAAAACTAGGGCGAAGATACCAGAAAAACACAGTATGAACAAAAGCTGAGGTCAAGGACACCAATGATCAACAAAATGAGTAAACAAGCCAACGAAGGGACATAAAAGTAAGGACAAGATCTGATAAATGTGCCACGCATATATTTAACAAAAAATAATTTTTTGGATAAACCTGTGTTGTGTTTACGATTATTTGACATTGATTATTTGGCACGAGAGCAGAGTATGTTTGTGTATTTTTTTGAACAAAAGATGAAGATGTTCAACAATAAAGAAAAATTGTGACCGCCTTCTTTGTTCATATTTACCAAGGGTGACAGTATCAGTGGAGGACACAGTAAATTCAATGGCTGCCGTATCACTGTTTATAAATACACACCCAGTATATATCAATATATACACATTTGAAGTGTTTGACCCTCCCCTTCCTTGATTTTTTTAAATATACGTATATATCTGTTTTGCTACATTTACCTCATAATTTATATTTCTGTATCACGATCATTTTTCTGTTGTGTTAAAGGGACATTCTACTTGTCCTGACCAGTTTAGCTTACTAAATGATTGGGCTGTCAGCAGCGTCTGCCCAATTAAGAGCAAAAAAGGGAAGGGGGTTATTTTTTAGTGTTTTTCTGTATTTTGCATTTCTTTCTCTCTTCCAGGAGTTCGGTGAAAATACTGTTTAATCCCACTTTTTTGTACTTGTGTTTTTATTTTGTATTTTTTTCTCCAATCTATTGATATTTTTTAATACAGCATTTCTATTTATTTTTTTTCTTTTGTTTGGTGTTTGATACATTTTCTGTTTTGTTTGTTTTTTTCTTCATTTGTATTTAACTATAGGGGTTATTCAGAGAGAGACGATCTGGTACCAAAATGTATCCATTCGGCTATTCAGAGAGCAGGCAGTTCGCCAGCAAGTATGGTGGTGCCTATTTGGCGACAGTGAAATCCCCCCATAGAGAAGCAATGGTTAATCTATTCGGGGAACACAGAACAGCAGGGAAAAGTTGGCGAAGTGCCCTGCTGTTCGGTGCTTACATTCGGCAGGTTTATTCAGGCGAACCCCATAGACTTCAATGTTAAAAATATTCCCGTTTTAATCCAATATTTAATAACCATTTAATATTTTAGTCTGCAGTAAAAATTCTCTTTATTTATTGATTTTTTTTAGGATCTTTTAGGCATTTTTCGGGATTTTTTCGGGAATTTTTTTATTTTTTCTATTTTTTTTAAAACCATTTTTTTTCTGTAACAGATCTTTTTATTATCATTCATTGGATCTTATATGTAAATTCCAGGCATTTTTGTTCAGTAGTTTGTTTGCAAACAGCATTTCAATTTTGACACTTTCAAGCGTATTTGTTTTTTCACCCTGTTTGTCAGCTTGTCAGCTTTTTCCGGCGGCTGATCTGCGCTGTGATCGGCGGCTCGTCTGCTTTTTCCAGCGTGTTTTTTGGGTGGGTTTTCCCTGCACTCTGGGGACCCTGTGGTGAATGCTGAATTCACCGCAGGGTGGGGAACTTTGATTCCCCGAAGTGCAGGGAAGTGTGGAGAATGTGTTATTATCAGGGTTATTCAAAGAGATCCGAATTGTGGCCAAAAGGTAACGGAACAGTGAAATTCAGTGTACTGTTACCTTTCCTGGCCATTCGGCTATTCAGAGAGAAGGCAGTTCGCCAAATGTTGGCTAATTGCCTGCACATACGGTGCCTGTTCGAGGGCAGTGAAATCCCAGAAGCAATGCTTCGTCTATTCAGAGAACAAAACCAGCAGTGAAAAGTTGCTGAATTGCCGTGCTGTTCGGTGGTTTCATTCGACAGGTTTATTCAGGCGAATCCCATAGGCTTCGTTAAAAATATTCCCGTTTTAATTCAATATCTAATAAACCGTTGATTATAATATTCTGCAGTATAAATTCTCTTTATTTATAGATTTTTTAGGCATTTTTCGGGATTTTTTGGTTGAAAATATTTTTTCCTTTTTAAATCGTTTTTTCTTTTTTGTAACAGCCCTTTTTATTATCATTCATTGGATCTTATATGTAAATTCCAGGCATTTTCGCTCTGTAGTTTCTTTGCAAACAGCGTTTCATTTTCAAACATTCAAGTGTACTGTTTTTTCCACTCCATTCATCTGCGGTGTCGGCTTTTTCCGGTGGCTGCGATTCGCTGTGATCGGCGGCTGCTCTGGTTTCTCCGGCGTGTTCGGTGGGGTTAATCCAGATGTTTTTTGCGGGTTTTGGTGTGCATTCGCCGGCCGGGTTTTGCCGTGAGTGTTCGTCGGGTTTGCGGTGGCTTTTCCCTGCACTACGACGACCCTGTGGTGCTTGCTGAATACACCGCAGGGTCGCCGAAATGGGATCGCCAAATCGCACCGAATTGAAGAGAACGAAAAGTCACCGAACGTGCGGTGACTTTTCGATTCTCTTTGAGTTACCCTGTATGTGTTATTCTCTTATCCCTATAATAATATTTTTTGGTATTTTGGTTTTTCATTTTGTTCTAGTTCTATTTTACTACATCGTCTTCATAATTTATTGCTATTTCTTCATTAAGATCATTTTGATGTTGTGTTTGATGCTCTATCTTAGAAAGATGTTTTTCTGCATTTTGCTCTTCTTACATTTGGCTTTGAATTCTTCTATACATTCCCACTTTTCTTTCTAATGGGATTGTCTTTTCTATTTCACTACAAGAATCAATGGCTTCATAATTAATATTTCTTTCTCCATCAGTTTCAATTAGTTGCTCTATCATCTTAGTTCATTAAGTTGGTTTTCTGCATTTTGCACCTTCTTTCTTTCTTTCTTTCTTTCTTTCTTTCTTTCTTTCTTTCTTTCTTTCTTTCTTTCTTTCTTTCTTTCTTTCTTTCTTTCTTTCTTTCTCCTTTAATTTGTCTTATTTCCTTCTATTGCATTTAACTCTTACCACCAACTGTACAGTATTATAATTTGTTGTTTTCCTCCTGTATGCTTTTAACATCAAGTAGCATTCTGAGTTTGTATCTTTCTGCCTGTTTTAACTCTTCTATCATACAGGGTTATCCAAAGAGATCCGAATTGCTTGAGAAAGGTAACCGAATGCTGAAAATCAGCGTTCGGTTACCTTTCCTGGCCATTCGGCTATCTAGAGAGCAGGCAATTCTCCAAATCCTGGCGAATTGCCTGCACATACGGTGCCTGTTCGGTGCCTGTTCGAGGGCAGTGAAATCCCCATGAAAAAAGCACTGCTTCGGCTATTCAGAGAACACAAACCAGCAGTGAAAGGTTCCCCTAATGCCCTGCCATTCGGTGGTTTAATTCGGCAAGTTTATTCAGGAGAATCCCATAGGCTTCAATGTTAAAAATATTCTGGTTTTAATTCAATATCTAATAAACCGTTCATTATAAAATTCTGCAGTAAAGAGTCTCTTTATTTATAGATTTTTTAGGATATTTTAAGCATTTTTCTGGATTTTTTTTTTTAAAAGTCCAATTTTTTTTTTTCAAGTTTACTTATTTTTTCTGTAACAGCCCTTTTTATTATCATTCCCTGGACCTCATATGCAAATTTCAGACATTTTCGCTCAGTAGTTTCTTTGCAAACAGCGTTTTACTTTCACATTCATACAAACTGTTTTGCTAATTTATTCACCTCCCTCTGTCTGCGGTGTCGGCTTTTTCTTGGCTTTTTCCGGCGGCTTCGCTGCGTGTGATCGGCTCCTGCTCGGGTTTTTCCGTGGTTTTCGGCAGGTTAATCCAGATGTTTTTTGGGGTTTTCGGCGTGCATTCGCTGGGTTTTGCGGTTAGTTTTCGTCGGTTTTCGGCAGCTTTTCCCTGCAATTCAGGGACCCTGTGGTGCTTGCTGAATACACCGCAGGGTCACCGAAATGGGATCGGCAAAAGGAACCGAATTGAAGAGAACGAAAAGTCACCGAACGTGCGGTGACTTTTCGAATCTCTTTGGATAACCCTGATAGCCTTTATTTCAGAACATTTCTCTTCTTTCTGTATACGGTAAATAAATATTGTCTGTTGTTGCTTCTTTGAGTTGTAATCTCTCTAAACATTTTTTTCATTATTGTTATCCGTTTTTTCATTTGTGGTCACTGCTTATAAAACTTGGTTTCCTTGGTTTTTCGAATCTTTCTAGTCGATAGATAATCTGATTTAATATTTTATTTTCCTCACATATCTTTTATGGTCAGTCCTAATACTTCATTTCCTAGCTCTTTTGTATTTTTGTTTGCCATCTTTGTATGGTGTAAAGAGGATAATGACATCTGTCTGCGTCAGGAGTCAGCAATCTTCACCCCCTTGAAGGTTTGGAACTACATTTCCCTTGAATCTCCACCCACATAATGGGTAGCCTGAGTTCAGAACGTCTCGTGGCAGCCAACGGCACACGGCGTGTGCCGAATGGTGCGGGACAAAGGAGGCCAATTGAAGTCAGCTTGGCGTGCTATGCCGCCATGCAGCTTCAAGGCCCACCTGCCGCAGGAGTGACATAGTATGCCCTGTGGCGGGAAATGGCTGCCGAATTCAGTTTGCATAAATCTGTCTTGGACAGCCCAAACACAGTCGCATCACTCATAGACAGCAGAAACACAGTCACACAACTTGTTCATGTGAGTGATGTGTGTTTCAGCTGTCACAGCATCAATGTACCCCCTCTTGACAGGTCCTATGCTTCCTTACCTAATGACTGCCCTTATAGAGCTGTTTCCACAGGGACAGTTGTCACGTCCCCCTCCGGCAGTGACTGGCGCCTGTGCTGTGAGCATCCTGCTCGCTGGTTGCTGGCTGGGCACTGAGTGAACAGCAGGACCGCGGCGGTCACATGAGACACCAGGGTGCATTGCGCGGCCTGATGACGCGCCGGCCGGGTTTAAAACCCAGCGACTCATTCACTCCAGTGCCCTTTTTCACATCGCTCAGTGCTTTCTATTGCTCTGTGTACCGACTTGGCTATTCCTGGCAACCCGCTCTGTGTACCGATATTGGCATACGGCTGACTACTTCTTCTGGTACTAAGACCCCTACTAGCCTGACCAAGTACTGTATCTTGTTGTATTTGGGTATCTGGTAACCCTTACTGGCTACGTGTCATTCTGTTCCCTGAATATAGGTAGCTTTGCCGACCAGCTAAAGATCAGAAGGGTAAATAGAATACTGTGTATCGGGACCAGCACAATAGACCCTATGGGGAATCGTGACAGCAGTGCTCTATTCTCAGTATGTCGTATTTATTCATCTTAGAAGCACCCGACTGTAAAGATTGTGTAGGTCGATTTCAGCCTTTTCCTCTGTTGTATATTACATATAGAGAGGAGTGAGAGCCCTCCTCAGTGTGATTTTTTTCATTTAATAGTTTTGGTTATTTGCTTTTATTAAGTGTTCTGATTAAAACTCTGAAGTTATTGTTCAGTTAACTTGATGCATGACACACACACAGATAGGTCCAGAAAGCAAAAATGCATCATAAAATGAGTACAGGCATCAGCCATCATAATAAAGCATTTTTCCAAGGAACACTAGAAAGCATTGAGAAATATAAATACCCTTAAATGAACCACATCTAGGCACATTTTATTGTAAAAAATGTATTTCTTGTCATTGGGGATAGTTTCAGCATTTTAACATTTACACTTTATCCTCCCAGTGGGAGCTCCTCCTCTCCACATCTGGATTCAAGCGCAGAGCAGACGCAACTATTTAAACAAATACGTCATTCTATGAGCAAAGGGACTGAGCTAATCCCTTTAATTCCTTGATGACCCGTTATACGCACCCCACCCCTGTCTCTGCCCAAAATTTGTGAGAATCAATGCAAGAAATTATATAACGCTGATTTAAAAAGGTATTTAAGTGGAGCTTCATGGGTTAAATGTTTGGGTTTTTCTAAATGATTTTCAACGAAAAAAACATGTATACATGGTTTTGGTATGGAAGGGGTTAATAGACAATGTTCATACAGTGGTGTATTTAGGTTTTGTGCATTGTGCTGCCCTAGGCCTGACTAAACTCTTGTACCCCCTAAATTAAATTGGACACACTCCTTCCTTTCAAGGCCGCACCTCCTGTTTAACCACTTGGCTGCGGAGGACGCGCTCAGCGCGTCCTGCCAAGTGCTTCTCCTGTGCGATGGACGCACTGAGTGCGTCCATGCACAGGAGGCAGCAATCGGCCCGGATGACATCTATTTCAGGCGCCCCCCCGAGAGTGCGGAGGAGGTGCCTGAAAGTGAGGGGGGGAGGTCCTTCAAACCTCTCTCCCTCCCGATCGCCGGGGGCCAGCGATTAAAGGCAGGTATTGTTTGGAAGGGCACAGCCTGCCCTTCCAAACGGTGCCTGGCTTTAATCCCTTGGGGGCCGATCACGATTCGGCGCCAAAAAGCACCGGATCGTGATCCTCTCCCGGAGCTGGCCGACATCTTGGATGTCAGCCAAGCTTCCAGAATCTCCCCCTGACGACTGGCGTCATCATGCATAGCGCGATGACGTCGGTTTTAGAGTTAACCCCTAGCTGCCACCAATGGTGGAGATAGGGGGTTGCAATGAACCCACTGTCTCCCTATCCGTGGCAGCTAGCAGTTAATGTTTGATATTGTTGGATCGGCCAGAGCATGGCCTTTCCAACGATACCAAACATGACCATCTTAAAAGTTACCAAAAAAAATGTAAAAATAAAAATGTAAATAAAAAATATTTAAAAAAAAATAAACAGCTTTTTTTGTTTTGTTAATGCAGCAATATTGTTCCCATTTCAATTATAATGTGAACAATGATGCTGCACTAACGATTTTTGTATGGGTGCGTTTGTTAAAAATCACGTAATTTTCCCCCCAAAAAAATGTAACGAGTCCCCATTTCTAATGTCTCTCCCCTAGCAGCTTTACAATCGTTGGGCAAGTAGTGCAGTATGCCAGCAGCCAGTGAAGGCCTGGCTGCTGCTTGCTTTTATAGCAGAGGCGTAACTAGAAACCTCAGGGCCCTGGTGCAAGAATCCATGAAGGGCCCCCTGACCCCCCCTCCGTGTGAAAGAATTTTGCATTTTTACTAAAAACCTTTTGCAAAAATACCTGTATACAGGTCTCCTGCACTATCGCCTAGTAACCCTATTATATATCTATTAGCTGTGGAATTTAATGCTATGGTAATATTAATATAATAGGATACTAGGCGATAGGTTATAGTATTGTTAGGTTTTGAAACCAGCAATTTTTGGATTGTGCAGGAGACACATGTCGTGTACAGCTATTTTTTGCACTCTTAAAATGGCCATACAATTTGGAAGTATTTTTAAAGAATGGGTTATGGATCCTCATATAGATTTCTCTTGTTTTATGTTACCTCATCTATTGTGTCACCCCTCTCCTCTTAGATTGAAAGCTCTCAAGCAGGGTCCTTCCTCCTTCTGTTCAGTGTGTGTAACATGTACAGTCAGGTCCAGAAATATTGGGACATCGACTCAATTCTAACATCATTGGCTCTGTACACCACCACAATGGAGTTGGAATGAAACAAACACAATGTGCTTTAACTGCAGACTGTCAGCTTTAAATTGAGGGTATGTACATCCTACTCAGGTGAACGGTGTAGGACTTACAGCAGTTTGCAGATGTGCCTCCCACTTGTTAAGGGACCAAAAGTAATGGAACAATTGTCTTCTCAGCTGTTCCATGGCCAGGTGTGTGATATTCCCACATTACCCCAATTACAATGTGCAGATAAAAGGCCCAGAGTTCATTTCAAGTGTGCTATTTGCATTTGGAATCTGTTGCTGTCAACTCTCAAGATGAGATCCAAAGACCTGTCACTATCAGTGAAGCAAGCCATCATTGGGCTGAAGAAACAAAACAAACCCATCAGAGAGATAGCATGAACATTAGGCGTGGCCAAAACAACTGTTTGGAACATTCTCAAAAAGAAGGAACGCACCGGTGAGCTCAGCAACACCAAAAGACCCGGAGACCACGGAAAACAACTGTGGTGGATGACCGAAGAATTCTTTCCCTGGTGAAGAAAACACCCTTCACAACAGTTGGCCAGATCAAGAACACTCTTCAGGAGGCAGGTGTATGTGTGTCAAAGTCAACAATCAAGAGAAGACTTCACCAGAGTGAATACAGAGGGTTCACCACAAGATGTAAACCATTGGTGAGCCTCAAAAACAGGAAGGCCAGATTAGAGTTTGCCAAACAACACCTAACAAAGCCTTCACAGTTCTGGAACAAGATCCTATGGACAGATGAGAACAAGATCAACTTGTACCAGAGTGATGGGAAGAGAAGAGTATGGAGAAGGAAAGGAACTGCTCATGATCCTAAGCATACCACCTCATCAGTGAAGCATGGTGGTGGTAGTGTCATGGCGTGGGCATGTATGGCTGCCAATGGAACTGGTTCTCTTGTATTTATTGATGATGTGACTGCTGACAAAAGCAACAGGATGAATTCTGAAGTGTTTCGGGCAATATTATCTGCTCACATTCATCCAAATGCTGCAGAACTCATTGTACGGCACTTCACAGTGCAGATGGACAATGACCCAAAGCATACTGCAAAAGCAACCAAAGAGTTTTTGAAGGGACAGAAGTGCAATGGCCAAGTCAATCACCTGTCCTGAATCCCATTGAGCATGCATTTCACTTGCTGAAGACAAAACTGAAGGGAAAATGTCCCAAGAACAAGCAGGAAGTGAAGACAGTTGCAGTAGAGGCCTGGCAGAGCATCACCAGGGATGAAACCCAGCGACTGGTGATGTCTATGCGTTCCAGACTTCAGGCTGTGATTGACTGCAAAGGATTTGCAACCAAGTATTATGAAGGGAAAGTTTGATTTATGATTATTATTCTGTCCCATTGCTTTTGGTCCCTTAACAAGTGGGAGGCACATCTGCAAACTGCTGTAAGTCCTACACCGTTCACTTGAGTTGAATGTACATACCCTCAAATTAAAGCTGACAGTCTGCAGTTAAAGCACATTGTGTTTGTTGCATTCCAACTCCATTGTGGTGATGTATAGAGCCAAAGATGTTAGAATTGTGTCGATGTCCCAATATTTCTGGACCTGACTGTATGTACAGTATATTTGTTATTCTGTCTCTCCCATTGTACAGCACTAAGGAATTTGTTGGCGCTTTATAAATGCTTGTAACTGTTATAAGGTGGAGTATTAATTAAGATCTAGTTTAATAGCCCTCTCCCCCTTCTTTTATAACCCTTTTTTTAAGAATGTTTTTAGTAAGAATGAAAAACTCTCTCCATTTAACTGAATAGATTAATAAGCTGACCAGACACTGCAATGAGACACTAGGAAGTGTCAGACTCATGATGGATAGCCAGACAAACGATAACAAGGCCTCTGCTGCCTAATTAACCCTTAAGGATGAATGACAGAACTGTTCCGTCATAAATGCATTGACTTTAAAGACCCTAGGTCCTTAAAGGGTTAACAATCCACTGCTGCCTGGGCCCCCCTCCAGTGGTGGAATTCCAGGGCCCGTGTCCCAAGTGCAACCTCTGCGACCCTGGTAATTACACCACTGTTTTATAGGTATTCTATGGTTAGTGTCCCCTGCAAGGAGAAGCTGAATTCCTCTGCTCCCGGACAGATGACACACAGTAGCTGCTGTTTTTGACGCCTCACTGGAAACTGCTGCCCTAGGCCTAGACCTTGTTGGCCTAGGCCAAGATACAGGACTGTGTTCATATAAGAATGTGAATGAGATCCAATTGATAATGTGTGAATACTTTAAGGGACCACTACCACCAAAAATTGAAGTGTTGTAACTTTGTTTATCTTTTATTGTGATATGCGTCACATGCTTTGTTTTTCTCTTGTATGTTTAGTTAACAATTTAGCACTGGGCAGGTTGTACCCAGCGGTAGGGCGTTAACACCATTGGGAAATACTGGCAGCGGCAGGCCCCTCCTTCGGACCACCCACACAGCTAACGTGTGGCGTGCGTAATTGGCTGCAGGGGGGCGGACTGAACTCAGTGCGACAATTGGTGGGCATGTCTGACAAGGTCCATAGATGCCAGCAGTGCGTACTATGCCGCCCCCGTGGCGTTGAATCCCACCTGTTTCGGGGACGGCTTAGTACGCCCTGTGGCATAACAGGGTTAAGAAAATATTTTACTTTATATGTGTCACAGTGTGCATCCATTGTGTGATATTTTGTGTTGTAACCTGTCCTGCTCATATGAGACTAACCCACTTTTTTGAGGAGATTAGACCAAATTTTGTCTCATTCACCCAAAGCCAATTGAAGGCTTGAATGGACTGAAAAATGAGCAGGAACACAATTTGTGCAATTTGTTTTCATTCACGTAAGTAAAATTTGTGAGTGTGTGGCATTAAATTGAAGTCAGTGGTTGGGCAGCTCCCCACTTCTGATCCCCATAACCCGCTACCTGTAACTATAATAAGAGCAAGTGGGCTGTATGAGCTCCTCTGATTTTATCTCTCAATTGCTGACCATGCATTGAGAGGTAAACAGGAGTCCCTGTCTTCCTCTGGGTCATGAAGTGCTGCAGCAGGTAGCCTTCCTCGTCTTCCTGGCTACAAAACTGCTCTCTTAATTAACTCTTCCTGCATTGCCAACAGGTGAGATTATATTTAAATAATTGTTACATGCCCATAGGCATTACATTATAAATAATATCATTTTTATTAGGTGTCCATCGGCCTAGATCAAGAGGCGGCAATTAATTAATGAAAATGAATGAGACTTTTTGTGGTTCCTGTCCAGAATTCTCTTCTGCTTGTGAACTATAAAGCGAATTTGAGGATTATTCCATTTGTCACAAATTTTTTAACCCCATCAATTTTGGAGTGAAGGGGTTAAAGACTCCAAACTACACAATTTTTTGGCATGTTTTGCAACTTCTGTTTAGGGCTATGCTAAATTACTCCCTAAACATTTTTTTTTTACTGATTGAGACAATTGCAAATGGCCCAGCTATACATAAACCAGAGGGTAATTCATTAACCAGTAAAGTATGTCTGATTTGGCGTCCTCCGTCATAATGAAAAGAATTTAGAAATGTTGCAGTGTTTTCATTCTCTCTTTGAATTGCCCCATAATTTCACTATTCTCCAAGGAGACAAACATCATTCGAGGAAAATAGAAACTCGATGCCTGTTTGCTCTTTATACACATTTTCCCACGGCTGGGGAGGAAGAGGCATTATTTGTGTAAGATGATATTTATAAGGATATTCCTCAAATCTCAGCATGGATACAGTCTGCGTAATGCTCTGCGTGGAAACTCTTGCTTTTTTAACTACATGTTTTAATCTATTTGAGGTAGTGGGGGAGCAAAGCAGAGCATGCTTTCAGCGTTACTCATTTATTTACACGTAGCTAGGCATAGCAGGAATTATTTATCCACAGGAAGAAATATTAATCAGTTTGATACTGTAGAGCAGAGGTCAGCAACCACCCAGGGGTGGACTGACCATTAGGAAAATAGGGCACTGCCCGAAGGCCCTGGTCTTGAAGGGGGTCCTTTAACCCCCCCCCCCCCCAAGGCTTCGTCGGCTTGCCCTGTCAGGACAGCCCAAACCACTGCTAATAAAAAGAAAAAAATCATCTGTACATCTTAGAAACAAAACTCCATACGCAGAGCCTAATTGCTGGACCATGTGTATTAATAAATAATAATTTTATTGGTATCAATTAAAATCAACATTCTAGACAAAACAAAAAAACAACAGGTAAAATCTAAAATCACTATCAGGTCTCGTCTTATTCTTTATTTCTGTATCAAAATTTCAAGTCCCGAGCTACTAGCCACTGCCAGGCCTTAACCAGTTTCATAGTAATAAAACTCACACTCATACACGCTGCACATTACTGTATCACAAAGCTCCACAGCAATAAAACTCACAGTAATGTGCAGCGTGTATGAGTGTATCACAAAGCTCCACAGCAATAAAACTCACAGTAATGTGCAGCGTGTATGAGCGTATCACAAAGCTCCACAGCAATAAAACTCACAGTAATGTGCAGCGTGTATGAGTGTATCACAGAGCTCCACAGCAATAAAACTCACAGTAATGTGCAGCGTGTATGAGTGTATCACAGAGCTCCACAGTAATAAAATTCACAGTAATGTGCGGTGTGTATGAGCGTATCACAGAGCTCCAGAGCAATAAAACTCACAGTAACGTGCGTGTATGAGCGTATCACAAAGCTCCACAGCAATAAAACTCACAGTAATGTGCAGCGTGTATGAGTGTATCACAGAGCTCCACAGTAATAAAATTCACAGTAATGTGCGGTGTGTATGAGCGTATCACAGAGCTCCAGAGCAATAAAACTCAC
This sequence comes from Leptobrachium leishanense, assembly GCA_009667805.1. Lineage (NCBI taxonomy): Eukaryota > Metazoa > Chordata > Amphibia > Anura > Megophryidae > Leptobrachium > Leptobrachium leishanense. The sequence continues at coordinate 80,706,578 of CM019066.1, read as the reverse complement.
AGTAATGTGCACTGTGTATGAGCGTATCACAGAGCTCCACAGCACTAAAACTCACAGTAATGTGCACTGTGTATGAGGGTATTACAGAGCTCTGCAGCAAAAATACTCACACTAATACGTGGTGTGTATGAGCGTATCACAAAGCTCCACAGTCTTTTTTACAGCCCCCAGCCCATCCTATTCTTTATTACACACCCCCATGGCCCCCCTCATTTTTTTACACCCCCTTCATTCATTTCACACCCTCTTCACTCATTTTATACTTCCCCTTCTGTTCTTTTCACACACCCTCTCCGTTCATTTTTCACCACCCATCCTTCATATTTTACCCCCATCATTCATTTTACACCCCCCTTCATTCTTTTGTAGTCACTCACTGGCCCTTGGCTGTTTTGTCCTCCTTCCTTGGTCGGGGCGCAGGCTGGATCTGCTGCTGATGGCATCCTTGCCTCCTCTTCTGCGATGCATCACTGCACTGCGATGCATCAATGCGCTGCGATGTAACACATGGGTGGATCAGGTAACCTGCAAACGTGATTCTCGCAGGTCACGTGGGAGGGGGCGGCGGCTGAAGGAAAAGGAATCCTCAGACCACCATCTGCTAACCTACAAGAAGGACCCTATAAGTAGTTAAATAACACCCCAGGAATTATAATATTAATAGATAAATTAAGGTTTAAAATATAAGAAATAGTTTTAAGATAAATTGATAATCAGCAGTATTATAGGACTAAGGTTCACTTCTCAAGATGTTTGCAAATGTCTTTAGAATGACAAGGATACTGATGTTTGCAAATGTCTTTAGAATGGCAAGGATGCTGATGTTTGCAAATGTTTTTCTGAAGTGATAAAAAAGTGCTGATGTCTTAAAAAAGTACTGATGTCTTAAGAAATGCTGATATCTCAAGAAATCACATGCCGAGGCCACGGGACTGTCTAGAAATGTGTCACCAGACCTGTATTGAAACTGGCCAATGAACTATGTTATGTTTTGAAATGCTAACTAATGAAATAAAAAGACAACGCCTTGACATAGGTATAAATATGTGTCAAGAACCGTTGGAAGGCAGAGAGAAATTGCCAGACAAAGATACATGCCTCGTGTGTCCTTTTTGAAAGGATTTTCTCTCTCCCTGCGCAGGAGGAGAGTTAACTCAAGGTGTGCCTAAGACAGGGTCTTAGGGGTTAAGGACGGACAATTGGAGACCATTATTCTCTTCAATCTGGAGGCACTGCCGACATGAACGGTCACCCCTCGTCCTGGTGAGTATATTGTCTTGTCTGGACGAGGGCAATGACAACGTTTATTTCGAACTAAAGTTAGTTGTCCATGTCCTATAGTGTAAAAGGAAACGTTGCCAGGGGCCGTTTATTAAAAGGAAACGTTGCCAGGGGCCGTTTATTACAAATTAAAAGAAAACGTTGCCAGGGGCCGTTTATTTAAAGATGGAGTGGGTCAGGGACCACACTCAATAGAAGGGACATTATATGTCCAATTGATCACACCTTGCGTTAACCCTCATAAAATGTATAGAGTATAAGAATAATAGAGTATAAGAATATTAGCGTATAAGAATATTAGAGTGTTAAGATTTACTGTTGAACGATCTGTAAGGTAAGACAGACGTCCCTCAGTTGTGATAATAGAGTAAATTACATAAATTGTAGCGGTATAAGTTAAGGTGCCGAGTGGTCTGTAAGGTAAGACGGACGCTCGTCATTCCTGTATTACCGGTTTAATTACATGTATATACATGTATATATTGTTAAAGTATATATTATGAGAGTGATAAGTTAATTGGGTGGCAGGAAAATCTGTAAGGTAGGGCAGACTTTTGCCCCATTGTATACTGATGGTACTGTGTATATATATATATATATATGTATATATAAGAGCTGACTGGTTGGACATTGTTTGCTGTGAGGTGCATGTTGTATTAAGCAGAGGTGTTTGTTGGCCATTTGTGTGTTAGTTGCTGACTGATGGGGTGGATGATGTTGGTCATGTATGCAGTTACTAACTGGAGATACATATATTGTGAAGCTAGTTTTTATATACTATTGGATTGTGGGTTATAAATTTTTTTTATGATATGAAGGAATTATATAACTACAAAATAAAAAGCAAAAGATTAGAAGTTTGATTCTCGAGATTAGGGGAGGATTCACTAAATAAGTTTTTATTACTTATCCTTAAATTAGCTCATCTTTTGTTGATCCATGTGGCATAGAGATATATATATATATAGTAAGAATTTAAATTGTTTTTCTTTTCGAGCACTGTGAAGAGCCTCTCTTTTTTCTTTCTTTCTCTATTTTACCTGCCTGATTATTCAATTGTACAACTAACCATGGGTATTTAAAGTAGCAAGGTTAAAGAATATCCCTTACTGAAAATAGGAGAGTTTTGTAAAGATTATGTAGCACGAGTAGGGGGCACAGATTGTTATTTAATTAACCCATGGATAGATAATCTAGCGGGATGGACAGAAGCAGTGGGAGTTGTGATCCTTTCCTCAGACAGGGAGACCACAGCCCATTCTATATGGATATAGTGAAAGGATTATGTCTCGACGACACCGAGGCATGGCCCTATTATCAGGGAGACCCTCAGTGGGACATGCAGTATATGAAATTGGGGAGGGGGGACAATGATTAATGGTGAAACAATGTAGAAGAGGGACCCCATTGTCCTCTGACAGCGCCAGACTGCATAAAATAGAACAGAGTATACCACGGAATAAACAAGAAATACCCCGTGCCTGCTGGGAACCACGACCCCCTCCGTCTTATAGACAATCCATATATCCGTCCCTTTACTGAGACAGAGGTCTTGGGTGCGGTGGGGGCAATGGAGGATTTGAAACCTTCGGCCCCATCCACATCCAAAGACGGGAAAAAAAAAAAAAAGCAGAAGAATATATACTGCCTTTCGTTATTATGGCCACTCGCATATAACAAAGGATCGCCATTAATAAGCCCTTAAGATATGAGAATAACACCAACAAAACCCATTTTCCATTTATGACCGTGGGGAATAAGTTACTTAGAAATAGAAGATATTAATAGAATTTTTAAACATTGTCAAAAAGAGAAAGAGGACGGACTATGTCCTATGATTGACCAGTTTCTACAGGATGGTATCCTGGAACCTGTAGTCTTCCCCTTCAGTACCCCAATTAACCCCGTGACCAAAGCTGACGGGACTGTCAGGTTCGTTCAAGACTTGCGCGCAGTTAATTCCCTAGTGATTCTAATTGCGCCAATTGTCCCAGATGTCACGTCACTTCTGTCATCAAGATCAGCGACACATACACATTTTTCTGTAATTGACCTGAAGAATGCATTTTTTAGCATCCCTGTACATCCGGAAACGGCATTGCTTTTTGCATTTTCATTCGAAGGCACCCAATTTACATGGAAAAGGTTATCTCAGGGGTACGTTGACGCCCCGGTGGTCTACAGTATTGTACTGCAGGCCACTCTGAAATTCTGGCACCCCAGCCATGGTTCTGTCCTGCTGCAATACGTGGATGATCTCCTCGTATGCAGTCCATCAGAGGAGGCCTGCCGGGAGGATGGTAAAACACTTTTTAGTTGGTTACAGGAATGTGGGCACAAGGTTTCCCTTAAAAAAAATGCAGTGGTGTCAAACGCAAGTTGAATATTTAGGGTTTGTTCTCAGACAGGGGGAACGGAGCATCAGTCAGAAGAGAGTCCAGTCTGTCACGGGCCTGGTCAACCCGAAAACTAAGAAGGACATGTTGTCATTCTTAGGCATGATAAACTATTGCAGACAGTGGATCCCTGACTGCTCCTACTACGATAACATTCTGAGACAAGCCACCCTGTTGGGTCAATCCAATATGATAACATGGTCTAATGAAATGTTAAATGCCTTTAGGGTTCTCAGAAATGCAATGATGATAATAAGCCCCGCGCTTGGCCTCCCTGATTATGTACTTTCATTTCATCTGTTTGCAAGGGACAATTGTAAAACCATGGCCGCGGTACTGACGCAAGAACATGGGGCCGGTTGCGCCCCATAGCATTTTTTTTCAAAGATTTTGCGGTAACGGTACAAGGGATGCCGGCCTGTTTGCGTGCCCTGGCAGCATGTGCAATGGCCGTTAGTATGGCAAGCCAATACACATTAGGGTACGAACCTCACCTACCCACAACCCATGATGTTTTATTTTTACTTAAGGGCATACATACACAGCACATATCACAGCGCTTTAGTGGATATGAAGTCACACTGCTAAAGCAACCCTGCACTGCACATAGCATACAGTTCAAGTGTCTCTGGTCCAGCACCAATCCTAAACGCTTTACTGGGTCTTAAGAATCCCTCAGATACCATCCCACTCGAACATGACTGTGCTCTCTCCATTGAGTCTGAAACTGCATCCCGCCCTGATCTCATGTCAACACCTGTTCCGGACGCAGATGTCGTCTTTGTTGACGGCTCCTGTACCCGCCCCGATGACTACACTTATCATGCAGGCTATGCAGTGGTTCAACTCCCTGACACTGTTCTAGAATCGGGGCCTGTACCCTACCAGTCTGCCCAGGCAGCAGAACTGATTGCATTAACACGAGCATGCAGGCTCTATGCGGGTAGACCTGTCACGATATACACTGACTCCAAATATGTTTATGGTGTGGTCCATGACCATGGGACGATATGGGAAAAGAGGGGATTTGTGGCCGCAGATGGCAAGAAGATTTCCCATTCGACCCTGGTCACGGACCTCCTAGCAAGCATTCTTATGCCCTCTCAGATAGCGGTGTTACATTGTAGAGCACACACCAGAGCCTCAGATCCTATTGCAAAAGGGAATCATCTGACTGACCAAGCAGCTAAACGAGCAGCACAACAGGACATAGCTAAACTAGTAATACCGGGTTTTGTGAGTCTCCTGTGCTACAATTTTTTGATCCATCCAAGTCTGTCGAAATTTTCTGTGATGCCAGCAGCAACGGCCTCGGTGCAGTATTGTTGCAGGACAGCCACCCCATTGCCTTTTCGTCCAGGTCACTAACAGACACTGAAACTCGTTATGCGCAAATCGAGAAGGAGATGCTGTCAATTGTTCATGCATGTGTCAAGTTTCATAATTACATATTTGGAAACCACGTAACCGTCTACAATGACCATAAGCCTCTGGAGGATATTTTTAGGAAGCCATTGCTCTCTACCCCCATGCGCATTCAGAGGATGCGCCTTCGCTTGCAGTGGTATGATCTCACCGTTAAGTACAGACGGGGCAAAGATATGGAACTGCCGGATACGCTGTCGAGAGCCCAGTTACCTGTGAACAAGCCTGAGATGGAAGGCTTAGAGTGCGTCTCCATGCTTCATTTTGTTTCAGTCAGTGAGCAGAAATACTCAGAGCTGCAGAACTGCACAAGAGAAGAGCTCAGCTGTCTTCAAAGGATAATCCGGCAAGGCTGGCCAGACCACAGGCATGATCTCCCTAATGAACTACAACCATACTGGGACTCGCGAAGCCAGCTTGTTGTCTCCGATGGTGTTGTGTACAAAGGCCTGCGTATAGTGGTTCCCCCTTCTATGCAAGCTCACATGTTGAAGCTCATACATCAGTCCCACTTGGGAATAGTGAAGAGCAAGCAGAGAGCCCGTGAGGTCCTATACTGGCCAGGTATGAGCTCTGTAATTGAACAAATGGTAAAGAACTGTGGCAAGTGTGCAGACTTCCAGAATGAACTGCCAAGACAACCCCTATGTCCAACAGAAACCCCCAGTTTTCCCTTTGAAGAAGTAGCCTCAGACCTGTTTGAGTTCGAAGGGACCCATTACATTCTGCTGGTGGATTACTACTCGAAGTTCATCGAAGTGGACACGCTGAAGAATCTACATTGTCGCAGTATCATAGAAAAGCTGAAGGCTCAGTTTAGCAGGCATGGGATCCCTGTCATCCTTCGAACAGACAATGGCCCCCAATATGCAGCAGAGGAATTTAAGGTGTTCTGCCAAAGTTATGGAATTACTCACAGAACTTCATCACCCCACACACCACATTCCAATGGTGAAGCCGAGCGTGCAGTCCAGACTGTTAAAAAACTTTGGGCCAAAGCGTCAGACAAACACCTTGCACTGCTTGATTACAGGACAACTCTACTGGATTCTGTAGGCTTTTCGCCGGATCAACTGCTGATGGGCAGGCGGCCCCGAAATAGCCTGCCTACTGCTCGTCTGCTGCTCGCACCTGCAGCTTATGATCCCATCAAAGTCAAACAGCGCCTAGACAGAAGCAAATGCATTCAGAAATTCTACTATGACCGTAAAAGAGCAAGTGGCCCCCGTGCTGAATTGAAGCCTGGAGATGAAGTTCGGATGCAGCCGCACCCAGGCAGTAACAGGTGGTCGCCTGGAGTAGTAGTGAGGTCTCACGATGCCCCTCGATCCTATATTGTAGAAAATGGAAATAAGGAATACCGTCGCAACGTCCAGCACCTTCGTAAGAGCACACCAGATGCCAATGACTCCCGTCACAGACTTATCAATGATCATTGGGCTGAGTTGATGGAGCCAGTGAGTGCCGAGGAGCCCGAGCCTGTGGAACATACTAACTCCCAGCAAGAATCTGCTCCAGTACCACAGACTGCTAAGGGAATGACATCAACCGGGCAGTACATCACCAGGCTAGGCAGAGTTGTGAAACCTCCAGACCGGCTTTCCTTGTAGCCAGAGACATGCGTAGCAAACGCGAATGGCGACAGCAGTGTGCTAATAACTGTTCCAGTTCCACTTGCTTATGTACAATGGTGCACTGTTCTGAATGATATGTTATCGTTTGATTCTCGTTTAAAATGTGCTAACCTTTCCTTTGTTGTTTTGAGGGATGCAAGTTTTCTGTTTATGTAAATTGAGAAGTTTAAAGAAATATCACCGATTTAATATTTGCGATATCTATACCTGTATCCCAAGTGACTATGCTAGTTAAGGGTTTGTTTTATACTTACGAAGGGAGATGTAATGTATTGTGTTTTGCCTATGTTTCTTTTTGAGCCATCCTGACCACCGTAGTTAGTCTTCCTGATCCCTCCCCCCCTCCATTTTGTGTTCAGTTATAGATTAAACATCTACAGGAGCACAGCTCTGTTTTGAAGCTCTGTGTCTGTCACATTACTTTACACTCTGTATCTGTATAACTTATCAGCGGTGGATCGCTAGGTCTCTGGCAAGTAATGTGAACCGATCTCCAGCTCCGCAAGGCCGCACCTGCGCTCCGGCCGGGTCACGATCGTTGTCTGTCTCACGTGTGACTTGCTCTCTTCACTCCTCGGCGCGCTCTGGTTTTCCTCTGCACGAGGCTGCGGATGTAAGTCTCTTCTCCCCACCCACTTCCTGTTCCTGGCGCAAAGCATGCTGGAAAACGTAGTCCCATTGTCCAGTGTCTCTTACATTGCGCTTGTCTCCCTCTGGTGGCCAAAAATAAGTACTACAGCAACAGTGTTTTAAACCACGCTACGCTCATGTCAGCCTTTTGGCTGATCTTTAAAGAGGAGCTGCACCTCTGGTCAGGGAGGGCTGTATCAGCCCTCCAAAATCTCCTCCGTAGGGAGGGGAGGAAGGAGGATGCACAGGGCACTGTGACTACTCAACTTACATTGGGTGGTCACAGTGTGTTGAGTGTCCCTTTAACTCATCATTTATTTTGTAGTGGTCCTTTAATGTCTATGTTTAGCAAATTAGCAGGGTTATCCAAAGAGATCCGAATGGCTGCCAAAAGGGAACCGAACGCTGAAAATCAGCGTTCAGTTACCTTTCTTGGCCACTCGGCTATTCAGAGAGCAGGCAATTCGCCAAATGTTGGCGATTGCCTGCACAAACGGTGCCTGTTCGGTGCCTGTTCGGGGGCAGCGAAATCCCCATAGCTTCGTCTATTCAGAGAACAAAAACAAGCAGTGAAAAGTTGCCGAATTGTCCTGCCATTTGGTGGCTTCATGCAGCAGATTTATTCAGGCGAATCCCATAGGCTTCAATGTTAAAAATATTCCCGTTTTAATACAATATCTAATAAACAGTTTATTACAATATTCTGCAGTAAAAAGATTCTTTATTGTTAGATTTTTTAGGATCTTTTAAGCATTTTTCCGGATTTTTTTGCCAAACATTTTTTGCCGATTTTTTTTTGTAAACGTTTTTTCTTTTTTCTGCAACAGCCCTATTATCATTCCTTGGACCTCATATGTAAATTTCAGACATTTTCACTCAGTAGTTTCTTTGCAAACAGCGTTTCACTTTTCAAACATTCAAACAAACTTTATTTTTTTCACTCCATTCGTCTGCGGTGTCGGGTTTTTCCGACGGCTGTGATCGGCTCCTGCTTGGGTTTCTCCGTCATGTTCGGCAGGGTTAATCCAGATGTTTTTGCGGGTTTTCGGGGTGCATTCGCCGGGTTTTGCGTGGAGTGTTCAGCAGGTTTGAGGCGGCTTTTCCCTGCACTTCGACAGCCCTGTGGTGTTTGCTGAATACGACGCAGGGTCGCTGAAATGGGATTGCCGAATCAAGCCGAATTGAAGAGAATGAAAAGTCACCGAACGTGCGGTGGCTTTTTGATTCTCTTTGGATAACCCTGATGATAAAACCTTTAATATGTTTCAGAGTCTTGCTTTCACAACGTATATAGATTGAATTTAAATACAGATCAGTTACCTTAAAGAGGACGTGGCTTGATTTTCCATCCACTATGTTATCATATTATGATCTTTTGGTGTATCTTTGCTTGCGTATGTGATAGGATTTCATTACATGACTATTCGGTATGTAAAACCCATAGACCTTTTCTTAAAGAATCTGTTGACAGTTTACAATTCCTAATCTCACACTTATCAGTCCCTGCCTGGAACTAGAGAGCCATTTTTAATTTGAGTCCTCAACAGTTTACAGAACCGTTCCCCATGTTCACTGTATGTCTAGTGTTTGGCAACGTCTAAACCAGGGATCTCAAACTCTGGCCCCCCACATGTTTCTGAACTACACTTTCCATGATCTTCTGGCTGTTTATTGCATTTAAAGAATTCTGGGAATTGTAAGTGAAAAACATATGAGGTGCCAGAGATTGAGTTTGCTCTAAGCTGCAATGCAAGGCTTATTCTTAAAATAAATAAATAAAGTTAGCATTACCAGGCCTCATTCCGGTTTGATTGGTATTAGGTGGATACAAATGTATAATTCCGTACCAGCCATTATGGCAGAATCGGGACTTTTAATTATTCTGGCTCCCAAATTAATTCTGGTACTGGTGCCACATTGCTGCTGGTGTCAAGGTTCCTGTATCTGTGCGTCATACTTCAACTACACTGGCCTTTTATTGTGATGTTGTCTATTTTTTGGCCCTTTGGGTGATCGGGCATGTTGTGCGATGTTCCTCTTGGCACATGTTCTATAAGATGTGCGTACCAGTTGGTGTCTTTTATTCTCTTTCTGCGTCGGAGCCTCATAATGATGCATTAATGCTCCTAGATTCCCTGTGATGACGTCAGCACTTTTCCGTTATTTACTCCATCATAGCCATTGCCATTTGTGGTTTCTGTTGAGTGTTGCATTACTGTGTATGATTATTGACTTGTCAGTGGTTTATTGTCTGTCTTCCGTTTACCGTTATATTGCATATTGTGTCCTCTCTGTATTGATTGAGTTAAAGATAAATTATTTGAAGTTTTTGTAACAGATTGTAATCCTTTGAAATCGCTTATCCAAAGGAATTAAATGGCCGCTGGTTGGAATATGGCCAATACAGTTACGTAAGGGCTAGATGGAAGCTAGGGTTGGGTTCAAATACAGATAAAGTGATGGCATTAATATTTAAGAGCTAAATATTAGATATGATATGGATCATAGGAAGCTTAGAATTGACTAACCTTTGCTGTAGACCAGCGATCTCAAACTTGCCCTCCAAAAGTTTCTGGACTACTCTTCCCATGATTCTAGGGCCGTTTATTGCATGCAAATAATTCTGGGAATTGGAGGCAAAAAAAACTCAGGGGTGGGGCAGAGTTTAAGATCCCTGTTGTAGTTCTACTAAACTGATCAAACTGTAATATTCTCAAATACCAGTGGCGTCCCAAGGGGGGGGGGGTGGCCCGCACCGGGTGACACCTCCCCCTAGGGTGACACCCTAAAAAAATAATATATATATTTTTTACTTTTACAATGTATTTTACCAGGAAGGATACATTGAGATTTCACTAGTTTTCAAGTATGTCCTGGGTAGGCAAGGCTTAGGCCAGCACTTTCCATGGGGCAACAAAAAATCCCACCACTAAGGGTAGGGTCAGACGAGCGCATACTGTGCGTCTGTGCACAACGGACGTACTTTCTGACTGATGACAAACCAACCAACACACAACTCCAATCACACAACTCCCATCATACAAAACCAGCCACCCACACACAACTCCCATCACAAAACCAGACACACACAACTACCATCACACAAAACCAGCCACTCACACACAACTCCCATCACACAAAACCAGCCACCCATACAACTCCATCACACAAAACCAGCCACTCACACACAACTCCCATCACACAAAACCAGCCACCCATACAACTCCATCACACAAAACCAACCAACACACAACCCCCGTCACACAACTCCCATCATACAAAACCAGCCACCCACACACAACTCCCATCACAAAAACACAACTCCTATCACAAAACCAGCCACCCACACACAACTCCCATAACACAAAACCAGTCACCCATACAACTCCATTACACAAAACCAACCAACATACAACTCCCATCACACAAAACCAGCCATCAACACACAACTCCTATCACTCAAAACTAGCCACCCCAACACACACAACTCCCACCAACAAAACCAGCTTTATATGTACTTTTGTTCATAGCATGAGGATGGATATGTTGTGAGTTTGCAAAATCACTTAAAAATAACAATTATTCAAAAATAATCTACACTCGCCTCTTATTGCACTGCACAGAGGACGCATGATCCACCATCGGCAGTTTCAAAACATATCATTATTATATGTATACTTCATGTCCTGCCAGAATGCTATAACTAAAAATATTTTTGAAAACATTAAAAAAAAGTGCGTGTGATTTTAATTTTTTTCTAAACATTTTAAAGTTTGGGGGGGGGGGGTGCCAAATATAGGATCCGCACCGGGTGCCAAATGTTCTAGGTACGCCCGTCAAATACTATTTGCAGTTCATGAGGTATGGCAACATTTTTAAGCCTCATGAAACAAATATATTACACGATTTATGGATTTAGAAGAATTGGATGACATAATCGTTTCACAGGGTTGCATGTTGTGCCACACCACCGCAATGAGATTTATATCATGCATCTGTGTTTAGTTGCATGGCGGATTCGACTGGGAATGCGGTGAAGGAGATGGGTTTTCTGTTCAAATATCTTTTTGGCAGCACTGGCCATATATAAATTCACATATTTTAATTTGAACCTCTAATATCTTGTGCAGCAAAAACAAGCAAGCAAAAACCTGGCCTAGTCACGCAGTCATCCATTGTTATGTTTGCCGCAAATTTGTCTAAATTTAAAAAAACTTTTTAAGAGGGCTGGGCTATCTGTAAGTGCCTGGGCCTATCTTCTGCCCGTGTCCTCAACCAATGGCTCTGGTGATATGAGGCAGCCCATGTCTGGGGTTCTAGACCCTAAAATCCCTCTCCTAGCAACACTGCTAGTGACTAGATGCTGCCTCCAGAAATGTTTGATAAACCTTTCTTGTTCTTTTACAATATTTGAGAGGATTGACAGAGGCCACTGATTAGTGGTGATGCACTTTATGTAATACTGACGGGAATAGACCATAGGAGCGCAGTGCAAGACATTTTATTATATAAATTAATCATTTATGAAGGGAAGCTACTAGTAATTTCCACACTCCCACCTTGCCAAAATCACATATTAAATATTTTTTACATTGCTGCTAGACAAAAAAAAATCTACTTCCTCCAGGTGTGGTTAATTATTTGTGTGAGAAAGCGCGACTTTATGGGTTTGTGCTTAGGCGCGTGGCTCATTATGCACGTGTATTTCCATGTGACGGTTCCTGGTAAAATATATACATATATATATATATATATGTAGGGAGATGGTTTAGCATTGGTTTACAGTGGGTGACACATAATCCCTCTGGCAATGAATAAACGATCTTTGCTAATACTGAGAATAATTAAATCTGATCATAAACATACATGAATGTTCTTGTAGTGACTCTTGGACAGAATCTGCTTCGCAAATATGAGTCACTGAACGCTACGCATGAAGTGTGAACTAATGTCTGAGGGAAGCCTCTCTGAGTGGTAAATAGACAGCTTCTCTATGGCAATTCCTGGGCATCTCTAGTCTTGAATTAGCCCAGTGTTCATCTCATTTAGAAATGACCTCATGAACAATGGGGCAAGTATGGCGGTTACAGCACCCACGCATCGAAGACGAGGCACAACGAGGAGGCTCACTGCAACTTCTACTTCCCACTATTCTCAGTGCTGACGGCCTTCGCTTCAAACATTCGTAGCAATAAGTACCCTCTGTTATACAACAAAAGACACATTATGTCCTGGCCTCCTCCCTGGCACTTTCAGTGTGTAACATGGCTCATTCATGTGTTTTGGAAGCATGCCTAGAGAACGTAAAGGGAAAGGGATAGCCGATTCACAGTGTGCTTTAAAAATCGAATGTCAGGTGTTGAAGCTCTCTGCCATTCAGATAGTTGTCACCAATGGGAAAAGGATGGTACTACCGGAAATCTAAGATCAATGCCAGTGATAAAGAGATTTGTTGCTTTTAATTGTTAACCGACAGGATTGTAAACTACATAATTTGTCTAAAAAAAACTGGTTTAATACAATATAACAATACATAGAATCTATTAATGACAGATTAGGAAAGGTTACAAACCAGAACACACATATACTTGGAAGAAACACGAGACAGAGGAGATATGATAGAAACATTTAAATATGTAAAGGGAATCAACAAGGTAGAGGAAGGGAGTATATTTAAAAGGAAACAAAGTAGCAAAACAAGAGGACATACAGGGTTATTCAAAGAGAATAACCTCCTCTACCCACCTGCACCTCCCCCCTCAGCTGCCTTCAGCGCTCAAGACCTGGCAGACTACTTCCTCAGTAAAACTCTAACTATCAGAAGCAACATCCCAACACAAGATAGTTATCTGCCACCTCCACTCCCACAGGTCCCCTCTGCCACCCTCTGCCGCTTCCTCCCAGCCACTGAGGAGGAAGTCAATTCCTTATTGTCCTCCTCACATCTCACCACGTGCCCGCTCGACCCCATTCCCTCACATCTAATTCCTCCCCTCTCCTCCTCCCTCACCCCTGCTCTCACACACATCTTCAACCTATCTCTCTCCACTGGCTCCTTTCCATCCGCCTTCAAACACGCGCTAGTTACCCCTTTACTAAAGAAACCATCCCTAGACCCCAACTCTCCATCCAACTACCGCCCTGTATCCCTGCTTCCCTTCACATAAAAGCTCTTAGAAAAACTAGTCTTCAACCACCTCTCCCTCTTCCTGTCCTCCATTTCCCTACTTGACCCCATGCAATCTGGCTTCCGTCCCCTACACTCAACTGAAACTGCCCTCACCAAAGTCACCAATGACCTCCTAACTGCTAAAAAACACGGCCACTATTCTATTCTCATCCTGCTTGACCTCTCGGCTGCTTTTGACACTGTTGACCACCCCCTCCTTCTACAGACCCTCAACTCTCTGGGTCTCGGTGACACTGCACTTGCTTGGGTTGACTCCTATTTATCCAACAGGTCCTTCTGTGTGTCCTTTGCTGGTAACTCCTCCTCTTCATTGCCTCTATCTGTTGGTGTACCTCAAGGCTCTGTCCTTGGTCCTCTGCTCTTTTCCATCTACACCTCCTCCCTGGGCAAAATCATCAACAGCTTTGGCTTTAATTACCACCTCTACGCTGATGACACTCAGATCTACCTCTCTACCCCTGATCTCTCTCCCCCTGTCCTCTCAAAAGTCAGTGACTGTTTATCTGGCATCTCCTCCTGGATGGCCTCCCACCACCTAAAGATCAACATGTCAAAGACTGAGCTCCTACTTATTCCTCCCTCCAATGCCTCCCCACCTCCTGACTTCTCTATCACGGTGGAGGGTATCACCATCTGCCCATCAAACCAAGTTCGCTGTCTCGGAGTTACACTTGACTCTGCTCTTTCCTTCATCCCCCCCATCCAGTCTCTTTCCTCCTCCTGCCGATACCAACTGCGTAATATTTCCAGAATTCGGCCATTTCTTACCGCTGTCACCACAAAACAACTCATACACGCCCTGGTAATCTCCCGACTCGACTATTGCAATAATCTCTTATCTGGCCTCCCTCTGTCCCGCCTCTCCCCCCTACAATCCATCCTGAACGCCTCCGCCAGGCTAATTCACCTCACCCGCCGCTCTGTCTCTGCCGCTCCCCTCTGCGAGTCCCTTCACTGGCTCCCCATCCACTGCAGAATTAAGTTCAAAATCCTTATCCTTACCTACAAAACCCTCACTAACTCAGCGCCCCACTACCTGTCCTCACTAATTAACAAATACACCCCAGCCCGCTCCCTAAGGTCAAACAGTGACCTGCGCCTAGCTTCTCCCCGCATCACCTCTTCCCATGATAGACTGCAGGATTTCTCACGCGCAGCCCCCACTCTCTGGAACGCTCTCCCTCGTACTGTCAGACTTTCCCCTAACTTCTCTTCCTTCAAACGCTCCCTTAAAACATTCCTATTTAGGGAAGCCTACCACCCAACTCACTGACACAACCATCAATCACGCTCACCTTACAGTCCTCTCCTCCTGTTTCCAACCCCAACCCTCCTAGATTGTGAGTTCCTACGGGAATAGGGCCCTCATCTCCTCCTGTACTGTTTGTCAAATGTTGTTCAATGTATTGTAACCCTGTCTATACTGTGCTTATTGTACAGCGCTGCGGAATATGCTGGCGCTTTATAAATAAAGGATAATAATAATATACAGATTAACAGAAAAATAAATATGTAGGAAATAAAGTCATTATGTTACATGTTTACAGGTGCATTCTGTATTGAGGTATGTTAATAGGGAATTCTTAAGGGACTTTAGACTGGGGGAAGATTTGACGGCGTCTGGGAGGTTATTCCATAATTGTGGTGCTCTGTAGGAAAATGAGGATCGACCCACTTTCTTTTTGTATTGTGGTATTGCAAGTAAGGTGCTGGTCCTGGATCTGAGGTTATAGGATAAGGGAACTGCTGGGGCAATCAGCCTATTCAGGTAGGGTTGTAGCTTCCCAGAAAAGCTCTTAAACAAAAACAAAAACCAGCAGTGAAAAGTTGCCGGATTGCCCTGCCATTCGGTGGTTTCATGCGGCAGATTTATTCAGGTGAATCCCATAGGCTTCAATGTTAAAAATATTCCCATTTTAATTCAATATCTAATGAACCGTTCATTATAAAATTCTGCAGTAAAGAGTCTCTTTATTTATAGATTTTTTAGGATATTTTAAGCATTTTTCTGTATTTTTTTTTTAAAAAAGTCAGATTTTTTTTTAAGTTTACTTATTTTTTCTGTAACAGCCCTTTTTATTATCATTCCCTGGACCTCATATGTAAATTTCAGACATTTTCGCTCAGTTTCTTTGCAAACAGCGTTTCACTTTTCAAACATTCAAGCAAACGGTTTTTCTAATTTATTCACTGCCTTCATCTGCGGTGTCGGCTTTTTCCGGCGGCTTCGCTGCGTGTGATCGGCTCCTGCTCGGGTTTATCCGTGGTTTTCGGTGGGTTAATCCAGATGTTTTTGCGGGTTTTCGGTGTGCATTCGCCGGGTTTTGCGGTTAGTTTACGTCGGGTTTGCGGCAGCCTTTCCCTGCAATTCGGGGACCCTGTGGTGCTTGCTGAATACACCGCAGGGTCACCGAAATGGGATCGGCAAAAGGAACCGAATTGGAGAGATCAAAAAGTCATCGAACGTGCAGTGACTTTTCGATTCTCTTTGAATAACCCTGTTAGTCTTAGATTAGAGGGGCAAAGATTTAAAGGTGGATACATGGAACAGTCTTCTAGTAGAAGTGGTAGAGTCTAAAACAGTGACTGAATTTAAGCAGGCAATGGATAGGCATAAGGCTATCCTAAATAAAAGATAAATCCATGGAAAATATCCATATAATTAAAAATACAAAGATTGTTAGCGCCACAGGACATAATAATATCGATATTGGGTAGGATCACCCAATCACCAATGTGCTCTCTATCCTATAGCATACACACAATGGAAAGCAAAAAAGAAAGGTGTGGCGCCCCCTATTTCTTCACAATAATAATCTTATCTGTGTATATACCGTGTGAGTTTTAATAAACACCAATTTTGCAAATGTTGTTGAACTCACCGGATAATAGAGAAACATATGTACCTTCCAACTATTTAGTATTTTCACAGCCTCGTTATGGTGCTACCAAAAATATAAAACAATAGACAGAATATCATAGCGCACCCTTAATGGATATATAAACCTGCTCATAGAAGTATATGTGTCTCACTCACATTGCTCTGAGTCAGGCTGGGCTCTCAGAGAAAGAGCTTGTATCCATCCATATAATTGGGCAGACTAGATGGGCCGGAAGGTTCTTATTTGCCAACATATTCTATGTTTCTATATACAGAATAATAATAAATGGACTGGAAGAGTGTACGTAGAGGCAGTTAAATGTGATATAATTTGAACACAGTCAGACTGAGGAAACCTACTCTATTAAAGGTACACTCTAAAAGCTAATGTGGTCCAGGTGTATAAAGTATTCAGGTTATGTGGAGTGGCCCCTTCCTCCAATGCCTGGAACCGCTCTGTGAAGCGGAGGAGTTTCTTCAGCTCACACACGCATACCCAGGCAGCCGGGATTTTGAATTGCCTGGCTGTTGGTCACCATGTTGGTCCGTCAACTATGAAGTCAAGGCGCCGTGTGCTGATATCATCCTCTCTCAGACAGCTCACAATAGTAAACGTCCTGAGAAAAGGTAGCCATTGGATTGGTTCTGAGCACGCGTGAGCAGCCCCAATCCATCGTTTTGCTTATGTTCTACAGGACTTGCGTACAAAGTTACGAAAGTTCTGGTCGATGAGTAATTTGCGCATCATACGCAATGCAAGTAGCGTAAGTTTGAAAGTTCTGTAAAAAAGCTACAGGAACTTCAATTCGGAAGCCCTGCGCTAAAGGGGACAACAAAAGGTGAATATTTACAGCTAATCTAAAAATAAATAAGTAAAAAAAAAATGTTAGAAAGCACAATAGAGAACAGGGTAATATGGACACCCCAACTGGGCGTAACCCAAACGACAAAATTCAAAGAACACAATTTGCACATAAGTGCAACAGGGGTGCCAATAGCAAAAATTAATTTATTGTAACATTAAGCACGCAAACACATATAAAATAACCGAATAATCGAGCCTTGAATTGATAGTCAGTGACAATGCACCATGTACAAATTAATTAATATTCACATGAATCTCAGAAAAATCAAAACTAAATCAGTACATAACTCATAAAATATTCAAGCGATACTCGCAATAAACCTCAACCAAGGCAACGACCCAACGACACAAGGACAACTGTTAAAAACAATGTAAAGGCATATCTCGATGCGTTTCGCCCACACCGGGCTTAGTCTTGAGCTGAAATGCCATATGTGCACATCAGAGTATAAATGCATGCTGGGTAATAGGTAAGTTGCACTTGTGTGCAAATTGTGTTCTTTAAAAAAAAATGTTAGCATCATCTGAACAATTATTTAAGGCCAAAAAAAGGGATGGGGAGTAAAACAATTTCAATAGACTGCCCCGTTAATACTGTTTCTCGCACATTAGATGACATTTTAAACATACTTTCACCAAAAAAATGGAAAATGATCAACCAGTTCAAAACAGACAAAAATAATATTTGTGAAAATAAATTGTTAACTCAGATCAAGTTACCTATAATTATTACAATGATGAAGATAAGATCGCATTTTTACCTCACATACAGATATTGCTGAAAGGATCATAAACTTTCATCATATACAGTATGCTGTGGTATTCCCCCATATTGGGTAGATCACATTTGACAAAGAGGAACTTGCTGTAGAGGATTAGTGATTAAATTCACTTACCTTCTAGTTCACCATTACTGATGTCACTTGTCTCTTGTTATGTCATTGTATAATTTTTTTTAAATTAGAAAATCACGTTATTTTGAGGGTCGTTTGCCCTGAAATATTGAAGAGGTTATTCATTAACCTCTGAATTGGCCCTGAACCAGACAGGGTACCACAACCTCAAAACGTAATCTGTCAATAATCAGGATGCTGAAAGACTACAATTGGAGGTACTATCACTATGCTACCTTGACCCAGCATTGTGGGGGCAGAACATTATTCTCGTTATTCCAAAACCTACCCAACACCTTTTACATTTTCCTTCAATGTTATAGCTGTAAGAATAAAAAAAGGTAATTTCAAATCCAGTGTTTTAAGGTTGCAGCTCCACTGGAGGAATGTGATTATCCTATGGATTTCTAGCTATTACACACGTACATTTAGAGAAGTTGAAATTTATGGATTTAGTTTCTGTCGTGCAGTTACTGCCCAACAAATTAATCATTAACGAGAAGGCTATACTCATGTCTGTGCAATGCATATTGATCGGACAAAGAGCCACTGCTTGATATGTAAAAATACCAACAATCCATATTGTCATCTGTTAAGAACTCGTGTAGTCAATGGAAGTCTCCATGACAGGAAAACACCTAATCCAATCAGATCCAATCAGGGATACTTTAGGGTTAAAACAAGAAAGGGGAAACATTGACAACTCCTGAATCCCTTCATAAACTCACTCTCATTTTAACCCTTTAGATTCTTTTTACACTAACCTGTAATCCAATGCTGGTGTTGACTTGTTGTCAACTTCCAGAATCTTGCAGCGCATCACATGGTCTGACTGCATTGAAAGCTATTGGTGGCAGCTGGATCCCGTGAGTCCTGATAACCTGGAACCGGAGGTCAGTGCTTAGGTTCTGGGCTGAACTAAGCCCCTGATCTCTGAGGGCTGAACCAGTCGCATGAAATCCCTCCAAGAGGTGCTCAGGAAATTGTGACCACTTAAAATACATGGGGCTATATTACAAAGTTGGTGCAACCTTAACCACAGCTTTTGTAACTTCCTTTGACTTGTCATGCTTGCTTCTGGTGGAGGCCGGTATGTGATATATGGTGAGCATGGAACAAAATATACAGTAGTCAATGCGCAGTGTCTGTGGGAGAATCCAGTTACGTAGTCGTGAGGAAAGCAAAAAGGTTGGGGCCCGGCGGAGTACTAGCAAGGTCAAAAGGGAAAGCCAATGGGTCATCAGGATATAAGCAACCGTAGGTAACACATTGCGGACTAGGAAGACAGCTATGAAAGCAACAACAAGGTACCTGACCACAGGAGGACTGGGGATTTATAGGGAGCTGGTAAGGAACACCCCCCCCCCGTGGGGAGGGACTGCAGCCTCCAGTCATGCCTCCATAGGCCAGAAGGATGCCCGGTTGCCATAGCCCCCCTGTCTGTCTGCCTAGCTACGAGGCATGCCCCCCTTGGACAGTGAACACCTCCCACAGCCGCCCCCTGCTCCCAGCAAGTGGAGAAATGCACCCACGCCGAGAACACATGACGGGAGCCATTTTGGGCACCCTCCCGGGTGTTGTATTGTCCCAGCTGGCCAAAGCAGAAGGGTTGCCCGGGCCGGACACCCAGCCTGCACCGAGCGCTGCGAGCGGCAGCTGATGAACCAGACGCCCGTGGCCATCACAGCCAGCATGTTGGGGGCCCCCTGCCAGACAGGTAAGACCCGACAAGACTATAATGGCTCTGGTAAGTTTACAACAGCTCTGGTTAAGTTAGCACCAACTTTGTAATACTGCCCATCGAGTGATCACAGTCCATAGAGTGTCCCTTTAAAGAATAGGTTACATGCAGCACTGCTTCAGGACACTTCTTCTTTAAGACAATCCAAACATATACAGTACTAATGAGGGTTCAGACATCTCTGACAAAGTCTTGAATGAAAATATCATATTACTAACAAAACAATGTAACTAACAGGTAATTAGGGAATATGGAAAAATGGTCCCAAATTTGGAACTTTAGCCCAAGCTATTAACAGCTCCGGTCCCTCTTTCTAGTAGTGGGAGTTTCCAGGAAGTATCCAACAAAGAAAATCGTTATATTGCACACCGATCTATAGCCAAAAAAAGGCGGGTGCTAAACAAATGACGGACTTATCCTCAAAAGTCCTGAAACATAAACCATATAACCAGAAAGCACATCATGTAATAAAAAACATACAAATTTATTTAGAACAGATACACACTAACAGGGTTATTCAAAGAGAATCGAAAAGTCACCGCACGTTCGGTGACTTTTCATTCTCTTCAATTCGGTGTGATTTGGCGATCCCATTTAGGTGACCCTGTGGTGTATTCAGCAAGCACCATGGGGCCGCCGTGATGCAGGAAAAAGCCGCCGCAAACCTGACGAACACTCACCGCAAAACCCGGCGAACGTACACTGAAACCCAAAAAAACATCAGGATTAACCCCGCCGAACACGCCGGAGAAACCCGAGCAGCTGCCGATCACAGCGCAGAGCAGCCGCCGGAAAAAGCCGACACTGCAGACGAATGGAGTGTAAAAAAGAAACAGTACGCTTGAATGTTTGAAAAGTGAAGCGCCGTTTGCAAAGAAACTACAGAACGAAAATTTCTGAAATTTACGTATAAGATCCGATGAATGATAATAAAAAGGGCCGTTACAGAAAAAAGAAAAAACGATTTAAAAAAATAAAAGGAAAAAAAATTTGCAAAAATATCCTGAAAAATGCCTAAAAGATCCTAAAAAATCTAAAAATAAACAAACTTTTTACTGCAGAATATTATCAACGATTTATTAGATATTGAATTAAAACAGGAATATTTGGGATTTGCCTGAATGAAACCACCAACAGCAAGGCAATTCGGCAACTTTTCACTGCTAGTTTTTGTTCTCTGAATAGATGAAGCATTGCTTCTCTATGGGGATTTCACTGTCCTCGAACAGGCAACGTATGTAGAGGCAATTTGTCAAAATTGGCGAACTGCCTGCTCTCTGAAAAGCCGAATGGCCATGAAAGGTAACCGTACGCTGAATTTCACTGTTCGGTTACCTTTCGGCCACATTTCGGATCTCTTTGAAAAACCCTGTGTAAGAAAATATTGGATTCAATAGCTTTAGTATATGTATATATATATTGCATCATACATCACAGGCAAGAATGACCACTCTAAACTGTATAAATAAATAGCAATCCCTAATGCAGGGGAAACAAAAAACAAAATACATATCAATACACAGAGTGCCTGGATGATCATAAGGCGACCCCTTACAATATACTAACACGCAATCATATGCTGTATCAGCCATATAAATCACATAAAGTATATGAAACAGAAAATATAAATATTGAAAAATAATGCAAACCATGGAGCCTCCTCAGTGACCTAACCTGGCGGAGACTAGATGTCCTAACATTTCGGGTATATGAGAATTGTAAATGCTGTGTATATATAGTGAATAAACAGTTTCCAGGGATTACCCACAGCAAAACTACCCACCTTCTACCCAGACACCAGAAAAAAAAACCTTTCAGGGAAGAAAATGAACAGTTATTTGAACAGTCTTTTTTTATACATTATAAGGTTTACACATAACAGAATGAGCCACGGAAAGGAATGTATGCTCTTTAATACACACAACAAACCAATATGTAAATAAATGTATAATTAACAAAACAACAGACTAATACAAAAATATTGTAGCGCTCACTCCCGGAGGAGCCGCTGAAATTGAACCTCGGGTCAGTCTCCCCGCACTAGGGAATAAATATACTCCAGCACCGTTGTGGATTTTATAAATTATACAGTTTACTGGAATAAATGGCATATAATGAATAACACAGTGTTCGTATATATAGTTACAGTACTTCGTAATGCGGGAAACGCGCAGCGGAAAAGAAATACAATGCTTCGTAATTCGAGAAACACGGAGCGGAAAAGAAATACAATGCTTCGTACTTCGAGAAACGTGCAGCGGAAAAGAAAAGAAGAAAATATATCTTTAACCCCCTTTCTTGAGGTTGGGGAGTGAGTCCCGCACAGGTTATGTCCCAGAATGTACGTGTGTGTGTGTGTTATGGTACCCGGGTACAATATTCAACTGGCCAGTGAATTGCTTATGAAGTATCTTCGACTAGTCAAGTTGGGGCCCTGTGGGTTTTGGAAACAAACAGCAGCGTGCTTTCTATATTCACAACGGCCTGAAAGGCCTCTCACCCATCCGCCAGATACTTGATGCTCCGCTCGACCCAGGACGTCTCTCCACTCGATGTTGACTGGGGTTCTCTTGGTTACTGGATCCGCTGTCGGGCTTTCTGCACCTGCCGCAAGATGTCCAGCTCACCGCCTGCTCTCCCTGTCCGATCGATCTGCGGTACTCCTAACTCGGGGTCTTCCAGCTCCTCATTATCAGCGTGGGTAGTCTGGTGAATCACTGGGTCTTCCTCTGATAAGGCTGAATAACCCGGTCTTTAACTCTGTCAGGCCACCTGCACTCCGGCCTAGTCACTGTCTCGTTCTGCTGCACTGCGTCTCGCTCCTCTCACTCCCTGGCGCGCTCTGCCAGCTCTCTCCACGAGGCTCAAGATGAAAGGGTCTGTGTCCCACCCACTTCCTGTGTCCGCTCCCAAAGCATGCCGGGAGATGTAGTCCCAATGTTCAGTGTCTCACATCGCGCTTGTCTCCCTCTTGTGGCCAAAAATAAGTACTACACGGCAGGGGATTTAAAACCAGCGCTACAATATAATCGATAAATACTCCAGCAATGAAAAACTTAAATCCGAAGAGCAGAAGGGGAAGCTTCAACCAGGTGCAATACTGTCATATTGAATGACCCCCATGTGATTTAAAATATTTTATCATAACATATTTTGAGATACGAAAGCCTGATTGGTATGAAAGTTGCCCCATAAAAAACATTGGGTAATATTAGCACTCAGCTGTGTGAGCGTTAACGTAAGGTTAAGTGGTCCTAGCACAGGTCGCCCATATTACAACACTAAGGGGTTAAAAAAAAACATTAGCGGAGCTTTCTGTACTTTGCGCTTCCTATTCTTAACATGGGGAGTGCAAAGAGTTAATTAGCGATAGGATTACACAGTACTAATGCTAATTACTCAACACTGCGGGCAACTGAAAAGTTAACCACAACTTGGAGCTGGTGCTACCTGATTCCGCTTACGCTTCACCAGCTACTCCCTCCAAAAAATCATACACTCACCTCTCATCCCGCAAGGAGAACACCGCCTCCTCTGGCTGCAGGGAGCAAAGTGAGATGGGGTGGAAAAGTCCATAGTCTCCCTCTGCAATCACTCCGCCGACCTGCAGAATCTAACTAGAGGCGACATCGAGCAGGCCATGTGACCCAGCAGTCGAAGACTCAATAGAGTCCTATAGACTCTAGGAGGAAATGCTCAGGGCGGCGCATTAATGCTGCCTCGAGTATCCTGAGGCTTAGCACTGTGTTACAGGGCAGGTTTTCCTCCTTAGCGTCCTCTGTGCCTCTGTGTCCCTTTCATTCTTTCTTCTGCCCTCTATGTCCCTTTCATTCTTTCCTCTGCGTCCCTTTCATTCTTTGCCCTCTGCGTCCCTTGCATTCTTTCCTCTGCCACTTCCTTGCATTCTTTCCTCTGCGTCATCAGATGGCACCCACGCGTCACTCCCCTCCATCGCTCAGAGGTATGCCCCTCCCTCGCTCAGTGGTACTCCCCTCTCTGTGCCGGTCACATAACTAGTGCAGTAGTCGCATGGCCTCCCAGACACCCTGCCGCACGCACAAACAGGAAGTTCCCCCGGGATTCGGGGCCTTTTCTCCTGGTGCACACTGCCTGATTGCGAGTGCCTCGGGTTTGCGTTCACGAGATGAGGAAAGTGCTTTATAGGAAAGTAACTTAAAGGGACACGCCACACATCCTCACCACTTTATCTTTTTAAAGTTGCCACACTGTGTGGAGTGACCCTCCCCTCCCCTCCCTCCTGTTTGCTTTGGCAGGAAATGTGGTGTGAAGGGGAGGAGTTTCCTTTGCTCGCATGGGCATCACCAGGTAGCTGGGACTTTTAATTTCACCATATTAGCTGTGCATGCTGGCGTCACACTCTCTCAAACTGCCTGCGATAGTAAGTGTTCTGAAAGAGGCAGCTGATGGATCGATCCTGTGCTTCAGCGTCCAGCTCTGATCCATCGATCTACGCAGGTGTTTGGAACTTGGGTCAACAGCATCTGCCCAATTGTTTAAGGTTGAAAAGGATAGGGGGAGTTTTTTTTATGAGACTGTTCCTTGAAGGAAATATTGGAAAAAATTACTCAAAACTTGCCCAGCCTTCAGCAGGGGAAAAAAAATATATAAATATAATTCGGCACTCAAACTGCTAAATGTCATATTATAATGAGTGCAATATATTCATTACTCTTGCAATCTTGTCGCAAATGCTCTCAGTTCATTAAAGTTGTTAACTGTGCTTATTGAACTCATTAACTGACAACAAAACCCTAATAAAACACATTCAGTGACAAACAAAATGTATAACCTACATTTTACTTTGCGCGTTTGTGTGTGTTCTAGATCTTAAAAGGACACTTTCCGTAACGGAGAAGAATTCATGTGTGGCCCCTGCGTACAGGAATTCTCTGTGTAACAGGATATATAGTGTTAAATTTCTTTTTAAATAAACTATCATCTTTTAATGTATAATATCCTCTGTATTTATATAATGAAACATATGCGTCTATTTAAAAGAAATCTATGCTGAATATTTTGCTATATCTAGGATTATTCCATATATGGGAATATTTTGAACTCCAGTTTTAAAGAATCTGTACGTTCCAGGTTATTTATTTAGATTGTCTTTTGAGATTAAATCAATGCTGTATTTAAATACCTTTCCCTCTCTATGAAGCCAACTCTTTGCATCTCCCATGTGATGGGTTTTTAGTTTTTTGTTTCTTATGTGTGTTATCAGTAATGGATAAACCCAAATAATGCTGTCCTTGTTCTACATATCCCATGATGCTTTGGTGATTGCGCCCAGCACACAGCACTCAATAAAGTAAAGAATTATTCACTAAACAAAAGTATCAAACATTTCAGACGTTATCACGGTTTTATTATAGTAGAATACAGGGATACGCACAATAAAATGACACACTAAGGGAAAGGAATCATTCGATTTTACATGAACTGAGCTGAAGACCGCCTGCAGGGCTGAAAGGGGTGAGGGTACTCAAGTCACTGTGTACAAATTACATTGACAGACCTGCCATTTTTGGCAGGTCTTCGATCGGGAAAGAAGGTGGCGGGACTACTGATGGGGCGTGTCTATGACACGGTTTGTATAATCATCAAAAAGGGGCATGTCATATCTGTGCGCATGCTCGCCAGGATAACCATTTCCCCTGCCAAGCAACCAATCAGAGCTGCTCTTATATAAACGCTGCTTCAGCACTCATGTTTGGGCTTCAGAAGCCCTGATTGTAACTATTTAAGCAGAACAAGGGCCATTAAACAGACATTCATAGTGCATTTCCCTCAGTCCTCCTGAAAACCAGTTGACCGCCTAGGCCTGTCGGTTGATCGGGAGGACCGAGGGAAAACCAAGGGGGTTATTCAAAGAGCACCTAAATGTTTTTTATTTTTGTGCTCTCTCATTTCCCACATTTCCCTACACTTCGGGGAATCAAAGTTCCCCACCCTGCAGTAAATTCAACATTCACCACAGGGTCCCTGGAATGCCTACTGCAAACCTGCCGCAAACCTGCCGAAAACTCACTGGAACCGCCGCAAAAAACACGTCGGAAAAAGACGAGCTGCCGATCACAGCGCAGACCAGCCACTGGAAAAGGCCGACAAGCTGATAAACGGGGTAAAAAAAAACAATACGCTTGAAAGTGTCAAAAATGAAACACTGTTTGCAAAAAAACTACTGAACGAAAATACCTGGAATTGACACATAAGATCCTGTGAACGATATAAAAAGTGCTGTTACAGAAAAATGAAAAACGCTTTAAAAAAAGAAACGGAAAAATTTTTTTGCAGAGAAAGTCCCTATTAATGCCTAAGAGATCCTAAAAAAAAATCAATAAATAAAGAGACTTTTTACAGCAGATTAAAATGAATAAACAGTTTATTAGATACTAGTTGTTAAGCCTGCCCGGAGGGCAGTCTATTGTTGTTGTTGCCAGCTCAGAATTCGTGTCCACCTATTTGCTTTTCAATGTCCTACTCAAGAGTATCTCTATATATAAATGCGTTTGTCTACGATGGCTGAGTGAGCAGCTGTGATTAGTGCGCGCGCATTACAAACGCATTTATAAGTTAGAGCAGGCTCCTCTTCCCTCTTAGATTGTAAAATCACAGGAGTGGGCTCCTCTTTCCCCTCTTAGACTGTAAGCTCATGGGCTGGGGTGACCCGCAAGGAACAAAAAACAAAGCTGATAAGTTGGAGAGGCGCTGTGTGCGCGCCTCTCCAATGGATTTTTTTGTCCCTCGCGCAAGCCGGCTGTTGCTCTCCCAGACGCCCTTGCGCATGTGCATTGCATGCGCCGCCTGCGGCGACAGACAGAACATTTTTTTGTATAGAGATGATAAAGTTGCTAAAATGTGTTTCACCAGGAAGGATTTATTGAGTTTTGCCTTATACACCTGTGTCTAGGAAGCAGATTCTGATTGGTTGAGGTATTTCCTGAGGGGCATTCAGTTCCTCAGCAGCTGCTGAATTGTTCCATTGCAGCAGATCAGTTTGCCGCAGCCGTCTCACTGAACGCTTTGGCTGTGAATATGGAAGCGAAAGGGCAGAGGATTGCTTAATGAAAGGTGCGGTTTCTGCAAAATCCACTTTTGTCCAATTTATTACCACTTTAGTGTTAATATTTACCATGTTCCAATAAATATTTGGTGTTTTGCGCCACCAAACCTTCAAACTGAACATTTCCGTATTGGATTATTTGCTCCATGGAGGCGGCCATCTTTCCTAGGTCACACTCAGCTAACCCCGCAGCACCTATCGACTTTGCTGCAAGTGCTAAGTTAGCAGTGCTGAACTGCAGAACGGCGTTCAGTGGCAAGTTGCTAACTTAGCACTTGCAGCGGCTGAGCACTTGAACACAAAGAGACACTGGTCTCTTTGCAGCTGCTGCGCAAAGGCAGGAAAGTCAAAGTAGCTGCAGGGCAGATTCTTTCTGGCTCATATGCCCTGACGGTCCTTTTTCTCACTTATTGCCATGCATAATGGCAGGGCAGCCATCAGAAATGATGGGCCCCTTACTAAACCTCACGATGGGGCCCCCAGGGCCCCCCCGGCACTCCCTCAACCTCTAACAGCTTTCCTCCCCCTTCAAAAAAAAAAGGACATAACATAGCACCACAGCAATAAAACTCCCAGTAATGTGCAGTGTGTATTAGCGTATCACAGTATCCACAGCAATAAAACTCACAGTAATGAACGGTGTGTCTGAATGTATCACAGAATCCACAGCAATAAATCTCACAGAAACAGGCTGTGTATGATGGCCTTTGGGTCTGGGTCTGGGTCTGGTCCCTGGACCTTGGGGTCTGGTCTGGGCCCTGGGTCTGGTCCCTGGGACTGGGCCTTGTGGTCTGGTCCCTGAGGTCTGGGCCCTGAGGTCTGGACCCTGGGTCTAGGCTGGGCCTGGTCCCTGGGTCTGGCCTCGGGTCTGGGCCCTGAGTCTGGCCTGGGGTCTGGTCCCTGGGTCTGGGCTCCGGTCCCTGGGCCTTGGGGCCTGGGGTCTGGCCTGGACCCTGGTCTCTGGGTTTGGGCTTTGGGCCTTGGGGTCTGGGCCTTGGGATCTGGGCCCTAGGGTCTGGGCCCTGGGTCTGGGCCTTGGGGTCTGGGCCTTGGTCTGGGGTCTGGGTTTGGGCCTAGGGGTCTGGGCCCTGGGTTTGGGCCTTGGGTCTGGGCCTTGGGGTCTGGGCCTTGGGGTCTGGTCCCTGGGTCTGGGCCCTGGGTCTGGGCCTTAGGGTCTGAGCCCTAGGTCTGGGCCTAGGGGTCTGGGCCCTGGGTCTGGGCCCTGGGGTCTGGGCCCTGGATCTAGGCCTAGGGGTCCGGGCCCTGGGTCTGGGCCTTGGGGTCTGGGCTCTAGGGTCTGGGTCTTGGGGTCTGGGCCCAGGGTCTGAGGTCTGGGCCTTGGGTCTGGGCCTTGGGGTCTGGGCCCTGGGCCTTGGGGTCTGGGCCCAGGGTCTGGGCCTTGGGGTCTGGACCCTGGGTCTGGGCCTTGGGGTCTGGGTCCTGGGCCTTTGGTTTGGGCCTAGGGGTCTGGGCCCTGGGTCTGGGCCTTAGGGTCTGGGCCCTGGGTCTTAGGGTCTGGGCCATGGGGTCTGGGCCTTGGGGTCTGGACCTTGGGGTCTGGGCCCTGGGTTTGGGCCTAGGGGTCTGGGCCCTGGGTTTGGGCCTTGGGGTCTGGGCCCTGGGGTCTGGGCCCTGGGTTTGGGGTCTGGGCCCTGGGTCTGGGCCTTAGGGTCTGGGCCCTGGATCTGGGCCTTAGGGTCTGGGTCTGGGCCTAGGGGTCTGGGCTCTGGGTCTGGGCCTTAGGGTCTGGACCTTGGGGTCTGGTCCTTGGGGTCTGGGCCTTGGGTCTTGGCCCTGGGTCTGGGCCTTGGGGTCTGGGCCTTGGGTCTGGGAGGCCCCCACACGCTGCTTGGCCCCGCCCAGCCAACCAGTGAAGCTGCCAGGAGCCGGAGGAGACACAGTGTCTCCTCCGGCTCCTGCAGCAGCAGCAGGGACACAGCTCCGGATTCGGACTCATCGAGTCCGATACCGGAGCTGTTAAAGGGCGACGTCGCTGCCGACGGGGGCCCAGGACCCCCCCGGGCCCCGGCGGCCCGGGCCCCCACCGGGCCCTGGCCCCTTACGGCAGCATGGGGCGTAATGCCCTGATGGCGGCCCTGCATAATGGCCAGGCCTGACAATTCATGGAGGGCATGGATGTGTGTTTACCTCCCAGGGGTCTCCAGCAGGTTCTTACAGCCCTCCACCTTCTCCAGCAGTGTGGTGAGGTTGCGCACCTTGCCCTCCTCGGCCTTCTTAGGGAAGGCGGCTTGCAGTTAGTGGGCGGGTCACGCTCTCCATGATGCTCTTCTGCTCAGTGAAGATGTGACAGAGCTGGTACATTTCGCCCTCCTGATCTCCCACATCGTCTCAATGAACTGCAGTTCTTATAGACATTGCGCTTGAGGTTCTGGGCGGTCTCGTCCGCCAGGCTCTGGATCTACTGCCTGTGCTCCTGTAAATCGCAGTCCCCATCGGACTGCTGGGAGAGCAGTTTCACGTACTGCTCAGCCTCCTGCGGCGACAGACGCAGACGTTTTTATATATAGAGATTGAGTAAAAACGGGGATATTTTTAACAGTGAAGCCTATGGGATTCTCCTGAATAAACCTGCCGAATGAAACCACTGAACAGCAGGGCACTTCGGCAACTTTTCTCTGCTGTTCGGTGTTCTCTGAATAGATTAACCATTGCTTCTCTATCGGGGATTTCACTGCCTACGAACAGGCACCGTACTGGTTGGCAGTTCGCCAAAATTTGGCGAACTGCTTGTTCTCTGAATAACCGAATGGCCCCGAAATGTCACCGTATGGGGAAATTCCCTGTTCTGTGACATTTCGAGGCCAGATCAGCTCTGTCTGAATAACCCCTCAAGTGTCACATGAGCACATTGTGTGACTTGACAGGTCTGCAAAGAGTGGTCACGGCGCGTAGAGTGTCCCCTTAAGCATGCAAGGTATGAAAAGGGCTGCCTTTTTGCATTCCCTCTGCATACACACAAATGGAGACCTGGACACGGCGTTACTCCTCAAGTGAACGAAAACCAGTCCTGAAGCCACTTATAGGCAAATGGGGCAAAATGGTAAAAAATAAATCATTTAGTATTACTGAACAGTGCAGGATGCAAGCTGGGAATGGACTAGGTAGAAAAACAGAAGACAGGGAAAAAGAAGAATAATTCCCTTCATATACAGTATATGTGATTGCCTGTAATTTAACAGTATATGAAATACGAGGATTAATGTCCTGATTACTTTGCGCTCTCAAGATCATGTAAGGTTTTGTGTGCTCAGTACTAATGGTCATTTAATTCACTGTGGCTAATAACGGTGCAATGTAATGATCTCACTCCATAATATTAACTTGAAATCTAATTAGCACTTATTGGAAACAGACATAAAAGGTATTACACTGCTCAGATCCATGTATATCTTGGGCAGATTCCAGCTGCACAAGCAGAATTTAATACGGTTTCCTATAAGAATGTCTGCTTGAGGCTTTGTTCTCATTGCTATCCTATTAAATGCTGTTTTAATGGAAAGCAGAGCCAGACGTACTATATATCTACATACTACATAGTTTATATATCAAGTCCCACCTAAAGAAATGTGGGAATTCACTAGGATTTCTGACCCCATCCTCCTACCTCCCCTTCTCATTTCCATCTCGCCCATAGTGAATACTGAAATCTGATATTGATACTAAAACTAAGGCCAGGCTGGTTTTAAGGAATCCATATTATATCCAATACTAGGATATTAGACTTTAAAGCAAAAGATAGATCTGAAACAAGAAAAAAAATAATTAAGCATTTAGGCTAGGGTCAGACTAACGCAGTATCAACGTGCGTTTAGACGCACTAAATCACGGCCGCGCTAGCAGCAAATGACGTCCAATGCCGGGCAGCATATGAAGAACGGCCGCACAAAAGTGCGGCTGCGCAACGCAAGTGGCAAACGAACGCATTTTTTCGAGAACGTGATACCGCTAGTACGGACATACAGAGTGCGCTGCGTCCGCTAGCGGCGTGTGTGCGTGATTAGGAGACGTCAGACGCTGCTAATGTCCGGCCAACATAACGTCCAGACACAAAAAGGGTTTTATTGATGATCCGTACAAAATCATGGACGAAAATGCGCATCGTATGACAGCTATCGCGTATTCCGTGAAAAAATGCGTCCATTCGTTCAAACGCACTTTTTCACGAACAACACGAAAAATGCGTTAGTCTGACCCTAGCCTTAAGTGTGGAAGAATTTCGCTCCCACGTCTTCCCACCTGACTCGACCCCTGTCTATTTTTATCTCATATATGCTGGGCACAATCTGTACACATAAATATCCAAATGCAGCAGCTTTTATGAAATTAATGGTTATTAAAGATTTTTTATCTTTATATATATATTTGCTAAAAGTCTGAAATCGAGAAATGTAGCTGTACCCGGGTAAAGCTTGCATGTCCCAAGCTTCACCTGGCTAATCCTAGCTTTTTCCTCACTTTGGACTTTTCACACTGTGTTGGCACTTAATAACTAAGTAAATAAAATAATACGCGTAGCACACACACACACAGACACACACACACAGACACACTCTATATATATATGACATTTGACTAGCATTGTCGCCGTCACTGCGCTATATAAGAAACAAAGCATGCTAATGATTCGGGGACTCCCCTCAGATTGTATGAGAGAATTTCAGAGAAAAGATTTTGCAAAAATCGCCAGTATTGCAGCATCAACAAACGCCGTCATTTCACAAAAGTGAAATCCAAAGAATGATAGAAGATGCACAGTGCAGCTCCTACAGTCGCTCTTTGGATTTTAGTTTTGTGAAACACAGGTGTTTGTCAGCGCTGCAATACCAGCAATTTTTACCAAACACCGGTGCTTTGCGAATAAACCCTATAGTCAACAGAATCAACTGCATTAGCCACCTCCTGTCCCTACAGCAGTGCGTGGTGTGTACAGGACTTAACCCCAGGCTCTCTGCCTTCATAGCTTGTCTCATAACTAGATTTGTATTATTGTAGGCACGTCCGTCTTTGATATTGACTGGGCCCTGGGGACACATTTTCTTGCCCCCCCTATGCAATTTTGCTCTCCACCCCAACATCCAACCCCCCCAGAAAATAAAAAACCTTTTTATGTCTTTTTTTTTGTTTTCGATTTTACATGGTCATGTATGGTATCATTGGATAGGGCAGACTCTGACCTGTCCAATGACACCTCACTTGACTTTGTGGGGTGTAAAGAATGGAGATACAGGAGTCCAAAGAATTTTACTATTTTTACATAAGATGTAAAACAATGCCTCACTTGACCCTCTAGCTTCTATGGTTCCAAAGGACCCCTGTATCTCCTCCATAGGGAATTCCCTGCCCGGCCAGAGGGAAGTCTCGATTCTGACATCATTGGGCCCATGTGTGATGACATCAGTGGGCGAGGTTATGCCCCACAGGCAGGGCTGATATCCAAAATATCAGCCCCCTCTAGGAGAAGTCTGTGATCAGCACAGAGCTGCAGAATGGGCCATGGATTTTGCAGGCTCAAGGGGCAACTGCTTTGGGCCCAACAACAATGACTGGGCCTGGGGCAGCTGCCCCTTTTGCCTCATGTTAAAGACGGCCCTGATTGCAGGTGATTTTTGAATTGCGCTATTTTATATATCACTCTCAATGAATATAAATGCAAGTAGAAGATGTTAGTGTGCTCCACACTCTGGAACAAACTCCCTTGTACTGTCCAACTTTCCGCTAATTTCCCTTCCTTCTAACGCTCCTGTTACATCTGAGGGGTCTCAGGGGGGTCCCAAGCACACAGTGCCACTGACTGGCCGAGTGCAAGGGGCTCCGGCAGTCCCCGGTGTTCCTGCGACTGGTCGGGGCGGGACGGGGCACGGCGTGATGACGCGGAGCCGCCGGCCTTTAAGTAAAGAGCGCGCGCTCTGAGTCATTGCATTGACGTGGAGTCATTTTCCCGCATCGCTGAGTTACTTGTTTCGAGTCACTGATTCTTTGATTCATTCTCTGTTATACTGACCCAGAGTGTATGAGGACCTTGATTGTGATTGACCCGGACTGCCTTATGCCGATTCTCTCTGATACAGCCTGTATGTATGGTTTACCTGGAGCAGCCTCAGAACGATTGCTGATCCTGCCACACGCTGACTCAGAATATATACTGACCCTGCAGAACGCTGACCCAGTTTGCATGACTGCCCTCTCTGTTGCCGAATCAGCCTGTATGAGTACCCTCTCAGTTGCCAACTCTGATTGTAAGTGAACCCTCTCTGTTGCTGGCCCGGATCGTCTTATTGACCATGCAGATTCTGTAGTGTTTGATATAAATAACCTGCACAGGCCTAACGCAGGCTATACATCACCTGTCAACAAAGTTATCCCTTTCTGCCCCAGTGTTTGCTCAGTCCTGACATCTACTGCTTATCTGTA
Source organism: Leptobrachium leishanense (assembly GCA_009667805.1). NCBI lineage: Eukaryota > Metazoa > Chordata > Amphibia > Anura > Megophryidae > Leptobrachium > Leptobrachium leishanense. The sequence goes on along the minus strand of CM019066.1, from coordinate 80,673,126 downwards.
TCCACTGTTGCTGGTCTGTTTGTTTTGCCTGGCTGGGAGTGATAGGGTTAGCGTTCCCGACCACTCAAGGATTGGAGGGCTTAGAGGTCTGTCGATAGGGATCCAACCACAGTTGTCGAGTGTGAACGTGACAGCTCCCTAAAGACATTCCTATTTAGGGAAGCCTACCATCCTGACTCACTGATCCAATTCACTTCCCCAACCAGTCCATCACTCTCACCTTGCCCCCAACCAGTCCATCACTCCAACTAGTCCATCACTCTCTCCTTGCAGTCCTCTCCTGTTTCTCACCCTTCAAGCCTTCTATAGGAATACGACCCTCGTTTCCTCCAATACTGGTTTGTCAAATATTGTTTGGTCTCATGTATTGTAACACTGTCTATATTGCGTCATTATTCAGCGCTGCGGAATATTCTGGCGCTATATAAATAATAATAATAACAATAATTGACTAATATATAACAAAGGATAAAAATTCAAACAAAGTTATCTTTCCCCATGGTGTACATTCACTGAATTGACTGGAAATCGACGGTAATAAAAACTGGTAAAATAATGTTATGTATGAAATGATCAGATTAGTAAAACATTGATGACGCTCTTTAATTAAAATGGACCATTCACTTGGCATATCTTAACAAAAGGTCGATTATTTTTAAGCTCTTTGGTACCAGTCATCTGTGCCAACGTCTGTGTTATTGAATGAACAGATGTCTGCGAGAACTTGCACCCTTATGGGATTCCTCCAGTAATCACCCTGTAGCCAGCAGCTTGGAAAAATGTGTTCATTTCAACTTTCAATATGACATTGCTTGAAACGCAGATTGATTTATTGTAATTCTGTAATGTTGCATCATATGTAGGGAAAAAACAAAGTGTGACAACCCTCCACAGGTCCAATAAACCTCTAAATATATGTATCTTATTGCTCAAAGAACGTCTCCTCTTCTTGGCGTTCGAAATAGACAGAAAATATGAAACAACTTGAGCAAATCTAGACACAAATAATATTGACAAACATAGCGTGATACTGCATAAAATGCAATAATCTATTAAGGCCCCCCGTGCGAATAGCACTCACATGATATTTAAAATAATAGGCACATCAAATATCTGTAGTTACCCCACTCTGACCATTCATGGAAAACTCTGGATACTCCCTTGATAATTGAACGTGGATCTCCAGAGCAGCTTTCCTGATGCATTAGAGGGTACAGCTTTGAACCGACAGAAGGTGCAATCACCGTAACAGCCACTCGGTACTAGGTCAGTGGAAGAATTCAAACACTGGTTTTTCCAAAAATTTATTGGCAACAAAAAAATATAAACACAAAAAATAATCAATGATTCGACGCGTTTCGTGGTATACAACCACTTTCTCAGAGATTCATGAGGAAGCGGTTGTATACCACGAAACGCTTCGAATCATTGATTATTTTTTGTATTTATATTTTTTTGTTGCCAATAAATTTTCGGAAACACCAGTCAGTGTTTGAATCCTTCCACTGACCTAGTAACGAGTGGCTGTTACGGTGATTGCACCGTCTGTCGGTTCATATGTAGGGACATGAAATGTTTACAGGAATTTTATGAACACTCCTGGCCCTATTTTGGTTGAGCTGGTGATACCACTGCTGATATTCACTGCAGGACTTATATATCAAGCCAGGTGTAAACTTAACCAAAGTTCTGATATACTAAGCAAATCAATAGTTAATGGCTCTAGTTACGTTTACACCAGGCTTGGAATCAAATATTAGAGTCCATATGACTTCATAGAGAGGTTGCTGCCATGGTACGAAAGATGAGTTTTACATTTCTTTATTTTTTTATTTTAAGATGTTTAAAGTGATTTCCTTTTTTTTTCTTTTTGTTTCTCAAGTCAATCGAGCAACTGGGAATTACTCATTATTCACGGGTCCCTGTGAACTTCCATTTCCTACATAAATTATGCTGTACTGGCTGGATGGAGCAGAGGTAACATCACTGCTCCATAACCAAGGAGACACTTGTTCAAACCCGGCAAGAGCACCTCTCCAGTAAGTGTCCTTGGGAAAGACACCTAACAGTACACACTTATCTGGGACATACTTGACAACGAGAGAAATCTCAATGTATCCTTCCTGGTAAAATCCTTTCCAAAAAAATAAGTATAGGAAGCGCAAATGATCATTAAAGAGAGGAGCAACCAGATCCGTAACATGAGATGCAATTGGAGTGTTAACAATTGCAAGTGGATTGTTGGCATGTCATTCCCATATGTTAACAAAATTAACACCTAATCTAGAATGAAGCCTTCTTCTGGATTTCACAGATATTGTAGTTTACATTTCGGGTTCAGTAGGGGTTAAATGTGAAGGAGACCCAGAGAATGTTATCTAGTAAGATTAGATGTGATTAGAAGGCATTTAGTGTGAGGATAAATTTGGTCTAGTGGTGCTACGATTGGGGAAGAGATTAGGGTTATTCTGGATTAAATGTTTTTTTATTCTTAAAAGGGATCAGGTGACTGCCTTAAATTTACTGTAAGTGTGGACTTTAATTCCCACCATCCTCAGTCAAACAAATTGAGGGTGATTAGAACTCTAGCATGCAGTCAACAAACACTGACTGGATAAAAAAAGAGAGCCAACACTTCGATTTAAAGGGATACTCTAGGCAACATGACCACCTAAACTGTTTTAGGTGGTCATGATGCCCTGAGTATTCCCCTGCCTGTCCCCCCTCCCTCCGCTCAGCCGATCGGCTGAAAACAGCTGAAAGACGCGGAGGAGTTTACTCCGCCCTCCCAGCTGTCAGTCAGCAGAGCGGGATTTATATTTCCCGCTTCTGCCGACTATTGCCGAGTAGGAGACGTCATCGCGCTTTCAGCGCGATGACGTCTCCAACTCGCCGCAGTAGCTGGCGGCAGCCTGAGGATTAGTGTTGCGCGCATCCTCTTGCGCGCAACACTAATCCTCAGCAGATGGAGCCAGGAGGAAGCCTGCCGATTGGCTGGCTTATGTGAGAGGCGCGCATGAGCGCTTCTCACGTAAACCAGAAGGAAAGTGAAAGCAAGAAGGACGGGAGTGGAAGAGGAGGGAGGTGAGTATATATAAAAAAAAAGACGCCGCTGGAAACAAGTGGATTTTAGGGTAAGTATTACAGTTACAAAAGAAAAAATCCCTACCTAGTTAGTGAGGGAATAGGGATAGTTTAATGTAAAAAACCTGGGGGGGGGGATTTTTGATTAGAGTGTTCCTTTAACTAAGCAACTCGGTGCCTTCCATTGGATAATTACTGCAATGATTAATGTGTTTCAGCCGGCACAAAATGAGTTCAACTGACTGCCTAAATATACTGAATGAGCAGGTTTTTCCATCAATGTTCTTTTGGCCCGATGGCACAGCGGGCATATTCCAAGATGGCAATGCCAGGATTCCTCAGGCTCACATTGTGAAAGAGTGGTTCAGGGAGCATGAGACATCATTTTCACACATGGATTGGCCACCACACAGTCCAGACCTCAACACCATTGAGAATCTTTGGGATAATGTGCTGGAGAAGACTTTAAGCAGCGTCCGACTCTCCCATCATCAATACAAGATTTTGGTGGGAAATGAATCGCACTTTGGACGGAAATAAATGTTGGGACATTGCATGAGTTTATGGAAATGATGCCGTGGCAAATGCGTGACGTAAAAAAAGCAAAAGGCGGCCCAACAAAATTTTAGAGTGTGTGACTTTTTTTTGGCCCGGCTTTTTTTGGCTCAAAATTTCATTATGTTGAGCATGACGGAATTTATTTCCTCTTAAATTTCTTACTTCATGGTTTTTTTCATTTTTATTAGGGCAGTAAGAAACAGAAAATCACCAAATATGAGGGTTACAATATTTATTCATAACTGTGCGAGCATGGAAAGATTTGAAAAGAGTTAAATTGTGTCCTAGTGTATGACAATCAAATATAGACAAATGTCCTATGTTTATACTTTAATTCATATACATTGTATGCCAGTGCATGTCAATCTGCTGTAGATAAGGGTCACTGTTATAAAAAGATTTTGCCTGGAAGAAGCTGTTTTTCTAGCCCAGATTACTGGTTGAAATATAGATTTTCCAGTGAGTTTTCTTCATAGCACTTTCAGGATATAGACATACCATAAACTTTGTTACTGTGCCTTTCAATGAGTTCCAAATGTTAATGGTTAAACATGCTTGCTTGTTAGAGGCCGGTGCTATCTGCAATGGGTTCAATAACTTTTCACACGCAATATCGCCTCGCGCCATATAAACATTATAACTCAGAACATTGCTGCTAAAATGCTCTATACTCGATAAATGACTTTATTATTCACCGGTCTCTTATGATACTCAAAGGGCCATATTACGCTAACGTTAGTGCTCAGCTGTGTGAGTGTTAACGTTAGCTCTGGTTGCCCTAGCGCAGGTGCACCATATTACAATCCAAACGCTAACTGGTTAAAAAACCCATTAGCGATTCGACTCTTGCATTTTCAGCGCGAGGTTACTGTACTTTGCGCTCCTTATGCTTAACATGGGGAGCGCAAAGTGTTAATTAGCATTAGGATTACAAAGTCTTAACGCTAATTATCTTCCTGCTTCGGTTAACTGAAAAGTTAACCACAGCTAGGACCTGGTGCTAACTGATTCTGCTTCTGCCTGGGGCCCCGGCGGCCAGCCAGCGAACAGCGAGAAAGGTGCTGCCAGCCGCCGAGTGAATTACACGGTCATGGGTCATGGATCACGGTCATGGGTCGAGTTTAAATTCAGATGCCTGAGCCCTGGATCCTTGCCCTGATGAGGTTTATTCACTCCTCTCAGTGCGTTCCTTATGTGTTTCATATCTGGCTGATTACCTGTGTATCGATATGGCTTGTCTGACGTTTCTCCTGGCTGTTAACCCTTGGCTCCTGGCTGCCTGCCTACAATCTGGCGTAATGACCCCCCCTGGCACTTGGCTGACGACCCACTCTGGCATAATGACTATTGATGGGCCGAACACCCCCGTGTTCGGTTCGCATTCGAACACGAACATTTGAAAAAGTTCGAATTCGAACACGATTCGAACTCAATGCAAGTCAATGGGACTCAAACGTTTGATTTTAATTGTGCCCTCCAAGAGGGCATATATGCAAGATATTTGCCATAAAAGGTGTACGGGTAGTGCCCTGGGGGGGCAGGAAACAAGGACAAAAAGTAAAAACAAAAACGTTTTTAAAGGAACAGTGATAAGTGGTAAGAATAAAAACGAAAAAAAATGACATTTCAAATGACGGTAAATGTTTTTCCTATAATCTATTCATAAACAACTGCTTGGGGCGGCAGCCTGTATGAAAAGAGGAGACGTTTTAGGACACGCAGAACAAGTTTAGTGATTTTTTGGCTAAATTATGGTGAAACTTATGCAGGCTTTGGATGAAAGTAACAACAGGTGCATTAAAATTGCATGAGCATTAACATTTTCTGCGGCGTTCACCGCATATTTGTAACGATTCCCCAGGACAGACCTGGTAGGATCCCTGGTAACAGACCTCTAAACCTCTGATCCTTAGGATGGTCGGGACTCGGGACCACTAAACCTAACGTCTAGCAGCCACACAGGCCAGGGAGACAGCACCAACAATATACAACACAGACTGAGATCAATACTGTATATGTTTGTACTGCGCTATAGTATATGGCAGGATGGAAGCGCACCAGCAGTAACAAGCAGCGGAATATACCAGACAGGGGCGCAAAGCGAGAGTAGTTGTTATAATAAAACCGTGTCAGCAACGTTTAGGCACTTGTACTGCGCTACTGTAAATGGTGAGAATTGGCACACACCAGTAGCAACAGGAGGCAAACAGAACAGGCAGGGAGTACACAGAGAGAATAGTCAAATGGCAGGCAAAGCCGGCAACAGATCGGGTCCTCAGAACAAGCAGGGTAAGTAACAAGTATACTTCTGAGAAGATACACTATTAGTGTAGTGAGGAAGCCGGCTGCGCATTTTGCATCGCTCCCTCTACACTAATAGCGTATCTTCTCAGAAGCTTCACACAGCGCGCCGGTGTATGCAGCGTCTAACAGCGTGGGAGACGGGAGGCTGCGCTTGTTGGTGGATCCAGGAATCAGGTGAGTATTAGAAAGAAAGAAAAAAAGTTTTACTTTATGTTCCTTGGGACATTTAAAAATGTCCTCGGATTTTATTTTTTTTAGAAATGTGTCGCCTTACCTTAGCCTGGTGGTCTGTCAGTGGAGGCTCCCTGGATCCTGGTTGTGGGGGGGGGAGTGTCTGCCATGGCCGCAGGTGCAGCGGCTCCCTCCCTGCGCCACCTCTCTGCCACATGCACCCGGCCGAACTGCCCGCACAGTCGCAGCTCTGTCATCCGGCGGCCGCATGCTCCTGAAGGGATCCTTGGGAGGCCCCGGCGGGCTGCCCTCTACATTGCCTGATTAGAGGGCCTCGTCTGCCTGATGTTTTAGCAACAAGATTGTTTTATCCCATAGGCTTCAATGTTAAAAATATTTCAATTTTAATTCAATATCTAATAAACAGTTGCTTATAATATTCTGCAGTAAAGAGTCTCTTTATTTCTAGATTTTATTAGGATTTTTTTTAAAAAATGCAAAAATTTTTTTTAACTTTTTGCGAACGGCCTTAAAAGTTCGAAGTTCGCAAACTTTCGAACGGCCGATGTTCGATGCGAACTCACGTTCGCATCGAACCGCCAGCCCATCCCTAATAATGACCCCTGGCATATCTCTGACTACCCGATCTGTCATCTTACCCCTATCATTTCTCTGACGACACAACTGGTATTAACCCTTGATATCTGGCTCATGAGCAACCCTGGTATTTACCCCTGGCGTCTGTTCTGTTCATGTAAACCTCTGGTACTGTTCGTGTATGGTAATAGGTAGACATTCCGGCCACTTCAAGGACCGGCAGTGTAGGATAGCCCATCTGCGTACAGGGATTAGACATTATGCATCTAGGAGGTACGTGACAATAGGTAGGTGTACTGTAACCTGTTACAGTAGGAGTTGCAACTCCAGGGGAGCCGTTAACATTTATGACTCCTCTGCTTCTCCACATTTCACACTCGTTATTGTTAATGGCCTTCCTGGAAATTGGCCACTGATTGGCCAATGTCTCTCAGTGCCTCCGTCCGATTAGCTGTGTGTTCCTGCGGCGCAAAGAGCGACCCCGGCACTGAAAGAAAGATATGTTTTTAGCATCACTAAGCTAAAAATGCATTGTGGTCATATACAGCAGGTGGGAAATCATTTCACCATTTGTGATTTCCTTGTGCTTTTTAATGACTTTTACATTCCACAGTGGATCATTTTCATGTGCTTCTTATTAGCATGCAGAAGTGATAGAAGTCCTGGCCACGTTATCAGTTTGCCAACCTTGCATCCCATACACTCACAATGAATTACCACCTGCAGGTTAATGCTTCTCCAAGCAATGGTCCCACATTTTTATGGCACGTATGCATAATGCTAATTGAATCCATTCTGGAGTTCATAAGGCTCTGCTGTGTCTACCCTTATGTTACTTTAATGAGAGAAACTATAACAAAAGAAAATACATAAATCCAAAGTAATTTTTATAATGGATTTGCCCATCCTTGAAAAAACCTCATCCAGAATTTCAGCTGGCAATCCTTTCGTTTAACTCAATGTCATAAGCGATAGCAGTCACAGTGGATTTATTGAGTGTATGTGAAAAGAATGCGCTGACATCACAAAAACAGAGAATATTCACAGAACCACCTTACGTGCAGAAGTCCAAGAATACAATGAATGTGTGTCATGTTGGAGCATCTTTTGGCAAATAGATGTGAAAAGCTGGAGATGACGCCAACAGTGATAGTCACGTGCCAAGTTCCCAGAGGACTTTGGCTTCTTATGGAGATGGCACCTAAGTGTTTTTTGGCATCTACTGTAAATTAAAGAGTGGATATATGTGTGGGCTTTAACTGAAAACATAATCAGCTAACCAAAACAACAAGAGCAAAACACATTTCATACAACCACAAGTGCTGGGGTAGCAGTACATCAGTTCAGACCTATATATTTTTAAAAGGTTAAAGGAGCACTCTAAACAAAAATCCGCCCCCCCCCTGATTTTTAATATTAAACTATCCCTATTCCCTCACTAACTAGGTAGGGATTTTTTTTAATGTAATACAGTACTTACCCTACAATCCACTTGTTTCCAACGGCGTCTTTTTTTTTTCTTATATACTCACCTCCCTCCTCTTCCGCTCCCGTCCTTCTAACTTTCACTTGGCTAAGGTTTACGTGAGAAGCACGCATGCGCGCCTCTCACATAAGCCAGCCAATCAACAGGCTTCCTCCCGGCTCCATCTTCTTTTTTTTATTATTATTATTATTCTTTATTTATAAAGCGCCAGCATATTCCGCAGCGCTGTACAATAAGCACAGTATAGACAGGGTTACAATACATTGAACAACATTTGACAAACAGTACAGGAGGAGATGAGGGCCCTATTCCCGTAGGAACTCACAATCTGGGAGGGTTGGGGTTGGAAACAGGAGGAGAGGACTGTAAGGTGAGAGTGATTGACGGTTGCGTCAGTGAGTTGGGTGGTAGGCTTCCCTAAATAGGAACGTTTTAAGGGAGCGTTTGAAGGAAGAGAAGTTAGGGGAAAGTCTGACAGTACGAGGGAGAGCGTTCCAGAGAGTGGGGGCTGCGCGTGAGAAATACTGCAGTCTATCATGGGAAGAGGTGATGCGGAGAGAAGCTAGGCGTAGGTCACTGTTTGACCTTAGGGAGCGGGCTGGGGTGTATTTGGTGATTAGTGAGGACAGGTAGTGGGGAGCTGAGTTAGTGAGGTTTTGTAGGTAAGGATAAGGATTTTGAACTTAATTCTGCAGTGGATGGGGAGCCAGTGAAGGGACTCGCAGAAGGGAGCGGCAGAGACAGAGCGGTGGGTGAGGTGAATTAGCCTGGCGGAGGCGTCCAGGATGGATTGTAGGGGGGAGAGGCGGGACAGAGGGAGGCCAGATAAGAGATTATTGCAATAGTCGATTCGGGAGATTACCAAGGCGTGTATGAGTTGTTTTGTGGTGACAGCGGTAAGAAATGGCCGAATTCTGGAAATATTACGCAGATGGTATTGGCAGGAGGAGGAAAGAGACTTGATGTGGGGGATGAAGGAAAGAGCAGAGTCAAGTGTAACTCCAAGACAGCGAACTTGGTTTGATGGGGAGATGGTGATACCCTCCACCGTGATAGAGAAGTCAGGAGGTGGGGAGGCATTGGAGGGAGGAATAAGTAGGAGTTCAGTCTTTGACATGTTGATCTTTAGGTGGTGGGAGGCCATCCAGGAGGAGATGCCAGATAAACAGTCACTGACTTTTGAAAGGACAGGGGGAGAGAGATCAGGGGTAGAGAGGTAGATCTGAGTGTCATCAGCGTAGAGGTGGTAATTAAAGCCAAAGCTGTTGATGATTTTGCCCAGGGAGGAGGTGTAGATGGAAAAGAGCAGAGGACCAAGGACAGAGCCTTGAGGTACACCAACAGATAGAGGCAATGAGGAGGAGGAGTTACCAGCAAAGGACACACAGAAGGACCTGTTGGATAAATAGGAGTCAACCCAAGCAAGTGCAGTGTCACCGAGACCCAGAGAGTTGAGGGTCTGTAGAAGGAGGGGGTGGTCAACAGTGTCAAAAGCAGCCGAGAGGTCAAGCAGGATGAGAATAGAATAGTGGCCGTGTTTTTTAGCAGTTAGGAGGTCGTTGGTGACTTTGGTGAGGGCAGTTTCAGTTGAGTGTAGGGGACGAAGCCAGATTGCAGGGGGTCAAGTAGGGAATTGGAGGACAGGAAGAGGGAGAGGCGGTTGAAGACTAGTTTTTCTAAGAGCTTTGATGTGAAGGGAAGCAGGGATACAGGGCGGTAGTTGGGATCTAGGGATGGTTTCTTTAGTAAAGGGGTAACTAGTCCGTGTTTGAAGGCGGATGGAAAGGAGCCAGTGGAGAGAGATAGGTTGAAGATGTGTGTGAGAGCAGGGTGTGAGGAGGGGAGAGGGGAGGAATTAGATGTGAGGGAATGGGGTCGAGCGGGCACGTGGTGAGATGTGAGGAGGACAATAAGGAATTGACTTCCTCCTCAGTGGCTGGGAGGAAGCGGCAGAGGGTGGCAGAGGGGACCTGTGGGAGTGGAGGTGGCAGATAACTATCTTGTGTTGGAATGTTGCTTCTGATAGTTAGAGTTTTACTGAGAAAGTAGTCTGCCAGGTCTTGAGCGCTGAAGGCAGCTGTGGGGGGAGGTGCAGGTGGGTAGAGGAGGGTGTTGAAGGTGGACCAGAGCCGTTTAGGGTTAGAGGACAGCGAAGATATAAGAGATGAGAAGAAGGATTGTTTGGCCAAGTGGAGGGCAGAGGTGTATGACCGGAGAATAAACTTGAAGTGAACAAAATCAGCTTCAGAGCGGGATTTCCTCCAGGCACGCTCTGCAGTGCGGGAGCATCTTTGCAGGTAGCGAGTCTGGAGGGTGTGCCAGTGCTGAAGCTGGCGGCGTGGGGCCTTACAGAGTAGAAGAGGAGCAAGAGTGTCTAGAGCAGAGATAAGCGTAGTGTTGTAGTGATTAGTGGCAGCATCAGGGCAGGTGAAGGATGAGGTATGAGGGAGGTGGTGAAGTAGGTTGGAGAATTGATGGGGGTCCACAGCATGTAGATTTCTGCGAGTGTGTGTGCGGGGTGGGGGAGCAGGGTGTTTAGGAAATTCAGATAGGTTGAAAGAGAGAAGGTGGTGGTCAGAGATGGGGAAAGGGCGACAGTTGAACTCAGAAATGGAGCAGAGGTTGGAAAAGACAAGGTCAATAGCGTGACCATCGCGGTGGGTAGGGAGGAGGGAGGATTGTGTGAGTCCAAGGGAGGACGTGAGTGAAAGAAGTTTGGAGGCAGCAGGGGCGGAAGGATCATCAATGGGAATGTTGAAGTCCCCGAGAACTAGGCATGGAAGATTAGAAGACAGGAAGTGAGAAAGCCAGGTAGCAAAGTGGTCAAAGAACTGGGAGGTTGGTCCCGGTGGGCGGTAGATGACTGCCACCCTGAGAGCCAGAGGAGAGAACAGGCAGATGCATTGTGTCGAGAAGGAGAGGGATGGGGGTGGAGGGAGATGCTGGTAGGTGTAGGTGGGAGAGAGCAGGATTCCGACCCCGCCACCAATTCTCTCACCCGGTCTGGGGGTATGGCTCAAGTGTAGACCGCCATGTGAGAGAGCAGCAACGGAGGCCGTGTCAGAGGGAGTTATCCAGGTTTCAGTTAAAGCTAGGAGGTTGAAGGAGTTTGAAAGGAAGAGGTCATGGATTGCTGTGAGTTTGTTGCACAGAGCGAGCGTTCCAGAGGGCGCAGGAGAAAGAGGACAGGCGCTGAGGGATTATGGGAATGAGGTTGCTGGGCTTGCAGGGAGATGATTTATGTGCGATGGAGATAGGATGAGAGGGAAGTATTGGATGTGTTGTGGGGCCAGGGTTAGGGGATATGTCACCTGAATAGAGTAACAGTAGGAGGGTGAGAAAGAGAAGGTGGGAATGGGATTTGTGGGAGTGGGAGTGATTGGCAGCACGAGAGATAAAGGGAGACCATGTTCTGAGGAAACAAAGGAGCTCATGCGAGGCCATCATGTGGGACGAGAGGAGGGAGGGAGAGATGCAGATAGTGTAGGGGTCGGTGGTAGAGGGGCAGGAGTTCCATTTAAGGAGAAAGGTAGAAGTAAAGAGCAGAAGCGTGAGAGAAAGCATAATATAGACGTGTGTTTACCCGGAGTAAAAAGTGGGCCTTGCAGTTCCTTCCTCCAGTCCCGCAACTCCAGGAAATCAACTCTGAATGTCCACTTAGGATGCCACTTGGGGAGGTCAATGGAGCCACTCTTAGTTGTTATATAGGGCAGACTGATTGCATTCAGGCAGTTAAAAGGTAAACACCTGATGCTGGATGGGCTGTGTCAATAGGGCAGGAGATTCACATGCTAATTAGCAAAGCAAATGGTGGAGAAAGACAAAAATAAATAATAAAAAAAAAAAGACCAAGGTAATGTTACAATGTGGGTGCCTGCGAATACTGGGTGATGGGGGTCCTACCAGCAAAAGTATGCAGGGGATCAGTTGAGATGTGGGTGTCTGTGGATAATGGGTGATAACGTCTTACCAGCAAAAGTATGCAGGGGATCAGTTGAGATGTGGGTGTCTGTGGATAATGGGTGATAAAGTCTAACCAGCAAAAGTATGCAGGGGATCAGTTGAGATGGGGGTGTCTGTGGATAATGGGTGATAAAGTCTTACCAGCAAAAGTATGCAGGGGATCAGTTGAGATGTGGGTGTCTGTGGATAATGGGTGATAAAGTCTTACCAGCAAAAGTATGCAGGGGATCAGTTGAGATGTGGGTGTCTGTGGATAATGGGTGATAAAGTCTAACCAGCAAAAGTATGCAGGGGATCAGTTGAGATGGGGGTGTCTGTGGATAATGGGTGATAAAGTCTTACCAGCAAAAGTATGCAGGGGATCAGTTGAGATGTGGGTGTCTGTGGATAATGGGTGATAAAGTCTTACCTGTGGAGAGAGGAGACACAGGAATTAGGGATCGTGATGGTGGATGGCATAGGGGATCTTGGATAAAACTCCAGGAAATCAACTCTGAACGTCCACTTAGGATGCCACTTGGGGAGGTCACTGGAGCCAGTCTTAGCTGTTATCTTGGATTAGTGTTGCGCGCAAGAGGATGCACGCAACACTAATCCTCAGCCGCTGCCGCCAGCTACTGCGGCAAGTTGGAGACGTCATCGTGCTGAAAGCGCGATGACGTCTCCTACTCGGCAATAGTCGGCAGAAGCGGGAAATATGAATCCCGCTCTGCTGACTGACAGCTGGGAGGGCGGAGTAAAGTCCTCCGCGTCTCTCAGCTGTTTTCAGCTGGTTCAGCCGATCGACTGAGCGGAGGGAGGGGCGACAGACAAGGGCATACTCAGGGCATCATGACCACCTAAAAAAGCTGAGGTGGTCATGTTGCCTAGAGTATCCCTTTAAGTCGCGTGTTTTGTTAGTCATTATTTTCCATGGGTGCACACACTAAAAGGGTAATTCAAAGATATCCGAATGGCTGCCGAAAGAGAAAGGTTACCTTTCTTGGTCATTCGGCTATCCAGAGAGCAGGCAATTTGCCAAATTTTGCCGAATTGCCTGCACATACGGTGCCTGTTCGAGGGCAGTGAAATCCCCATAGAGAAGCAATGCTTCGGCTATTCAGAGAACACAAACCAGCAGTGAAATGTTCCCGAAATGCCCTGTCATTCGGTGGTTTAATTCGGCAGGTTTATTCAGGCGAATCCCATAGGCTTCAATGTTAAAAATATTCCCGTTTAAATTAAATATCTAATAAACCGTTGTTTATAATATTCTGCAGTAAAGAGTCTCTTATTTATAGATTTTTTAGGATATTGTAAGCATTTTTCGCGATTTTTGATTTTTAAAAAATTCGTTTTTTTTTTTTTTTTTTTTAACTTTACTTATTTTTTCTGTATCAGTCCTTTTAATTATCATTCCCTGGACCTCATATGTAAATTTCAGACATTTTTGCTCAGTAGTTTCTTAGCAAACAGCGTTTCACTTTTCAAACATTCAAGCAAACGTTTTATCTAATTTATTCACTGCATTCGTTAATCCAGATGTTTTTGTGGGTTTCGGCGTGCATTCGCCGGTTTTTTTTGGTGAGTTCTCGTCGGGTTTGCGCCCACTTTTCCCTGCATTACGACAGCCCTGTGGTGCTTGCTGAATACACCGCAGGGTTGCCGAAATGGGATATCTAAATCGCCGTGAATTGAAGAGAACGAAAAGTCACCGAACATGCGGTGACTTTTCGATTCTCTTTGAATAACCCTGTAACAGTTTTTAAAGAAAAAAAAATAAAAATTACAATGAAAATTTAAAAATGATTCCTTTTCAGCCTAGTGCTTTAATAACGTGGGTTAGATGTTGAGTTAGGACGCTCACAGAGAAGACACAAAATCTACAGTTTGCTGGATGGTACTCCTGCTCTGGAACATTGGACGTGTCTTCCATAGGATGGAATAGATTGGAATTTGTCGTCATCTACTATCCGCTATGGCAGAATAAGTAGTACCAATGCTAACTACTCACCCTAATCCACCATTAAGTCATTGGGAGGGCAGATGCACACTGGGCAACTATAAGGGGGTGACAGCCCATGATATATTCAGGGCCCAGTGGCTCCAGGTCAAATCCTGTCCAGCTTATCTAAGTGCCATAGATGGAAGCCTTGACTGGCCCACCAACATACTTCCTGGTTTGCTGAGCCATGTGGGGACGGGAAGAGCATGCTGGCTCATCGCTGAGGAAGCAATCAGTGTGGGTTGCACTAGGTGGAGGGGAAAAGGGGGAAAGATGTTTTAATCAGTTTACTGAAATAGGCACCTGAGGGAAGGGAGTCCCAACCAGTGGCTTAGGAATGGGCCCCCGAGATTTCTGATACACTAGTATCCTACACAGCCAATAACCCACTCTCTCCTACCTTACAGAGACCACAAACATGCACATACCATACAGACACAAACATGCACATACCATACAGACACAAACATGTACATACCATACAGACTGTAAGGTCCTGGAGGCCCTGACCCCCTGGCACCCCATTTGGTTCCACATCCTGCAGGCCCCCTGCAGGTTCCAGGACTTTTGCATTGACGTTACACATCATGAACTCTCACGTGCTGACCAGGGAGACTCACCTGCCCTTCATTTTCCCTAATCTGTTCCTCATATAAGGGAGTCCCACCCTTTCCTCAGGACTTCCACATTGCTGTTACCTGGCTGTGAATCTATGCACCAAAGCTCCCTGAACCTTCTGGACATTTACCTGAATTCTGCAACCAAAGACCCCAAGGACCCTCTGTATTATCTGGACATTCTTCTGCTCCATAAACCGGTACCCTCCCATCCTTCTGCCCCCCATCTAGGACCCCCCGTGTACCAGACCCCTTTGCTTAACCCTAACTACGCCTTTGTCTGTTCCTTGCCGGACCCATCTAGGACCCCCCGTGTACCAGACCCTTTTGCATAACCCTGACTTCGCCTTTGTCTGTTCCTTGCCGGATTCTGAGCTATAGTGTTTATTTCTAATAAACACCCTTTGTTATACCGTAAACCTGCCTCTATCACTGCATCCTGGGCTCACAACCTCATCTTGCTACACCGAGCACAGTCTGAACCCTTACACAGACACAAACATGCACATACCATACAGACACAAACATGTACATACCATACAGACACAAACATGCACATACCATACAGACACAAACATGCTCATACCATACAGACACAAACATGCAATTCATACCATTACCTTGACACACATTCTCAGGCACACACTCCATCTCACATAGTCAACCTCCCACACAATCCCTTTATCATCATGTATGAAAGGTCCATACTCATGTTACCCTCACCACACACACAGGACAGTTGAAGCAAGAAAAGCTGGATAAATTGGACGCTCATTAGGATGCATCTAGACATACCTAGTATAACAGGACCCTCTGAGGACTCTGAGCCTCCAGATGTTGCTAAAGAACATCTCTCATGATTATCTTGTCATTATTTTCCAAGTGTTCTGGGAATTGCAGCCCATCAACATCCGGGAGCCGGAGTTTGACAGCCCTGTAGTATAAGGTAATTCTGTGATAATTTCTGCATTCCTGCATTGATAAAATCCAATATGAGATAATGAGATAATATTGAGTTGTGGAATTCTCTGCCTGCTGAAGTGGTTGGGTCAGAAACTGTACAGACTTTTAAACAACGACTGGATGACCTGCTGCAAAAACATAATATTAAGGGTTATAATATTTAATATGTGGGTATAAACTTCTTGATCCAAGGAGAAATCTAACACCATTCTGGGGTCAATAAGGAATTTTTTTCCAGTATGTTGCATATTGGTGAACGCTTCACACTGAGTTTTTTTTGCCTTTTTTTGGATCAACAGCAGTAGATGATGCGTGAAAGGCTGAACCCGATGGACGCATGTCTTTTTTCAGCCTATGTAACTATGAGTACAGAAAACAATTGCACAAAGTGCAGGGAAGGTGTCACAACAAAATATAATTTATTGAAAAGAATCCACACAATAGAAACAGAACAAAAACAACACAGAATAATGGGGTAGCGGCACCTCATAGGAGTCCACACAGGCAACAGCACATCCAGCCGGATGAAGAGAATAAAAATAGGATGCTATCTAATTACCTCGGCGGTTCGAGCCACCTACACACCTCTGATCTACAGAATAATAATGCCCGCGAGGGTAGTCCGCAAACAAACCCCCATATAGAAAAGAGGTGAACATTAAAACCAATGAAGAAATGACATTGCTCGACGCGTTTCGTCCAATATGGGCTTAATCCTGAGATATACAGTCCTAGAAACATATCAGTATATAAATAGTAAATGTAAACAGGGAGCACCTGAAAGTTAGACCGCCTCAAAACCGCAATCACAGCGCACACGCCAGGCAACAGGGCGCTCACTGCACGCCAGTACATCATCCCACATGTGTTGGGTTTACAATACCTTAAGACCGTTCTCTCACGTAGGGGGGAAATACATTGTGAACATACTAAATTTGTTATTGACCTGTTGGAATTTATTTTGTCTCATAATTCTTTCATCTTTGATGGCAAGTTTTATTTACAACTTGTCGGAGCTGCGATGAGTTCTCCTTGCGCACCCTCATACGCCAACCTATTTCTTGGATTTTGGGAGGAAACCATTGTCAATGGCCCTCCATTGCAGATCTCAGACCCTTTATTTTCAGTTGGCGCCGGTACATCGACGATATTATGATCATTTGGACCTCCACTGCTGTCGAGTTCAGCAGACTTGTGTATTGCCTTAATGTCAACGACTTTAATCTTAAATTCACTTTTGAAATCCAGCAATCAGGGTTGAATTTTCTCGATCTCTATTAACAAAAGTGTTGAGGGGGATTTGGTTTCTACCCTATATCGCAAACCTACTGTGTCAAACAACCTTCTTATGTGGTCAAGTCATCATCCTTTGCCATTGCGCCGTGGTATCCCTACAGGCAATACTTATGGCTTAGACGTACTTGCAGTACTGTCGATGAGTTTAAAATTAAGGCTAATGATCTACGCCTGTCCTTTAAGGATAAGGGTTATCCCAACAGAGTCCTTAAAAATGCCTATAAACGTGCTTTACTTACTGACCGTCATCTGCTATTGCAAGATAAACACCCTGAGCGCAACTCTGATATCATCAGAATGATTGCTAATTATGATCAAGGGTGGAAGGCTGTTCATGACATTTGTTTGAGATATTGGCCTTTATTAACTCAGGACCCACATCTCAAAGAAGCTCTTTCCCATAGACCTAGCATTACAGCTAGACGCTGCACTAATCTTAACGATCGATTGGTACATAGCCATTTTCAACCATCACGTGAAGTTACACACACTTGGCTTTCTAATACATTATTAGGTATGTACAAGTGCGGCAGATGCGGCGCTTGTCCTTATGTCTGTAATAAGTCCAAAGAGTTTCACAATCATAATAACTCTAGATCGTATACTGTTCGCCAATTTCTGAACTGCAACTCTTCTGGTGTTGTTTACCAACTTATCTGTCATTGTGGCCTTAAATACATTGGCAAAACCATTCGCCCCCTCAAAAACCGCATTTTGGAGCATGTTAGGGCTATTCAGTTGAATAAAGATATCCCAGTGGCTAGACACTTTCATGCCGTGTTTGTTCCCTTAACAATTTCAAATTTGTGGGTATTGAGCAGATCAGACTTGGCCCCAGAAAGGGCAATTTTGATGTTAAGCTACTCCAACGTGAAGCTTTTTGGATTTACCAACTTAACACGCGTACCCCTTCTGGTCTTATTGAAGGGTTCACCTTCGCCGCCTTTGTTTGATTCATTCAATCTGTTTATTACCCAGTTTTCGTCAAGTCAATTTATATATAACATCTTTTATTGGTTCTATATTTCTTGCAAAATTTTTCTGACATTTATTATACGTCCTTGCTAGTTGTTTCTTTGGGAGCCTATATATAGCCTTTTTCCGCTCTTGATATTATACCATTATAATGGTATTTTCATACATCTGTGCACACATCTTGATATTGGGGCTTCTGGCGCTTATAGCTGTGCCTGGCATCTACAATGCTCAAGTATTTTCGCCCTGTGCAGTGTTTCCAATGATGTCCAGCCTCTTATTTATGTGTTGTCGATCTTACACGTGGGGCGTGTCTGCTTCCTCCCTGGGGATTGGTTGATGGAGGCAAATGATGTACCGGCATGCAGTGAGCGCCCTGTTGCCTGGCGTGTGCACTGTGATTGCGGTTTTGAGGCGGTCTAACTTTCAGGTGCTCCCTGTTTACACATCGGAAAACTCTTATCTAAACTGTACCCCAAACTAGGTGCCCTGTACAGAAACAAATCCTGCCTGAGCCCCGCGGTAAGAAAGCAGATTGTACAGCAAATGCTTATGCCAGCTTTTGATTATGGAGATGTAGTGTATGCAGCGGCCCCGCACACACGCCTCCAGAAACTTACTACATTGTATAACTCATTCTGCCACTTTGTGCTACAATGTAATTACATAACCCACCATTGTGACATGTTAAAAGAACTAAACTGGCCATCGCTGGACTCTAGACGCACCCTTCACCTTTACAACCTGGTGTTTAAGAGCTTTTCTGGGAAGCTACCACCCTACCTGAATAGGCTGATTGCCCCAGCAGTTCCCTTATCCTATATCCTCAGATCCACCTTACTTGCAATACCACAATACAAAAAGAAAGTGGCTTGATCCTCATTTTCCTACAGAGCACCACAATTATGGAATAACCTCTCAGACACCGTCAAATCTTCCCCCAGTCTAAAGTCCCTTAAGAATTCCCTATTAACATACCTCAATACAGAATGCACCTGTAAACATGTAACATAATGACTTTATTTCCTACATATTTATTTTTCTGTTAATCTGTATATTTGGTTTTGTGTTAATATCTTGCATGTTACTATTTTGTATTTCTGTAACCACTCAATGTTCTTGAACCCAGGAGATACTTGAAAACGTGAGAAATCTCAATGTATCCTTCCTGGTAAAATCCTTTATAAATAAAATAAATAAATTTACTATTTATATACTGATATGTTTCTAGGACTGTATAGCTCAGGATTAAGCCCATATTAGGCGAAACGCGTCGAGCAATGTCATTTCTTCATTGATTTTAATCTTCACCTCTTTTCTATATGGGGGTTTGTTTGCGGACTACCCTGGCGGGCATTATTATTCTCTAGATCAGAGGTGTGTAGACGCCGGCTCGGACCGCCGAGGTAATTAGATAGCATCCTATTTTTATTCTCTTCATCCGGCTGGATGTGCTGTCGCCTGTGTGGACTCCTATGAGGTGCCGCTATCCCATTATTCTGTGTTGTTTTTGTACTGTTTCTATTGTGTGGTTTCTTTTCAATAAATTATATTTTGTTGTGACACCTTCCCTGCACTTTGTGCAATTGTTTTCTGTATACAAATCTTTTTGGGTTATGCCCTGCAGGGTGTCCTTGTATGGTTCCCCTTTTAATCTTCTCTTTGTTGTTTATGTAACTATGAGTCCTAATAATTTGTAAAACAGGATATTCTTGATGAAATATCCTCAAACTGTATCACACTATGTTCTCTTTTTTTCCTACCCCCCGATCCAACATTTTGCTGTCCTACATGAAAAGTATTTTTAAGCTGTAATATTATACATAAATTACCCATTTTTTTAATATAGACATGCTTAGCTAGGATGCCATATAACCAGAGCATGACAGATTAGAAAGGCCTCCATGCAGGCAATATAATCTATGGCAAACCAGGGGGATTGAGGTATGGCAGTGCTCAGTAACCTGTGTACACTTCGGGCCATATTACATAGTTGGTGCTAACTTAACCAGAGCGGTTGTAAACTTACCAGAGCCATTATAGCCTATGGAGGTTTTAAGTTTATAACAGCTTTGGTTAAGTTAGCACCAACATTGTAATACTGCCCTTCCACTTTTACTGGGCTTAATAATTAACAAGTATTGTGTGGGTTGACATGCGAGTACACTCTTCTCCCAGAAGAATTTGGTAGGTTTTGTTTCAGAGCTTTATCAGATTTTCATTTGCTTTAGACGAGAGATCTGAAACCTTGACCCTCCAAATGTATTGGAACAACATTTCCCACAAGGCTCAGCCAACCTGATGGACAGCTGAGCATCATGGGAGACGTAGTTCCTAAACAATCTAGAAGATCAAGGTTGCCGACCCCTGCGTTTATGTGACAGTGAACCGTTGAGCCTTGGAAACACCCGTTATCGAAACGTTGGTTGAAAAAATAACTGTCTATCCGCTCCGATCTCTCCAAAACAATTTGAGGCAATTTCCAAAATGTCTACAAAAAAGAACTTCCATCAGATTCCTTCTAATCGACAATAGTACTTATTGCATGTCTATACACATAGGGCCCTATTACATTCTTCACGCAAAAACGCATGAATTTTTGCGCGAAGCGTTAAACGTTAACGCGCGTAAAACAACGCTGGTATTACAATCCTCGCGCATTTTTTCATCCGTCAAAAAATAATGCGTGTAAATGGACACGTACAAACACGCGTGCAGCTATGTTGCGCACAGAAATCAGTGTGCGGACTGTTTTTTTCACGCCATTCAGCCAATCAGAATTAAGTTTTTGCGCCTGTCAAAGTCAATCTGCACATATATGCTGCATCAATAAAAAAACACACACAACTTCTCAAATTTATTGGTTTGGTATGTTTAGAAGGTGTAACTAAACTTTGCTGCATATTTTCTTTTTGGGCTGGTGTATTTGGTTTCGGCCAGGTTGATAGAATTTACCATTAACACCAGCTTTTAGGAGTTGCTAAAATTATGCGCGTAAAGGCTATTCGTTACAAACTGCGCATAGATTGTAATACCATCTGCATACCAGCGCACAAACGCATTTGCGCTCACAATGTTAAGTATAGGACGCGCAAAGTAATCTCGCGCAGCGTTTGCACAGGTTCACCCGCGGTAGACATATAAGCGCGTTTGTTGCGCTGACATTGTAATACGACGTTCTGCACAAAGGGGTTTGCCCCTCGCGTTAATGCATTTTTGCGCACGCGATGATGTTTGCGCGAAGACTGTAATAGGGCCCATATTTTTTTTTTATACACGTCGTTAATATTTTTACCGTTTTTACCTTTAATCTCTTGGACAATCCAATTTATTAATGGATAATATGAGGCAAAATTTAAACAGTGATTAGAATAAAGTGAGAGTTGAAGCATTCCTTCCATATAGAACTCTTGTGGTGTGTGCGCTTTGTGTGACACATTTACATAATTACTTATTCCCCTTTAAAGGAGATTTAATAGGACTTCACAAACGTGTTATTAATAAATTTCAGCATTTGTGAGGATGTGACATCTTGAGACCACAGACTTTGGCAGTGATGTATATAATTGAAGGAAATTCAACATCATTGTTACTTGTATCCAGTTGTATTCTACTTAAAACTGAGAAAACATTACTCCAGGAAGCCATAATCCACAAAGTAACAGTTAAATGCTAACAAAGGAAAATGTATTTTTATATTTACAGGCTCTCATGCATCATGCAACAAACAGTGACATTTCATGAATCTGCCATGAAAGGATTGCAAGCGTTTAGTTTATTGCATTGTTTAATGTACAGTGGCAAGAAAAAGTATGTGACCCCTTTGTGATTACGTGGAGTTTTGCATGAATTGGTCATAAAATGTCCCCTTATCTTCATCTAAGTCACAACAATTTGAAAAACACAGTCTGCTTAAAATAATACAACACAAACATTATATGTTTTAATGTTTTTATTGAACAGAACATGTAAACATTCACAGTGCAGGGTGGAAAAAGTATGTGAACCTTTGGACTTAATAACTGGTTGACCCTCCTTTGGCAGCAATAACCTCAACCAAACGTTTCCTGTAGTTGCAGATCAGACCTGCACAACGATCTGGAGTAATTTTGGACCACTCCTCTTCACAAAACTGTTTCAGTGTAGCAATATTCTTGATGTCTGGTGTGAAGCGCTCTCTTAAGGTCATGCCACAGCATTTCAATCAGGTTGAGGTCAGGACTCTGACTGGGCCACTCCAGAAGACGTATTTTGTTTTGTTGAAGCCATTCTTTTGTTGAATTACTTGTATGCTTTGGGTCATTGTCCTGTTGCATCACCCATCCTCTGCGGAGCTTCAGTTGGCGGACAGATGGCCTTACGTTTTCCTGCAAAATGTCTTGATAAACTCTGGAATTCATTTTTCCATCAATGACAACAATCTGTCCAGGCCCTGAGGCAGCAAAGCAGCCCCAAACCATGATGCTCCCTCCACCATGTTTTACAGTGGGGATGAGGTTTTGATGTTGGTGTGCTGTGCCTTTTTTTCTCCACACATAGTGTTGTGTGTTTTTTCCAAACAACTCAATTTTGGTTTCATCTGTCCACAGAATATTTTGCCAGTAGTGCTGTGGAACATCCATGTGCTCTTTTGCAAACTTCAAACGTGCTGCAATATTCTTTTTGCACAGCAATGGCTTCCTCCGTGGTGTCCTCCCATGTACTCCATTTTTGTTTAATGTTTCCTTATTGTAGATGTGTCAACAAAAATGTGAGCATGTGCCAGAGATTTCTGTAAGTCTTTAGCTCACAATCTAGGATTCTTCTTTACCTCATTAAGCATTCTGCGCTGTGCTCTTGCAGTCATCTTTACAGGACGACCATGCCTAGGGAGAGTAGCAACAGTGCTGAACTTTCTCCATTTGTAGACAGTCTGTCTTACCGTAGACACATGAACATCAAGGCTTTTGGAGATACTTTTGTAACCCTTTCCAGCTTCATGCAAGTCAACAATTCTTGATCGTAGGTCTTCTGAGAGCTCTTTTCTGCGTGGCATGTTTCACATCAGGCAGTGCTTCTTGAAACCAGTAAACCCAAAACTGGTGTGTGTTTTTAAAGGGCAGGACAGCTTTCAGCAACACATCCAATAATATCACACTGATTGGACTCAATGTTGGCTCACTCCTGGCTCCAATTAGCTCTTGGAGAAGTCATTAGGCTAGGGGTTCACATACTTTTTCCTGCACTGTGAAATTTTACATGTTCTGTTCAATAAAAACATGAAAACATATAATGTTTGTGTTGTATTATTTTAACCCCTTAAGGACGGGAGTAATTTTACAACTTCGGCGCTGTTTCGGAAGTAGAAGTTCGCTGAGCTCATTTTGACCAAGTCACGTATTATTATACCACCCAGACAAATTATATATCGTTCTTTCCGGCAGACTCGGCTGATTAATAATATATCATTATTATATGTATATGTCATGCCCTGCCAAAATGCTATAACAAAAAATGTAAAAAAATGTGAATTTTCAATAAAATTTCAATCTTCCACAGTGTGTAAAGTGTGTTTTTTTTTAAATTTTATTATCCGAGGCTCTGCGGTCATATTCTATGGGGCAGATTTGTTAAAAAAATTAGAACGGGGAAGCCATTTTTTTTGGGGAGAAATTGTGTGATTTTAGCTAAACCCCCCCAAAAAAAAAATTCATTAGTGAAGCATCATTGTTCACATTATAATTGAAATGTGAACAATAGTGCTGCATTAAAGAAAACAAAAAATTTTTTTATTATTATATTTATTATTGTTTTATTATTTAATTTATTATTTTTTTATTATTTTTATTTTTACTTTTTTTACACTTTTATTTTACATATAACATGGTCATGTTTGATAACATTGGAAAGGCCATGCTCTGGCCTTTCCAGAAATATCAAACATGACCCCCTAGCTGCCACCGATCAGGAGATAAAGGGGTTCAAAGAACCCCCCTATCTCCTGCAAGGGATTTCCATAAGAAATCCCTTTGCAGCTAGGGGGTTCCCCGGTCAACTGACATCATCGCGCATGGCGTGATGAGTCAGTTGACCAGGGGGGGACCCAGAGGTGGGGGCTGCCATCCAAGATGGCGGCCCCCACGGAAATAGGCCGCGATCGGGCACAAATTAGTGCCCGGTCGTGACCTGGCAGCTAAGGGGTTAACCCCCATACATCGCTGGAAAGGTCAGGCTGTGACCCTTCCAGCGATGCTGGCCACAGCCGCCTGGTCCCCGGCGATGGGGAGATAGAGGGATCCAAAGGATCCCCCCCTCCCCTTCAGGCGCTTCCCCTGCTCCGGCGGGGGGGGGACGCCTGAAACTGACGTCATCGCGCCACCGGCGTGATGACGTCACAGCGCCGGAGGAGGGATCACACTGATCTGACTCCGCGGGAGTCAGAGCAGCGTGGGAGCGACCAGAGGAGGTAAGTATTACCGGAGGGGGGCTGTAAACGCCGAGGACGTACATTTACGTCCTGCGGCGTCAAAGCCCGCCTAATGCAGGAAGTAAATGTACGTCCTGCGGCGTTAAGGGGTTAAGCAGACTGTGTTTTTCAAATTGTTATGACTTAGATGAAGATCAGAGCACATTTTATGACCAATTCATGCAAAACTCCACGTAATCCCAAAGGGTTCACATACTTTTTCTTGCCACTGTACATGTTTAAGGGAACTGACTGCACCTGGTCTAAAATTATGAAAATGTTCCTGAAGGACATAAGACGTTGCCTTGAGCATGATGCACTAGTCTGTTGTATACATGTATGTTCATATTGCATGAATAGCAAATTACTTTAGGCCTCACTCACACACAACAAACTATTTTATTGACTATTGCGTATATGCGAGCATATGCTCAATATTCAATAGAATAAAAGTTTTGGTATATTTTTCCTCCCTGGGGTTGGCCCCCAGTGGTCATCGAGTGTGGTCGGGGTTAACTTTCAGTGCTGAAAGCGGTAACCCCGAGCCACACTCGGGATGCCGCTGGATACATTATCTGACCCTGCGCTCCCTCGCTGTCCCCCGCAGTCTCCTCCGGCCAATCGCGACGTCATACTTCCTGGAAGTGAAAAGCCGTGATCGCCAGAGGAGACAGCGGGGGTCAGCGAGGGAGTGCAGGGACAGGTAATGTTGGCAACCCGAGAGTGGCTCGGGGTTACCGCTTTCAGCACTGAAAGTTAACCCCGACCACACTTGGGAACACCATCAGGGGGTTAAAACTTAGTAATGTAAGAGCGTATACGCGTACACATGCGTAAACATGCGTAAAAACGGAAAAACACGCTGCCGGGACACATCTTGGTTCCATTCTGTTTTTGCGCGTGTTTACGCTACGCAAATATATGGCTCCATACGTGGCTATGTGTATAGAGCCATTTAGAAACATAGAAACATAGAAACATAGAAAAATGTCGGCAGATAAGAACCTTTCGGCCCATCTAGTCTGCCCAATTACATGGATACTTTACCTGGATTTATCTTTTGTTTAGGATAGCCGTATGCCTATCCCATGCCTGCTTAAATTCAATTACTGTTTTGGCCTCTACCACTTCAACTGGAAGACTGTTCCATGTATCCACCACCCTCTCAGTAAAATAATGCTTTCTGATGTTACTTTTAAACCTTTGCCCCTCTAATCTAAGACTATGTCCTCTTGTTTTGCTACTTTGTTTCCTTTTAAATATACTCCCTTCCTCTACCTTGTGGATTCCCTTTACGTATTTAAATGTTTCTATCATATCTCCTCTGTCTCGTCTTTTTTCCAAGCTGTACATGTTAAGATCATTAAGCCTTTCCTGGTAACTTTTCTCCTTCAAGCCGTACACCATTTTAGTAGCCCTTCTCTGAACTCTCTCTAAGATGTCTATATCCTTCTGGAGATACAGTCTCCAGTACTGCACACAGTACTCCAAGTGAGGTCTCACCAGTGCTCTGTACAGTGGCATGAGCACTTCCCTTTTCCTACTGCTAATACCTCTTCCTACACAACCAAGCATTCTGCTAGCATTTCCTGCTGCTCTATTACATTGACTACTTACCTTTAGATCCTCTGAAATAATAACCCCTAAATCCCTTTCCTCAGATGTTGAGGTTAGGACTGTATCAAATATTCTATATTCAGCCCTTGGGTTTTTACGTCCCAGGTGCATTATCTTGCACTTATCCACGTTAAAACTCAATTGCCACAGTTCCGACCATTTTTTTAGTTTACCTAAATCATTTGTCATTTGGCTGATCCCTCCAGGAACGTCAACCCTGTTGCAAATCTTTGTGTCATCAGCAAAAAGACATACTTTTCCATTAATACCTTCTGCAATATCACTAATAAAAATATTAAATAGAATGGGTCCAAGTACTGACCCCTGAGGTACCCCACTGGTAACAAGACCTTGCGCCGAATAAACTCCATTTACCACAACCCTCTGTTGCCTGTCACTCAGCCACTGCCTAATCCATTCAACAATATTGGAATCCAAGATCAAAGATTGCAATTTATTGATAAGCCTTCTATGCGGAACAGTATCAAAAGCCTTACTGAAATCTAAATAAGCAATGTCTACTGCACCACCTGTGTCTATTATTTTTGTTACCCAATCAAAAAAATCAATAAGATTAGTTTGGCATGATCTCCCTGAGGTAAACCCATGTTGTTTCTGATCCTGTAATTTATGTGTTTTTAGATGGTCAACAATCCTTTCCTTTAACATGGTTTCCATTAATTTCCCCACTACTGACGTAAGACTAACTGGCGTATAGTTCCCAGATTCCTCCCTACCACCCTTCTTGTGAATGGGCACAACATTTGCTAATTTCCAGTCTTCTGGGACGACTCCCGTTAGGAAGGATTGGTTAAATAAATCTGTTAACGGTTTTGCTATTACATCACTGAGCTCTTTTAATAATTTAGGGTGGATCCCATCAGGCCCCATTGACTTATTTGTCTTTACTTTAGACAGCTGCTGTAGAACCTCCTCCTCTGTAAACTGATATGTAATTGTCTCGTTAG
Source organism: Leptobrachium leishanense (assembly GCA_009667805.1). Taxonomy (NCBI): domain Eukaryota; kingdom Metazoa; phylum Chordata; class Amphibia; order Anura; family Megophryidae; genus Leptobrachium; species Leptobrachium leishanense. The sequence continues at coordinate 80,646,098 of CM019066.1, read as the reverse complement.
TGTTTCCTCCTAACTGAGGTCCCTTTCCTTCCTTTTCTTCTGCAAAGACTGAACAAAAATATTCATTGAGGCAGTCAGCGAGACTTTTATCCTCTTCTACATACCTTCCTATTTATTTACCTTCCTATTTATTTGGATATGTTGCATATAGTACTATACGCAAGTACGTGCGTTTCAGTGTGAATGAGGCCTTAATGACAAACTCAAAGTTTTCTATTAAATATAAACACTGACATCTGAAACCTAAATACCTCCCCAAGTCATCAGTGACTTCACACATGACATCATTGATGCATCTTTACCGACATCACGGAGAAAAGATTTCGAAGTATGGATTGTCCAGCTTGTAATTTTTCTCTTTTTTTTTTAAACACAAAGGGCTTTATCAATTCGTTGACACTAGTGCTAACGCTCACATAAATGCGTGTTAGAGCTAGCTTAGATGAGGTGATAGTGAATCGCTATTAACGCTTTTTAGCGTAAGGTTACTGCACTTTACTCTCCCTATGCTTAACATGGGGAGCACAAAGTGTAAGCAAAGAGTAACCAGCGTTAGGCTCACAAGGTCCTAACCAGTGGTGACTCTAGGAAGAATATATAGGGGGGCACATAAGATATCACAGTCAAAACTGGGGGGGGGGCACTAATAATTTTTGCCACTAAATCATACCACTGAAAAAAACCAAAGAAGTGTATATAAATAAAATTCCATAATCCCAGAGTAACGTGATGCGATGATACTCTTTTGTTTTACTAACCTGGTACAGGAATTCAATATTTTTTCAGCGTTTTTTTGCCGCCGTCCGATAACTGCTTCAGCGACTCCAATTTTCGCAAATTATGCCACCATTCGTTAAATAGAGAATTCACTATATTTTCTGTGAAATTGATTCCCCGAAATGTGACAAAATGCTAAGGGCCAAATTACATACTTTAATACAATACGTATCTGGTGGCGCGATGAAGGTCGCGTATGGATATCTGGTGGTACTCTTAGTTCATTTGTCCACATGGATCATATGAAAAAACAGAACAATATGATCATATAGACTGTTTTAACAGATTCTAAAAAAGGATGATATGATGGTTAAACTCACAAATCTAGAGCCCGAACACTAGCTCTGAGTGGGTGGGCGCATTCGGGTACTTAAGTTCTCTGCTTGAGAAGGTGACCCACACCTTCTCCTAGAGGGAGATTCTTCTCACATGCAATACAAGAGACAGAAAAAACTTTCTTGTGCAGATCTCGTGGATGAAATAACATATAAGGATGTATAAATTGCCAACTCACATGCGTTGGAGTTTAAGGACCAAGCTCGAGGTGTGCGCGCGTAGGACTTATTGAAGGTTAAGTCCAAATGAAACCCTTTGAATTTCCAGGACTTCCAGAGAAACGGGGATAAATTGAATAAAGTTAAAAGAATTTATTAAAACATAAAAACAATACTACTGGCACTGCCAGGTGACCAGAACGCGTTTCGCCAGAATAACTGGCTTCATCAACTGGTTTACAGGCTGAACTGATGTACATATTCATATAATGTCCTTAAATTGTCCCCATCTGTCCTTAATTACGAGTTAAGCGTGCGTTCCACGCCTCGAAACCAAGTTCTCTCGGGTCTGCGGCGGGTGCCGCCATCTTGCGCATGCGCTCTTCTCCTTCCATGCGCTTCACTGTGCGGGTCACGCCATTAAACCGGATGTAGCATGCGTTCCACTGCGGCTGTAACAAAAAAAAAAAGATTATTCCCTTTATAGGGGTTAATAACTCATGCACTTTATAATATTTCATAATGCACTTTAGTTATAATCTACTGCTTAAATTTATCCAACCACAATTGAGTATGGGGCACTTTAAATTTTAATAGAAATATAACCACTTTAGTTGTATTTGTCATTAGAACAACATAAATTTAATTATTTTATAAACCTAATTATTCCCTACATAGGGGTAAATAACTTATGCACTTTAAAATAATTGATAATGCACTTTAATTTATTCAGTCACAATATAGTATGGGGTATTTAAATTTCAATAGTAATATAATTATCGACATATTTTTAACACCACATTAGGTCATATGAGGACCATTTGTATATATAATGAATACACACTAGTCTGAGGACATGAGGAATACATATATGACTCTACCAATCTATTTCCATCAATGTTTACATATCCCCCGTATGGTTTGCAATTGGGGTAAAATTGGGGACCTATAGATAATGGATGTATAAGGATTTGATATTATTCTCCCTCCATGGGGTTTCCTAACTGTCCGGTCGCCATAGAAGAATGAAGAAACCGCATCATCAGGAGTTTTTTGTTACAGCCGCAGTGGAACGCATGCTACATCCGGTTTAATGGCGTGACCCGCACAGTGAAGCTCATGGAAGGAGAAGAGCGCATGCGCAAGATGGCGGCGCCCACCGCAGACCCGAGAGAACTTGGTTTTGAGGCGTGGAACGCACGCTTAACTCTTAATTAAGGACAGATGGGGACAATTTAAGGACATTATATGAATATGTACATCAGTTCAGCCTGTAAACCAGTTGATGAAGCCAGTTATTCTGGCGAAACGCGTTCTGGTTACCTGGCAGTGCCAGTAGTATTGTTTTTATGTTTTAATAAATTCTTTTAACTTTATTCAATTTATCCCCGTTTCTCTGGAAGTCCTGGAAATTCAAAGGGTTTCATTTGGACTCAACCTTCAATAAGTCCTACGCGCGCACACCTCAAGCTTGGTCCTTAAGCTCCAACGCATGTGAGTTGGCAATTTATACATCCTTATATGTTATTTCATCCACGAGATCTGCACAAGAAAGTTTTTTCTGTCTCTTGTATTGCATGTGAGAAGAATCTCCCTCTAGGAGAAGGTGTGGGTCACCTTCTCAAGCAGAGAACTTAAGTACCCGAATGCGCCCACCCACTCAGAGCCAGTGTTCGGGCTCTAGATTTGTGAGTTTAACCATCATATCATCCTTTTTTAGAATCTGTTAAAACAGTCTATACGATCATATTGTTCTGTTTTTTCATATGATCCATGTGAACAAATGAACTAAGAGTACAACCAGATATCCATATGCGACCTTCATCGCGCCACCAGATACGTATTGTATTATTGTCTATCCATTGGTTTGGGGGAAACCACTGAATTTCTGGTTTGGCTTTGGTAAACTGGTGGCGGTATAGGTTTTGGGCGCCGTCTACTTTCTTCGTTTGTCCAAATTACATACTTGTTGCTAACGTTTGCGCTCACCTGCGTGAACGTTAACGTTAGCCCAAGTCGTTTACACATATTACAATCCAAACGCTAACGGGTTAAGTAACCCGTTAGCGTTTGGTATCTTACGCTTTGCAGCGCGAGGTTACTGTACTTTTCGCTCCCTATACTTAACATGGGGAGCGCAAAGTGTTAGGATTACAAAGTCCTAACGCTGATTAACGTCCGGCCGCGGTTAACAAAAAGTTAACCAGAGTCAGGACTTGGTGCTAACGGATCCGCTTCTGCAGAATCCGTTAGCACCATCCAGAAACCCCCCCAAAAAATCGAAATACTCACCTCCTGTCCCACGACGAGGACCGCGGCTCTGTCCGCCTCCTCAGTCCGGCGGGAGCAGGGAGAGACGGGGTGAGCTCTGGTGAGTACAGGCGCGACACCATTTTTTCGGTATGTATGTATATTATGCTGTAATGCCAGTTAGTAATTTTTGCTTAGGAGTCCTGCAAGAGCTTTTCAAGATCGGGTATTCTTGGTAGAGAAGGGGTTAAGGTTTGCATTTGAGAAACAGAGGAACGATGTGGTTTGCCTTTTCTTTCCTTTAATGAATAACCAGTGAATTATGAATTAAATGCCCACCGCCACCAGTAACCCCGTCCAACAGAAACAAGAAGCTGGGCGCTGGGGAGGAGAATGCTTTAGGTAATGTGTTCAGTATCTACAATTCTATACATTACTACACACTGCAGCAGATGTTGGGCCTTAGTAAAATATAGGAATTTGTGCAGCCATTTTTAAGAGTATTTGTATTAGCGCATAGCTATCTTAGTGAATTATCTATTCAACTTTACTGATAACTCATGTCCTTTTAGATGATCTTTTTCTGAATATAAACAGATCAATAAAACTGAGCTTATCATTTTATCAACAATTTAAATTTTCCTTGTGGTAGAACAAAAGAACTTTTTTCTTCTGTGATCTATCTGAACTACTATGAAGATTGTCCATCGTACCGCGCCAAAAAGTCTGAGGAATCTGCACACCATGTAGATTGTTCCAGATGTTGCTCGTGACATTGCCAGGAAAGCGCTTGCAGATAAATGCATTTATTAGAGACAAGGATAGACGGAATGACAGTTGGAATGCTGTCACGTTCAACAATGTAAACACTGCTTCTGCAAACAAGGGGTTAAAGCCCCATCTCTTTAGTTATGGTATCATAATGTGGTGCTCACAAATTGGCTAATTTTCATCATTTTTAAAATTCTTTATCCTTTGTTCCAAGACATGTTGGGTCATTTTCCAGTCTTGTTGTTAAGATGTCGGCCAGAGTCGATCAGTATATTTTAACAGCTGGAGTTGATTGTCCAACCTTGTTGCAAATTTTGCTTGCGGCTCAGTCATAAACTAACAGCTCCTATACTTTTATATAGGAGCCACTAATTTCCACTTGGGATTAGAATGAGTTATTCAATGGTAGCTCGTTCTTCTCTTCTGAAGAAGGTAAATTAAGTACTGTAAACAAAACCCTCCGAAAATCCCTTACTTACCTTACCTCTGATCTGTTACAGAGGGAACCCGGCGTGAGTCAAGGTGGGCACTTTATACTGGATATTCAGCCCTTGAGGCAGGTTAGCTGCTGGCTGCATGGACACAGACCACAGCACACAGATACTAGACAAGATAAGTAACAGAACAACTGGAACAGAAATGGCAGGAGAACAAGAAGAAAACAACAGAACACACTAAAGGGATCCCTAACTCTAGCATAAAGGTCTTTGTATGGCATTCTAATACTATGGAAGGGAACCTCACAAGAAAGACACAGAAACAGGAATGGTGAGGGTTAAACGAGATACAGCGACACAATATACTCACACCCAGAAGCTACACAGGGAAACCCTGAACTGGGATAAGGTCCTTGCAACGGCCTGTAAACTAAATGAATAATATGCTGCTGGGTGATACACTAAACAGGATACAAGGAAACAAATAATAGAATAACAACAGGGATAAACAAGAGAGTAGTCAGAATACAAGCCAAGATCATTCACAGAGCGGTTAGTCAGGAATAGCCGAGATCATACACAGGAAATACCAGGAGAAGATCACAGGAAGCAATGACTCAGGAAACAAGACCCTCAGGAACTAGTCTCTCAGGAAACAGAAACCCATGCAAGAGCAAGGAGACTAAGTGATGCTTGCATATATATAGGGACAGGGTGGACCATGTGACCCCAGGCCAGACCAACAGCAGGGGAATCCAGAAGTGGCACAGGGTGGACTAGCTTGGCTTAACAAAGGAAGAGAGGCCTGGATCGATCTCTCACCACCAGGGGACAGGGCTGGAACCGGTGGAAACATGACATGATCCCTTCACAACGCAATTTGCTGCTACCTCTCTGTGAAGAACAAGAGACTGGGAACAAATAGTGTCCCTCCACACCTCCTCCTCCTCAACTCTCGTGTGATCCCACTCGTGCAGAGCTCACAGTGTGGATACGCTGCTCTCCAAGGAATCCTATGGACTCCAGGAGCTGATACCTGCAGCAGCGACACTACCGGTACCAATCTGCACCTTGGCTTCATTCCAAGGCCAGCTGTTAATAAAGCAGGTAGATCAGACCAGGTACATTAAAAGGGGACTGGTAAGGAAAATCATCTTGCACTGTTTTTCCCCCGTACCGTCTCTGCTTTATCAACAAGATGACAATAGGGCCAATTATGTTTAACACTGTCATTTCCAAAGGATCCAGTGACTTTATTCTACACAATGTGCCTCCTTTTCGAGAATCTCTTTGAGCTGAAATACAGAAACCACTTTGCAGTTTTCATGATGCATTTATGTGCAGAGTTAAGGCCATTACTGACAGAATAATACAAGGCATATTGAAAGCCTGGCTTTCTTGACGTGTATTATAAATTGTGTGTAATTTTGTTGCTATGCACATGAAAGAAATTTTGTAAACCTAATGCTCTGTAATTGGGCAGTGTATCGGTTTACGGCATTCCTTATAAATATAGTTTCGGCCCTGTGTACTGTCATTTTATGATACTCTGCGATCAATCAACATTCAAGAGGCTATAAACAGTTTGACCTCACTGGCAAAGCCTGTTATAGCACATCATTTTCTTCAGAACAATGCTGAATGCCAGACTGATAATTTTTCTAAAGTTTTGTTCTTCAAAATATCTTGGGCCATATTATATTACTAACGCCTGCGTGAGCGTTAACGTTAGCTTTGGTTGCCCTAGCACGGGCATACCATATTATAATCCGAACACTAATGGGTTAAAAAACCCATTAGCAATTCGGATCTTGCGCTTTTCAGCGCGAGCTTACTGTACTTTGCACTTTGCGCTTCCTATGGTTAACATGGGGAGCGCAAAGAGTTAATTAGTGTTAGAATTAAAAAGTCCTACCTCTAATTGCTCCAAGCTGCGGTTAACTCGAAAGTGCTAATGGATTCCGCTTCTGCAGAATCAGTCAGCACCAGCAGATACCCCCCTAAAAAAAAATCACATACTCGCCTCCCATCCCACTGCGAGAAGGGCGGCTCCATCTACCTCTTCTTTCCACCGGGAGCAGCGAGAGACTGGGGGGAAAAAGTTACCCAGTTTCCATCTGCGTATCACTACGCCGACCTGACAGATCTCGTGAAAGGCGAGATCCTGCAGGTCATGTGACTGGCAGCAGAAGCCTCAATAGAGTCCTATGGACTCCATGGAGGGGATGCTCGCGGCGGCGCTTAACGCTGCCTCGAGCATCCCGAGGCTTAGCGCTGGGTTATGGTGCAGGCTGCTGGATTAGTGCCTGTGTTGTAATATTACGCAAAACCGGGGACGCTTAGGAGAAACCAACAGGCACAGGTTGTCCTCGTTTTAGTGTCGGGAATGTAATAGTGCCCCTCATGTTTTGGAAAAACAAATTTTTCTAAGTAACCAGTGTGGTGGATTGGATTCTAACTATACCGAGGAGGTGACGAGATGACCTTGTAACTAGACAGGCATCCATTATTTTTACTTCGCTATTTAAACACAAATTGGTTCTGCACGTGCTCGCCTGGTGGAAACAGTTTTGGGAGATGCATAGTAATTAAAATATCTATTAAAGATACAGTATATACAAGTTGTATTAAAAGAATGTCAGAGCAGTGTTACATAGGAAAAATATTTGTAATATAACTCCAAATATGTAAAAATAGACACTTTGTAAGATTTACACTTCCGAGGACTTGTGATGATTCAAGGCAACTTGCAGGCCCTTACACAGGATGATGATGGCTTGTTGACATTATTATTCTTTATTTATGAAGCGCCAGCATATTTCGCAGCACTGTACAAAGGGCACAATATAGACTGGGTTACAATACATTGAACAACATTTGACAAACCAGTACAGGAGGAAACGAGGGCCCTATTCCTGTGGGAACTTACAATTTAGGATGGTTGGGGTGGAAACAGGAGGAGAGGACTGCAAGGTGAGAGTGATGGACTGCAAGGTGAGAGTGATGGACTGGTGAGAGTGGTGGACTGGTTGCGTCAGTGAGTCGGGTGGTAGGCTTGCCTGAATAGGAATGTCTTATGGGAGCGTTTGAAGGAAGGGAAACTATGGGAAAGTCTGACAGTACAAGGAAGAGCATTTCATAGGATGAGGGCTGCGCGTGAGAAATCCTACAGTCTATCATGAGAAGAGGTGATGCAGGTAGAAGCTAGGCGCAGGTCACTGTTAGACCTTAGTGAGCGGGCTGGCATAGGAAATCCTATTCACCCTTAAAATTCCTGAATATATCAAGGGAGGCTATATAGTTAAAAAAAAAAGGTTAGATATGGGGGGGGGTTCGCAGTGGGTAGAATAGGTAAATGAGGGTTATTTAATGTGAAATTTAATTAGTGGGGCTACGTAGTTAGAGTAAGGCAGTATAGAGTTAATTAAAGGTGTTATCAATAGTGGAAGTTACATAGGGTTCATTAGTAGGGGCTTAGTAGGGGTTAACTTTTATAGGATTAAATAGTGGAGCATTAGGTAGTGTAGGTAGGGTAGCTTGTGTAAGGAGTAACTAGTTGAAGGTGTATAGTGCAGCATTTAACTAGTGGTATTTAGGCTTGGGCACCGATTTTTTTTTTTCAGTTCGGTTCATTCGGATTTTGTAAATTTTCATTTCGACTCGTTTCAGCTGACTTTTGTTTCGTTTCGCTTCGTTTTTCGGATCGACTTTTTTTCGTGATTTCGGAAATTTTCGTGTTTTTCGGAACGTATGTTCTCCTCATTTCAAAGTGTCTATTCGTTTTGACGTAAACTAATGGTTTTTCGGAAACGATAATTATACGATACGACAATTCTGCCATTGAGATTTCTCATGTTTTACAAGAAGGATACATTGAGATTTCTCATGTTTTACAAAAAGGATACATTGAGATTTCTCATGTTTTACAAGAAGGATACATTGAGATTTCTCTGGTTTCCCGGGAAGGATACATTGAGATTTCTCATGTTTTACAAGAGGGATACATTGAGATTTCTCATTTTTTACAAAAAGGATACATCGAGATTTCTCATTTTTTACAAGAAGGATACATCGAGATTTCTCTGGTTTCCCGGGAAGGATACATTGAGATTTCTCATGTTTTACAAAAAGGATACATTTCTTTCTTTATTTATTTATAAAGGATTTTACCAGGAAGGATACATTGAGATTTCTCATGTTTTACAAGAAGGATACATTGAGATTTCTCTGGTTTTCCAGGAAGGATACATTGAGATTTCTCGTGTTTTACAAGAAGGATACATTGAGATTTCTCTGGTTTTCAGGAAGGATACATTGAGATTTCTCGTGTTTTACAAGAAGGATACATTGAGATTTCTCTGGTTTTCCAGGAAGGAAACTTTGAGATGGGAATGATAAAAAATTTAATTACAGAATCAGCGATATAAATACGATGACCGAAATTACTGAAATGGAACTGAAATCAGGAATGGAACAAAAATGAATTTCGATTTTACACATTTCTAGTCCATTCGAAAATTCCGAAAAGTTTTCGTTTCGGCACGAAAATTTGTTTAGATCTGCTGTTTTCGGATCTGAAAATTTTCGGAAAATCGTCCGAATCCGAATGCACGAATCGGGAAATTTCGTGAAAATTCCGAAATTCCGAAACGCACATCCCTACTGGTATTATAACAGTGGCCATGGGTAGTATAGGGGTTAACATGTAAGTTACAGGTAGTGATGGTAGGGTATTGTAGGCGTTAAGGCTAATGTCAGACGAACGCAGTCTGCACACACTCTGCGTGCGTGCATAACAGACAGACGTACTGATGGAAGATACTGTAGACACCACACGGTCCGTTTTTACGGTCCGTTTTCTACGACGGACGTAGAAAAAAAAGGGAATTATTGGAAACAAAATTAATATGAAAAATTATAAAAATTGGAAAATTATATGAAAAGCCATTTTGTGCGTCAAGGTGCTGGACGTCGCAAATGTGCTCTATCTGACTTTGTGTCTTCACGCACACAGAACGCTATGCGAACGTGGTGCACTCTGCGCGTCCGTCTAGCGGTTTTATGTTCTTGCCTAACTTGCGTCCGTTTGCCACGTGCGTTGTGCATGTGCAGTTCGGTGCGCACGTACTTCGTGTGTGGGCCTCTATTGATCATGATTCTATGCTATGGAGCTAGTGGAGGTTATAGGTAGTGGGGGGCAGATAGTGCATGGGTTAGCTAGTGGAGGTTATAGGTAGTGGGGGGCAGATAGTGCATGGGTTAGCTAGTGGAGGTTATAGGTAGTGGGGGGCAGATAGTGCATGGGTTAGCTAGTGGAGGTTATAGGTAGTGGGGGGCAGATAGTGCATGGGTTAGCTAGTGGAGGTTATAGGTAGTGGGGGGCAGATAGTGCATGGGTTAGCTAGTGGAGGTTATAGGTAGTGGGGGGCAGATAGTGCATGGGTTAGCTAGTGGAGTTATAGGTAGTGGGGGGCAGATAGTGCATGGGTTAGCGAGTGGAGGTTATAGGTAGTGGGGGGCAGATAGTGCATGGGTTAGCTAGTGGAGGTTATAGGTAGTGGGGGGCAGATAGTGCATGGGTTAGCTAGTGGAGGTTATAGGTAGTGGGGGGCAGATAGTGCATGGGTTAGCTAGTGGAGGTTATAGGTAGTGGGGGGCAGATAGTGCATGGGTTAGCTAGTGGAGGTTATAGGTAGTGGGGGGCAGATAGTGCATGGGTTAGCGAGTGGAGGTTATAGGTAGTGGGTTCTCTTTGCACCATCTCTTTTTATATAGGTAGAGCATTAGAAAATGTGCTTATCAGATGTTATATCACTCTCATGACTTCTTTTAATGCAGTAAAGCAAAAAAACAGTTGCTCTGCACACTAGAAAAGCAGAGGTGCACTCCTAAAACAAAGCTTCCCAACAAAACCTCTATAATTATGAAGAAATACAAAAATAAGGATGCACTCAAATAAAATCCAATTTATTGATACCAAAACATGATAAAATATGACATATCACATCACATGTGGTATGTCATATTTTATCATGTTTTGGTATCAATAAATTGGATTTTATTTGAGTGCATCCTTATTTTTGTATTTCTTCTTTTAATGCAGTGCCATTTTATTAGCATGAAAATTGCTTCTGCACAGGCAAACTTTGTTAACCACTACAATACCACGATTGTTTACACGATCAGCAGTATCAGACACCGCAGTCTGAGATCATGTTAGCACCATGTGGAGCTATGCTGCATCATTGCAAATGAAGTTTGTTTATTGCAAACAAATTTCATTCGGGTTCCGGAACATGTCCCTAAAGTTTTAGCACCGTAGCCATGATGCTTGAGGAGCTAACAGCTGGGGAACGTCTATATATCGTACTTTTCCCCAGCTGATCCTGCATGGAGCCCTTAACTGCAGTAACTTCTTTTGCCCAGTAGATGGTGGCATCTGCCTGCCAAATAGTTTATTACAGTAAGGAATACATTGGAAATATATATTTCTTACTGTGTAATTAATTGAAAAAGATTTTAAAAATAAAATCGAACACTGGTTCCTGACAGTTTTTTGGAAAATCACTTGGCATTTAAGGGGTTAAAGCATCGGTAACTGATTAGACACCGTGTACTGTAACCTATGTCCAGCCACGTGAGTGAGTGTCTATGAGGATTATTCAAAGAGATCCGAATTGCTGGCGAAAGGTAACCGAACAGTGAAATTCAGCGTATGGTTACCTTTCCTGGCCATTCGGCTATTCAGAGAGCAGGCAATTCGCCAGATGTTGGTGATTTGCCTGCACATACGGTGCCTGTTCGTTGCCTGTTCGAGGGCAGTGAAAACCCCATAGCTTTGTCTATTCAGAGAACAAAAACCAGCAGCGAAAAGTTGCCGAAATGCCCTACTATTTGGTTGCAACATTCGACAGGTTTATTCAGGCGAATCCCATAGGCTTCAATGTTAAAAATATTCCCGTTTTAATGCAATATCTAATAAACCATTTATTATAATATTCTGCAGTAAAAAGTGTCTTTATTTATAGATTTTATTTGGATATTGTAAGCATTTTTCGGGATTTTTTTGAAAATAAAATATTTTTAAGATTTTTTTTAAAAAAAAAATAGTTTTAAACGTTTTTTCTTTTTTTCTGTAACAGCCCTTTTTATTATCATTCATTGGACCTCATTTGTAAATTTCAGACATTTTCGCTCAGTAGTTTGTTTGCAAACAGCGTTTCACTTTTCAAACATTCAAGCGTACTGTTTTTTTCACTCCATTCGTCTGCGGTGTCGGGTTTTTCCGGCGGCTGCTCTGCGCTCTGATCAACTCCTGCTCGGGTTTCTCCGGCGTCTTCGGCGGGGTTAATCCAGATGTTTTTGCAGGTTTCGGTGACCATTCGCCTGGGTTTTGCGGTGAGTGTTCGGCAGGTTTTCGGTGGCTTTTCCCTGCACTACGACGACCCTGTGGTGCTTGCTGGATACACCGCAGGGTCGCCGAAATGGGATCGCCAAATCGCACGGAATTGAAGAGAACGAAAAGTCACCGAACGTGCGGTGGCTTTTCGATTCTCTTTGAATAACCCTGTATATTTATATTGGTAGGGAGCTCACAGCTTTGTGCCGGAGCTACAAATCTTAATGATCAGCAGGTTTTTTGAGCCACGGTTCTACTTTGGTAATCGCAGTTCAGTCCTAAATACACGATCGAGGGATAATGACTCGCAGACAATGATGTTCTGGAGAAGAAACAAAATGAAACGTATGTCTTTATATATGGAATAAGTTGATTTCAATGGACAAAACGATCCTTTATCTGCAGCCAGAATCCACTTTTACAATAAAATAAATATGGATAGTTTTTGTAATTTTTTCCCTGCATGGTCCAAGAAACTTTCAACACTGGCCTTTATGCAAAAAAATTTTTTTTTATGCAAGTATGATGTCAGACTAAGTTGATGGAGATTGTATCCATTACCGTCTACCTGTTTCAATGTGAGCCCTGCGGGGATAGCACTGTTCTTTGCATTTGTAGAACATAGGAACAGCTGCAACTTCCACCAAGATCCTAACCTGGCACTTCCTCGCATACTGCAGACCCTTTTCCGAATGTGTGACATAAGATCAGTTCAATTAATCAAACTTGTTTGTTTACTGCCACTTCCAAAATATCCATATGTTTCAAACAGTGTATATGAAATACTCAGCTAACCAATAATACACAAAATGTGAAGCCAGGACGATAAATAATAAACGAACTCACCTCAAATGTCCTATCTGTGCATCTGTAGCAACTGCAACATCGGCACAGGGCTTTATCCAGTCCAGGAAGTGGCTTAGCCAATCAAAATGCCGTCATTTTTTTCAGGACCTGATCATATACTTCAGGGGCCATGTTCCAAGCTTGTCGTTATGTTGCGCATCTCAAACACTAAGGCTGGGGTCAGACGAGCGTAGTGTTCACGTCCGTGATTGCACCTAAAAGTACGTACGTGATAGCATGAAAGAATGTCCATTGGAGCCTGATACACAAAGTACGTCCGCACTGAACTGCGGACGCACCATGGCCGCGGCAAATGGACGCAAGGCAGGCAAGAACGTACAACCACTAGAACGGCCGCACAAAGTGCGCTGCGTCCGCAACGTCCGCATAGCTTTGTGTGTGAGTGATGGAACGTGGTCAGACGGACTGCATTTATACGTCCAGCATTTTTCACGGACAAAATGGTTTTGCTTTTTAATTTATTTTCCCTCTTACATCCGTCAAAATATACGTCAGTGAAAAAAACGGACTGTGTGGCCACTACTGCGTCTTCCGTACTAACGTACGTCCGTGTGCACGGACGTACAGTCCGTAGAAATCACGCTCGTCTGACCCTAGCCTAAGCATAAAGGCAGACGTTCGTAGCTTAATTTTTTTCATGTCCTAGTCAAACCTTGACATTAACCCCATCACTACCGAGATCAAGCTATCTCGGTCTTCAAAGGCATCACCCGGTAGCCCAAAAGCAAATTAAGTTTATTTGCGGCATAATGCCCATAGGGCTAGAACTTTAAAATCGTCTAACTGAATATCCTGACATCGGACATTCAACAGACAATGCAGGGAATACGAGCTGCAATGCAACCGTAACTCAATTCGGCAGTAGCCGGCACCATCTACTGGCCAAATATGTTATTACAGTAAGAAATACACTGGGAATATGCCCAAATATTTGTTACTGTAGAATTAATTAAAAATATTTTTTTTAAAAAACACTGGTTCCTGACCATGATTTTTTTGAAAATTCACTTGGCAGTGAGGGGTTAAAGTAGACTTTCTGACCTTAGTGTCTCTCATCTTGCGTTCGCTTACTGTGCTTGGCGTTTCTTATACTTAACATGTGACATGCCGGTCGTTCAGAAATGCAAGAATAGGGAAATATTCCGAGGTCGTGAATTAACTTAAATCTCCCTGGTTTGCACCTAGATGTTAATAACTCCTAAAATCTGGTGTTAAGCTCATAATGACACGGAGACCCTGGTGTAACTTCCCTGAGTGATTGAAGTTTCTGGTTAAGTTTACACCCCGGCTGAAATACAGACACAAGGGTTTAATTTGCAGTAGTTGTACACACATCCACTTTCAGTACTGCCAGCCAGTAATTTACGCATGCTTTTCAATGTCTTGCTAAGAAATTTTAACCCTTTCGCTGCGGAGGACGCGCTCAGCGCGTCCACCCGCAGGTAACGTTCCTTGCGGTGGACGCGCTGAGCGTGTCCTCCCTTTGGGGCCAGCGTTCGGCCGGGTTCCGGCCGATCGCTGGCCCCCCCGGTGCGGGCTGACATCCTCGATGTCAGCCCAGCACCCGGAACCGCCGCCGGCCTAACTAGGTGTCATCGCGGCGGCGATATATAATATGTCTGGGTCATATACTAAAATAAGCCTTCAAAACACGTTTAAACATGATGAGCAAAATCGGTAAAAATGACCTCAGCACAGAGGTGTGAAAAGCCTCAGCAGCGAAAGGGTTAACGTTTCCAGCAAAATTTAATGTCTTGACATGTCTCTTGGTTGGAATACGGACATTAGTGAGAAGATAATGGTTAATGGCTGTGCACGATATTTCCTTTAGCGTCTGACTGTAATATTAAAAAATATTACTCTATAATTCCCTGATTTTTATAACCTTTATGATATAGTCAGGTCCAGAAATATTGGGACATCGACACAATTCTAACATCTTTGGCTCTATTCACCACCACAATGGAGTTGGAATGAAACAAACACAATGTGCTTTAACTGCAGACTGTCAGCTTTAATTTGAGGGTATGTACATCCAACTCAGGTGAACGGTGTAGGACTTACAGCAGTTTGCAGATTTGTGTTGATGTCCCAATATTTCTGGACCTGACTGTATGACTGTATAATGATTTGATTCTGAGCATATATAATTTGATGCCCAATGGTCCAATAGTGTTGTTTGTGTTTCTCTTTCACTTACGGAATGTTTGTGTTTTTTGCAGTTTTTACAGTCAGTTACTTGTACAGCACCAAGAGAGTCCGTAGTGCTTTATAGAGATGTGCATTCTTTGTGGAAAAATTTGGAATTTGATAATTCGTAGTTCGGAAGTACTTCCGAATAACGAATCGATACGGTAAGAATTCGAAACGAAACAGTATATAACAAATTTATTTTGTTTTACACTGTCATCATCATAAAAGAAAATTTTGAATAATTGATATCAACTATCGAATTTGAAATGAACTATCGAATACATCAACTATCGAATTGATCTTAAATTAAAATACAACTAATAGTCAGCAAAGGACTTTATGAAAAAATTTAATTTGTTTCACTGTTTAAATTGAATCAAATACTAAATCTGTGACACAGCTTAAAATTTAACCCTAGCTTTTCTTTTAACAGCAAAATTTGATTAACTGGGGTTTTACTTAGTGATCCAAAATTCGAATGGATATCAACTAACGAATTGATATATGAAATTCGAATTGATTTGAAATTCCGAAAATGAAATTATTTAAAAACATAACGAAACAAAACTAAACGAAACAAATTTTTCAGCCATACACATCCCTAGCACTTTACAATGGGGAAGCTCGAACAGGTGACATAATAAATAATAAAACATAAGGAACAGACGGCCCTGCCCATAGGATAATTCTCCTGCAAAAGCAGTACTTTATACAAGTGCTCAGCCAGACATCCTGTGAGCTTACAATCTAAGGGACTGAGGTAAGTGAAATGAAAGGGAGCAGGGGGAGTGTGGAGATAATTATCAGAGAGAGTATAGCAGACACTACATGATGATAGACCAAGAGCTGGGCATGATGAGGTTAAACCGAGCGATTGAAGGATTGAAGCAGCTGAGAAAAGGAGGCTATATAATTAGGATAGGGGCTGGGTGGGAGGGTGGATGTGGCGGGCGGGTCAGACAGCAGAGGGGAAAAATGGTGGTGGAGAGTGACTGTGGATGAAGACAAATACAGCGTTTAAAGGGGGGGGTCACCATTTCTTCAGATTTCTTCTCTTGCTAACATGTTTACCAAAACAAACAAAGCATTTCTAAAACAAAAATGGAAAACAAATAAACAATCTATCGCAATATGTTGCATATTGTGACGGATTTCTTTCTGTCCAGAAAAAAAGATGTAACAATAATGAAATCAAGTGTTTGGCAGAATGCTTGGGCCGGAATGTGCTAATCATCCCAATATCCTGTGGGCTCTGTGTTCAGATGGAGCGTTGCAGAAGATAAAGTTACCGTGCTCTCTGTTCACGCTAATCAAGAAACTGGACTCTAACTTTCTTTTGGCTTACACTACAAAAAGGAAAGCATAAGACAAATAATAGTCCGCTGATGTGTAATCTCACGGCTCAGTGCAGATGCTCTAATGATGAGTGAACATGGTCCCTATTATCCGGAAAATAACATTCTAGGAGCACAGTATTTCTTGTTTTAATATTGGCGTTTTAGGGATACTTTACATCTCACATGTGGACTTCACTCTACATAGAGTCCATTAATCTTCAGGAATGGTATGAAGGAAGCTCTGGAATCCATGCACTTAGGTGAAGTGGTCTAGTCCTAAAAATATAAGTTCAGGGAGTGCGTGGCCGGCTGTGTGAGGGAGCAGACGTGCTTTTGTGAAGCTTCAGTCGATTTTGCTGTTAAAGGGGATTTATGCCCGGATTGCTCCAAGGTCTACCTATCCTTGGAACCGAGAGGTCTGCCTACGAGGGTTCTGCTGTCATGGCGGTCGCCGGGTCAGCTGCTGCGATTCCTTTTCTGAGGCCTGCGCCAACAGCGCTGATTGAGACTGATATCTGAGATCAATGTTCTATCATAAAGAATCTTTATGATAATTGTAGCACATCTATCATATTTCTGGTGACTTAATTAGGAAATAAATGATTGGAACCTAATAAAAGCTTCTCAAAGGGACCTCCATTCCTTCATCCTGTTCCTGCTCGACTTGACTCCTGCTTAGATGTCCTGAGTTGGAGAAAGTTTCTTGCAAGATGTATCATAGGCAATTGAGCCCAAGCACTACATGCAATAGTGGGCAAAAGGATGGGGGTCCTTGCACCACGGCCCCAAATTCCAAGAAAACATAAAAACTCCAAAACCCAAAGTATTAAATCAAAGTGGATTTATTCCATCACCAAAAAAGCATGACATTTCGACCAGAACTTGACAAAGACCAGTTCTGGTCGAAACGTCGTCCTTTTTTGGTGCTGGAATAAATCCACTTTGATATAATACTGTGGGATTTGGAGTTTTTTTATGCTTTCTTGCAAGATGTACACAGACAACATAATATTATTATTAGTGTTATTTATTTACGTTGTACCAACATATGGCCCTATTACAGCCTAGATATTAAGTTAAAGAGTGCAGCAGGACCTTAGACCATAGGACCTTATGACTACCAGCTAGCTGGAGAATAAGATAAGCTACTCCCTGGTAGCTCGTTATTCTTAGCTCAGGCAGGTATTCAAAAATAAATTGCAATTTTGGGCACCTGTCTTAAGAAAGGATATTATAGCGCTAGAAAAAGTGCAGAGACGGGCAACTAAATTAATGCAGGGAATGGAAGATTTAAGTTATGAGGAAAGACTAACAAGCTTAAACCTGTTTAGTTTAGAGAAACGGCGCCTTAGAGGGGATCTGATAACTTATATAAATATATACGGGGCCATTATAAACCATTGTCTGGAAACCTATTCATTAACAGGACTATACACAGGACACAAGGTCATCCATTTAGACTGGACGAAAGGAAAATCAGCCTAAAGCATAGGAAGGGTTATTTTACAGTGAGAACAATAAAAATTAGGAATTCTCTGCCTGTTGAGGTGGTTGGGTCAGAGACTCTACAGACTTTTAAACAACGACTGAATGACTTCCTGCAAAAACAGAATATTAAGGGTTACTATATTTAATATGTGGGTAAAAGCTGCTTGATCCAAGGAGAATTCTGATGCCATTCTGGGGTAAAGAAGGAATTTTTTCCCGGTATGTTGCATATTGGCGAGCGCTTCAGACTGGGTTTTTTGCCTTCTATTGGATCAACAGCAGTAGGTAATGTGTGAAAGGCTGAACCCGATGGACGCATGTATTTGTTCAGCCTATGTAACTATGTAATACGGGTTATGCAATACCACAATACAAAAAGAAAGTGGCTCGATCCTCATTTTCCTACATAGCACCGCAATTAAGGAATAACCTCCCAGACGCCATCAAATCTTACCCCAGTCTAAAGTACCTCAAAAGCTCCTTACTAACATACCTCAATACGGAATGCACCTGTAAACATGTAACATAGTGACTATATTTCCTACATATTTATTTTCTGGGTTAATCTGTAATATTTGTTTTGTGTTAATATCTTCTATTTTACTATTTTGTATTTCTGTAACATTTCAATGTACTTGAACCCAGGACATACTTGAAAACGAGAGAAATCTCAATGTATCCTTCCTGGTAAAATACTTTATAAATAAATAAATAAATAAATTCTGGGAAATTTCGTCGCTCTTCTGTTCGGCGATTTCAGTTCACCGACCCTGAGGTGAATTCACTATTCATCACAGGGTCCCCGAAGTGCACCGAACAAGGAGTTGTTGAAGACTGCCGAATGCTGCCAAACTGACCTCCGAACTGAAGTAAAATACAACAACCCGGAACTCTATTTTTTAAAAGCCGTTTAAAACAATAAAAATCAATGAAAGTGTGGAAATAATAAAAAAGGTCCTATCAACAATAAAAAAGGTCTGTTAAAGAATGAAAAAAAAAACCCTTAAAAAAAATGGAAATCAAAAATCACAAAAAATTACATTAAATAAAAAGATGGAGTTCTGAAAATGAAAAGAATAAACGGTTAAATAAAAAAAGATGAAAACGATAATTTTTTTTAACATCGACTCCGATGGGATTCGCCTGTTTAAACTTGACAAACTAACAAGGTTATTCAGAGAGAGGTGAAAACCAGGAGAATGGCAGAAGAAGTGAAAATTCTAGGTTAAAATAGTCAAACCAGAAAAATTCTCCCATTTATCTCACTTTCCAAATCGGCTATTTTGACCTAGAATTTTCAATTCTCCAGTCATTCTACTGGTTTTCACGTCTCTCTGAATAACCCTGTAAATCACCGAACATCAGGGCATTTCACTGACGCTTCAGTACAGTTCGACGTTCTCTTAACAGATTAACCATTACTTCTCTATGGGACAATTTCACTGCCACTGTAGACCGCCTAATTACGGCCATCTGCTGTGAAATGCACCGTATTTCACCAGTATTTGGCACATTGACAGCACTCCGACAGCACAACACACGTTGTTGTGTATTGATTATGCTTATACTTCCTGTTTCCTGTTCTGACCTCTGACCTGGAGGCAGTTCTATGATCCAACATGATTCCTCACACAAGCAGCTTGCAGTGTCTTCATTTCTATACATGAAACATGGTGTCAGAAGTAACTAAAATCAGGACTGAGCCTCTTGTCTGGAGAGCAGCAGCTTTGGGAAACTACACAGGTTTGTGAACTGTGGACTAAGGCTGTTCCTTGTGGATTTTTTTTTCTTTTTTCTATTTGAGAGCTCAGAGGCTTCCTGGCAATATGGCTGCAATGAATTGCATACCTCCCCCAGAGGAGATGAGAATGAATGGAGATTGGAGCAGCAACTGGGAATCTTTCAGAGCTGAATTTGAAGATTATTCCCTGGCTACAGGCTTGAATGAGAAATCTGCAGCAGTGCAGGCAGCAACTCTGAGGAGAGTGATGGGCAGTGAATGCAGGCATGTGTATAAACACAATGTGAACCTCACAGCGGAGCAGCAAGAAAATGTTACAGCCATTCTACAAGCACTGGAAGCTTATTTCAAACCTGCTAAAAACATAATTTACGAAAGGTATGTGTTTGGGTGCTGCAAACAAGAAGAGGGAGAATCTTTTGATAACTTTGTTACACGCCTGAGAGAAAAGGCAGCAACTTGTGAATATGGAGCTCTCAAAGATGAATTAATAAGAGACAAAATTGTTTTGGGCATAGCTAGTGAGAGCGCACGCAGGCGCCTCCTTAGAGAACATGACTTAACTCTAAACATAGCCATTGAAACGTGCCGTACAGCAGAGCTCACTGACAGACGTCTGAAAGTCATGGAACAGGACAGACAGAGGACCGACAGCATAAACATTGCAATGCAGCGTTATAACATAAGCAAACCGCAGCAACGCCGCCTGATTAGCGCAAACGCTGCCAACCTTACAGCATGCAAATACTGTGGGACTGTGCATCAAAGAATTAAAGAGCAGTGTCCAGCTTATGGGAAGTCTTGTAGGTCTTGTGGAAGAACAAACCATTTTGCTAATGTTTGTCTGTCAAGTAGACGACAGCCATCGATTGGAAAATTACACACCGTGGAGAACGCATCTGCATATGAGGAAGAGACAGTCTCCGCTGAAGTTCTATACAGCAGTGAAGTAATCGGCGCTGTGCAATCCAGAGGAAAGAAATGGTTCGTCACTTTACGTTTAAATAATAGACCCCAATCCTGTCAGCTCGATTCAGGAGCAACATGTGATGTAATGTGTTAAAAGACAAAATGATGTTAGCGCCAGACGCACATCTACTGCCAAGTGACACCAAACTAAAGCTATACTCTGGTGAGCTTATGAAATCTCTAGGACTCTTCAGGACTGAATGTGTCTTACGTGGACAGAGACACAAGCTAGAGTTTGAAATTGTGGAGGCCCGCCAAAAGCCACTGTTATCAGGCTCAACCTGTGAGCGTCTAGGGCTGATACATTTCTCCGTCCCTGCAGAGCTCAACGTGATAGACAATCAATCCAAAGGGCCCTTGACAAAACATCGGCTGTTACAAGAATTTAGTGATGTGTTTACTGGGCCAGTAGAATCCGTACCAGGGGAAGTTCATTTTGACCTTGATTTGAGTGTCCCTCCAGTCCAATGTGCACCACGCAATGTGCCAGTGGCGTTAAAACAGGCAGTCAAGGCGCAGCTTGACCAATATGAGGCCGATGGACACCTGGCTCCAGTGACTGACCCAACTGACTGGATAAGTAACATGGTTATTGTAAAGAAGCCTGATAAGCTAAGAATATGCATAGATCCCAAATTCTTGAATCTGGCACTGAGGCGATCTCACTACATCATGCCAACGCTCGAGGATGTTTTGTACAAGCTGCCTAAAGCACGTCTGTTCACGCTTTTTGATGCCCGGGATGCATTTTTACAGTGTAAACTGGATACTGCAAGTAGTTACATGACAACCTTCTGGACTCCTTGGGGCAGGAAAAGATGGCTCAAATTGCCTTTTGGAGTATCAGTTGCACCAGAGGTGTATCAACGTAAACAACATGAACTATTGACTGGACTCAGTGGTGTCGAACCAATAGCTGATGACATCCTTGTGGTTGGCTGTGGGGACACAGATGAGGAAGCAGAGCAAGATCATGATGGCAAACTGCTGGAACTGATGGATCGTTGTAGGCAGGTAAAATTAAGACTTGGCATAAAAAAGCTGCAATTCAAGGTCAAAGAGGTCCGCTTCCATGGACACATCCTATCCTGGGAGGGTTTGAAGGCTGACCCAGACAAACTCAGAGCCATACTGGATATGCCACAGCCAGAAAATGTGAAATCCCTGCAGCGCTTCATTGGGTTTGTTACCTACCTGGCAAAATTCCTACCTCACCTCTCAGAGGTCTGCGAGCCATTGAGAAGGCTTCTGGACAAGGATGCTGTTTGGCATTGGCTTCCTAAGCATGATAATGCAGTGCAGGACATCAAACGTTTGGTCACAGATACACCTGTCCTGAAGTACTATGACGTTACTACTCCTGTAACTATTCAAAGTGATGCAAGCAAAACTGGACTTGGGTGTTGCCTATTGCAAGCTGGCCAGCCTATCGCTTTTGCTTCAAGAGCACTGACTCTTACTGAACAAAACTACGCTCAAATAGAAAAGGAATGTCTGAGTATAGTGTTTGCCTGCCAGCGCTTTCACCACTACCTCTATGGTCGCGACGAGATCACGGCGGAAACTGACCATAAGCCTTGATTTCTATTTTCAAGAAACCTCTTTTGTGTGCGCCCAAACGCCTACAGAGCATGTTGCTCACACTACAAAACTATTGCCTAAATGTTGTCTACAAGCCTGGCCCGGAAATGTATATTAGTGACACTCTTAGCAGAGCTACAGCAGCTGGAGGTGCACCCGACTATGCACAACACACAGTTTGCAATGTTCAACAGGACCTGGATGTCCTGTCACAGATTAATCATTCAGACTATTTGAACGTCACGGACCAACGATTGCTTCAGATAAAACAGCACACTGAAACCGATGAGAGTTTGCAAGCTCTTAAATATGTTGTTCTGGATGGTTGGCCTGATTCCAAGGAGGAGGTGCCATTAACTGCAAGAGAATATTGGACCTTCAGAGATGAAATCGGCATTCAGGATGGCATACTATACAAGGGGCAGAGGGTCATCATTCCTAAATCTTTAAGATCAGAGATGCTGACACGTATTCACGCCAGTCACATTGGTGGAGAAGCATGCTATAGGCAAGCACGAGATACCCTATACTGGCCCAACATGCAGAATGAGATTAAAGACTTTGTTAGCCATTGCTCGGCATGCAATGAATATGCACAGGCACAACAGAAAGAACCCATGATGTCGCATGTGCTGCCCACCCGGCCGTGGCAAATTGTAAGCATGGATTTATTGAATTATGCTGGGCAAGATTTTCTGCTAATTGTTGATCACTATTCTGACTTTTGGGAGATTGAGCTACTTCCTGACCTGTCTGCTGATACTACAATCAGGCGTTGCAAAGTACAGTTTGCACGTTATGGCCAGCCGGATAGAGTTATCTCAGATAACGGACCTCAATTCGCATGTGAGCAATTCAGACGGTTCTCTGCAGATTGGGGATTTGAGCACGTCACCTCATCGCCTCGGCACCCGCAAGCGAATGGCAAAGCGGAATCGGCTGTCAAGATTGTGAAGAATATTTGTAAGAAGGCCAAGTATGATGGTACTGACCCGTGGAAAGCCATTCTACATTGGAGGAACACCCCCCGAAGGCATGGACAGTAGTCCTGCGCAACGCTTAATGTCAAGGAGACTGAAAACTTTGTTGCCTGTGGCCAACAAATTACTTGAACCTTGTGTGGTTACAGGTGTCCTAGAGAAA
The DNA here is from genome assembly GCA_009667805.1 of Leptobrachium leishanense. Lineage (NCBI taxonomy): Eukaryota > Metazoa > Chordata > Amphibia > Anura > Megophryidae > Leptobrachium > Leptobrachium leishanense. Next base: position 80,622,651 of record CM019066.1, on the reverse strand, counting down.
CTGCGAAGGAGGAAACAGATTGCCAAACTGTCTTATGATGTGTCTGCTAAGGACTTACCTGAACTAAGCATTGGAGAGCCAATCCGTATGAAGCCGCTTCCTGGTGACAGGACTGGTCGCTGGAGACTGGGTTCCTGTGTTCAGCGTGTAGCCCCTCGCTCATATCTTGTGGATGTAGACGGCAGTCTCTACCGCCGCAATCGGGTGGCCTTGCGAAGAGCGGAGCAACTCCCCATACAAGCCTATGTGCCTCCTGCACGTGCTCCTCCCGAGGTACTCAATGCTCCTGGACCGCATCCGCAAAGCGGAGGGAATACTGCTGTCCTTTCAGAAGGATACATTGAGAATGACATAATACAGCCACATGTACCATCAAGTTTGTCTGTGCCGAACACCCCAGCCAGGAGGGAGGGCGGCTCTGTATCAATGCCTACTGGAGCCGCACGACCTTCCCCAGGCAAAATCTCTGTGGCCTTGCGTAGCGGTCGAGTTTCAAGACCGCCAGATAGACTCAATCTGTAGTGTACCTACCAGTCACTCAGCATGCTATGTTTGTGACTGTTCTGGATCTGTTTTAGGTTAATTGTTTACTACGTTTGTATTGAATGTTAAAAAAGGGAGATGTTGTGTATTGATTATGCTTATACTTCCTGTTTCCTGTTCTGACCTCTGACCTGGAGGCAGTTCTATGATCCAACATGATTCCTCACACATGCAGCTTGCAGTGTCTTCATTTCTATACATGAAACACACGTGGCAAACGGACGCAAGTTAGGAAAGAACATAAAACCGCTACCACGGACGCGCAGAATGCGCCACGCCCACGTAGCGTTCTGTGTGAGTGATGAGGAGATGTAAGACGCAGCGCATTTGCGACGTCCAACACCTTGACGCACACAATGGATTTTCATATCCTTTTCAAATTTTTCATATTCATTTTGTTTCCCATAATTCCCTTTTTTTCTACGTCCGTCAAGAGAAACGGACCGTGTGGTGTCTACAGTATCTTCCGTCAGTACGTCCGTCCATTGTGCACGCACGCAATGTGCGCTCAAGACATTAGCATAGCGGCTCACTCTTAAAGAGCCAGTAATTGGGAGTCTCAAAGGGTTGACGGCGTGTGCTATATTTACCCATTAGTGGCTCGGCAGGAAAGGGGCAGGAGTTGGGTGTAGACTTCCCAGAGCCAAAAACAAGTCTATTGAGTTGGACCTCATGGTCTAAAAAAACGAGATTCAATATGAATTTGTACATTGACTGCGAGAGGTGAGTGGTTCACTCCGCTACAAAACCCTCTCATCTGAATTTGAGGTCATAGCCAAGGCTCAGAAGCAGCAGCTACAGTTAAATACATCAAAATAGAAAACAGGCAGGTTTATTCAAGAAAAGTGAAACTCAGGCGAAGTGAAAATTGTAGGTCAAAATAGCCAGACCAGTTTAACCCTTTCGCTACTGAGCCATTTCACGCCTGTGTGCTGAGGTCATTTTTACCGGTTTCGCTCATCATGTTTAAACGTGTTTTGAAGCCTTATTTTATTACTAGTTGTAAAGCCTGCCCAGAGGGCAGTCTATTGTGGATATACTGCCCCTGCTCATGGATATACTGCCCCAGCACGTGGATACTGCCCCAGCACGTGGATACTGCCCCCGCACGTGGATACTGCCCCAGCCTGCCCAGAGGGCAGTCTATTGTGGGTATACTGCCCCAGCTCGTGGATACTGCCCCAGCATGTGGATACTGCCCCAGCATGTGGATACTGCCCCAGCACATGGATATTTGCCCCCAGCACATGGATTTGCCCCCAGCACATGGATTTGCCCCCAGCTCATGGATTTGCCCCCAGCTCATGGATTTGCCCCCAGCACATGGATTTGCCCAGCACATGGATTTGCCCCAGCACATGGATTTGCCCCAGCACATGGATTTGCCCCAGCACATGGATTTGCCTCCAGCTCATGGATTTGCCCAGCTCATGGATTTGCCCAGCACATGGATTTGCCCCAGCTCATGGATTTGCCCCAGCTCATGGATTTGCCCAGCACAATGATTTGCCCCCAGCTCATGGATTTGCCCCCAGCTCATGGATTTGCCCCCAGCTCATGGATTTGCCCAGCACATGGATTTGCCCAGCACATGGATTTGCCCCAGCTCATGGATTTGCCCAGCACATGGATTTGCCCCGCACATGGATTTGCCCCAGCTCATGGATTTGCCCAGCACATGGATTTGCCCCCAGCTCATGGATTTGCCCCAGCTCATGGAGTTGCCCAGCTCATGGAGTTGCCCAGCTCATGGAGTTGCCCAGCTCATGGATTGGCCCAGCACATGGATTTGCCCCAGCACATGGATTTGCCCCCAGCTCATGGAGTTGCCCAGCTCATGGATTTGCCCAGCACATGGATTTGCCCCAGCTCATGGATTTGCCCAGCACATGGATTTGCCCCAGCTCATGGATTTGCCCCCAGCTCATGGAGTTGCCCCAGCTCATGGATTTGCCCAGCACATGGATTTGCCCCAGCTCATGGAGTTGCCCAGCACATGGATTTGCCCAGCACATGGATTTGCCCAGCACATGGATTTGCCCAGCTCATGGAGTTGCCCAGCTCATGGATTTGCCCAGCACATGGATTTGCCCCAGCTCATGGAGTTGCCCAGCTCATGGATTTGCCCCCAGCTCATGGATTTGCCCCAGCTCATGGATTTGCCCCCAGCTCATGGAGTTGCCCCAGCTCATGGATTTGCCCAGCACATGGATTTGCCCCAGCTCATGGAGTTGCCCAGCTCATGGATTTGCCCAGCACATGGATTTGCCCAGCACGTGGATTTGCCCAGCACGTGGATTTGCCCCAGCTCGTGGATTTGCCCCGAGGTCGTGGATATGGTCCCCCAGCTCGTGGATATGGACCCCCCCAGCTCGTGGATATGGACCCCCCAGCTCGTGGATATTGACCCCCCCCCCAGCGCTCATACTTACCTGTCGAGCGCCGCCAGGGAAGTGAAGATTTCCCCGCTTCCGGTCTTTGAAGGACCCAAGCCGCGGTCACGTGACCGGGGCTTGGGTCCTTCAAAGCGGAAGCGAGGGAACTTTCCCTTCGCCGCTCGGGGGACCCGTTAGATGCACACAGCAGCCGGGTAGAGGCTGCGCTCGCAGCCTCTACCCGGCTGCCGCGCGCATCCAACCCCCCGAGCGGCGGAGGAAACTTTCCCTTCGCCGCTCTGGGGTTGGATGCGCGCGGCAGCCGGGTAGAGGCTGCGAGCGCAGCCTCTACCCGGCTGCTGTGTGCATGTGTAACCGCCGCGGCGAGCCGGCAGCCGGCTCGTGCCGCGGCGGTTGCATGCGCGCGCAACCAACCGCCGCTGGTTGCGCGCGCATGCGCAGTAAGGCTTTGGCGACGGACAGCCAAAGCCTTACTCTTTTATTATATAGATATGACCCAGACATGTTATATATCGTTCTTTCCGGCAGACTCGGCAGATTCATAATATATAATTATTATATGTATACGTTATGTCCTGTCTGTATATTATAACAAAAAATGCAATAAAATTTGAATTCCAAACGGTGCCTGACATTAAGCTCAGGCCCCGGCAATCGGGAGGGAGAGAGGTCTGAAGGATTGGCAGGAGAAGTGAACAATCTAGACCAAATAGCCGATTTGGAAAGTGAGATAAATGGGAGAATTGTTCTGAGTCTCCTGAGTTTCACCTTTATTGAATAGACCTGACGGTTCTGCTGGAAAATAAAATACCACCTTAAAAAAATTGTTACATATGAATAAATGTGCAAACATTAACAGAATATCACTAAAATTTGACAGGTGGTGCGGCGGAGTGCCCTAATCTTCCGGATATTAGGGTCGCGCTGGCGGGCCCGAAGGAGGCGAACGCCCTGCCCCGACCACCGGCGGAAACGGCACCCGGGGAGGTGGGCCCTGCTGCTTCCCTGCAAGCCCCACAACTGACGACGCAGGACTGTGAGGACCTTCCGGCGATGAGGCGGGACATCAGAGCCCTTCTGGCGGACGCCCGCTCCTCATGGGCATCGGAGCTGGCAGAGGTGCGCTGTGATCTCTCCTCCCTACGCACAGAGGTGGCAGATATTGGCTCCCGAACTGGCACCTTAGCGACTACACAAGCCGAGGCCTCTTCCCAGGTTCGGGCACTCCAGACCCAGGTCACTGGACTGCAATCTGCCTTACTGGTTCTGGAGGCCCGACATAGGAGACGGAATCTGAAGCTGAGGGGTATCTCGGACGCTGTTCCTACCTTTGATCTCCTGCACATGGTCAACCGGTTATTATTATTATTATTCTTTATTTATAAAGCGCCAGCATATTCCGCAGCGCTGTACAATAAGCACAGTATAGACAGGGTTACAATACATTGAACAACATTTGAAAAACAGTACAGGAGGAGATGAGGGCCCTATTCCCGTAGGAACTCACAATCTGGGAGGGTTGGGGTTGGAAACAGGAGGAGAGGACTGTAAGGTGAGAGTGATTGATGGTTGCGTCAGTGAGTTGGGTGGTAGGCTTCCCTAAATAGGAACGTTTTAAGGGAGCGTTTGAAGGAAGAGAAGTTAGGGGAAAGTCTGACAGTACAAGGGAGAGCGTTCCAGAGAGTGGGGGCTGCGCGTGAGAAATCCTGCAGTCTATCATGGGAAGAAGTGATGCGGTGAGAAGCTAGGCGCAGGTCACTGTTTGACCTTAGGGAGCGGGCTGGGGTGTATTTGGTGATTAGTGAGGACAGGTAGTGGGGAGCTGAGTTAGTGAGGGTTTTGTAGGTAAGGATAAGGATTTTGAACTTAATTCTGCAGTGGATGGGGAGCCAGTGAAGGGACTCGCAGAGGGGAGCGGCAGAGACAGAGCGGCGGGTGAGGTGAATTAGTCTGGCGGAGGCGTTCAGGATGGATTGTAGGGGGGAGAGGCGGGACAGAGGGAGGCCAGATAAGAGATTATTGCAATAGTCGAGTCGGGAGATTACCCGGGCGTGTATGAGTTGTTTTGTGGCGACAGCGGTAAGAAATGGCCGAATTCTGGAAATATTACGCAGTTGGTATCGGCAGGAAGAGGAAAGAGACTTGATGTGGGGGATGAAGGAAAGAGCAGAGTCAAGTGTAACTCCAAGACAGCGAACTTGGTTTGATGGGGAAATGGTGATACCCTCCACCGTGATAGAGAAGTCAGGAGGTGGGGAGGCATTGGAGGGAGGAATAAGTAGGAGTTCAGTCTTCGACATGTTGATCTTTAGGTGGTGGGAGGCCATCCAGGAGGAGATGCCAGATAAACAGTCACTGACTTTTGAAAGGACAGGGGGAGAGAGATCAGGGGTAGAGAGGTAGATCTGAGTGTCATCAGCGTAGAGGTGGTAATTGAAGCCAAAGCTGTTGATGATTTTGCCCAGGGAGGAGGTGTAGATGGAAAAGAGCAGAGGACCAAGGACAGAGCCTTGAGGTACACCAACAGATAGAGGCAATGAGGAGGAGGAGTTACCAGCAAAGGACACACAGAAGGACCTGTTGGATAAATAGGATTCGACCCAAGCGAGTGCAGTGTCACCGAGACCCAGAGAGTTGAGGGTCTGTAGAAGGAGGGGGTGGTCAACAGTGTCAAAAGCAGCCGAGAGGTCAAGCAGGATGAGAATAGAATAGTGGCCGTGTTTTTTAGCAGTTAGGAGGTCGTTGGTGACTTTGGTGAGGGCAGTTTCAGTTGAGTGTAGGGGACGGAAGCCAGATTGCAGGGGGTCAAGTAGGGAATTGGAGGACAGGAAGAGGGAGAGGCGGTTGAAGACTAGTTTTTCTAAGAGCTTTGATGTGAAGGGAAGCAGGGATACAGGGCGGTAGTTGGATGGAGAGTTGGGATCTAGGGATGGTTTCTTTAGTAAAGGGGTAACTAGCGCGTGTTTGAAGGTGGATGGAAAGGAGCCAGTGGAGAGAGATAGGTTGAAGATGTGTGTGAGAGCAGGGGAGAGGGAGGAGGAGAGGGGAGGAATTAGATGTGAGGGAATGGGGTCGAGCGGGCATGTGGTGAGATGTGAGGAGGACAATAAGGAATTGACTTCCTCCTCAGTGGCTGGGAGGAAGCGGCAGAGGGTGGCAGAGGGGACCTGTGGGAGTGGAGGTGGCAGATAACTATCTTGTTTTGGGATGTTGCGTCTGATATTTAGAGTTTTACTGAGGAAGTAGTCTGCCAGGTCTTGAGCGCTGAAGGCAGCTGTGGGGGGAGGTGCAGGTGGGTAGAGGAGGGTGTTGAAGGTGGACCAGAGCCGTTTAGGGTTGGAGGACAGCGTAGATATAAGAGATGAGAAGAAGGATTGTTTGGCCAAGTGGAGGGCAGAGGTGTATGACCGGAGAATAAACTTGAAGTGAACAAAATCAGCTTCAGAGCGGGATTTCCTCCAGGCACGCTCTGCAGTGCGGGAGCATCTTTGCAGGTAGCGTGTCTGGAGGGTGTGCCAGGGCTGAAGCTGGCGGCGTGGGGCCTTACAGAGTCGAAGAGGAGCAAGAGTGTCTAGAGCAGAGATAAGAGTAGTGTTGTAGTGATTAGTGGCAGCATCAGGGCAGGTGAAGGATGAGGTATGAGGGAGGTGGTGAAGTAGGTTGGAGAATTGATGGGGGTCCACAGCATGTAGATTTCTGCGAGTGTGTGTGCGGGGTGGGGGAGCAGGGTGTTTAGGAAGTCCAGATAGGTTGAAAGAGAGAAGGTGGTGGTCAGAGATGGGGAAAGGGCGACAGTTGAACTCAGAAATGGAGCAGAGGTTGGAGAAGACAAGGTCAATAGCGTGACCATCGCGGTGGGTAGGGAGGAGGGAGGATTGTGTGAGTCCAAGGGAGGATGTGAGTGAAAGAAGTTTGGAGGCAGCAGGGGCGGAAGGATCGTCAATGGGAATGTTGAAGTAGCGAGAATTAGGCATGGAAGATTAGAAGACAGGAAGTGAGAAAGCCAGGTAGCAAAGTGGTCAAAGAACTGGGAGGTTGGTCCCGGTGGGCGGTAGATGACTGCCACCCTGAGAGCCAGAGGAGAGAACAGGCGGATGCAGTGTGTCTCGAAGGAGGAGAAGGAGAGGGATGGAGGTGGAGGGAGATGCTGGTAGGTGCAGGTGGGAGAGAGCAGGATTCCGACCCCGCCACCATTTCTCTCACCGGTCTGGGGGTATGGCTCAAGTGTAGACCGCCATGTGAGAGAGCAGCAACGGAGGCCGTGTCAGAGGGAGTTAGCCAGGTTTCAGTTAAAGCTAGGAGGTTGAAGGAGTTTGAAAGGAAGAGGTCATGGATTGCTGTGAGTTTGTTGCACACAGAGCGAGCGTTCCAGAGGGCGCAGGAGAAAGAGGACAGGCGCTGAGGGATTATGGGAATGAGGTTGCTGGACTTGCAGGGAGGTGATTTATGTGCGATGGAGATAGGATGAGATGGAAGTATTGGATGTGTTGTGGGGCCAGGGTTAGGGGATATGTCACCTGAACAGAGTAACAGCAGGAAGGTGAGAAAGAGAAGGTGGGAATGGGATTTGTGGGAGTGGGAGTGATTGGCAGCACGAGAGTTAGAGGGAGACCATGTTCTGAGGAAACAAAGGAGCTCATGTGAGGCCATCATGTGGGACGAGAGGAGGGAGGGAGAGATGCAGATAGTGTAGGGGTCGGTGGTAGAGGGGCAGGAGTTCCATTTAAGGAGAAAGGTAGAAGTAAAGAGCAGAAGCGTGAGAGAAAGCATGATATAGACGTGCGTTTACCCAGAGTAAAATTGGGCCTTGCAGTTCCTTCCTCCAGTCCCGCAACTCCAGGAATCAACTCTGCGCGTCCACTTAAGAATGCCACTGAACTCCAGGAATCAACTCTGCGCGTCCACTTAAGAATGCCACTGAACTCCAGGAATCAACTCTGCGCGTCCACTTAAGAATGCCACTGAACTCCAGGAATCAACTCTGCGCGTCCACTTAAGAATGCCACTGAACTCCAGGAATCAACTCTGCGCGTCCACTTAAGAATGCCACTTGGGGATGTCACAAGAGCCAAGGCTCAGTGGAGCTGGTCTTAAATGTTATAAAGGGCGGACTGTTTACTTTTTAACTGCCTAAATGCAAACACCTGAAGCTGGATGGGCTGTGTCAATAGGGCAGGAGATTCACATGCTAATTAGCAAAGCACATGGTGGAGAAAAACAAAAATAAATAAACAGAAAAAAACCAAGGAAACGTTATAATGTGGGTGCCTGCGAATACTGGGGGTCCTACCAGCAAAAGTAGATTGGTAAAGACCGTCCTCTCTCTCCCTGCCGAAGCCCCAGATGCGGTGATATCAGCGCATAGAATCCGCAAGGCAGCGGCGGCCCCTCAGACTGCCACAAAGGACGTCATTGTGGTGTTCGGAGATGTCCTTGTACGGGAACACTTTCTGGGGGCGACGATTCGAGCTCCCCTGATCCGATTTGAGGGACTGATGTCACAGTGTTTCACGACCTCCCGTTTTTGGCCCTGGCAGCACGGCGACAGTTTCAGCCGATTACAACCATGCTTCGAACCCACGAGGTTCGTTATCGCTGGGGAGTCTCGGGCTCCCTGCTCATTCCCCATGGCTCTGTGATTTTGGTAGCCTCGACGCTGGATGAAGCGCAGACTCACTTATTGACTCTGGGTCTACCCCATCATGTGGTTACTGCTTGTAGGGAGCAGTTGTGGTCCCCTTCGGATGTGCAACCTTATGATCCGGACTAGTCTGTGGTACTCATACGTACTACACTCTAAGACCGACACCGGTCGCTCCCTGACCTTGGCTATTCTCTGATCGACTGTATGCTGACTTCATGCCCCCCCTTTTGCTCTTCCTTTCTTCCTTCTGTTCCCCTTCTCATATTATTCTATCTTCCCCACTAATTAACCCCCCCTTTTTTTTTTTTGGACTAGAGGCATGGTTTTATTGAGGGCGAGCCGCGGGACAGTCACCTAGGCTCTCACTGTTCCCTTAGCCCTTCAGTGACCTTTGCCCTGTGGTTCCCTCTGTGGCCCTCTGTCTCCCTGCGGGGTCTCAGAGGAGCGCTGCTGAGTACCACTTTTTTTTTTGGGCTGCCTTTTCCGATTTTAGGAATTATTATTTTCCCTTTTTTTTTTTTTCTCTTTTCTCTTCCTCTCCCTCTCTCTTTTTTCTTCTTCCCCCACCCCTCTTCTTCTCCCACTCTTCCCCATTCTCCCTTTTATTCCCCCCCTTATTATGTCCTGAGACCAATTACGATAATAGCTGTCCTGTATTACGTTGATTGAACTTGCTTGTCTTTCCCGTTGCCACCTGCCATACACCGTTAATGGTTTGATTCCCTTGCATTGTCTATGGCATGGCCCTACGGGGTCTTTGTTTTTGTTTTTGTTTCTCTGGCTTTATTGCATTCACTTGTGATTTGCTTAATCATAAATAAAGAATTTCAAAAAAATAAAAAAAACAAAAAAATATGACTGGTTATGTTCGGCCCCTCTGCGGAAATACACAGGGACGAAACGGAGTCCAGGCAGGTAAATCTGTTTCATTTCAGGGTGTAAATCATTCCAGCAGTAAGGTCGGGTAAGGCTAGGGTCAGACGAGCGCATTCTGTGCGGACCGTGCGTCCATGCACAACGGACGTACTTTCTGATTGACGACAAGGTGGTGGCCACACAGTCCATTTTTGGGACTGACGTTTTTTTTGACGGATGTAGAAGGGAAAATAAATTAATATGAAAAACATTTTGTCCGTCAAAAATGCTGGACGTATAAATGCAGCCCGTCTGACCACGTTCCATCACTCCCACACAAAGCTATGCGGACGTTGCGGACGCAGCGCACTCTGTGCGTCCGTTCTAGCGGATTTACGTTCTTGCCTAACTTGCGTCCGTTTGCCGCGTCTGTTGTGCGTCCGCAATTCAGTGCGGACGTACTTTGCGTGTGGGGCTCCATTGGTTATAATTATATGCTATAACAGACGAACAAATGTGCGGCAACACGGGCGTGATCAGTGCGCTCGTCTCACATGAGCCTAAGTGGCTGGTTTATAGACATACAGTACGTTTCAATTTGCAGGACTTTTCAGTGTGAAAAATGTGTTAGGTTATATGTGGTTTTCAGAGAGAAGCGGTTAAACCATTTTTTTGGTATTGTAAGAAGTACTTTGATATTTTATCCTTTACCAGATTTAAAATCCTGTTGATATACTGTATATATACATGTATAATAACAGGGGAAAGCAAATCCTATATGATAATGGCGTGAAATCATAATACATAATTACAGCTGTAGATGCCTATAACTTGATCTTGATCTTGAGTTGAAATGTGTTGATTTACCGCCCTCTATAACAGGATTTTTTTTCCTCTTAGGCTTCTAAATAACCAGTCATAATGTAACAATTCAAATATATCTCTACAATAAGCAGAACTAAACATCGAGCGGTGCCAAAGCGTTTTTTTTCTTATTTAACCTTCAGATGCACGCAAGCTCTGAACACGTTAGAGCAAGTCGGATGAATCTCCTGACGCTCGGCCTCCAAAACTGTTTTGATATGAATCAAGAATTCTTCATAGTCACAGAACAAGTATTGTCATGTGTGGAGACTGAATGTGAGCGTTAATAAAGTCAAACATTATCCAGATGGCCTCACTTTAGGGGATTTATCCACTAAGCTAAACCTAAGGGGTTATTGTCTAACACCGGTGTTCACCATCACTGCGAAACTGGCGAAAATGGCCGTTATTGTAGTGCCGAGAAGCAACAACCAAAACAGCAAAAAGAGAAGCTTTGCGGTGCAGGTACTCCTTCGATTATTGTTTTGAGAAGCGCCAGCGTTTCTCGGCACTGCAATACTGGTGAATTTAGCTGGTATTTGCAACGATGGTGAACACCGGTGATTAGTGAATAACCCCTTAGGTTTAGCTTAATGCAGCCTTTGGATCTGAAACTATATGCAATACAGCAGCTTAGATGGATTTTAATTTTTTTAATATTAATTTTAAGGCTGGGTGTAATGATCTATTTCGTTACACAAACACAATAATTTATACATTGCCAAAACATTCTACAAGCTGTGCAGATAAAAACAAACATGACCTGACAAAACATGTTTGACAGGAAGAAGGTAATCGGTGAAGACCTTGGTGGTAAGGAGCTCACAATCTAACAGGAGGGGAAGGAGTATCCGATCCATGCCATACAAGGAGACAATAGGATACAAGTACCAAGGTCACATATCCAAAAATATGATCTTATATTATTGGGACAATGCTGTGACTGGAATGGTCTCTGCTAAAAAAGGAAGAGGTGCAGGCAAGGACACAGTGGTGGAGACCAGATATGGGTGAGGTGTGAGAGGTGTGGGATGTGAGGCGTGAGAGGTGCAGGATGTGAGGCATGAAAGGTCCAGGATGTGAGGTGCTAAAGGTCCAGAATGTGAGGTGCTAAAGGTCCGGAATGTGAGGTGCTAATGGTCCGGAATGTGAGGTGCTAAAGGTCCGGAATGTGAGGTGCTAAAGGTCCGGAATCTGAGGTGCTAAAGGTCCGGAAGGTGAGGTGCTAAAGGTCCAGAACGTGAGGTGCTAAAGGTCCGGAATATGAGGTGCTAAAGGTCCAGAATGTGAGGTGCTAAAGGTCCGGAATGTGAGGTGCTAAAGGTCCGGAATGTGAAGTGGTAAAGATCCGGAATGTGAGGTGCGAGAGGTACAGGAGGTGACGTAGATGAGCCTGGCAAAGGCATTCATTACAGACTGTAGATGGATAATCTGTTGTTGTTTAATGTCAATAGGAGCCCTTTACATTTGTTGCTCATAACCAGTAAGAAGAGGGTGCAGCAGTTGTAAAGGGAGATAATAAGATCATGAACAAGGAAAGATTAGTAAATGGACAAATGAATCTGCTGAGTTACTAGAGTTCACCAGGAATCTACAAAACCAGTCAGACCCCGGGCCTCTGTGCCATTCCTTGATGTCCTTTTTCTCCTTTGCCAAGTTAAATCGAGGTTTTAGTTCATCACTTGCTCCCTATAAAAGTGAAAGTGATGAAAAGCAAACACACGCATTCTACACAAATCACACCAAAATACCAAGGTTCCAGGTACTTCAAAGCAGTCAGCCCAGCAACAGCTCGTGTATCATACAGAAGAGCTGGTTACTCCAATGTGCTTTCTAAAGATTCATGCTTGATAGTGGTTTGAAGAAGAATTGAAACGTTGCACATTGCTCCAATACTGAATCATCTCCCATTTTATTACACCATGGAGTGACTGGCTCTTCTGTTAGGGTGTCTGTCATAAGCTGGCACTTGGTCTGTAACTTAGACTATGGCAGATGATTGCGGCTAGGGATGTGCGTTTCGGGTTTCGGAATTTCGGAATTTTCATGAAATTTCCCGATTCGTGCATTCGGATTCAGCCGATTTTACGAAAATTTTCAGATCCGAATTTTCCGAAAACGGAAAATTTACCAAATATGAACGAACCGAACCGAATCAAACCGAAAAAAAAAACGGTGCACAAGTCTAATTGCGGCTGCTGTCTGTTGGCTGACTTGGCCCAAAAATCATCCTGTAAGGAGGCAGGGCAGAGAGAGGAAGGAGCAGATTCAAAAGGACAGGAGCAGTGCCGGCAGGGGACACGCTGGTTGCGTAATGTGAGGAAGAAAGGAATAGACCTGTACGTTGCAAGGCTAGAAAAAAAGTGAATGGGGGTGCTGTGTGATAATGAGCAAAAAGCCTCCGAAAACTTAGTTTTAACTTTTATCCTTTCCGTTTTTTGGAACTCCAGTTAAGGGGTGCTCAGAATGTATGACTGGTGTCCCTGTCACATGGAGCAAAGTAAACGTACATACGGGGTTATGGTATCTAAACACACAGCAACTTATGACAGGATGCACTGTAACAAAACCACATGTCATCAAAAAGTAAGTTACAAGTACTTATAAAGTGCCAACAAGCTCTGTAGCGCTGTACAATGGGTGAGACAGAATAACAAATATACATACAACTTAAACACACAGAATGGTAGGAGAGAGGACCCTGCTCAAGAGCTTACAATCTAAGAGGAGCGGGGTGACACACTAGGTGAGGGTAAATAGCAGGGCAGGGGAAGTAACGGGTGCATGGGGACTAGTACGGGAAGCTGGGGTAAGAAATGTACAGCGGGGGATTATGCAGTGAGTCGATAGATTTCTCTAAAGTAATGTGTTTTCAGAGACTTCTGAGACGGGGAGAGACTAATGTTGCAAGAGAGGGAGTTCCATAAAAAAGGGCAAGTTCGGGAGAAGAAAGAGAAGGGGGTGAAGCACCCGCCAGAAAAAGTGTCTATCCCACTCGCTGGATGTTGTGTATGGGGGTTTCTCTAAATACCCGAGTAACAATTATGCAGAAAGAAATACAACACAGTGCTCAAAGACCTAAGTCCATAGGAAAGTGGGGTAGACACCCAATATGTCCATAAACAGTAGCTTTATCTTCAGGAGTAGATCTTCTTAAAAATGCAGATGAAGTGTGCACTGCAGGAGAAGACTCAAAGAGGACCAAAATTGTGCAGTATAACAGCACCCAGGATGAGAGTAACTTATGTTAGTATTTAACTCACATTCTGGGGAGCCTAGAACTGGCTCTTAGGAATAGAGCGGGCAGGGACTTTATATCAGGTGCCCATAGACCCTCCAATCTACTTCTCCGGAATTCGCCAAAAGAGGAATACTGCAAAAAAATCGACAGAGACCAAAAAAGCACCTTCTAGTGCGGCAAATCACAATTAATTTCGTGGTTTAGAAAAGAGAGCCAAATTCAAACACACAAGCAGTTGAGCCTCTATTGGCTCCCTCACAATGCGCGCAGGGAATCATATAGGTGTTCCCCGGACCTTCTTTGCAGGATTTATAAAGGCAGACAGCGATTGAGTTTAAAATAAAGACATTTATTCACTTAAAATAGACAGATCATATCTACCAGACCAGGACACGTTTCGCCAACAATGGCTTCCTCAGCTGGATATTACATGTCTGCTCTTGCTGCTGCCTTTATATAAAATACATAGTTTATTAAACAATTAAAAATTACTGTGATTAACCTCAGGTGTAATTGAATAGCGCCCGCCATTTTGCTCATGCTCAGAAGCTCTGCGTGTCACCCTGGAACGCGGAAACCAAAGTTTTACATAAAAAAGTGTATTTTCATTGCGCCCGCCATTTTGCGCATGCGCAATCGCCCCGCGTTCCAACCTGGAACGCAGAACTCCTCAATCCTCTCACTCAGTGCTTCTAAACACCATATGATCCGCGTAGCTCCAAAAGTGGCCTCAAAGATATCTATCCTTGGCCAGAGCAGGGGCACAAACTCAATGGTTGCTGGAAAAAAAGCCCCAGAGCTTAAATATACAAAGGTGGAATTAAAGGTTTAATAACCATAGACTAAATGGCTGCTAAGAAAAATGCCACAGCGCTACAAAAACACTTTAAGATTATATATAAAAAGGGAAATACATTTTATAGTACCACAGCGTTACAGAGATAAATTTTAAAAGACATGCAAGGAGGATTAATACTCTTATAACCTATGATGTCACAGCGCTACAGATATACTGTACATATAATAGTATACATAAAAGGGGAATTAATGGTCTTGCATATGGTACCACAGCGCTATGACAATACATCTTAGAGGTATTATAAAAAAGGGGGGGTTGCTGATCTTATAACCATATAGTACCTGAATAGCATCAATACACCAGATTACTTTATAAAGAGATCTCATAGACAAATAGTTGTATACCCTTATTACATTAAAGTGCTGGTGTATTAAAGTGAACGAGTGCTAATACATGCCACTATTAGAATTACTATAACATTGTGCAAATAAGCACTCTATATAATATATTATAGATATAATAGTAACATAACATATAGTAACATAAGTTACTCTCATCCTGGGTGCTGTTATACTGCGCAATTTTGGTCCTCTTTGAGTCTTCTCCTGCAGTGCACACTTCATCTGCATTTTTAAGAAGATCTACTCCTGAAGATAAAGACTACTGTTTATGGACATATTGGGTGTCTACCCCACTTTCCTATGGACTTAGGTCTTTGAGCGCTGTGTTGTATTTCTTTCTGCATAAGTTCGAGAGAAGTCCTGAAGGGGAGAGATGGGGATGTGGGAATGAAGTGACGATAACATCAGACCATTGCAGAGCTAAGTGGATGGGATGTATCTGTAAATAAGGGAGGAGACGCAGGTAGGTGCACGGTTATGGAGAGATTTGTACATGAGGACCATTAATTTGAATTGGATTCCAAAGGAGACAGGATGCCAGTGTAGAGATTGACAAAGGGGCGAGGTGTGAGAGGTGCAGGATGTGAGGTGTATGAGTCTGGCACAGGCATTCATAACAGACTGCAGAGGCAGAATCTGGGATCTCTTAACCCCTTAAGGACGCAGGACGTTCCATGCCATCCTGCATTTGGTGGGCTTTAACGCCGCAGGACGGTATGGAACGTCCTTGACGTCCGGAGCCCAGCCGCAAGCTATACTCACCTCCCCGGCGGCTCCCGCGCAGATCTGGCTTCCATGAAGCCTGATCTGCGTTTTTTATAGCCTCCCGGCGCACTGACGTCATCAGGCGCCCCCCCCGCCAGAGCAGGGTACGCACCTGAAGGGGAGGGTGGAATCATTTGGATCCCTCTATCTCCCCATCGCCGGGGGCAAGGAGGCTGTGGCCAGCATCGCTAGAAAGGTCACAGCCTGACCTTTCCAGCGATGTATGGGGTTAACCCCTTAGTTGCCAGGTAGCGATCTGGCACCAATCAGTGCAGGATCGTGACCTATTTCCGGTGGGGGCCACCATGCGCGATGATGTCAGTTAACCGGGGAACCCCTAGCTGCAAAGGGATTTCCTAAGGAAATCCAATAGAGGAGATAAGGGGGTTCTTTGAACCCCCTTTTCTCCTGATGAGTGGCAGCTAGGGGTCATGTCTGATACTGTTGGAAAGGTCAGAGCATGGCCTTTCCAATGATATCAAACATTACCATGTTACAAGTAAAATTAAAGTGTAGCAAAATAAAAATACATTTTTTTATTAATTAATAAAAAATAAAAACATGTTTTTTTAAATGCAGCACTATTGTTCACATTTCAATTATAAAGTGAACAATGATGCTTTACTAATGATTTTAGCTAAACCCCCCCACCCAAAAAAATCATGTAATTTCTCAAAAAAAAATTACTTTTAACAAGTCTACCCCAAAGAATATAACCGCAAAGGCTTGGATAATAAAATGTGAGAACAAATTACTTTACACACTGTGGATGATTGAAATTTTATTGAAAATTCATATTTTATTGCATTTTTTGTTATAATATACAGACAGGACATGACCTATACATATAATAATGATATATTATTAATCTGCCGAGTCTGCTGGAAAGAACAATATATAATTTGTCTGGGTGGTATAATAATACATGACTTAAAACCGCGTTTAAACATGTTGAGCAGATGGTGAAAATGAGCCCAGCAAACTTCACTTCCCAAAGAGTGCCGAAGTTGTAAAAATGCTCCCGTCCTTAAGGGGTTAAGGCTAGCGAGAAAGTGGTTGCAATAGTCAAGGCGGGAGATAATAAGATCTTGGATGTGCATTGTAGCAGAGTCCTGATTAAGACAGGGATGGATGCGTGCAATGTTTTCTTAGGTGGAAGAAGCAAGATTTGGTTAACGACTGAATGTGAGGAGGGAAGGAGAGAGTCGAAGAGGACACGGAGGCAACGAGCCTGAGAGGCAGAAATAATGGTGGCACCATTCACCTGAAGGGAAATGGGTGAAGGAATGTTTGCGTTAGAGGAAGGGAAGATGAGAAGTTCAGTTTTAGAGAGGTTTAGCTTTAGGAAATGAGAAGTCATCCAGTTACAACACAGAGGTGCTGCCCATCTGGCTTAGCGACACTAGAACCAAAGCTGGCAGAAACTAAAGAGTAAATGGTTTCCAATTCATGCTCCAACTTCTTCCTATTCTTCAGCTAATCATTCATTTTGACAGTATTTTGCTGTTTACAATAACGCCTCATAGCAAATTTGAAACCCAGAACATTTTTCAAACAGTACATGAAGCGTTTCTTTCTCACTAGCAATTGATTAATATACTGAAGATATTCATCAGACGCCTCAAACACGTTGACGTCATATTAAGGAAATACACTTCTTAAAAACCAATGCGCAGCAAACACTCAATCAAAATATATTGAAAGTCAAAGAACATAAAAATCCAATTGTAGGTGTTCGTGGGAAAAACACTAAAGTTTTATTATTCTTCTATTGTATCAAATATTTAAAGATGTAAGTATATGGAATAGAAAGTATAAAATATGGATACAATAAAAAATAATTAAAAAAAACATTTAAAAATATCTTTGTAAATAATAAGAGCAAAATTTTTATACATTCCAGGGATAAACGATCTGGAACGAGGTGTCAGATGCATAGATACCAGTAGATTAGAAGGAAAAAGAAAATATGAAGAAAAATTCTGAGCACCGACCATAGTGGTTACTTAACCCCTACACTACTGTGATTGAGTACACTCGATCTTCAGAAGCAACTGCAGGTTACCAGAGATCGAGGATAACTGAACTGGTCTTATTCTGGAGCAATACAAAGGAATTTTGTTTATAGTGTGACAGGAAGCAGGGTATGGTCCTGAATGGGCGATATGTGAGACCAGACCTTGTGCACTGTGTTTAAAAATAACCCCAGGGAGATGGTTAAAATATATTTTGTGTTTCGCTGGTGCAATGGAGAGCGTCCAGTAAAATGTGTTATGGGTCCCTGGGGTCGGGATAGTGGAGAGAAGGGCGGGCCACTATCCCAGCAGCCCGGCTCACTAGCCAGGCCAGGTTTTGGAGAATAAAGCCAACGATGGCATACAGGTGTGGTCCCATTTAGTTGGGCTTTATTAAGGGAAGGTTTTCCTTTGTAGCTGAGGAGTGTGGGTGTCTGTCCTTCCAGGAGAGAGAGCTGGAGAGACAGGGAAAAAGAACCAAGTTATTCCTCTGTTGCTGAAAGAAATGTTTGCTGTGATCCACTGATTCTCCCACTGATTGCCTGTGAAAGGTGGAGGTAAATAAAAGTCTTGCTTAAGAACAAAAAAGACTGTGGCTCTGCATATTTATGTTGCCCTAGAAGACGTGGTTAAAACTGGACTGTGTCACATATGGTGCCCTGTGTGAGGATAACCACACCAAGTCTGAGGGCAATATAAACCACGAGCAGCATGGACGACGTCGTAAAAGCCCTGGTTCAGTCTACTGCGGCACAGCAGGAGGCAAACAGGAGAACTGCTGAGACCCAGGAAACCCTGCAGCGACTAATTTTGGCCCAGGCGGAGAATGCTTTGGCTATGGCTAGAGCTCAGAAGGAAAGCACAGAGGTCCTAGTGCGACAGCTTATGACATCCCAAGTGGAGGCGATCGGCATGGTCCAGGAGGAACAGCGAACTACCACCAGTACTCTACGCAAGGAGATTCGTGCCATATCAGACAAACTGGAGTCTGATTCTGCAAATGGCTACCAGGGTACCAAGGTGATCCGGGCCAGCCATTACCTGCAAAAAATGACCGCAGCAGATGATGTGGAGGCGTACCTGTTGGCCTTTGAGCGAACTGCAGCAAGGGAAGAATGGCCGGCGGCTGAGTGGGCGAGCATACTTGCCCCTTTTTTGAGTGGGGAACCTCAGAAGGCCTACTACGATCTGGAGCCAACCCAGGCCAGTGATTATGTGAAATTAAAAACAGAGATCATGGCGCGCCTGGGGGTGACCACCGCAGTGCGGGCGCAAAGATTCCAATCCTGGGCGTACTCTTCTAACAAGGCTGCACGCTCCCAGATGTTTGACTTGATTCATCTTGCCAGGAAGTGGCTACAGCCGGAAATCAACTCCGCTACTAAAATAGTGGAGACCCTAGTTATGGATCGCTATCAGCGTGGATTACCTGCTTCTCTGCGCCGCTGGGTAAACCAAGGAGACCCCCAAACCGCCAGACCAGTTGATCACCTTGGTAGAAAGATTTATAGCTTCGGGAGAAGCTGTGCAACCGCCTTCAGCGACTCAGTCCCGCAGCCCTAAATCCCAGAACGCCACACGAACTGGTAAGACTGTTCAGCGGGTGCGGGGTGTAGAAGAGCAAGGACATGCAGAAAACCCCTCTGACATGTTTCCCGGGGTACAGGGAGTACCTAAATATAATCCTATAATCCGGTGCTTTAAATGCCATAGAGTGGGCCACATAGCCAGAGACTGTATGAACGATGAGCCCATGGACTATAATGAAGCACATTCACTGTACTCTGGGTATGACATTGCTGGTAAAGTTGATAATCCGCATTGGTGTACCGTGAAGGTTAATGGCAGACGGTGTAACGCCTTGCTGGATTCGGGGAGTATGGTCACCCTGGTGACTAAAGCCATTCTATCTAAGGTGGTGTTTAACCATGTGAAAAAACTTGGGGTCGTCTGTGTGCATGGAGACAAACGAGAGTACCCCACTACTGAAGTGGATATCGAAACCCAGTGTGGTACCCTGAAGTATTGTGTGGGGGTGGTACCAAACTTGGCCCATGACGTTGTGATTGGGAGAGATTTTCCATACTTCTTGGAACTATGGGAACTCCCTGAACTGAGGCAAATCAAGGAGGGCTATGTCTTTCCTTTTTCTGATGTTGATCTAGATGATGAGTTCAACGAAACGACCTGTGGTCCTATGCCAGTATTAGTGGGCACCCAACCGCCTCAGAGTAATGAGCCAGGTGCTAACTCTGACCAGGCGGAGTTATTGGGTTTAGCGGGTGGCCCGGTAAACTTTAAAGGGGCCCAATGGGAGGACCCCACCCTAGGGGCAGTGAGAAATGATATCCAGGTTGTGGATGGAAATGTGACCCAGCCTGGGAGGTTGTTGCTGTACCCCCACTTTGAAATGTCTGACAATCTGTTGTATCGTGTGGAAAAGAAAGGGACGGACATTGTCAAACAGTTATTGGTACCGCAAAACTTTAGGAATACGGTGTTAAACCTTGCCCATAACCATATCCTGGGGGGACATTTAGGAATCGATAAAACAAAGGAGAGGATCCTCAGGAGGTTCTATTGGCCAGGGGTGTTTGCTGCCATCAATAGATATTGTACTTCTTGCCCTAAATGTCAGCTTACTGCACCGGCTCCAGGATTCCGGAGCCCGTTAGTGCCCTTGCCCATACTCGATGTCCCGTTCGAAAGGATTGCTATGGACCTGGTGGGTCCCCTGGTTAAATCTGCGAGGGGGCACCAGTACATACTCGTTGTCCTCGATTATGCAACACGCTACCCTGAAGCGATTCCCCTCCGCAATGGCACTGCCAAGTCCATAGCAAAAGAACTCATGCTGATGTTTAGCAGGGTGGGAATACCAAAAGAGGTCCTAACAGACCAGGGGACTCCATTCATGTCCAGGGTTATGAAAGAGTTGTGTAAATTGCTAGGCATCAAGCAGCTAAAAACCTCAGTATATCACCCGCAAACCGATGGCTTAGTAGAGCGGTTTAACAAAACGCTTAAGAGTATGCTAAGGAAGGCTATTGATAAAGATGGCAGGAATTGGGACCTTCTTTTGCCCTACTTAATGTTCTCCATCCGAGAGGTCCCTCAGGCCTCTACAGGTTTTTCCCCGTTTGAGCTGTTATATGGCCGGCATCCCAGGGGACTGCTGGATGTCGTTAAGGAGACATGGGAACAGGAAACGACACCCTACCATAGTGTCGTGGAGCACATATCCCAAATGCAGGACCGCATGGAGGCGGTCATGCCCCTCGTTAGAGACTATATGAGGAAAGCCCAGGAGGCCCAAAGGTATAGCTACAATAAGAATGCCCGGGTCAGAGTGTTTCAACCGGGAGATAGGGTATTGGTTCTAGTCCCCACGGTGGAAAATAAATTTTTGGCTACCTGGCAGGGTCCCTATGAGGTGATGGGAAAAATAGGAGAGGTAAATTATAAGGTAAGCCAGCCGGGAAGGAGGAAACCTGAGCAAACCTACCATATAAACCTGTTAAAGCCATGGAAGGATAGAGAGGTCTTAGTGGCCCTGAAGCCTACGGACCTCCCTATCACGGACCCCGAGGTAAACATCTCTGACACCCTCTCTGTACACCAGAAAGCGGAGGTTAAGGTGTTTCTTAGGCAAAACAGAGAAGTGTTCTCAGCGATACCGGGGAGGACACAAATAATCAGACATGACATAATAACCGAGCCAGGGAAAAAGGTCTGTCTGAAGCCGTACAGAGTACCTGAGGCCCGTAGGCAAGCTATAAAGACTGAAGTAGAGAAAATGCTAAAACTTGGGGTGATTGAGGAATCGCACAGTGAGTGGAACAGTCCCATTGTGCTTGTCCCTAAACCGGATGGGTCCATTAGATTTTGTAATGACTTCCGTAAATTGAATTGCATTTCTAAATTTGACACCTACCCCATGCCTAGGGTTGACGAGCTGATTGAGAGGCTTGGGAAAGCACGCTATCTCACAACCCTTGATCTGACTAAGGGGTATTGGCAGGTGCCACTCACTGACCAAGCGAGGGAGAAAACGGCCTTTTCAACCCCAGATGGCTTGTTCCAATACACAGTGTTGCCATTTGGTTTGCACGGGGCCCCTGCCACGTTCCAGAGGATGATGGATAGGATTTTACAACCCCACGCTCAATATGCGGCGGCATACTTGGATGATGTGGTTATATATAGTCCAGATTGGGAATCGCACCTTCCTAAAGTTCAGCGGGTGCTCACTGCAATTCGGTCTGCGGGCCTAGTGGCCAACCCCACAAAAAGTACCATTGGGCTAGCGGAAGCCAAGTACTTAGGCTACACTATTGGCAAAGGTTTGGTCAAGCCTCAGACAACGAAGGTTGAGGCTATACAGAGTTGGCCACAACCTTTGACAAAAAAACAGGTGAGGGCTTTTCTCGGGTTAACTGGATACTATAGGCGGTTCATCCCGAATTTTGCTGCGATAGCCGCTCCCCTCACTGATCTCACAAAGGCGAGATCCCCTGTGATGGTGAAGTGGTCTCCCGAAGCCGAGAAGGCTTTTATAGGTCTGAAGGAGGCCCTGTGTGTATATCCCGTTTTGGTGTCCCCTGATTTTGCGAAGGACTTCATAGTCCAGACTGATGCCTCTGAGGCTGGTTTGGGGGCCGTCCTCTCCCAGGAGTGTCAGGGAGAGGAACACCCTGTTCTTTTTCTCAGCAGGAAGCTGTGCCGCGGGAAAAGAACTATTCTGTTGTGGAGAAGGAATGCCTTGCCATCAAATGGGCATTGGAAACCCTTAGGTATTATCTATTGGGTAGGAGATTCAGGCTGATAACTGACCACGCTCCTCTCATATGGATGTATCGCAATAAGGAGACTAATGCGAGGGTCACGAGGTGGTTCCTTAGCCTACAGCCATTTAGTTTTTCGGTGGAGCACCGGGCCGGTCTTCTACAGGGAAATGTCGACGGGCTGTCTCGGGTGCATTCGCTGATGTCCGTGGTCGCTCGTCCCGATGGTCTTGAGCTGAGGGGGAGGGTGTGTGACAGGAAGCAGGGTATGGTCCTGAATGGGCGATATGTGAGACCAGACCTTGTGCACTGTGTTTAAAAATAACCCCAGGGAGATGGTTAAAATATATTTTGTGTTTCGCTGGTGCAATGGAGAGCGTCCAGTAAAATGTGTTATGGGTCCCTGGGGTCGGGATAGTGGAGAAGGGCGGGCCACTATCCCAGCAGCCCGGCTCACTAGCCAGGCCAGGTTTTGGAGAATAAAGCCAACGATGGCATACAGGTGTGGTCCCATTTAGTTGGGCTTTATTAAGGGAAGGTTTTCCTTTGTAGCTGAGGAGTGTGGGTGTCTGTCCTTCCAGGAGAGAGAGCTGGAGAGACAGGGAAAAAGAACCAAGTTATTCCTCTATTGCTGAAAGAAATGTTTGCTGTGATCCACTGATTCTCCCACTGATTGCCTGTGAAAGGTGGAGGTAAATAAAAGTCTTGCTTAAGAACAAAAAAGACTGTGGCTCTGCATATTTATGTTGCCCTAGAAGACGTGGTTAAAACTGGACTGTGTCACAATAGCAAATAAAAATGTTTGCATATGGGCTCCAGAATGTGCCCCTAAAGTTTCAACTCCTCTGACATGACAGCCACTGTGTTAAAAAAGCTTGAAAAACTGTGAGTCTTGTTTTTCCTTCAAGGATATGCAGAGTCCAGGCTGTATTGCACATGTACTTGTGCTTTTTGGCCAGCAGTGACTGGCATAGCCCTGTCGATAGAGCTTGCTGACATTGGGAAGGTACTGTCGAGCAGTGACGTGGTGAGGTCAGCGGCTGGTGAGGCACTGGCTAGTATCAGAGCCAGATATACACAGGGTTACGCAGTCGCAATTTGCGCATTTGATTTTGTTATAAAGGAGAATAGAGTTTCACTATTTATAAAGTAAAGTTCGCATTTTTTTTACTTACATTTCTAAGAGCATGCACTTACAATACTGACAAATAGAGGGCGCTATTACAACTCTTACTTTAAAATAAAGTTTGCATATAGGTTTTTAAAGTTCTAGGAGCATGCACTTACAATACTGACTAATAGAGGGCGCTATTACACACATTGCTGATTGACGAGGACAGTCACATGACTGTCCTACGTCAATCAATCCATAGGGAGCTCTGCCTCCCATGGGGGGCATTTTTTAAAAAAAGAATTGCTTGAGACCAATGGAACTTTCCCATTGGCTCAAGCTTTCAATTGCTCTCAGTGCCTCTGGAGGCACTGAAAAGCGTAGAGCCAGGAAGCAAAGCCAGCTTGAGCTACGCAAATAGTGTAGCATTCAGCTGCGCAAATTGCATAGGCTAGGCTGGCTCAGGGCTGCCCCTGCTGTCTGTGTAGTGAATCACACACACACACACACACACACGCAGCAGCCAGCAAACTGAAAGTGCAGGGGGAGCATAGAGCAGGTGAGTATGAGAACTTTTTTCAATGAATAACATTTTATTTACAGTTTAAATATACACACATGTCATTACAGCACAATGAGCACATTAATTTACTGGAATGGCAGGGGAGGGGAGCCACTGAGCTGAACCCACTATATCCTTGGGTTTCCAACCAAAAGTGCTGACATTATTTTCCTGGAAGAACCAGGAGTTGTAGGGCTCTATTAAATACTTTGCGCAAATGTTAACGCGTGCGCAAAAACGCATTAACACTAGGGGAAAAACCCTTCGTACAGAAGGTCGTATTACAATGTCCGCGCAAAATAATGCGCGTTAACGTCTACCACTGGTGAACCTGCGCGAACCCTGCGCAAGTGTAATGTACTTTGCGCGTCCTATACTTAACATCGTGAGCGCAAATGCGTTTGTGCGCTGGTATGCGGATGGTATTACAATCTATGCGCAAATTTTAACGGGCAACGTTTGTGCGCATAATTTTAACATCTTTTAAAAGCTGGTGGTAACTGCAAATCTGAACGTCCTGGCCGAAACCAAATACACCAGCCCCAAAAAAAAAAATACAGCAAAGTATAGTTACACATTCTACACGTACCCAAACAATAAAATGGAGAAGTTGTGCGTATTTTTATTATTGCTGCAGCATATATACTCAGATTGATTTTGACAGGTGCAAAAACTGAACGGGAGACAATTGTGGTTCTTAATTCAGATTGGCTGAATCGCGTGAAAAAACACGCACACCGATCTCTGCGCGCAGCGTTAACGCACGCTCGATTTTGCGCCTCTTTTTACGCGCGTTATTTTTTGACGGATTAAAAAATGCACTCGGATTGTAATATCAGCGTTAATTTACGCGCGTTAACGTTTAACGCTGGGCGGAAAAAAAATTGCGCTGCTTGTGCGCTTTTGCGCGAAGCAGTTAATAGAGCCCGTAGTATGTCTGCTCTTATCTGCATAATTCAGCAGCTAAATGTGTTTGGAGATTATTCCCAAATCCTGGGAATAATAAAGATTTTTTTTGTGTATTAGTAGATTTAAATTACATTTTATAGAGAATTTCTGTAAAAAAAATACCTACCCTTTTAACTTTACAAAGTGCAGACATGTGAATCAGTTGTTTAGTTGGATATTTTCTTTGCTGGACAGAGCTGCACTAATCCCTGTGCTCATTTAAATGAATACCATTATGTTTTGGATAACCTGTGCCACATTTGTACTCTGTACATTTGCCAAATACATGTAGTCAACAACATTTTATTACCAACTGGAACAAGGGGTGAAATGTTATTATTGGCTTTTCAACTCAATGAACCAAAACTTCTGGATGAGAGTTGGTAGAGATGTAGTCTATGCCTTATCATCATCAACAATGTCCTAAAAATAAGCCCACAAATGATACAAACCTTATGGGATGTTATATATATATACACAACCCTTGTAGATACTGATTGACCTCTGGGTCCCAAGCATCCACTGCAACTGGTCATCATGCCTAGCTCCTAGCTGACGAGGGTCCAACAAACCCGAAACAGCACTGTCCTAGGAGTGTCTTAGACCAGTTGCATAAACCTTAGCTCTGCTAGAAAGCCACAGTGTGGCATAGCATTGATTTTAGGGTTCTGTGTAATAACAGATCCAGGATGCATAAAAGTGAGACAGAGATCATTTGCATATCCTACCCAGAGTTCCTTGCTGCATATAGGGAATGTGGCACAGGAGCTCTGGGATGCAGTTCTGTGAATTGCTGTGATGTGCAAGTGGCTTCTGCAATAATAAACATAACTAATTATAGTATAATTAGTTAGTACTAACTAAATATAGCTTCTTATCTCACTTTTTGTCCTCCACCACAACCCTTGTAAGAACTGATTTACCCTACGGGTCCAAGTATCCACTGCAACTGGTCATGCCTAGCTCCTAGTTTTTTTGTATCATTTGTGGGCTTCTTTTTGCGACTTTGTTGATGATAAGGCATGGACTACATCTCTACCAACTCTCATCCAGAATTTTTGGTTCATTGAGTTGAGGAGCCTTGATGCTAACATTCCAGCAAGTTGTACTATAAGGAGGTGCTTAAAGGGACTCTCTACTCAATCTGAATTTCCCAGCTGCCGGTTACCATGTCGGTCACTGGTGAAATCAGTACACAAAGCATGGCAGCGTCACCCTCTCTGAGACCAATTGCAGTAGCGAGTGGTCTCAGAGAGGCAGCGATCAACCAGGTCTGCGCATGCATGCTGCTCGGATCGATCGCTCTGCGCAAGTGCTACGCAGGACCGGATTAAGATCTCTATGGGCTTGGAGCTGAAGATTTTGGTGAGCTTTTTTTGGAATTTAGTGAAATGAAAATATATTTTAGCTTATTTAATAGCGCAGATACGTGTAAATCAAACCAGGCAGATACTGTGTAAGGAAATTTCCATTTAGATTTCAATCATTTACAGAGTGTAAAATTATTTTGTTCATATTTTATCATCCAAACCTTTGTGGTTATATATTCTATAGGGAATTCTTATACAGACCAATAAAGCAGCTAACAGCTCAAATGAGACTGTCAACTGATAATCGAGGAGTGGCAAAAAAAGATTATTACCTTTATTGAATCGATAATAGACACTCCCAGATGCTAAACTTAAAAACATACATAAACAACAGGCATCATAGGGTATATTGGAGACATGTGAAAACATAACAAAGAAAAAAATGCCATCTGCGCTTATTCCCATTATACCGTGTGAAACTAAACACAATTAGAGGTTTGGTTTCTTATTAATGGCCATTATAAGACTAGCTCGCCCGCCAGCGTCAAGGCACCTCTATAAGGGCGAATCCTAACCAAAATGAAACCACAGGCTACTACATAGCAAACCATACCTGCTCATGCTGCTTGCCAAACATGAGGTAGACTGGTGGGCCTTTATTTATGCTTCCCCAGAAACAAAATCCACTTTGGGATCAAAACAAAGACACGGAGTGGAGTCTTGCTGCATGGATGACTGGCTGGAAGTACATTGAAACATACATAGTGCAGGAGGGGTGGGGTCGCGCCTATTCCCCGAAGGGTTGGCTGCAACCACCAAATGCATCCAGCTAAAACGCAATATACGCATATAGTTTGCCCGCAAAAACATATATATTGCGCACAGAAGGTTCTGGCTAATTTTATCCTGACATGCCTTCAAAATTATGCTATTGTAATGTAATAAAGCAAGCCTATACCTCAATAATTTTAAATCAGGCTTTAGATTGCGTTTTAGCTGGTCATAAATTACGTTACAACCACTATTCAATGACCAGCCTGTATCATGTTGTCATTAACCTTTATTAAGGAGACACACTTTTGCACGATACTGTGACCAACTACTAACGATCTATAGCATTGACTAATGGACACATTATTTCCTCGTGCGGCCATATTTTATTAAGATGACTCTATGAATTTGGTATTCCAGCCTTTTTGACCATTAAAGGGAAGGTTCAGATTATCCTATTCGTGCCTGACATAACTAGAGACTGAATTGCGGCAATATGTAAAAAATCCGTCAATTAAAGGTCTGTTTTGGTAGTACAACCATTGGATGTTTTTTTGTCGTTCCTCCTCCTACCAGTACAAGTGTGGCTGGCGCTGATGATTTTACGCTAATGCTCATTCATAGGTTAGATTTCGTCAGTACGGGGACACGTGGTTATCCATTCATGCGATTGGTCCTAGGTTATCACGTTGGTCCAATCACATGGTTCTCTTGATAGGAGGGACACGTGATTATCCTGCTGGAACCGGTTGGCTAAATATTAGATGAGACGTGGAATAAAAAAGAGGGAAGTACATACAGTGGTACCAACTGCTTTTTTGCTCCAGATGAAGCCGATGTGCAGACGGGGAAACATATGTCGAGCTTATGTACAACTTTGATTTTAAGTTGTGAGTGTGGTGTCGCATCTGTAGGGTTAGGACAGAATCTGTGAGCATGAGCTCTATCAGCTTAGGGCTAGTTTTGGCATGCCTATTGTGAATGTTTTTTCGTTGATTGCAATTCCGGCGTAATTACTGCCTTGACTGTGAGATTTCACTTAGCAGGGGGGATACTATCATTGCGATTTTTATTTAAACCACTCTTTCCACAGCCTCATTATACTAGTTATGTCTCCAATATACCCTATGATGCCTGTTGTTTATGTATGTGTAGCGCTCACTCCCAGAGGAGCCGCTGAAAATGAACCACGGGTCAGTCTCCCCGCACTAGGGAATAAATATACTCCTACACAGTTGTGGGTTTTTATCATTTAAATAGTTTACTAAAATAATAGGCAGATGTTGAGATACGGTATTCACAGATATTATTACAGTACTTTCGTATTGCGGTAAAACGCGTAGCGGAAAAGAACCGAAACACGAGGCGTCGTATTTCGGAAAATAAAATATTCGTAACCGAACATAAAAGAAATGCAATTGCACGAATATTTAGAAAAAGGGACACGTAGCGGAACCCCAGAATATACAATCTCTTCGTATCACGGTAAACGCGCAGCGGAAAGAGAAAAATATATTTCGGAACGTATCTTTAACCCCCGTTCCGATTCGTAACAAAATGAGTCCTGCACAGGTTAAGTCCCGGAATGTAAAAGGTGTGTATGTGTGTAAGGTACCCGGGTACTGTTCAACTGGCCAGTGAATTTACTTAAGAAATGTCTTCGACTAGTCAAGTTGGGGCCCTGTGGACTTTAAAGAGAAAACAGCAGCGTGCTCTTTGTATTATAAACGGCCTTGGAGGCCTCTCACCCATCCGCCGGTTGCTTTAGGCTCCGCTGACCCAGGACGTCTCTCCGCTGGATTTTGACTGGGGATACTAGCGGCCGGATCCGTTGTCTGACTTCCCGTAGCTTGTCCACGACTTTTCCTCAGCTCACCGCCTGCTCTCTGCACCCGATCAACTTGCGGTGACTCCTTACTCGAGGTCTTCGGTTGGTTCCATCTGTAGCAACTCTGGAACTTGGAGGGCTCCTTCTCTTGCGGTTGAATGACCCGGTAACAGAACTGACAGGTCTCACTTGCTCTCCGCCCTAGGCCCTCTCACAAAGTATGGCACTGCGTCTGCTCTCCCTCGTTCCCTGGCGCGCTCTGGCCCGTTCTCCACGAGGCAGAGGATGTAAGTGTCCAGTCCCCACCCACTTCCTGTCTTCTTGCAAAGCATGCCGGGCATTGTAGTCCCAATGTCCAGTGTCTCTGATCGCGATAGTCTCCATCTTGTGGCCAAAAATAGGTACTGCCACAGCAAGATTTTAACACAGCGCTACATATGTTTTTAAGTTTAGTATCTGGGAGTGTCTATTATCGATTCAATAAAGGTAATAATCTTTTTTTGCCACTCCTCGATTATCAGTTGACAGTCTCATTTGAGCTGTTAGCTGGTTTATTGGTCTGTATAATACTCAGGTCAGGTTTAATCCTGTTTGAGGGTGTGCTGTCCTTACTCTACCTTTAGGGAAAGGTGATTGTCTACTGGTGGGACCCAACCCTCACGGGGTTCCCCCTTTTTCTTTGGATATAGGGAATTTTTGTAAGAAAAAATATTAAAATGGGAACCTGTTACTGCATTTTTCTGAGAATATATTTCCCTTGCGTTTTGGAGGATGGTGTTTTATGAATAATATGACTATGGGGGTTATTCAAAGAGATCCGAATTCTGGCCGAAAGGTAACTGAACAGTGAAATTCAGCGTACGGTTACCTTTCCTGGCCATTCGACTATTCAGGCTAGGGTCAGACGAGCGTGATTTCTACGGACTGTGCGTCCTTGCACACGGACGTACGTCAGTACGGAAGACGCAGTAGTGGCCACACAGTACGTTTATTCACTGACGCATATTTTGACGGATGTAGGAGAGAAAATAAATTAAAAATCAAAACCATTTTCTCCGTGAAAAATGCTGGACGTATAAATGCAGTCCGTCTGACCACGTTCCATCACTCACACACAAAGCTATGCGGACGTTGCGGACGCAGCGCACTTTGTGCGGCCGTTCTTGGGGTTGTACGTGCTTGCCTGCCTTGCGTCAGTGGGCCGCGGCCGTTGTGCGTCCGCAGTTCAGTGTGGACATACTTCATGTGTCAGGCTCCAATGGACTTTCTGTCATGCTATCATGGACGTACTTTTAGGCGCAATCACGGACGTGAACACTACGCTCGTCTGACCCCAGCCTCAGAGAGCAGGAAGTTCGCCAAATGTTGGCGAATTGCCTGCACATACGGTGCCTGTTCGGTGCCTGTTCGAGGGCAGTGAAATCCCCATAGAGAAGCAATGCTTCGTCTATTCAGGGAACAAAAACCAGCAATGAAAAGTTGCTGAATTGCCCTGCTGTTCGGTGGTTTCATGCGGCAGATTGATTCAGGCGATTCCCATAGGCTTCAATGTTAAAATATTCCTGTTTTAATCCAATATCTAATAAACCGTTGATTATAATATTCTGCAATAAAAAGTCTCTTTATTTATAGATTTTTTAGGATGTTTTAGGCATTTTCCGGAATTTGTTTGCGAAAATAATTTTTCTGTTTTTTTTTTTAAATCGTTTTTTCTTTTTTCTGTAACAGCCCTTTTTATTATCATTCATTGGATCTTATATGTAAATTTCAGACATTTTCGCTCAGTAGTTTCTTTGCAAACAGCGTTTCACTTTTAAAACATTCAAGCAAACTGTTTTTTTTTCTTCACTCCATTCGTCTGCGGTGTCGGCTTTTTCTGGCGACTGCTCTGCGCAGTGATCGGCGACTGCTCAGATTTTTCTGGCGTGTTCGGCGGGGTAAATCCAGATATTTTTGCGGGTTTCGGTGACCCTTCACCGGGTTTTGCGGTGAGTTTGCGGCGACTTTTCCCTGCATTACGACGGCCCTGTGGTGCTTGCTGAATACACCGCAGAGCCGCCGAAATGGGATCGCCGAATCGCACCGAATTGAAGAGAACGAAAAGTCACCGAACGTGCAGTGACTTTTTGATTCTCTTTGAATAACCCTGTTTGTCTATTCAGAGAACACCAAACAGCAGGGAAAGGTTGCCGAAATGCCCTGCTATCCGGTGGTTTCATTCGGCATTATTATTCAGACGAATCCCATAGGCTTCAATGTTAAAAATATTCCTGTTTTAATTCAATATCTAATAAACCGTTTAATATTATATTCTGCAGTAAAAAGTCTCTATATTTATAGATTTTTTAGGATCTGCTTTTTTGGGGATTTTTTTATTTTTAATATAACTGCCCTTTTTATTATCATTCATTGGATCTTAAATGTAAATTCCAGGCATTTTCGTTCAGTAGTTTTTTCGCAAACAGCGTTTCAAATGTCAAACTTTCAAGCGTACTGTTTTGTTTTCTTTCTTCACCTCGGTCGTCTGCGTGTCGAGTTTTTCCGGCTGCTGCTCTGCGCTATGATCGGCGTCTAGTCGGGTTTCTCCAACGTGTTCGGCGTGGTTAATCCAGCGGTTTTCTGTGGGTTTCGGTGAGTATCCGGCAGGTTTGCGGTGAGTGTTCGGCGGGTTTGCGGCGGGTTTTCCCTGCACTACGGGGGCCCTGCGGTTCTTGCTGAATACACCACAGGGTCGGCGAAATAGGATCGCCAAATCTCCCCGAAGTGTAGGGAACGAAAAGTCACTGATCATGCAGTGACTTTTTGATTCTTTTTGAATAACCCTGTATGTATAAAATGCTGACCTTGCTCCAGCATGGGAATTGACAAGGTTATGAATGGCAGTGATTAAAAGAAACAGTGAAGCGCCTTCAGAAAAAGTGACTAAAAGTCCACGCTACACATTGAATGTGGGGGTTCTCTTAAAAACCTGATAACATGTATTGTAGATAGTCAATGGAGCGCCAGCAAACTGGATGTACGGTTAGTCACTATACATGTCCAATAGACTGTCTTCTAGATCGTCCCAAGAAAACCACTCTTCCAAATAGAAGAAATTTCTGCAGAAGAGAAGGGATATAATAGTGCAATATGTCGGTCCACCATAGAAGGGAAGTAAATCGGTCATGGTCTTACTCACATGATATTGAGCCTGACCTGATCCACCCTAGAGCCGAGGTCAGGCTCAATATCATGTGAGTAGGACAACGACCTACTATTATAGAAGAAATTTCTGCAGAAGAGAAGGGATGTTATAGTAGGTCGTGGTCCTACTCACATGATATTGAGCCTGACCTCGGCTCTAGGGTGGATCAGGTCAGGCTCAATATCATGTGAGTAGGACCATCACCGATTTACTTCCCTTCTATGGTGGACCGACATATTGCACTATTATATCCCTTCTCTTCTGCAGAAATTTCTTCTATTTGGAAGAGTGGTTTTCTTGGGACAATCTAGAAGACAGTCTATTGGACATGTATAGTGACTAACCGTACATCCAGTTTGCTGGCGCTCCATTGACTATCTACAATATATGAATGGCAGTGCTATTGCTCATTTTATATGTGACAAATGGACAATGCCATCGCTTTGTAACTAAAAATAAGTAAATAAAAAAGTTTTTTGTTTTCTTTTCTTTTAGATTTTACATGGTCACATTTGGTATCAATACAAAGGCCAGACTCTGACCTGTCCAATGACATCTCACTTGACCTTGTGAGGTGTAAAGATTAGTGACGCAGGGTTCCAAAGTCCCACCCAGTGCACTTCGCTACAGTGCAGCGGTTTAGCTTTTTGATGTAACAATGCGTAATAACCGATTGTGCCTTCACCTCCACACTTGTTGGTGACATGAGAAATGAAATGGTGAGTTAGTGCAGCATCATTGTTCACTTTTTAATTGAAAAGTGAAAAATATTGCTGTGTTACAAAGAAAAAGAAAGAAATAAAGAAATATTTATTATTTTATTTTTATTGTTATATAACACTTGGTCAAATTTGATATCATTGGAAAGATCATGCTCTGGCCATTCCAGGGATACCTCACATGACCCTGTAGTTGCTATAGAGCTGGAGATATAGGGGTCCAAATGCCCATCAATGCAGACAAAGTTATCCTTTTCTCTGGGTCTATTCTGGGTCATGGGACTGGAGCTGCAGCTCCATCAGCCCCTATGTTAATCTGGCCCTGGTGCTACGGAACCTGTGTACATAAAGTCTCATATGGTAGCGCAATTAACCAAACTGTGAGGACTGATTCTAACCTCCAGGACCACTTCAAAGGGCAGGGAAGGGGACATTGAAATGCCCACATTGCCCAAAGTGTCTCCTTAACCCCTTCACTCCCCTAATCATGTTTAAACAATCAGTAGTATAGACACAGCAGCCAGGGACCGTGTTAACATGATCTGAAGCTATGCTGTTTCATGGCAAATAAAATTTATTTGTTCTAACTGAAATTTTTTTGCATGTGTGCTTCAGAAGGTGTCCCCCAACGTTTCAGCACTGTGAGCATGACGCTCGAGTTGCTAACACCTTTTAAAACCAGCTGGGGAATGTGTCTAATGGACTTTTCCCTGGCTGATCCTGCGTGAAGCCAAGAACAATAGTAACTTCTTTTAGCCCACAAATGGCGACAGCTGCCTGCCAATAGGCCATTACAATAAGAAATTTAAAAATGATTTCCCACAAAACCACGGGTTCTTTACAGTGTGTTTTTTTTTTAGGGCTGCAACTTACGATTTTTCTCATACTTGATTAGTTGGCCGATTATTATTTCGATTAATCGATTCATCGGATAAAAAAAATTGTTTACTTAAAAGGAATTTTATGTAAAAAAATAAATAACCACAACCCCTCCCTCTTTTTTTATAAGCAATTTGCGTAGTGTACGTAAATTTCGTATGTACATACGCAAATTGCGTATCTTTCGTACTTTTCACACAAGGTATGCGAGTGCTTGGTCAGTGGGATGGGTTGATGCTGCATGCGCAGCTTAAACCCATGTTTGCTTTCTCAAATGAACTTGGCTACAAGCACTTGGTCATAGTTGATCATGTCAGCATGACATTGGGGTTAATAAACTAAAGTGGACAGGGTGCGTAGAGTGTCCCTTTTAAATAATTTCGTGAACAAACTGAGTGGGAGGAGGGACTGGAGGTGGAAGGGAGTGACTTTGCTCAAGTGACTTGACCTGAGTGTGAGAGGGAGTGGGTATGGACAAAAGACCGGATCTGAGTGTGGGAGTGAGTTTGGGGAAAGGAACCAGACCAAAGGGAGGGAATAGCAGTTCCCGACCAAAGAGGGTGTGGCAGGGAGGGTGGGGTGGTGACACACTACTCCAGCTTCAAGTAAGGATTAAACACAGGCACACAGCTCCTTCACCCAGTGAC
Source organism: Leptobrachium leishanense (assembly GCA_009667805.1). NCBI lineage: Eukaryota > Metazoa > Chordata > Amphibia > Anura > Megophryidae > Leptobrachium > Leptobrachium leishanense. The sequence continues at coordinate 80,588,385 of CM019066.1, read as the reverse complement.
AGTATCCTATTGTTTGTGTTATAGTTCTGCTACTGTTGTAAACAGAATAAAAACAAACTGGTTGTGTATGACATAACCCTAGAAGTAAATCATACCTAGGAAAGCAGCAGCGCATCTTCTCCAATCAGCTCCAAAGCTGAGGTTATATACATTTAACTCAATCTGACTCTATACAGTGTGTGCTATACACAGGACGATTAATCGACACCGATTAAATCGATAATGGAAATAGTTGACAACTATTTTAATCATCGATTAGTTGTTGATTAATCGATTAGTTGTTTCAGCCCTAGTTTTTTTATTTAACCACTTCCATGCGGAGGACGCGCTCAGCTCCTTTGGGGTCAGCGTTCGGCCGGGTTCCGGACGATCGCTGCCCCCCCCGGTGCGGGCTGACATCCTCGATGTCAGCCCAGCATCCGGAACCGCCGCCGATGAAATTAGGTGTCATCGCGGCAGCGCGATGACACCTAATTCAGGCGCCCCCCCGCATGTGCGCGGGAGGCGCCTGAAAGGGAGGGGGGGGAGGTCCTTCGGACCTCTCTCCCTCCCGATCGGCGGCGTTGCGGGGGTTAACACAGGCACCATTTGGAAGGGCACAGCCTGCCCTTCCAAATGGTGCCTGGCATTAACCCCTGGGGAGCTGGATCGCGAATCGGCGCTGAAAAGCGCCGGTTCGTGATCCTTTCCCGGAGCTGGCCGACATCTTGGATGTCGGCCAAGCCTCCGGGAACTCCCCCTGAGGACTGGCGTCATCGTGCATTGCACGATGACGCCAGTCCTAGAGTTAACCCCTAACTGCCACCAACGGTGGAGATAGGGAGTTCCAATGAACTCCCTATCTCCCGATCCGTGGCAGCTAGGGGTTAAAGTTTGGTATGGTTGGATCGGCCAGAGCATGGCCGTTCCAACGATACCAAACACTACTGTGAAAAAAGTTTTTTTTAAAAAATAAAAATTAAAAATAAAAATAAAAATATATTTAAAAAAAATTATAAAAAAAAAATAAACATTTTTTTTTCTTTTTTTGGTTCGTTAATGCAGCAATATTGTTCCCATTTCAATTATAATGTGAACAATGATGCTGCACTAACGATTTTTGTATGCGGTGCATTTGTTAAAAATCGTGTAATTTTCCCCAAAAAAAAATGTAACGAGACCCCATCTCTAATTTTTTTAACAAGCGCACCCCATACAAAATATAACCGCAATTGCTCGCATGTTAAAATGTGAAAAAAAACACTTTACACGTTGTAAATTATTGAAAATACATATTTTATTGCATTTTTTGTTATAATATACAGACATGACATAACGTATACATATAATAATGACATATTATGAATCTACCGAGTCTGACGGAAAGAACGATATATAATATGTCTGGGTCATATACTAAAATAAGCCTTCAAAACACGTTTAAACATGATGAGCAAAACTGGTAAAAATGACCTCAGCACAGAGGTGTGAAAAGCCTCAGCAGCGAAAGGGTTAAATAACTTGGTAGTGAAGAGGTTAAATCCCCACTTTCTAGATAGTAGACTTCAGACTCCTAACACAAAATTACAAAAAAGAACACTGGAGTTATATTGAGATTCTATTTGAAAATAATTCTCTCAATTCTTTTCATGTATTTTCTTTAATTTGAGCGATTTTCAGAGTGTCCTGTCATGCTTCTGCTCTTCTCCACGCATGTCACAGAGAAGTAAATCGAAGGTGTATTCTATAATTAGAGTGTTGCTCAGGGCAATGTACTGTGCAGAAACGTCTTTGTAAGAAAAACAGCTTTGATTTATTGACAGAGCAGAAAAATACTCCAGAGAAACATTGCAGCTGCTGAGCAGACACATACAGGGTTATCCAAAGAGATCCGAATTGCTTGAGAAAGGTAACCGAACGCTGAAAATCAGTGTTCGGTTACCTTTCCTGGCCATTCGGCTATCCAGAGAGCAAGCAATTCGCCAAATACTGGCGAATTGCCTGCACATACGGTGCCTGTTCGGTGCCTGTTCGAGGGCAGAGAAATCCCCATGAAAAAGCACTGCTTCGGCTATTCAGAGAACACAAACCAGCAGTGAAAGGTTCCCCTAATGCCCTGTCATTCGGTGGTTTAATTCGGCAAATTTATTCAGGAGAATCCCATAGGCTTCAATGTTAAAAATATTCCCGTTTTAATTCAATATCTAATAAACCGTTCATTATAAAATTCTGCAGCAAAGAGTCTCTTTATTTATAGATTTTTTAGGATACTTTAAGCATTTTTCTTATTTTTTTTGATTTTTTTTAAAAGTCCGATTTTTTTTTTTTTTTTTTCCAGTTTACTTATTTTTTTTGTAACAGCCCTCTTTATTATCATTCCCTGGACCTCCTGTGAAAATTTCAGACATTTTCGCTGAGTAGTTTCTTTGCAAACAGCGTTTCTTTTTCCCAAATTCATACAAATGGTTTTTCTAATTTATTCACTGCCTCCTCTACGTCACAGCTGCTTCGGCTCTGTGTGATTCGGCTCATGTTCGGCTCCTGTTAGGCTCCTATTCGGCTTTTTCGAAGGTTAATCCAGATGTTTTTGCTTGTTTTCAGCGTGCATTCGGTTAGTTTTCGTCAGGTGTTCGGCAGCTTTTCCCTGCAATTCGGGGACCCTGTGGTGTTTGCTGAATACACCGCAGGGTCACCGAAATGCAATCGGCAAAAGGAACCGAATTGAAGAGAACGAAAAGTCACCGAACGTGCGGTGATTTTTCGAATCTCTTTGGATAACCCTGATAGATTCGCAAATTTACAAACTTGCCATTCGAATTTGCTAGCGGGGGGGGGGGGATTTCTGATGGTTCCCACACACACAAATGCAAAAAAAACCCAAAGAAACATAAAAAAATAAATATAAACAAAATAATAGCAACAACAATAAAAAAGCCGGCGTGACTCACGCAGCGGATGTGCTAACTCAACAATCTCGTGCAAGAAAATTTACATTTTTGTAATGAATTATGTATAAAGTCATTAAGAAATGCACACATTTATAAAGAATAAAAAAAAGAAAGCAATGAAAAAACCCCTTGAACAAACTTGGCAAGGTCTCAGCAAGAGATGAAAACAACAAATAGCGAAAGGCACCGGATAACTGCTGACTAAGACAAGAACATTCATTCATATAAACAGAAGAGAGCAAACACAACGGAGATCAAATCATTCAAAAAAATCATCAACAAAGTAACCGTAAATAGGAAAGGGAGGCAAGTTTACTGTACTCGATTCCTGTGCAAATATTTATGGTGTTATTTACGTTATACCTCCTTCCTCTGCAAACTGCTTTGTATATCTATTTATGTCTATTTATGTGTCCAAGTATTCAGGGAGTGCCACACATCCACAGTAACACTCCAAAATGACGACTAACAGACCAATCATTTACTTTAAAGGGGTTATTCAGAGAGAGCTGATCTGGCCCCGAATTGTCACCAAACAGTGAATTTCCCCATACAGTGACATTTTGGGGCCATTCAGCTATTCAGAAAGCAGGCAGTCCGCCAAGTCTTGGTGAACTGCCAGCCAATACGGTGCCTGTTTGACGGCAGTGAAATTCCCATAGAGAAGCAATGGTTAATCTATTCAGAGAGCACTGAACAGCAGTGAAAAGTTGCCGAAGTGCCCTGCTGTTCGGTGGTTTCATTCGGCAGGTTTAATCAGCTGAATCCCATAGGCTTCAATGTTATTTATTTATTTATAAAGTATTTAAGGCTGGGGTCAGACGAGCGCACTGACTGCTCACAGTAACGGATGTACTTTTTAACTGATAAGATTGTGGTTACATTGTATCAGTTAATTTAGACTGATGTTGAGAAAAAAAAACTGTATGCAGTCGTTTCTCTACTTCCTTCTAGCTTTTTCACGTTGATGCCATTTTGGCGTCCGTTGCAACATGCGTGGCCCGCGCGTGTAAAAGTGCGCATGTGCTTCGTGTATTGTTCTCTATTGACTCCTTTGAAAAGCTACAACGGACAGCAAACAGTGCGGTCAGACGGACGCAAAAAGTGCGCTCGTCTGACGCGGGCCTTACCAGGAAGGATACATTGAGATTTTTCTCGTTTTCAAGTATGTCCTGGGTTCAAGAACATTGAATTGTTACAGTAAAACAAAGTAATAAATGCAAGATATTAAAATCAAAACACAAATATACAGATTAGCAGAAAATAAATATGCAAGTAATATAGTCACTATGTTACATGTTTACAGGTGCATTCCGTATTGAGGTATGTTAATAGGGAGCTCTTGAGTGACTTTAGACTGGGGGAAGATTTGATGGCGTCTGGAAGGTTATTCCATAACTGCAGTGCTCTGTAGGAAAAAGAAGATCGAGACACTTTCTTTTTGTATTGTGGTATTGTAAGTAAGGTGCAGGTCCTGGATCGGAGGTTATAGGATGAGGGAACTGCTAGGGGAAGCAGCCTATTCAGGTAGGGTGGTAGCTTCCCAGAAAATCTCTTAAACACCAGGTTGGAAAGATGAAGGGTGCGTCTAGATTCCAGCGATGGCCAGTTTAGTTCTTTTAACATGTCACAATGGTGGGTCATGTAGTTACATTGTAGCACAAAGCGGCAGAATGAGTTATACAATGTAGTAAGTTTCTGGAGGTGTGTTTGTGGGGCCGTTGCATACACTACATCTCCGTAATCAATAGCTGGCATAAGCATTTGTTGTACAATCTGCTTTCTTACCGTGGGGCTCAGGCAGGATTTGTTTCTGTACAGGGCACCTAGTTTAGGGTAAAGTTTAGGTGAGAGTTTTTCGATGTGGGGGCCAAAGGATAGATTTGGGTCTAACCACATACCTAGATATTTGAGAGAAGTGACTGGGGTCCTGACACATAGATGGGGATTTCGCAATTTATGTAGATTAGGTGCTGTTCCTAAGAGCGTTGTAACAGTTTTGTCAGTATTTAGAAAAAGTTTGTTATCTGCGATAAAAACATTCCCATTTTTTATCCAATATCTAATAAACCATTTAGACTTTTTACTACAGAATAAAATAATATTTACTGATTTTTATAGGATCTTTTAGGCATTTTTTGGGCAAAATTTCTTTTCCTTTTTCTTTTAAATTTTTTCTTTTTTTCTTTAACAAACCTTTTTATTATCATTCATAGGATCTTATATGTAAATTCCAGGCATTTTCCTTCAGTAGTTTTTTTGCAAACAGCATTTCAATTTTGACACTTTTAATCGTATTGTCTTTTGGTTTTTTTACCCCGTTCGTCAGCTTTTCGTCTTTTTCCGGCATCTTGGCTGTACTGTGATCAGCAGCTCGTCGGCTTATTGCGTCGTGTTAGTCGCGTTTTACGGGCAGGTGTTCGGCGAGTTTTCCCTGCACTCTGGGTACACTGTGGACGGTGAATGCTGAATTCACCACAGGGTGGGGAAATTTGATTCACCGAAGTGCGAGGAACGAGAGAGCACTGAAATGTCAGTGATATTTCGGTGCTCTCTGAATAACCCCCAAATAGATAAATGATAATGTATCACATGCAATCGTGGCATATTTGCTCTATATTCCTTTTTTTGGATACTGAAGAGTAGCCCATAGCACGAACAATGGCCAACAGTGAAATGAAACAGAATCATGAATGGGATTCCAGACTAATATGATTAATAGATTGTTTGACTTGAACATATACAACTTTTAAATTCCACATATTTAAGGGCAGCATGTAAACACATCACTGAGCAGCTCGTAGCAAGGCTAGTTTAATGCATGGTCCATGCAGCAACCTCACCACTGGGGTTTTACGCAATCCACTTTCACAAGGTTGGCTTGATCTTTTCGAGGCTCCCTCTAGGGGTGCATTGTTAATATATAGATCAATGTGCATTTAGAAGTAGAAATCAAGCAGGAGGCTTACAGAGCCCCATGTAACATGTTATGAGTCACCGAGCAAGGATGGACACGGCTCATCGTGAAAGACATTTATAAATTGGCATCAAGGACCTCTGTGGGAGACGAAGGCTCTGTGTTGTATCCGTGTAAATATCTTTATCAATATAGATGGAAAACTACAGGCACAAATGTCTGTTAGATAATGCAAGAATTACAAAAAATATAGAATAGAACACACTGGGGAATAGCACAAACCAGCGTCCACAAATGGGCTTAACCCTGATTAGCAGTAAGAAAAAATAGGGGTAGACAGTGACACCAGCTACCTTTATCAAACTTTATTAGACAAATACATTATAATCACAATGTTATAAAAAACATATATATGAAATTCAACCTCCCTAAACAGGGTAGGGTACATATAAAGGTCCTTTGAGGAAAATATGTAATGACACCAGGTAGTGAAAAGGTTAAGTCAGATGAAAAAAATCAACAAAAAGCAATAATAAAGTCTGCAAAAAACTCAAGATGGCACTAAAGATGTTCACATGGGTTTACATCCATACCCCCACAGCACAATTTGAGGAGGGGGTAGACCCGTGAGAATGCCCAGACAAAAACGTTCTTGGGTAGAAATTAGTGGAAAAAGGTATCAGCAGTTTGAGTATTAAAACTCAAGATTGAACATCCAGGCAGGCTTCACTAGCCATACAAGCCATACAATATATCACACCTAGCGACGCCATCATTGATTAGGGCAAAAATAATTAACTGAGACCAATGGTAGACAATGCAACAAAAGACAACTGTTAAAATCTCCCCATCTCGACGTGTTTCGCCACTCACCAAATGCAGCTTTATCAAGAGATAAATCAGCTCTTGATAAAGCCGCATTTGGTGAGCGGCGAAACGTGTCGAGATGGGGGGATTTTAACAGTTGTCTTTTGTTGCATTGTCTACCATTGGTCTCAGTTAATTATTAATTGGTTAACATTGAAGCTTATTAAACTGTCAGGCTGTGTGGAGTGCCCCCCCTCTTCTGTTTTGCAGATATCACCTGCTGGGGACCAAAGCGGTTGGCATGCACTGCAGCAGTGGGAGACCTCAACCGAGGACTGGTGCTATGCATGTGGAAATCACCAGTCCATCATTCTGCACAGGCGCAGTGAAATTTGAATCCGAAAGTATGCATGTTCTGAGCGATATGCAATTTGTGAAAGAAGTTACAGGGACTTTTGCATTCCGGAAGCTATGAGCCAAAGAAGAGGAGCAGTGCGCTGAGGCAGAAAAGGTGAGTATCGTGTCAGCCGTCTGTAGTTTCTCATCTGGATTGTTAAAGATATTTACACGTTTGGACACAGAGCCGTGGTCTCCCACAGAGGTCCTCGACTCTAATTTATAAAAGTCTTTTATGATGAACCATGTCCATCCTTGTTCAGTGAATCAGAAAATGTTACATGTGTCTCTGTAAGCCTCTCATTTTATGTCTAGCTCTAATCATACATTGATCTATGTATAACAATGAACCCCTAGAGGGAGCCTTGGAAAGATCAAGCCATGTAAGGTTTTGCAAAGTCGCTGCCACATCTAGTATTCCTACAGCCTAAACAGAGCTCTAGACCACTTCTATGTATATGTTCCTCTGCCTTGCTCCTTCATTTTCACTCTGCTTTCCTGCACCATGTGTCCAATTAGCGCTGGCTGGTCCACAATAAAGAGACTATGCCTTCATACAGCCAGCGCTCTTTCATTTTGGCCTTTTGCTTCACGAGGTGAAGACTTGCCTGGAGTTCCTCCAGGAACCAGCATCTAGCCTACTTAACTTAACTCATAGATCCCTCTCAGTCACTTCTGCTACTAAGACCCTCCTGGATTCAAAGACTTTCCTTCATCCAAAGACCTCCTGCATTCTCAGATTCTCCTTCATCTCAAGACCTCCATCTCCACAAGCCATCCTTCCTTCTCAAGACCCTCAAGATTACCAAGGACTCCTCTGTATAATTCAGCTAGCCTTTTTGCAGTTTTCTGCTTTAAAGTCTCCATATGATTTATTTATTCAAGTGCTTGCCTTTTCCAATATCCCCCATTGGTCTTCAAGGACTGGATATTGTTAAATAACTGAATACAGGGGCAGAATATGTATAATCTATTTTCCTGCAAATCCACCTCCACTTTTGCCTTGTGTTTTATTTTTATTTACTGCAATTGGGTTCTTATCGTAGTCACTTGACCCCATACCTTACAAGCCAACTGTAAGGATCCTGTCTAGATTGACCTTCGGCAGCACCTTTCCTGCCCAGTCCTGGCTTACATAGCACTAATCAATGCTACAGGTGCTAGTAAGTAATCATCAGCCCTGTGCTCCACTACTAAAGGGTGGAGCACCCATAATCCAATGCTTCAGCATTGTTGCTCATTGTTCTTGCTGCCTGTGAAGAAGCAAGAAGATTGATCTCTCCGCCTGTCTCTGTGTACCGAACCCTCTGCTGTAGTTCCTGACTCCGCTAGCCTTCCGCCTGCCCATGACCTATTGTCAGGGATTGACTATGATCTCATGCAGCAGGTTTGGTTGTGAGCCCAGGATGCAGTGATAAGGCAGGCTTGCAAGATAACAAAAGGAGTTTATTTAAGTGTAAACACAAGAATATGAAAAGACATAAACTAACTAACAGATCAGAACGAGACACTGGCGGAGACTGGGCAGAAAGGGGAATAGATTAGGGAAAGAGAGGAGATGCAGGAAAAGGAAGTAGAGTTAATAGAGGGATGGCTGAGAGTTGTTGGAAGGGAGTTTAAGGAGAACTGAATATGGGAGCGGTTGGAAAACAGGAGAAGTAAAGATGGGAACCAGATACTAGAGAGTGGGGAGGAGAAATGGACACAAAGGAAAACTAACAGCAACACATGGGGCAGACAATGTATAAAGAAGAACACTAAACAATAATACAGATAACAGATATTCGGGTAAAGGTACAGACCAGGATTAGGCAAAAGAATGGTCATTGGCAAAGCAGGGGTCTAGGCAAGGCGGCAAGCAGGGTGGTCCAAGTCCATATCAAGGGGTCTGGCAACCAGGGGTTCAAGATAGGGGGAACAGGGAGCTAAAGGGGGTACCAGTATGAAGTATGAATGTCCAGAAATCAACAGAGGGTCCTAAGGAAAGTCTTTGGTCGGAAAACAGAAGGGTCACAGGCGAATCTTGGGAAATTCAGGGAGCGATTCAGAAACAGGTCTTCACAGTCTGGGACTTCAATGTGGAAGTGTTGGATAGAGGGCGTAGCTTGCTTATATCAAGGCCTCAATTATTGGGATGCAGTTCAGGTGAGGCTGAAGGCAAATCTGAGAGTCCAGGAACTTGTATTGTTCATTATTGTAGGTTTCAAAGGGGGCGCCAGAGGGTCAGGGAGTCTAGGACCTGACACCTATGACCTGCCCCTGGATTTCATCATTTGGATCACCCTTCCTGGATTATACGCTTCAACAGGCCCTGCTGTACTACAGATTCTCGCTATTCTACAGACCCTCGTTGTTCTACAGACCCCGCTGTTCCAAAGACCTCACCATTCTACAGACCCCGCTGTCCAAAGACCTCTCCATTCTACAGACCCCGCTGTCCAAAGACCTCATCATTCTACAGACCCCGCTGACCAAAGACCTCACCATTCTACAGACCCCGCTGTGCAAAGACCTCGCCATTCTACAGACCCCGCTGTCCAAAGACCTCCCATTCTACAGACCCCGCTGGTCCAAAGATCTTGCTATTCTACAGACCCCGCTGTCCAAAGACCTCACCATTCCACAGACCCCACTGTCCAAAGACCTCGCCATTCTACAGACACCGCTGTCCGAAGACCTCATCATTCTACAGACCCCGTTGACCAAAGACCTCACCATTCTACAGACCCCACTGTTCCAAAGACCTCACCATTCTACAGACCCCGCTGTCCAAAGACCTCATCATTCTACAGACCCCGCTGACCAAAGACCTCACCATTCTACAGACACCGCTTTTCCAAAGACCTCACCATTCTACAGACCCCGCTGTCCAAAGACCTCATCATTCTACAGACCCCGCTGACCAAAGACCTCACCATTCTACAGACCCCGCTGTTCCAAAGACCTCACCATTCTACAGACCCCGCTGTGCAAAGACCTCACCATTCTACAGACCCCGCTGTGCAAAGACCTCGCCATTCTACAGACCCCGCTGTTCCAAAGACTTCGCCATTCTACAGACCCCTCTGTCCAAAGACCTCGCCATTCTACAGACCACGCTGTTCCAAAGACCTCGCCATTCTACAGACCCCGCTGTTTCAAAGATCTTGCTATTCTACAGACCCCGTTGTTCCACAGACCCTTGTTGTTAGACCCTGCTGCTCTAAGAACCAATTCCCATGGGGATTTTACTTTACCATTACTTGGATTTTCCTGCCCCGTCCATCTGTTGTTCTGCATCATCCAGTCCAGTTCCTGCCCGGTCTGTCTGGTCTCTTCTAAATCCCTTTTGTGTTTCATTCCATTACAGTGTCCAGCCCTTTGCCTTCTACATCTACCTCTGTCTCTGTTGTCATCCCTTTTCGTGTCCTGCCTGTCTGTCTCTCATTCATTATTTTCCTTGACTTGCTTCATCTGTTATTCCATTTAGCTCTCATTACCCACTTATGTTTACTACTTTGTCCTGTTATATTTGCTTTATTTAATAAACCCCTTCTTTTTATTACTTCTTTAGCCCTTTGTGTGTCAGTCACTGCATATTGGGATCATAGTATCCTGCTCGCCAGTAATTATCCGACGCCAATCCTTACACCAACCTTCTGAAAGTGGTTTGAGTAAAACCCCAGTGGAGAGGTTGCTGCATGGACCATTAACACCTTCCCTAAAATGAATGTAAAAAAATAATCCGGCATTTGCTGTCAGCAGTAACTGCCCAATTATTTAGGGGGGAAAAAATAATAATAATTTTTAATAATAAAAATAATAAAATAATCAGGGCCAATTTGTTTATAGAATGTTCCTTTACTCACGTTCTGCCATTAAAACATTTCTTACAAAACCACATATTTGCTTCATTTTTCATGAAGCAAAAAGCACTTTTTAAATTTCTGGTTCTGTATAAATGAGGACAATAAAAAAATAATGGAGCTGTGTGCATTTTGTTCCCTCTTTATGAATGTACTCAATAGACTTGAGCAGAGTACGTACATATGGTTTCTGCATCTACATTTTAGACTATCATATTGTTCCTTTTATGCTTTCATGGTTTACTTTACTGCACGTTTAAAGTTCGCTCTTTTTATTTCTCTATTTATTTTACTTCAAGACAGTTTTATGATTGTTTACGTTCCAGCTAAAGGCTGGTTTTACAGTGTGTTTACTAAATCATTACGGTCTATTCACTAAACACTGAAATTTCAGTGACATTTTAGTGCTTTTCCTTTCGGCGCAATTCAGTGCACCTTGGCGATTCCATTTCACCGATATTTCGGTGAATTCACTATTCATCGAATGGCCACTGCACTGAAGGTGGAGTCACGAAGAACCACGATAAAGTTGGAGAATGTCGCAGAAAAGCACCAAAATGTGCAAAATGAGACCAGCAGGGTTATCCAAAGAGATCCGAATTGCTTGAGAAAGGTAACCGAACGCTGAAAATCAGCGTTCGGTTACCTTTCCTGGCCATTCGGCTATCCAGAGAGCAGGCAATTCGCCAAATCCTGGCGAATTGCCTGAACATACGGTGCCTGTTCGGTTCCTGTTCGAGGGCAGTGAAATCCCCATGAAAAAGCACTGCTTCGGCTATTCAGAGAACACAAACCAGCAGTGAAAGGTTCCCGAAATGCCCTGCCATTCGGTGGTTTAATTCGGCAAGTTTATTCAGGAGAATCCCATAGACTTCAATGTTAAAAATATTCCCGTTTTAATTCAATATCTAATAAACCGTTCATTATAAAATTCTGCAGCAAAAAGTCTCTTTATTTATATAATTTTTAGGATACTTTAAGGCATTTTTCAGATTTTTTTTTTTTTTTAAAAAGTCCTTTTTTTTTTTTTTTTTTTTTTTTTCAGTTTACTTATTTTTTCTGTAACAGTCCTCTTTATTATCATTCCCTGGACCTCCTGTGAAAATTTCAGACATTTTCGCTCAGTAGTTTCTTTGCAAACAGCGTTTCATTTTCCCAGATTCATACAAATGGTTTTTCTAATTTATTCACTGCCTCCTCTACGTCACAGCTGCTTCGGCTCTGTGTGATTCGGCTCCTTTTCGGCTCCTGTTCGGCTCCTGTTCGGCTTTTTCGAAGGTTAATAAAGATGTTTTTGCTTGTTTTCAGCGTGCATTCGGTTAGTTTTCGTCAGGTTTGCGGCAGCTTTTCCCTGCAATTCGGGGACCCTGTGGTGTTTGCTGAATACACCGCAGGGTGACCGAAATGGGATCGGCAAAAGGAACCGAATTGAAGAGAACGAAAAGTCACCGAACGTGCGGTGACTTTTCGAATCTCTTTGGATAACCCTGCGTATCTCCAGAAGGATATAGACATCTTAGAGAGAGTTCAGAGAAGGGCTACTAAAATGGTGTACGGCTTGAAGGAGAAAAGTTACCAGGAAAGGCTTAATGATCTTAACATGTACAGCTTGGAAAAAAGAGGAGACAGAGGAGATATGATAGAAACATTTAAATACGTAAAGGGAATCCACAAGGTAGAGGAAGGGAGTATATTTAAAAGGAAACAAAATAGCAAAACAAGAGGACATAGTCTTAGATTAGAGGGGCAAAGGTTTAAAAGTAACATCAGGAAGCATTATTTTACTGAGAGGGTGGTGGATACATGGAACAGCCTTCCAGTTGAAGTGGTAGAGGCCAAAACAGTAATTGAATTTAAGCAGGCATGGGATAGGCATAAGGCTATCCTAAACAAAAGATAAATCCAGGTAAAGTATCCATGTAATTGGGCAGACTAGATGGGCCGAAAGGTTCTTATCTGCCGACATTTTCTATGTTTCTATGTTTCTATGTGCCAAATTGACCTTGGCGAATTCCATCAAACTGCAACCCCTCCACCCAAAAAAACTGAATTCTCCTATTCTCTTTATAGGTTTTTAAACCAATAAAAAAATATTAAAATGTTTGTAGATAATAAAAAAGGTCCTTTAAAAAATAATAGAAAGGACTGTTGCAAAATTAAAAAATGACTTTTTAAAAAAACTTGGAGACAAAAGGTGTCAAAAAATACAAAATTGTGTCCTTAAAAAATAAAATGAAAAATATAAATGGTTTAACCGAAAAAAATAAATAAAAAAATAAGCAATAAAAATTTATATTTAAAAAAATTAAAATTAAAAAAATTAACAGGGTTATTCAGAGAGCGGTGAAAAGCAGGAGAATGACTGGAGAATGGAAAATTCGAGGTCAAAATAGCCGATTTGGAAAGTGAGACGAATGGGAAAATTTTTCTGGCTTTGGCTATTTTGACCTAGAATTTTCCATTCTCCAGCCATTCTCCTGCTTTTCACCTCTCTCTGAATAACTCTGTAAATTTTTACATTGAATCCTATGGGATTCACCTGTTAAAACCTGTCGAAGGGAAACATTGAAAATCAGGGCATTTTATTGACACTTCGGTGCTGTTCGGCGTTCTCTGAATAGATTAACCATTACTTCTCTATGGGACAATTTTTCTGCCACTGAAGGTCGCTGAATTGCACCAAACAGCACTGTATTCCTTGGAGAAATGGGGCTGGTGTATTTATGAACACAGGCGTATTATTCTGTAGCTACATACACATGCATCATAATCTGTCTTGGTGACTTTGTGTGATTGCAACATGCTGTAGGACACGCAAAAATAATGGCTGAGAGATACAGAGAACATGGAAGTTTTTTGAAATCAGCTTCTGAAAGATATAATCATGATTCTGAAATGTGGCAAAACTACAATTACCAAGTCAAAATGAAAATGTAAATCCTCCTTACTTGAACCTAGATCCCAGATTAAGGCTAGAATGGTGTTACGTCGAACGGCTTCCCATCCTGGACATTGCCTTTCACTTCTATCGAGCACTTAACTTCACTGACCCCTTATTTTAAAGCTACACTTTGTACAGTGTGAGCACTCAATCTTATATGAGTGGTCATGCTGCTGTGAGCTCTCTACTCCTTCTCCCCTCTCTCTGGGAGGCTCAGATGGCTGATTCAGCCATCCAAATGCAGGGGCTTAGTCCTGCCCAGACCTTCAGATCAGGTTTCAGGGCTTGAGATCTTTGGGAACCAACCATATCCAATGGTATCAATGCCTTCCAGCATTGAGAGCGACTGGATTGGCTGGTGTGTCCAGTCCCCCTGTGGTCACATGACATGCTGAGCTTGCAGCATATCATATCCTGCAGAGATCAGAGGGAGACCAGTGCTGGATTTCAGTGAGTTTTTAAAGGAAACTAATGTGTTAAAACAGAAAAGGAGAAAGCAGAGGGGGTCAGCAGGGGTTAACGTTTAACCCTTTCTATTCTAGCCCTATAGTATGCTGTTAAATAAGTCACTTCAACCTAAGGACAACCTTACTTTAGCAACTTTGTTGAGAACATTTTTTCGTAGTGTATTGACGCTGCAAACCTATTAATTTGCCACATCAAACTAGCAGTCACTATTGACAAGTTTACAAGAGGATTTCATGATGGATAACCTTTTCTGGAATAATAAGTGCTGAAAGGTTCAGAAGGCGTCCACACATACAGATGAGAGAAGCCGCTTAGAACTTCATCAGAAAACAAAAAGGCGACATGTTTCATGTTCCATCTGAAGTAACAAAAGAAATCAAGTGCACACCATTGAAAAAATAATTGATTTTATTTAAGGAACAGCTCAGAAACACAAAAAAGGGAAGAGAAACTGGTATGCAGCCACAGATACATATATATTGCCACAAGTATAATCATAAGATTAAAGATGAATATACAAAGGTTGAACACAGAGTATAGAGAATAACTCACTGTTAACACAGAATAGCACCAACTGGCAATCAATAACCATAAGCTTAAAAGGCACAACCAGCAACCTAAAACAAAAAAAAAAAAAAAAAATACCTCACACTCCTAAGGCTGGGGTCAGACCAGCACATTTTTAACGTGCGTTCTGGGGCACTTAGGCTAGGGTCAGACGAACGCATTTTTCACGTTGTCCGTGAAAAAGTGCGTAGAAACGAACGTACGTATTTTTTCCCGGAATACGCGATAGCTGTCATACGATGCGCCTTTTCGTCCGTGATTTTGTACGGATCATCAATAAAACACTTTTTGCGTCTGGACGTTATGTTGGCCGGACATTAGCAGCGTCTGACGTCTCCCAATCACGCAAACATGCCGCTATGCAGACGCAGCGCACTCTGTACGTCAGTAGTAGCGGTTTGACATTCTCTAAAAAATGCGTTCGTTGGCCACTTGCGTTGCACGGACGAACTTTCGTGCGGTCGTTCGTCGTATGTTCCCCGGCATTGGACGTCATTTGCTGCTAGCACGGCCGTGATTTCGTGCGGCTAAACGCACGTGAAAAATGCGTTCGTCTGACCCTAGCACTAGCAGCAAATGACGGGCAATGACAGCCAATATACGAAGTACGGTCGGACGAAAGTCCGGCTGCGCAACGCAAGTGGAAAATGAACGCATTTTTTCGAGAACCCTGAACCGCTAGTACGGACGTACAGAGTGCGCTGCGCCCGCTAGCGGTGTGTGTGTGTGATTTGGAGACGTCAGACCCTGCTCGTGTCCGGCCAACATAACGTCCAGACGCAAAAAGTTTCCTGGTTTGGATCCGTAAAACATCACGCACGAAAATGCGCATCGTATGACCGTTTTCGCCTATTCCGTGAAAAAATACGTCAATGCGTTCGGACACACTTTTTTACGTTCGCGTGTAAAAATGCTTTTGTTTGACCCTAGCCTATGAGTAGAACAAAATGAACATACATGGAGTCACTATGGACAGACGCAGAATCCGAAACCAGGTACCCCCAACGTTTCGGCGATATGCCTTTCTCAAGGGTTACCATGTTCCATCTGAAAACATGTTGCCAATGATGAAGAATACACATACAATTCAAGTCCTTGCTTTAAAAAGCATATTATTCTTTTCATTTTTATTTCTTACAACTCATATTTGCTGGAAAGGTCAAACAGCAGTAGATAAAAATCCAATTACATCCCTTTACCGAACAAGCTGGTGGGGCCGGCCCAACAACAACAAAAAAATCCTATCGTCCTTTGTGTTTTCTTGAAGAATAAGAATACTTCAATTTATAGAATATTTCCATGACTGCAGGAGCTTCACCGAAATCCAAGGGAAATCAGTTTGCGAGAGCAGCTCATAAGCAAATTCAAAATGAGATGCCGCTCTTGAATAAAAATGTCAATTTCGCAAGAGCTCTACCAGTGCTGGAGAAACACTTTATAGGAGGAAATCAGCAGTGAAGAAAGCATTGGGTGATATGATAACCGTGTAGATTGCATTGATTCGAGTACATGAAAAACAATGATTGCACGGTAGAATATTATGACTGCTCTGCCACATTGTTCGACACAAAGGTTAATTATCAGCCTGTAATCGCGCACACTACCCAAGCTGTCACACAGGTCAAGTGTCGCGATTAGAGCACTACAATTAATTAAACTATCTTCCACTTCTTGGCATATTTGCCCTGCTAATCTAAATGTGTTACAGGTAGTCGATCCTCCTGGATTAATGTTAGTTTAACATTTTTTTTTTTTTTTTGTATTTCAAAATTTTATTTTGCAATAAACGAAGGGTCACAGACTGACCAGCCAGGTGGCCTCACAGGGCCAGATAAGACATGCTCAGAGAAATCACATAAAACATAAAAAGGGGATCTCAAAAGAAACTGCAGAATATCAAAAATTGGGGGAGGGGATACAATAACAGGGGGGGATGTATAAACTCGTCAGGAGGGTCGATCCAGCAAGAGCAAAACAGAGCGATGGAGTTCGCTGGGGGGGGCACCAGGAAAACAAAAAAGAAAAAAAAAAAAAAGGAGAGGGGGAAAGGGTAGTGAGGGACTGCCAAATATATTGTGGTATTCCTGGCTCACCCCGGCAACCTTGAAGGAACTGAGGGCCATGGAAGAGGCCACTTGGCCGGGAGACCTGGGGCCAAAAGGGTGGACAGAGCCTAGGTAGTCACCCTAGTGGCTCGCCCAGGCTGCTTCCCAATGTCCTACACAAAAAAAAAAAAAAAAAAATAAGAAGAGGGGGCTTAAGTCCCAGTGCTCCAAACGAACACCAGACGAACACCACTATACCCAAAAATTCAGCAGGCATGACCATAAAATCAGTCAGGAGAACATAAAAAGGGGGGAACAAAAAGTAAGAGGATAGGAACAGATAGCAGACATGAATAAGGGGGTGTTAATTCACAGACATCAGTGAGGGGGTGTCATCAGGGGAGTAGACCATCAGCATCAAATGGGGGGGGTCTCGTCAAAAGAAAAGCGTTAGCCGATCCATCCGAAGTCCAGCATATAGGCCTTAGCCAGTGTCACGAAACTCTAGGGGGACCAAAGAGTCAGCCCATTTAGGCCCAGCGATCGGGAAACTAAGGCACAACATTTCCCTGCACCCTCCACTAGCTCCGCAGGGGAAGAAAATCCCACAGCACTCCGCTCCAAGTGTAAGGGAAAAGATCCTCTGCATCACCATCTCCCCTGATGTCACGTTAGGGTGCCAGACCTCCGCAGCAGAAAGGCCCAAATTTCCAAGAGACACCGCAGTCTCGGCAATCAGTGTCTCAGCTGGCCGCCCGACTGCTGCGGCATGCAACTTATCATCCTCCGCCAGCAGCCTGGAGTCCTGCATTGTCCCGGCGCTCCCGGGGCACCGCTCTCCATCCTCCTCTGCGGCAGAGCAGCCAGCTGCCAGGGCCACGGTCGACGTATCTTCTGGCCAGTCTGCGACAGCTCGACACGAGGCCGCCTCCAACCGGGAGCTCACCTCCACAACCGCAGCTCTCACCTCCTGGAAATCCGCCTTCCACAGCGTGCGGAACTCCGCTATGAGGCGCCAGACCTCCCCCCTCGTAAGCGGGCACAAGTCATCAGGACGCTCGATAACAGCCGTCACTGCAGAAGAGGAAGCAGGCTCCACTAAGGCTTCGACATCCCGCTGGTGGGGGCCCTCCACCAAGCAGGACCCTCTGCCAATCCACTCCGCCATCAGGTCACTCCTCAAATCAGGTAAGATTACCCCAGGGGGAGAGTCGGCGACTCCCGCACAGGCTTCCAAGATGGCCACCTCCGGCTAGGCCGCAAATATCTTCAGTGTGCTCAAACTCCACCGCAAACGGTAGATTGAGGGTTGCCTCGGGCCATAAATGATGCTCCAGCACAGCAGGAATTAAAATGACCCAGGCAACAGCTCTCCTGGACGGTGGGACGTGTATAATATTGCCAGAAAGGCCAGGTCTTCAGAGAGCTCCGCAGAAACACGTCCACACTCATCCACTCACAGCTCCGCCCCCCCCCAGTTTAACATTTTAAGGGTAAATGACCACCAAAAATAAAAAGAATAGATTGAAACCGCCTTAAAAGATTATGGTTTCAATTTAAAGATCAGTAGTGGTGTCTATGTTAGGCTAGGGTCAGACTAACGCATTTTTCGCGTTGTCCGTGAAAAAGTGCGTTCGAACGAATGGACGTATTTTTTCATGGAATACGCGATAGCGGTCATACGATGCGCATTTTCGTCCGTGATTTTGTACGGATCATCGATAAAACCCTTTTGCGTCTGGACGTTATGTTGGCTGGACGTGTGCAGCGTCTGACGTCTCCCAATCACGCAAACACGCCGCTATGCGGACGCAGCGCACTCTGTACGTCAGTAGTAGCGGTTTGACGTTCTCGAAAAAATGCGTTCGTTTGCCACTTGCGTTGCACGGATGAACATTCGTGCGGCCGTTCGTCGTATGTTCCCCGGCATTGGACGTCATTTGCTGCTAGCGTGCGGCTAAACGCACGTTAAAACTGCTTTCGTCTGACCTTAGCCTTAGCACTAACGTCCTTGTTGTAATTCTTGTAATATGTAGTGTCTTATCGGGGTGGAAAGGATCGTACAAATACGCAAGATTGTATTTTATTATTATTATCCTTTATTTATATAGCGCCACATATTCCGCAGCCCTATACAATATCAGTGTACAAGGGGTTGATACATTAGAATATCACACATGGATGATGACCTGATTCAGGGGGACCCTGTTCCCAATCTATGAGATGTACAGGTATTTTGTGAGGTAGCGCATCCATATTTTTAGGTGTCTTGCCCAAGGACACTCACTGGTGGCATCTACTGAGTGGGATGGAGTCGTCTTTCCATGGTTGTAGATCAGCGAACTGGTGGTTAGGTTGAACCCGCTTCTCGTAAAGTCGAGACTTGCTTCTTCTCCACAGTTGTATTGGAGAGAATGTAGCACAAGAGCTCTGTAAGCGGTTCTCTGAATTGGTGGGATATGTAAATGTCCTCTGCAACTAAAAACTTCCAGGGTTATTCAGAGAGTACCGAAAGTGTCACCGACATTTCGGTGCTCTCTGATTAGCCGCACTTCGGCTAGTCTAATTCGCTAACCCTGCTATGAATTCAACATTCATCGCAGGGTCCCCAAAGTGCAGCGAATCAGCTGCCGAACGCCACCAACAACCTGCCGGACAGCTCCTGCAAACCTGTCGCACGTCGTCGCTAACCCACCGTACAGTCGCAAACCCGCCAGACAGCAGTCAAATGCAGTCGCCGAGCCGCCGAACACAGAGCCGAGCAACCGAAGAAATAAGCCAACAAGGCTCTGGACAGGTAAGAAAAATAAAAAACTGAAAGTGCCAAATTTGAAATGCTGTTTGCAAATAAACCACTGGACGAAAATGTCTGCAATTAACATATAAAGTCCAATGAATGATAATAAAAAGGTCTGTTACAGAAAAATGAAAACCCCCCCTATAAAAAAGAACCCAAAAAACAAACAAACTTTTTTGACAAAAGATCCTAAAAAATTAAATAGACTTTTTGCTGCAAATTAAAAGAATAAACGATTTATTAGTTATTGAATAAAAATGAGAATATTATTTGCATTGAAACCTATGGAATTCGCCTGATTAAACCTGCCGAATGAAACCAACGAATATCAGGGCATTTCATTGACATTTCCCTGCTGTTCGGTGTTCTCTGAATAGATTAACCATTGCTTCTCTATGGGAATTTCACTCCCGTCGAACAGCACTGTATTTGCTGGTAATTCACCAAAATTTGTACGTCCGGTGACTTTTCGTTCTCTTCAATTCGGTACGATTCGGCGATCCCATTTTGGCGACCCTTTGGTGTATTCAGCAAGCACCACAGGGCCATCGTAATGCAGGGAAAAGCCGCCGCAAACCCGCTGAACACTCATGCCAAAACCCGGCGGACGCACACCGAAACCCGCAAAAACATCTGGATTAACCCCACCGAACACGCTGGAGAAACCCGAGAAGCTGCCGATCACAGCGCAGAGCAGCCTCCGGAAAAACCCGACACCGCAGACGAATGAGTGAAAAAAAAACAACAGTTTGCTTGAATGTTTGAAAAGTGAAACACTGTTTGCAAAGAAACTACTAAGCGAAAATGTCTGAAATTTACATATAAGATCCAGTGAATGATAATAAAAAGGGCTGTTACAGAAAAAAGAAAAAACGATTTAACCCTTTCGCTGCTGAGCCATTTCACACCTCTGTGCTGAGCTAATTTTTACCGGTTTCGCTCATCATCTTTAAACGCAATTTGAAGCCACGTTTTATTACACAACCCAGACATATTATATATCATTATTTCCGGCAGACTCGGCAGATTCATAATATATCATTTTTATATGTATACATCATGTCCTGCCTGAATATTATAAAAAAAGGCAATAAAAATAAAATTTTAAATCATCTACATTGTGTAAAGTGGTTTTTTTCACATTTTATCATGCGAGCCTTTTCAGTTATATTTTCTATGGGGTGCGCTTGTTAAAAAAATTAGAAATGGGGACTCGTTAAATTTTTTGGGGGAAAATTACGTGTTTTTGCAAACGCCCTCATAGAAAAAAATCGTTAGTGCAGCATCATTGTTCACATTATAACAAGATGTCGGCCCATTCCGGGAGGGGAACACAATATGGCGCCTGTTAGCACCATATCGCGATTCAGTCCCGTAGGGGTTAAAGACAGCCGCCGCTTGGAAGGGCAGGTGCCTGCCTTTAGGTTGTGGCCCGCACGATGGGGAGGGAGAGAGGTCCAAAGGACCTCCCCCCCTCCCCTTCTGGCACCTTCCCCGCACTGGCGGTAATAGACGTCTATCATGCCCACCTGGGTTCCAGAGGCTGGGCTGACAACGAGGATGTCAGCCCGCTCCGATCGGCCAGAATCCCGGTCAATCGTCGCTGCAAAGGGAGGACGCGCTCAGCGCCTCCACTGCAGCGAAGTGCACATGCGGCACGATGTGCTGAGCGCGTCCTCCGCATTTAAGGGGTTAAAAAGTACCCTGAAAAAATAATTTTCGCCCAAAAAAATCACGAAAAATGCCTAAAAAAATCTATAAATAAAGAGACTTTTTACTGCAGAATATTATAATCAATGTTTTATTCGATATTGTATTAAAACGGGAATATTTTTAACATTGAAGCCTATGGGATTCGCCTGAATAAATCTGTCGAATGAAACCACCGAACAGCAGGGCAATTCGGCAACTTTTCTCAGCTGTTTTGTGTTTTCTGAATAGACAAAGCATTGCTTCTCTGTGGGGGATTTCACAGCCAGGCACCGAACAGGCACCGTGTGTGCAGGCAATTCGCCAACATTTGGCGAACTGCCTGCTCTCTGAATAGCCGAATGGCCAGGAAAGATAACCATACGCTGAATTTCACTTTTCAGTTACCTTTCGGCCACAATTCAAATCTTTTTAAATAACCCTGAATATGACTTACAGGGTTATTCAGAGAGTGGTGAAAAGCAGGAGAACGACTGGAGAAGAGAAAATTCTAGGTCAAAATAGCTGATTTTGAAAGTGAGATCAATGGGAGAATTTTTCTGGTTTGGCTATTTTGACCTAGAATTTTCCATTCTCCAGTCATTCTCTTGCTTTTCACCGCTCTCTGAATAACCCTGTAACTTATAATGTAGCTTGCCTAAAGAAGTCTACAATAATTAAATATTAATATATTTGTATATGATCTTTTTAAAATAATGCTTTATTGATTGTTTGATGTAGGGTTATCTTGGGAATAAATTAATTTATACGCAATCCTAACCCCTTCACTACCAAGCCATTTTTGTTGAAACATTTTTAGCATAACATTTATTTGAAACATGGGATGCAATGTTAACATTTAAATATAGAGTAAAATAGAAATTTTGCACAGATATTGTTGTTCTGAGTTAAAAAATTTAATTTATGTAAATTTGTTCCTGTTTAATTTTTCATTTATTTGTTTATCCATTGCAGAAAAAAATGGTGCCCCTTATCTCGCACAATGTCACATGGGGTCTGCATTGTCTGCATACAGGCAGAATTCGCCTTTCAATTACTGTAACTGTGATAAAGATAATAAAAATGGTGAGATCTCCTGCTTATGGCGATTTGTAGTGATCATAATGAGATTATTAGCAATGCAGCTTCCAAACAACACCAATAGAATATAAACATAATATCTGGATGTGGCATAATGCTTATGTATGTGCAAATTACAGTAACACCTTGTATCTGTACTGTACAAGGAATTTCAGTCAATATAGCTCCCTAAATCTTATTCCTGTACAGCAGTGAATGACCCCACAGCTCTCCCTGTATTCCGCCCACTCCATGGCTATTGTACTGCAACAGTAATGTGTTTGAATTTTTTGTTACAGTGATGTTTGGGGCTGCTATATACAGCTTGTTTTTATCTCTCTGTAGGGTGCCTGGAGTAAGATAAGACAGTAGAATTAATTTCTCCATAGGAAGCACATTACTGGTATTCTGGGGTTCAAAAAATGTGCAAATTGGGTTTGTATATGCTAACGAGTGCCTTTAAATGTATTACAATGCAAAAATCAAGATTTATTATTTATTTATTATTATTTATTAAGCTCCAACACATTCCGCTGCGCTGTACAAAAGAGGCAATGGATAAAGACAGGACAATTCTACAATACATACAGGAGGCAGGTCAGTAATTATTCCTGCCTGCAGATACAGGAGGACGTGAAGGCCCTATTCCTGTGGGAATTTACAGTCTAGATGCGTGAGGGGATTAGAAACAGAGGGGGGGGGGCTGCAGTGATGAGAGGTTAATGCAGGGAGAGGTGAGGACCGTTTTTGGGTCGGTCGGGTGTCTTGTTATGGAGTCGGGTGGTGGGCTTCCCTAAACAGAAGGGTCTTTAGGGAACGTGTAAATGAAGCCAGATTTGGGGACAGTCCGATATTGCGAGGAAGCGCATTCCGTAGGGTCGGCACCACACGAGAAAAGTCCTGCAGTCTGGCATGTGATGAGGTATTGTTGGATCTTAGGGGACGGACTGGGGTATATCTGGTGACTAGTGAGGACAGGTAGTGAGGGGCGGCGTTAGTGAGGGTTTTGTAGATAACTCTACTATGGGTGTGACGGGGTTAAATAACATCTATGCCAAGTTTTACCTCATAGAAGAGAAAAAAAAGAAACAGATAAAAATAATCATGTAATAACATTTTAGACCTGTTCAATCTATGCCGGTCAATGTAAAGCTGCATGAACTGAACAGGCCCGTCTGCTTTATGCCACCTGTGTGGCAGCACCATTTTATGTTTTCTTCCTATTATAAATTTTGTCTCCTGTTCAAGAGTAAAAAAACATTAAAAACGACCAAATTTGTCTCTTTCAGCAGAGTATTAAATTCGGCAGCCCCCTGCCCATAAAAATAAATGAAAGAAGACAGAGACCTGAAAAATGATTTATTGCACCATTGTAATTGAGGCTGAATTTTGAGTCAATAAATAATTCCTAAGCCGGGATCTAAGTGCCAGAATTTCAAATACGCCTGGATTTCCGTGGAAGAGTTAGTGATAGTGTGTAGAACATTTATTACCTTTTCCTTTCTTTTTATCACTGACTGAAAGAAATGCAAATGCTATAAAACGGGTAAAAAAAAAAGAGTGTAATAATAAAAAGTGTTAGTTATTAACTGATAAAAGGAAAATAGAAAATAGACCGAAGCGACGTTTCGGCTGTAAGCCTTAATTATTCATGCTTATGGCTTACAGCACGAAATGATGTTTTTTTTATTGTTGTTTTAGCCCCCCCCCCGGCTATCCAGTAATAAAGGCTTTCCTGCTGTTAAGGCCCGTGTCAGACGAGCGCAGTGTTCACGTCCGTGTTGGGCACATTTTAACGTCCGTGGTAGCATACAGTTATGATCAATAGAGAACACACACGAAGTACGTCAGCACCGAACTGCGGACAAATGACGGACGCAAGTTAGGCAAGAATGGAAATCCACTAGAACGGACGCACAGAGTGTGCTGTGTCTGCAACGTCCGCATAGCTTTGTGTGTGAGTGATGGAACGAAGTCAGACGAACTGCATTTTTGACGTCCAACATTTTTGACGGACAAAAGGTTTTTCATATTAATTTATTTTCCCTTCTACATCAGTCAAAAAAACTGTCAGTCACAAAAACGGACTGTGTGGCCACTACCTTGTCGTCAGTCAGAAAGTACGTCCGTTGTGCACGGATGCACAGTCCGCACAGAATGCGCTCGTCTGACCATAGACAAAGTTCCTGCTGTCGCCCATTGTTTTGGTGAGCTGTTAATATAGCCAGAGCCCTTAATGTCTGAGGGAGGAATAAAAGGTGTGAACCATTAAGTTAATATCAGAATTTGCACAGGGCCGCGCTGGGCTCCATGAAGTCCTACTGTCAGGAACTGTGCCTGCTTCAGAAACAATGACGTGAAAAGTGCTGCCCTCATGGTCAGCACTAGTAAACCAGTAAACAATCAGTTAACACAGCAAACACACACCACACCCTCCTGCCTGCAATGAAGGTCCACTTCCCCCTATCCAATGCTGCTTTGCATTCTGTCAGGTTGGCACCTGGTGTGTGCCATGGTGGGACCCAAAGTTCAGGGAGTTTGAGCCCAGTGTGCAGGGATGCACAGGTGGTACCTTTGGGTAGATAAACACTGGGAGTTCCAAGGCGCAGTACAAGGGGGTAATCCACAGATTGGTCAGTGGGCGATCCGTGGTCAAGGGGCTGGTACAGGGCGATAGTCGGTTGGCAAGCAGGATCTGATACATGGTAAACAAGAGCAACTTAGAACAGGTCAGAATGGTATGCAGGATAGACTTGCAATGCAAAACAGCATTGGATAGGGGGACGTGGATCTTTATTGCAGGCAGGACGGTTTGATGTGTGTTTGCTGTGTTAACTGATTGTGTACTGGTTTACTAGTGCTGACCATGAGGGCAGCACTTTTCACGGAGCTGTTTCTGGAGCAGGCATGGATCCTGACACCTACGAACCCCAGGAATTGATACCTATAGCAGTGGGATGTGCCACTGCCAGTGTCTTTGAGCTGCTCCCTGCTATTACAGCTCAAGCCGTATTTACATTACATTACTGTTCCGGTTTCTTGATCATAATAGAGTCTGTAACAGGGAGTTGCTGAGGGTTATCATCTTGCACTAGTATTTTCCCTTAGCGTCTCCCTGTACCCCATGAGGGGTCCTATTTCAAGGTTGGGGATAAAATAATCTCGAGATGTTATACATAATGTCTCGCAGTTATCTCATTGCTATTCTACTCTTGGCGCAAGCTGGCTTTGTGCCTCAAGTGTAACGCTTCCTTCCGTTTGATTACTGTAAATTAACATCTCCTATACCTTGTACAGCAGACATTATTTCTCTCAAGCTATTCCATTGTACACTTGGACACAGTCACAATGTGCAAATGGTGCACTTCCACCCAGGAGACTGTATTTCACTGGGAAATACGGTCTCATAAAAACCCCATGGGGTTAGAGCAGGGGTCAGCAACCTTAACCCTCCAGATGTTTTGGAACTGCAGATCCCTATGTTAATCAGACACTCCTTAAATTGGTGTAGATTCATGGGAATTGTAGTTCCAAGACATTTGGTGGGCCAAGGATGCTGCCCCCTTGATTAGTGATATGGTGGATGGCAAGTCTTGATTTGAAATATCTCATGAATTGATAAGGTATCAGAGTGCTTGATGACAAGTTCCCTTTCAGACATCCTTCTCAGGCTTTAGCCTAAAGCTGCAAGTCATATATAATTAGACCAAATTGGCGATCACCTAAGGCCTAATCAAACAGGGGCCTTTGTATGATGGTATCTGTGCCATTTCAGTATGCACACATTTGTGGGAGTACTGGTATACCACACAAATATGCTCCTTCATTAACATACACCAATCTGCCAGGCCAGCCATCTGAGACTTTGTTAATTACCGGCTGGGTGGAGTAGAGGTAACATCACTGCTCTGTGTGGAGAGAGCCTGTGGAGACATGGGTTCGATCCCGACGAGCACCTCTCCAGTAAGTGTCCTTGGGCAAGACACTTAACGGTAGATACTAGACATGTGCACAGCACAAAATTTCGTTTTGAACTAATGGGTTAGTCCTAAAATGCAATTTATTTAGTTGCTAAAGAAATTTGTTTTCAGTTCTTTAGTATGAAAACTAATTTCATTCATCCGAAAACCAGTGGATACAATTACTACTGTTGTGGCTCCTCAGAGGGCTGAGATCGCTGCTTGTTACAGTATCTCTCACTCTCAGCACAATGTGTCAGGCAAAGCTGTTACAGTAACTGACTGCTGCTCATCACAGTGCTCAGAGTTTCAGTAAAGCTAGTAAATAATATTTTTATATATAAGAGGTTAGAACAATATTATTTCCTTGTCTTACTGAAACTCTGAGCGCTGTTAAAGTCAGTTACTGTAACAGCTGAGCCTGATACATTGTACTGAGAGATAATATAACAAGCAGCTGATCTCAGCGCTCACAGCCACTGGATTTAAAGGGCTAAAAAAAAAGGCTCCTCTCTGTTTAATGTATAGAACATCCTCCTGCATTAATTAATACCCCTCTCTGTATAATGTATACAACAACCACCTGCATTAATTAATACCCCTCTCTGTATAATGTATAGAACATCCTCCTGAATTAATTTATGTCCCTCTCTGTATAGAACATCCTCCTCAATTTACATCTTTCTCTGTATAATGTATATAACATCCTCCTGCATTAATTAATGCCCCTCTCTGCATAGAACATCCTACTGCATTGGCATGTGGAGGGTGCAGAACTTCGGAATGCAATGCTTATCCAGCACAGGAGAGGGAACTTTTACTTGAACTTTGTATCTCTGTGGGGGAGATACAGGAATATAAAAGCAGGGGAGAGGGAAAATATTAACGTAAATCGGTCTGAAAGCTCAGAGACGAGATGACTGGTGCAATTTTTTTTTATAATAAAACAAAGCACTTTAAATCCAGGGAAAACATTCAAATAAATCATCTCATAATGACAGAGTAACTGTGAGAGCTGGATACTAAATGTATCAGACGTGAAAAAAAACCTTTATAAGAAGCAGCACTGCGAGAGGAGAGGGACTTTATATAAAATGTGTATTATAGATGAGGAAAAGGGATAGTGCTCCTGGATAATATAATATGTATCAGACCTAACCCCTATTATGCAGAGCGGGAGGGTAGATAACACACGTTTTATAACGTCCCTCTTTTCTCCCAGGACTGCTTGTTATAAAGGGGTTTTTACTATCCAGCCCTCCTCTGTCATTAGCTTTCAGTGTGATTTATTTGAATGTTTTCCTTCTCCAGCTGTTTTTATCCTCTTGTCTGCCTCCTAGACATGCAAGGGTTAAGTAAAGGTTTCTTCTCCTGTGCTGGCTGTCTGTGCTGCGAGTGAGTATTCTGGAGCTCTATCACTGTCAGATTTTCGGGTAGGGGTAGGGAAGGATTACGCATACAAACCTTTTCTGTAGCTTTGTGATGTTGCGCTCTTCATTGCTGGTCTCCTTCACTCGTCAATGTAACATCACAAAAAGGACTGAAACTAAAATATAGTGCATTTTATTTTAGTTTCTTTCGTTTTTTTGTACTGAGCATATTCGTATCTCTTGAGTCATACGAAAACTAAATTATCCCAAAATTCAGACTAAATCGTTTCAGTACTAAAACGAATGCACATGTCTAGTAGATACTCACCACCCAGGACATACTTGAAAACGCGAGAAATCTCAATGTATCCTTCCTGGTAAAATCCTTTAAAAAAAAAAAAAGGTTTCTTTGGGCGAATATCTGCATTTTTGCACAATAATAGGGCCTCAAGGTTGAAATTTGCCTTAGGCCTCAATGACTCTAGAGCTGTATCTGCTGACAGTAATGTAGCATCCTCAAGTCCTGATGAGGGAAAGCTGGTGGTCAGCAAACCATGGAACAAGCTGTTTTAGTGTAGTATTTTTTGGAAAGCAGCGCTCTCTTCTCTCCACAAGCAAGGAAACCTCCAAGGCAAGCACAATCATCCAGGAAAAACTGCACAGACAAACACATCTCAATAAAGTTTTATTTTGTAAACAAAAACCACACCAACATAACATCTAATTTAGCGTAAAGAGACTTTTTTTCTATATCACTTTTCTGCCTTTTTACCCTCTTAATTGTTTTGCTATAACAATTTTTATTGAGGTTTTATAGAGATAATACAGTATTTACTTAATGTTTATGCGCAACAGCTATCAATCCTCTTGTGTTCGTCAGTATATAGAGGTAATGCCACTTCACTTTACATTCAGTCGCTGTGAAAACGCCTGGGGATGAGCAAAGAATACTTACCTTTAAGACTGGAAATTTCCACTCATGTAATAGTTCTGAAAAATCAATTAAGTGAAGTGTATTAACAAGCCAAAACAGGCAGTGTGGAAAATGTTCTCCCAGGTATTACTACAGTGAGGTTGGCATACAAATTGCATTTATGATTCCACCCCATAGTGTGAGGGGATTCATAGGGCTGAGGCTGAATCCTTCTCTAGTAAAAACAATAGTTTCAAAACCAGAGACGCTGAAAGATCATCTACTGCTTCAGGACAATGTGGGGATGCAGGGGTTACATTTTACACATATTACAATTACTTATAAAGCACCAACGAATTCCATAGCGCTGTACAATGGGTAGGACAAATCAAGCAAATATAGATACAAGTTCAAAACAGAAAGAACAGTAAGAGTGAGGACTCTGGACAAGAGCTAACAATCTATGATGAGAAGGGTGAGCCGCTGTAGGCTCCTCTAAAGTAATGAGTTTTTAGAGACTTACTGAAGGAGTGGAGGAATGGTGAGAGTCGAATGTAGCCGGGGAGGGAGTTCCTTAAAAAGGGGCAGCGCAGGAGAACTCCTGAAGGTGGGTACGAGGAAATGTGATCCATCATCAGATCATTGGCAGATTGAAGTGACCAGGATGGAATATACCTGTTAATAATATATATATGTTACACATAGAAACACCAAGAAATTCCATTTAATTAGTATCAGTACAAGATCTTCTGTGTTTGCAGAAATGATGTATTCTTGTCCCTTTCCCAGCCATGCCTAACGAGAGATTTATGACCTCAAGGCCCTTGACTCGTGATGTATATCATCACTATGAAGAAGACATTTAATCTCTATCAGATCATTTTTTGCAAACATTCCTTTAATTGTTTCACACAGACACGCATCTTATAGCTGCCGGCACACCTACATATTAATCAGTGGCGTGCGCAGCCCATTTCATTAGGGTGTGCACCATGGAACATTTAGTAATTACACATTTGTGCCCAGATCTCTTTGCACAGAACAGTTAATTTGTGAATTAACTATGTTTATGCAATAATGTTTCGTGCTATTTATCACGAACAAGGTAAGGAATATCCGAAATATCAATGTAGGGGTCAAATACGAACCTGTCACTCAACATTAGGGTACACCTATGATATTATTAAATACTGTATATAGTGACGTTTTATACATGAGCTTAATAGGACAAATCTAGACAAACCCTCCCATTCCATTTATAGGAACTGAGTGTTTGAATTAATCAATACAAAAGGATGTGTTAGTGAAAAGTCTGGTATAAAAAGGAGTCAATGATGTCAATAATCACTTTTTAAGCAGTGGTACTCCTCATTAATAAGTAAGAATAGACTGTGATATAGATCACCTTATACAAGAGTCTATTTTAAGGAGAGTTTATAATGTTGGACAAATGAGGCTTTTATATAAGTCGGTAAGTTAAAGGGATACTATTAAAAAATTACACCCCCTGCCCCCTCCCCTTGAATAATTGGACGGATGCTGCTGAGAGCATCCGCCTAATTATTTTTTTAGTTTAGGTGTAAATATTCACTTTTTCTCCCTTGGTTGCGCCTTCTCTTTGGATGAGAGCTTCTGGAATGCGGAAATCCCTGCAGCTTCTAAGGCAAATTGCATAGCACGCGGACCTTGTGTACATTGGCATGCAAGTTACCCAGCACATGCGCAGGAGGAGCATGGATTGGCCAATCCTCGTCTGCCATCAACCAGAAGACTCGCTTCTGTGAGCATTCAGAGAGAGGATGATCAGTCCCAGAGTTGGTCCCTGGGAGGCGGGATATGCAAATCCCATCTGCCTGGTGAAACTTGTGTCGGAGGAGGAAAACTCTCCACTTCACACAATAATATTAGGCAAATGGGAGGAGGAGGGGGGCACTCCAAACAGGATGAGAACTTTAATTAAAGTGATTAGGGTGCGTAGGGTGTTCTTTTAAGTATCCTGATAATGGATTTATTGGCAGGCTCTGGCACAGGATGCTGTACACGCCTGTGCAACATGTTCACATTTCAAATTAATATGCGACATGTAAGCGCATGTGATCTGTTTACGGTCATATGTGTCCTCTCCTTTCTGAGGAGTTTCTGCTAATCCTTTCTATGAATAGGTAGATTGTGCGTGGGAGGAAATTTCTTTGTAATTCTCAAGTATAGTTTTTGTAGATTTAAAACTGGAGATAAGAATGTTTGTTCTCAGAACAACATTTATCAGAACAACATTTCAACTTCAATGTATCTCTCCTGTCTGAACAGCCCCGCTTCAGAAAAGGATGCTCCCTTCCCTTCCGCAATCATATTATCCTTCCTATATTATTATTATTATTATTCTTTATTTATAAAGCGCCAGCATATTCCGCAGTGCTGTACAATAAGCACAGTATAGACAGGGTTACGATACAATATATTGAACAACATTTGACAAACAGTACAGGAGGAGATGAGGGCCCTATTCCCGTAGGAACTCACAATCTAGGAGGGTTGGGGTTGGAAACAGGAGGAGAGGACTGTAAGGTGAGAGTAATTGATGGTTGCGTCAGTGAGTTGGGTGGTAGGCTTCCCTAAATAGGAACGTTTTAAGGGAGCGTTTGAAGGAAGAGAAGTTAGGGGAAAGTCTGACAGTACAAGGGAGAGCGTTCCAGAGAGTGGGGGCTGCGCGTGTGAAGTTCTGCAGTCTATCATGGGAAGAGGTGATGCAGGGAGAAGCTAGGCGCAGGTCACTGTTTAACCTTAGGGAGCGGGCTGGGGTGTATTTGGTGATTAGTGAGGACAGGTAGTGGGGCGCTGAGTTAGTGAGGGTTTTGTAGATAAGGATAAGGATTTATATTATAAACCAATCATTACGAGTAATGCATTTTTAATTGAGAAAAAAATGACAGAATAGAACAGGTAAAAATATATAGTATACACTATAACGCACCAAGATGAACACAATAACATCTTTTGTGATACAGTCATATTGAACATTATCTGTTGGCCAAAATATCTAGGGAGGAAGATGACGGCTCAATGTTAAACAAGAACATAAGCATAAAAGAATAGCCACAATTCATATGGATATTATGGGTATATGATTAAAACTTGGCACTCAGAGTGAATGCAGCAAGTGTATCATTTTCAAAAATGGCATCATGCCCAATGCCACCACCAAGAAGGTAAGATAAGGTAAGAGATAAGTACGTGCCTCCAAGAGCTTTGACAATGACTCCCATGATTCGAATTTGGGATTCACTATTCACCGAATGGTCACTGTAGTGCGCCAAAGATGGAGTCGCCGAATCAGTTATCGGACATCGGTGAAAACAGTCTGAGTGCACTGATAACCGCTGAATTAGCATCAGCAAAATTTGCCGAACTGGAAAAAAACAAAAACAGGAAGACTCCTATTCTACTCATAGTAGTATAAATCAATAAAAAGTGTCCAAATAAAAAGAAAGGTCCTTTAAAAAATAATAAAAAGGTCTGTTACAAAATAAAGAATTTTTTTTTTAAAAAAGAAAAAAAACAAAAATGTCGTAAAAAAACAAATATGGCGTTCTAAATTTTTTTAATAAAAAGGCTTTTTGCTAAAAATGAAAAGTATAAATGGTCTTTGAACAAAAATTAAAATAGATATTACGTTTTTACATTGAATCCTATGGGATTCGACTGTTTAACCCCTTAAGGACGGGAGTAATTTTACAACTTCTTTGACCGTTTTTAAGTCACGTATTATTATACCACCCAGACAAATTATATATCGTTCTTTCCGGCAGATTCGGCAGATTAATAATATATCATTATTATATGTATAGGTCATGCCCTGCCAAAATGCTATAGCAAAAAATGTAAAAACAAGTAAAAAAATTTGAATTTTCAATAAAATTTCAATCTTTCACAGTGTGTAAAGTGTTTTTTTTTTAAATTTTATTATCCGAGCCTTTGCAGTCATATGTTATGGGGTAGACTTGTTA
This sequence comes from Leptobrachium leishanense, assembly GCA_009667805.1. Classification (NCBI taxonomy): domain Eukaryota; kingdom Metazoa; phylum Chordata; class Amphibia; order Anura; family Megophryidae; genus Leptobrachium; species Leptobrachium leishanense. The sequence continues at coordinate 80,555,660 of CM019066.1, read as the reverse complement.
AAAAAATTAGAATTGGGAACCCATTTTTTTTGGGGAGAAATTGCGTGATTTTAGCTAAACCCCCCCAAAAAAAATCATTAGTGAAGCATCATTGTTCACATTATAATTGAAATGTGAACAATAGTGCTGCATTAAAAAAAAAGAAGACACGTATTTATTTTTTTATTATTTAATTAATAATTTTTTTATTATTTTTATTTTAACTTTTTTTAAACTTTTACTTTTACTTTTAACATGGTCATGTTTATCATTGGAAAGGCCATGCTCTGGCCTTTCCAGCAATATCATACATGACCCCCTAGCTGCCACCGATCAGGAGATAAATGGGTTCAAAGAACCCCCCTATCTCCTCTATGGGATTTCCATAGGAAATCCCTTTGCAGCTAGGGGGTTCCCCGTTAACTGACATCATCGCGCATGGCGCGATGAGTCAGTTGACGCTGGAGGGGACCCAGAGGTGGGGGCTGCCATCCAAGATGGCGACCCCCACCGGAAATAGGCCGCGATCGGGCACGAATTAGTGCCCGGTCGCGACCTGGCAACTAAGGGGTTAATCCCCATACATCTCTGGAAAGGTCAGGCTGTGACCCTTCCAGCGATGCTGGCCACAGCATCCTGGTACCCGGCGATGGGGAGATAGAGGGATCCAAAGGATCCCCCCTCCCCTTCAGGCGCTTCCCCTGCTCCGACGGGGGGGGGACGGGGACGCCTGAAACTGACGTCATCGTGCCGGAGGAGGAAACCCTGCCGATCTGACTCCATGGGACTCAGATCAGCGAGGGAGCCGCCGGAGGAGGTGAGTATCTCCCGGGGGGGCTGAAAACGCTGAGGACGTACAATTACGTCCTGCGGCGTCAAAGCCCGCCTAATGCAGGACGTAATTGTACGTCGTGCGGCGTTAAGGGGTTAAACCTGTCGAACTGAAACATTGCAAATCGGCATTTCACTGGAATTTCGGTGCAGTTCGGTGTTCTGTGAATAGAAGACACAAAAGTCTTCTAGGGGGCAATTTTGGTGCTGCCGAATTGTGGCAAATTGAATTGCATTGTAGTTTGCTGTTAATTCGCGGTCAGACGAGCGCGCTATGTGCGCCCGTATTGACGTGCTTACCAGCGTCCGTCGCAGCGTTGTGCACTGCAACGGGGCTGGTTACACGCTTGTGTGCGCACATGAAATGTGCGCGCAATAAGCTTCTGTTATCCAAGCCTCTCCGACACAGCGCTAGGACACGCATTGACGGAGCTGCAAAGCGCGATTCTCTGTAGGAGGATTGCGCTTTGCAGCGCTGAGCGCACTGAGTGCCCTCAGCGAGGTGGCCAGACGGACATCGAGTGGAAGGAACGTTCACTCTCACAGACGTTCCTTCCGTTCTCCAAAGACGCTCGTCTGACACTAGCCTTAATGAATAGACGAATTGGCCCGTAATTCACTGGCCGGTGCAATTCAGAAATTAGTGAATTACCCCTTTATTTTAGAACAAAAGCAGATTATCTTATTTATACCAAATGATTTTCTAAGAACATTTGTTTTAGTTTAGAGACATTGTTGGGCGTTTTATCACTTTGCAGCTCTGTTATTCACCTGCACAGCTTAAACATATTCAAAAAGAAAGGATATGAGGAATAAAAGGGAATGGGATAACTGTGTTAAATTATTATTATTATGATTGTCGTTATTTATTTAGCGCCAACAGTTTCCACAGCGCTATAACCAAAGGGAACAAGATACAGATCAAGAGACATAGGATGGAAACAAGAGGTGTAGCGGACCCTGCTCATAGGAGCTTACAGTCTAGAGCAGTGTTTTGCAAACCTGTCCACAGGACCCACTGACAGGCCAGGTTTGCAGGATATCTGAAGCACAGCACAGGTGATATAATTTGTTGCTTAGTTATTGCAAAATTCAGTCTGCATTTCACCAAGGTAATCTGCAAAATCTGGTCTGGTTGAGGGTCCTGAGGACAGGTTTGGTAAACACTGGTCTAGAGGGATTGGGGTTGAAGAAGACAAGGCGTTTTACTGGATGTAGTAAATTATGCTACAGAAACAATCACGGAATGCAGTAATAACAAGACACTGGGCTCTATTACAGTCCTAACGGAAACGTTAACGCTCACATGCATGAGCATTAACGTTTGCTGCGGTATTTACCGTATATTACAATTCAAATGGAAATGTTTTAAGAAACCGTTTGCGTTTGGAATCTTGCGCTTTTCAGCACGAGGTTACTGTACTTTGAGCTCCCTATACTTAACATGGGGAGCGCAAAGTGTTAATCAGCGCTGGGGTTACAAAGTCCCAGCGCTGATTAATGCCTGGCTCTGGTTAGCGAAAAGTTAACCAGAGCCAGAACCTGGTGTTAACAGATTCCGCTTCTGCAGAATCCATTTTTAACACCAGGCAGAAAAATAAAAAAAATAAAGCACATACTTGCCCTCTGTCCCGCGGTGAGGGCCGCGGCTCTGTCCGCCTCCTCCGGCTGGCGGGAGCAGGGAAAGACTGGGGGATAAAGTCCCCCCAGTCTCTCCCTGTGTATCCCTACGCCGACCGGCTGGATCTCGGGACATAGCGGGCGCAAACAATGCAGGCAGCATTGTTTGCGCCTGCATTGTAATCCCCCGTTAAAACTGGGGCGGTAGGGGGAAAACTGTGGGTGCAGTTTTTCCTCCCTACCGCCCCCGTTTTAGCGCGGGGATTGTAATAGTGCCCACTGACTATTAATGACTAACCAGAAGTAGAAAGTTAGAGGAGAGAAGAAAAAAAAATAACCGAATGTAGGAGAGACAAATAGTTGATTACCGGTAGGAACCAATGAATTCTTTTAAAGTACCTTGATTTTTAAATTGCACACATAACGTATGAGCCTTTGCAGCAGGATTGGTCATTTGGGTTTCTCTCTGTGCTTGATTTTTAACCCTTTCGCTGCTGAGGCTTTTCCCGCCTCCGTGCTGAGGTCATTTTTACCGGTTTTGCTCATCATGTTTAAACGCGTTTTGAAGGCTTATTTTAGTATATGACCCAGACATATTATATATCGTTCTTTCCGTCAGACTCGGCAGATTCATAATATGTCATTATTATATGTATACGTCATGACCTGTCTGTATATTATAACAAAAAATGCAATAAAATATGATTTTTCAATAATTTACAATGTGTAAAGTGTTTTTTTTTCACATTTTAACATGCGAGCAATTGCGGTTATATTTTGTATGGGGTGAGCTTGTTAAAAGAAATTAGAGATGGGGTCTCGTTACATTTTTTTTGGGGAAAATTACACGATTTTTAACAAACGCACCGCATACAAAAATCGTTAGTGCAGCATCATTGTTCACATTATAATTGAAATGGGAACAATATTGCTGCATTAATAAACCAAAAAAAAGAAAAAAAACTTGTTTATTTTTTTTTTTATAATTTATTTTTTAAAATATATACATTTTTTTTATTTTTAATCTTTTTTTTTACAAACTCTTTTCACATTCGTGTTTGGTATCGTTGGAATGGCCATGCTCTGGCCGATCCAACAATACCAAACTTTAACCCCTAGCTGCCACGGATCGGGAGATAGGGGGTTCATTGGAACCCCCTATTTCCACCATTGGTGGCAGCTAGGGGTTAACTCCAGGACTGGCGTCATCGTGCTATGCACGATGACGCCAGTCCTCAGGGGGAGTTCCCGGAGGCTTGGCCGACATCCAAGATGTCGGCCAGTTCCGGGAAAGGATCACGAACAGGCGCTTTTCAGCGCCGATACGTGATCCGGCTCCCCAGGGGTTAATGCCAGGTACCATTTGGAAGGGCAGGCTGTGCCCTTCCAAACGGTGCCTGGGTTAACCCCCGCAACGCCGCCGATCGGGAGGGAGAGAGGTCCAAAGGACCTCCCTTTCAGGCGCCTCCTCCGCACATGCGGGGGGGGGGCGCCTGAATTAGGTGTCATCGCGCCGCCGCGATGACACCTAATTACTCCGGCGGCGGTTCCGGATGCTGGGCTGACATTGAGGATGTCAGCCCGCACCGGGGGGGCCAGCGATCGGCCGGAACCCGGCTGAACGCGGACCCCAAAGGCAGGACGCGCTCAGCGCGTCCACCGCATGGAACGTGACATGCGGTTGGACGCGCTGAGCGTGTCCGCCGCAGCGAAGTGGTTAAAGTTGCACAGATAAAGTATGGGCCTTTGCAAAAGATAGGGACTGTCCCCAACAAGTAGGTTCATTTAGGAGGTAATGTATGTGTGTAATGTGAAGGGGACTTTGTGCTATGAAATAGCTGAATGATTGTGAGATAGAATATTTGGTGCTGCTGAGGGCCTCTTTGATTCATTTACATACGGTATATTAGATATTTTTATGTTTCTCCCTCTCTCTAACAACCCTTTTTCTCACTCAGCAGCGAGTATTAACCCCTTCACTACAGATACTCAGATTTCTCAGGCTTCAAAGGCACCGTCTGATGCCCCGATAGTGAGATTTCTCAGTATGCTGATCTGCAGACCAAAAGAAAATGAAATTTGCTTGCTGCAAAGGAATTTCGTTAGCTTCTGGGCTGCAGAAGGTGCCCCCAAAGATTTAGCCCTGTGGGGATAATACCAGAGGACCTAAAACTGTAAAATCAGCTGCTAAAAGCTCTGAAATAACAGGCTTTCAGCAGCTGATGCAGGGAGAAACAGAAGAAAATAGACCTGCTGATCAAACAGCTGTAACTCAAATTGACAGTAGATGGCGTCATCTACTGGCCAAAATAGTTATTTACAGTAAGAAATACAATGGGTATAAGATCAAATATTTCTTACTTTATAATTAATTAAAAATGATTTTACAAAAAAATCTACTGGTTTCTGACAATGTACTTTTGGAAAATCACTTGGTAGTGAAGGGGATAAAAAGGCTGCCTCCTTCCAATCTGATGCACCTAGTTGGTCTACGCCAGCATAAACCTCTGGGATACATCGTTATTGAATTAAGTTTGTTTTGAGATGCAGATATCACTGAGAAACGCATAAGTAGTTTGAGTTTAGTAATAATAATGATAAAGTGTTTAATAATAACTACAGGAGACGTAAAGTCAATAAACCGCAATCCAACAAACACAAGATAACAGGACTAATGCAGCAAACGATGAATATAGGACTGTAAGGTCCCACGGGACTAGGGACCGCAATTTCTTCCGTATCTGTTGGTGAAATATTGACTTGCCGTTTGGTGTTTTGTAGAAATGTCTTCTTTTTACTCAGTGTACAGCGCTATGGTATGTGTTGGCACTTAATAAATAAATATTAACATAGGAGTCCTCTGTCCAGAAAAGTATCACTAACTGGATAGGTGTTATAGTCAGAATGTTATGTGTGAAAACTGACAGGGGACAAGTACCCCGGTCTGGGGAGGGAAATCCATCAACTATTATGAGATCTGTGTAGAGCAATGGTTCACAATCCTTGGGTACCCCTAAGGCTAAGGTCAGACTAACGCAGTATTAACGTGCGTTTAGCCGCACGTAATCACAGCCGTGCTAGCAGCAAATGATGTCCAATGCCAGGCAGCATACGAAGAACGGCCGCACGAAAGTGCGGCCGCGCAACGCAAGTGGCAAACAAACGCATTTTTTCGAGAACGTCAAACCACCAGTACTGACGTACAGAGTGCGCTGCGTCCGCTAGCGACATTTGTGCGTGATTAGGAGATGTCAGACGCTTCTAATGTCCGGCCAACATAACGTTCAGACGCAAAAAGTTTTTTATTGACGATCTGTACAAAATCACGGACGAAAACGCGCATCGTATGACCGCTATCGCGTATTCCGTGAAAAAATACGTCCATTCGTTCGAACACACTTTTTCACGGACAACGCGAAAAATGCGTTAGTCTGACCCTAGCCTTACAGGTCAGGTTTCCAGAACCACAGTACAGGTGATAGGATTTGCTGCTCATTGATTGCAGGATTCAGTCTGCATTTACCCAAGGTGATCCTTAAAACTTGTTAAGAGCACTCGAGGAATGGGGTCGAGAACCACTTGTATAGAGGACCATCTATTGTCAACATTCTGATGAGGTTCAATCAGTGGCGACTCAGAAAAAAAGGCAGGCACCGCTTTGAAGGGCACAGCCTGCCCTTCCAAGCGGTGGCTGCCTTTAACCCCTTAAGGCCTGATCGCGATTCGGCGCCAAAAGGCACCAGATCGCTGTCCTCTCCCGGAGGTGACCGACATCTTAAAAAAAAAAAAAAAACACAATTTTTTTGTTTTTTATTAATGCAGCAATATTGTTCCCATTTCAATTATATTGTAAACAATGATGCTGCACCAACAATTTTTTCTATGGGGGCGTTTCCTAAAAATTGCTTAATTTCCCCCCAAAAAATGTAACGAGTCCCCTTTTCTAATTTTTTTAACAAGCGCACCCCATAGAAAATATAATCGCAAAGGCTTGCATGATAAAATGTGAAAAAAAACACTTTACACGCTGTAGATGATTGAAATTTCTAATTTTATTGCATTTTTTTGTTATAATATTCAGGCATAACATGACATATACATATAATAACAAATTATGAATCTGCCAAGTCTGATGAAAAAAAGGATATATAATATGTCTGGGTCGTATAATAAAATGTGACTTCAAATCGCGTTTAAACAAGGTGAGTGAAACCGGTAAAAATGAGCTCAGCACACAGGGGTGAAATGGCTCAGCAGCGAAAGGGTTAACTTCTAACTTCTATAATAACCCCATAAATGCCATTAATCAAGGGAAAACACGAAATGAATACATTGTGAGGCATGTAGCCTACCCATTAACCCCATCAATGCTGGTAATCAAGGGAAAACATGAAATGAATATTGTGAGGAATGAAGCCTGCGCATTAGGCTTAGGACAGACGATCGCAGTGCGAACGTGCATTAAGGCTAGGGACAGATGAGCGCATTTTCTGCGGCCACCGTCAAAATGTACGTCGATGCGTGCGCACGCATTTTTTCACGGAATACGCTTAAGTGGTCAGACGACCACAGTCGCACAGTCGCAGGTACTCACCAACGCAATTCTAGGGAAATCCGGCTGTTTGAACGTTATGTAGGCCGCACACTAGCAGCGTCTGACGTCTCCTAATCACGCACACACGCTGCCATGCGGCCGCAGCGCACTCTGTACGTCTGTAGCAGCGGTTTCACGTTCTGAGAAAAATGCGTTCATTTGCCGGTTGCGTGGTGTCGGCGCACTTTTGTACGCACGTACTGCGTATATTGGCCGTCATTGGCCGTTATGTGCTGCTACTGCCGCCGTGATTTAGTGCGCCTGCACGCGCGTTCCGACTGCCCCACTCTGACCCTAGCCTTAGCCTCACTTTTTGATGGCCGTGGTAGCAGCAAATGACGTCCCACGCAGGCCAACACACGAAGTACGGCCGCACGAAAGTTCGGCAGCGCAATGCAAGCGGCAAACAAACGCATTTTCGCAAGAATGTCGAACCGCTAGTACTGACGTACAGAGTGCGCTGCGGCCGCATAGCGGCGTGTGTGCGTGATTAGGAGACGTCAGACGCTGCTCATGTCCGGCCAACATCACGTCCAGACACCCAAAGTTTCCTGGTTTGGATCCGTATGAAATCACGGCCGACATTGCGCATCGTATGACTGCTATCGCATATTCTGTGAAAAAGTACGTCCATTTTTACGGACTATGCGAAAAATTTGTTCGTTTGACCCTAGCCTTAACCCATAATATACGACGAAACCAGGGCAAAAACAAAAGGAATACACAATGTGATATAGTCTGACCATTAACCCCTTCACTGCTGAGCCATTTCAACCCTGTGAAAGAAATAGTTAAGTTTTCATTATTTATGTTTTGTTTTTTTACACTGAATATGGTCATATTGCTATGTTTGGAAAGGCCAGAATCTGCCCTTTCCAATGATGCCTTGAACGACAATGTATGAAGGACGGAGACGGAGATACAGTGCTCCGATGGATGTGGGGGAAACTGGATGCTGATCCCTGGTGGTGGGGGGGGGTCAAGGAATAACCTAGGAGGGAAATTGTCCCCCATTGCTTCCCGGTAGAGACGCCTAAGGGTTTAATTGTATCTGAAATATATTCTATTGCAAACCGGCTGGGTGGAGTAGAGGTAACATCACTGCTCTGCGTGGAGAGAGCCTGTGGAGACATGGGTTTGATCCCAATGAGCACCTCTCCAGTAAGTGTCCTTGGGCAAGACACCTAACGGTACATACTCGCCACCCAGGACATACTTGAAAACAAGAGAAATCTCAATGTATCCTTCCTGGTAAAATCTTTTCTCAATAAAAATAAATTCTCAGTTGGCTTTTGAACAGGAGAAAGATTTGAGACATTTATTCTTAGTAAAATCATAAGGAATAGATAATCTATCCAATTTACAGGATAAAGTCCAGGTGGGCCTATACATTGTTATACTTATTTATGTTTTGGAAGTATCTATTAGCCTAGGAATCCATGTGTATGTGCTATATGTTGCCATACTCTATTGCTCTGTGCATATACTGTGATAATTCTTATGTTAGTGGAAATGGAAGATATCATATATTGAGAATGTGTACATTTTTCATGTTACCAATCGGAAATTTATTCCACAGCTAGAAATAAAGGTTTCAGCTGCCTTACGAATATAACACTGCCGGTGTTACACTGCCCTCTGGTGATATTGTGTCGTAGCTGCATGCACTGCATCACACACTTATTTACTTTTTGTAGCATCCTGTAGATCAGGAGTGTATTCTTGCACAGGCCAAATTTATTTATTTATAAAGGATTTTACCAGGAAGGATACATTGAGATTTCTCTCGTTTTCAAGTATGTCCTGGGTAGATAGATCTGAACCTAGGCCAGCAGATTGGAGGGGGGGGGCAGGGAAGATATTTTTACCCCTAATTTTCTTATTTATAGAGCACCAATATATTTAAAATATAACAACAACAAAAAAAGGTGTCATCTGCGCTTATTCCTATTACCTATAAGCACAGATGACACCTTTTTCTTGTTATGTTTTATACATGTTGCTGGGCTGGATACATTTGGTGTTGCAGCCGCCCCATCGGGGAATAGGCGCGACCCCGCTCCTCTTGTACCATGTATGTTTTATTGTACCTCCAGCTAGGTCATCATTGCAGCAGCATGTTCCACTCCGTGTCTTTGTTTTTTGATCCCAAGGTGGATTTTGTTTCTGGGGGAGCATAAATATGACCCACCAGTCTACCTCATGACTGAAAAGCAGCGTGAGCAGTGATGGTTCGCTATACAGCAGCCTGTGGTTTCATTTTTGGATAGGACTCACCCTCACTAGAGGTGCCGTGACGTTCGGCAGGTGAGCTTACTCTCTTAACCCTTTCGCTGCTGAGGCGTTTCCCGCCTCTGTGCTGAGTTAATTTTTACCGGTTTTGCTCATCATGTTTAAACGTGTTTTGAAGGCTTATTTTAGTATATGACCCAGACATATTATATATCGTTCTTTCCGTCAGACTCGGTAGATTCATAATATGTCAATATTATATGAATACGTCATGTCCTGTCTGTATATTATAACAAAAAATGCAATAAAATATGAATTTTCAATTATTTACAACGTGTAAAGTGTTTTTTTTGCGGTTATATTTTGTATGGGGTGCGCTTGTTAAAAAAATTTGAAATGGGGTCTCGTTACATTTTTTTTGGGGAAAATTACGCGATTTTTAACAAACGCACCGCATACAAAAATCGTTAGTGCAGCATTATTGTTCACATTATAATTGAAATGGGAACAATATTGCTGCATTAACGAACCAAAAAAAAGAAAAAAAAACTTGTTTATTTTTTTTTTTTTTTTTTTAAATATTTTTTTATTTTTATTTTTATTTTTTTAAAAAACTTTTTTATACTCATGTTTGGTATCGTTGGAACGGCCATGCTCTGGCCGATCCAACAATATCAAACATTAACCCCTAACTGCCACGGATCGGGAGATAGGGGGTTCATTGGAACCCCCTATCTCCACCATTGGTGGCAGTTAGGGGTTAACTCCAGGACTGGCGTCATCATGCATAACACGATGACGCCTGTCCTCAGGGGGCATTCCCGGAAGCTTGGCCGACATCCAAGATGTCGGCCAGCTCCGGGAAAGGATCACGAACCAGCGCTTTTCGGCGCCGATTCGTGATCCAGCCCCCATGGGGTTAATTCCAGGTACCGTTAGGAAGGGCAGACTGTGCCCTTCCAAACGGTGCCTGGGTTAACCCCCTGCACGCCGCCGATCGGGAGGGAGAGAGGTCCGAAGGACCCTCCCTTTCAGGCGCCTCCTCCGCACATGCGGGGGGGGGGGGCGCCTGAATTAGATGTCATCGCGCCGCCGCAATGACATCTAATTAGCCCGGCGGTGGTTCCGGGTGCTGGGCAGACATCCTCGATGCCAGCCCACACCGGGGGGCACAGCGATCGGCCGGAACCCGGCTGAACGCTGACCCCAAAGGCAGGACGCGCTCAGCGCGTCCACCGCATGGAACGTGACATGCGTTTGGACGCGCTGAGCGCGTCCTCCGCAGCGAAAGGGTTAATAGCCATTAAAAGAAACCAACGCCTCTAATTGTGTTTTGTTTCACATGGTGTAATAGGAATAAGCGCAGATGACACCTTTTTTTCTTATGTTTTTATACATGTTGCTGGGCTGGATACATTTGGTGGTTGCAGCCGCCCCATCGGGGAATAGGCGCGACCCCGCTCCTCCTTTACTAAATATATTTAAAATGTTAAAAAAAATATAAATAAAATTCCCAGAAATGAGTCTGTAAACTACAGAAAAAATTATGTTAGGAATTACTTTCTGTAAATCGAACACTTTTACTATATTTTTAGTGACATAAATACCCGAAAGGTTGTGAATATTTGTCTTCTGTTCATATTTATTTGATATTTGGGGTGGGGGCTCCTGCCATTCTGGCAGTAAGTTTGCTCCTCTTGCTAGAAATAAAAAGAGCCGTAAACCATTAACCCCCCCAGCCTGTGTATTATCAAACCTTATCTTTTTTCACTGTCATCATGGTCTTGTAGGCACCAAAAGACGATCAGGGTGTTGGAGTGTGGGGGGGGGGGGGGTCAGGGAGTAACCCGTCATCATGATTATTTAAGGTAAGAGTTAGTGGTCATTTTGGCTAGAGGGTCCTTTTAACAAACCTGATGGGACACAAGTTCAAATTCACTTGCTGTGTCATGATTTATGTGGTCACTAGAGGTCCAGGACGGTGCTCTTGGTATCTAGACTAGAGCACCACGATTTTACAATATAAAATGTGGAAATAATTGCTGCAAAAGAAAAGAATAAATTGTTTAATAAATATTTAAGAAAAATAGGGAATTTGTTTTACTTTGAAACCTATAGGATTTACCTGATTAAACCTGATAAATGAAAGCACTGAAAATCAGGGTATTTTGCTGACATTTCTCTGCTGTTCAGTGTTCTCTGAATAGATTAACTATTGCTTCTCTATGAGGGATTTCACTGCTGCCAAAATCATAGTATCTCACTGGCAATTTGCCAATATTTGGTGAATTGACAGCTTTTTGATTAGCCGAATGGTCAAGAAATGTGGGAGGGGGGGGTTCTGCAGTTCAGCACCGTTTGGCAGTCAGTTCGGCGGCTCCATGTTCGGTGTACTCCGGGGATCCTGTTGTGAATACTGGACTCACCGTAGGGTTGGCGAAATGTAATCGCCGAGGCGCACTGAAGTGTGCTGAACTAGAAAGCACCGAAATTTCACTGAAATTCCTGTGCTTTTTGAATAACCCCTTATAATATGTGGTGTGTATGAGGGTATCACACGCTCCACAGCAAAAAAACGTAAATAAAAAGGTGTATAGAAAAAAAGTGGGCTGCTCAGTCCAAATTGCCTGGGCCTAGTTTTTATCCCAGTCGGGGCCTGCCTCGAAGCATCAGAACTGTTTTGGCAGCATGAGGAGGACCTACACAATATTAGGCAGGGGGTTTAATGTTATGGCCCATCAATACTGTATAAGCCTGGGCTGTCAAACTCACGGCCCTCTAGATGTTGATGCCTACATTTCCCAGAATTCTTTCAAGGCAAAAGAGGGTGAAAAGGGTTTTAAGAGCCAGGGAATCAAGGGAGCTGTAGTTTAGCAACATCTGGGGGGGTTCAGAGTTTGAAACCTAGAGGTAAGCTGTCAGTCTGTCATGGACAGGGCCCTCAGCTCCTCATGTCTCATTGTTTCTGTTTTCCAAGTAAAGCGCTGTGGAATATGACAATGCTATATAAGTACTAAGCAATCATCGTTTTAGTGTGCGTTTAAGGTGCAGCTGTCAAAAAAATCACCATAAATGTCATGTTTTAACAGACTTTTGTGAAGAGCATATACAAACAGCCTCATTTGTAACCTGCGACGTTGCGATGGGGCTGGCCACACACTGTTGCGCGCTCACGAATTGTGCACGTGACAGCGGCCGTGCTACAATCCTTCCTGTCGAAGCGCCGTGACGCGCGTTCGGGGCTGCGTAGTACGATCCTCCATAGGAGGGTCGAGCCTTGCAGCGCTGAGCGTTCCTTCTGTTCTTAAAAGTGCTCATCTGACACCAGCCTTGGATGGGTTAAAATCTTGAAATTATGCGGGCTTTGTGATTTTTGTAATGGAGTGCTTTCCCTTTGGTTTGTTATAAGCATATATAAATACCTCTGCCTGTCCCTTAACGGCAGGCGGGTGTCACCCGGTGGGAGGGGGTTAATGCCAGCGGGGCGTACAAGTACGCCCAGCTGCCAGGTACTGCGGCGGGCCTCTGTTTCGGCCCGCCCACTCAGCTGACGCACATCATTGGCTGCAAGGGGATGGCCTGCGCCTTCTAAGCCCACCCACCACAGGGAAAACATGGTACGCCCCGTGGCAGGAAAGGTTAAACAATAAAAGAAAAAAAAGCAATGGATGTTTTCAAAACTCAGCCAATTCCCCTCAAGATGAATGTATGTGTAACACTGGATAACTTCTGTTATAGCCCCAAAGCAAGGATACCAACTCTGGCCTTCAGAAAGTACTGTACTACAACTCCCATGATTCCCTGGCCATCTGTTGCATTCAAAGATTTCTGTGAAGTTTAGCTGATCAATAACTAGGGGCCCATAGTTTGATTACCCTGCATTAATGCGTGACAGCAGAAATCCTAAAACTGATACTGTATGCATGGAATTGTTTGCTGTATGTTCTGTCTCAGTTAACCCCTTAATGACGGGCAGGTGGCACCTGTCAGGAAGGGGTTAAAACAAAGACACGGAGCGGAGTCTTGCTGCAGGGATGACCTGGCTGGAAGTACATTGAAACATACATAGTGCAGTAGGGGTGGGGTCGCGCCTATTCCCCGAAGGGTTGGCTGCAACCACCAAATGCATCCAGCCCAACAACATGTGTAGAACATAAGAAAAAATGTCATCTGCGCTTACTCCAATTATACCGTGTGAAACTAAACACAATTAGAGGTTTGGTTTCTTATCAATGGCCATTATAAGACTAGCTCGCCCTCCAGCGTCAAGGCACCTCTATAAGGGCGAGTCCTAACCAAAATGAAACCACAGGCTGCTACATAGCAAACCATACCTGCTCATGCATACCTGCAAACCATACCTGCTCATGATCCCAAAGTGGATTTTGTTTCTGGGGGAGCATAAATAAAGGCCCACCAGTCTACCTCATGTTTGACAAGCAGCATGAGCAGGTATGGTTTGCTATGTAGCAGCCTGTGGGTTCATTTTGGTTAGGACTCGCCCTTATAGAGGTGCCTTGACGCTGGCGGGCGAGCTAGTGTTATAATGGCCATTGATAAGAAACCAAACCTCTAATTGTGTTTAGTTTCACACGGTATAATTGGAGTAAGCGCAGATGACATTTTTTTCTTTGTTATGTTCTACACATGTTTTTGGGCTGGATGCATTTGGTGGTTGCAGCCAACCCTTCGGGGAATAGGCGTGATCCCTCCCCTCCTGCACTAGGAAGGGGTTAAAGCTGCCGGAATGTACTAGTACGCCACACCACCAGTGCCAGCTGTGGGGAGGAGCAAAAGCGACCCAGGGTACCAGCACGCCCCACGTCTTCAAGGCCCACCCGCCACCGTGTGGACAACATGGTACGCCGCACAGCGGGAAAGGGTTAATGGGAGTTTTCTTTCAATTTTTTTATATAGAAATGTTTTTCGTCTTTTTTACTAGTTATATGATAAAAGGATGTTTTAGGATTTGGGAATGCAGCTTACGATCTATTTTTACGTGAAATCCGAACAATGAGTGTAAGGAAACCAAAAGGATACTTTTAAAACCTTGTTTATATACAATGCCTTATGAAGTGTGACATTGTATCCGTTACTTTCTAAGCATTGTTTCAATAGAGATCTCAGCTCACAAGATGAACCTGTTGCAGCCTAGTTTCTCTGTAAATTGGTGCTTCCTATACGCTTCACAGGAAGAGCTCGTGCACGAGGGAGCCCAGGGTATAGCAAGCGATTCCCAATCGCATGATATTAATGTGTGCAGCTGGCAAAAATAAATAAATAAATCCCAAAACTTGGTGTTAAGTATTCTTGCAGATACAAAAAATAGGCAAGGAGGAGAGTCTCTCTCTGTATATCACAGAACACAAAGGGTTATTTGGTAAGGGCCAAACCTGCCGCCGAATTGCACTGAATGGTGAATTTCACTCTATAGTGCAATTTTGCCTCAGTTCATCTATTTGCTAAGCTGTCAATTCACCAAATATTGGTGAATTGAGAGCGAAATACAGAGTAGTTTGCTGCAATTCGGCGGTCTTCCCTGGCAGTGAAATTGTCCCATAGAGAAGTAATGGTTAATGTATTCAGAGAACGCTGAACTGCAACAAAGTGTCAGTGAAATGCCCAGATTTTTGGTGTTTAAGTTCAACATATACAAATATACTACAAATGGTGGTCAGATTTCACCAGAACTTAAAATTAATTTAAATACATGTTTTTTAGGCTTTCCATACCTCCAATGTTTTCCTGGAGGGATATCTGGCCTCTGGCGATGAGGCACTACCCACTCCTCAGCTGGAGCTGTGCGTCTCCTGCTGGCAGGTGGTAGCCCAGGATCTGCATCTGAAACATCACTAGGAGATACATCAGCCAGCGTAGATGATGTATCTAGCGATGTCTCTGAGCAGTTAGCGGGGTCAAAATCTGGGTCGGAGTCCGACGCAGATGCCTCAGATTCTGACGCCAGGATGGCATATGCCTCCTCGGCGCTGTACACCCTCTCAGACATTATATATAATAGATTATAAAATGTTATAATTATTATATATATATATATATAAGCGGATTATTGGTTCTCAAAAGAACCGTTGGGTTTCACAAGAAAATACAAATAAACACCTAAATCTCTCTAAATCCCTCTAAACCTGCCTCAATTGTTCTAAATCTCCCTAAAATCTCTCTAAGGCTAGGGTCAGACGAAAGCAGTTTTAACGTGTGTAGCGATGTGTTAAAGTTTACTGTGGCAGTACCCATTTTTGGCCACAAGATGGAGACTATCACGATTTAAGACCCTGGACACTTGAACTACATATCCATGCATGCTTTGCGAAGAAACAGGAAGTGGGTGGGTTTGTGGAGAGCCTGTACATCCTGCACCTCGTGGAGAGCGGGCAGAACGCGCCAGAGAGCTGAGGAGAGCGGATGCACAGAGACACACACAGAAGGAGAGATCAAGAGCTAGGCCGGAGCGCAGACAGAGTGGATTGGGCCTCACAATCGGGCCACCCAGCCTTGCGGGAGAGAGACATCACCAGCTGTATTCCGAGTGCAGTGCTGAGGAGAGAAGACCCCTCGAGTAAGGAGTACCGCGGTCGATTGAAGCGGGGAGCAGGCGGTAAGCTGGCTGAGTTGCGGCTGACAGACAGAAGGCCAGACAACAGATCCGGTGGTCGGCGTCCCCAGTCAATATCGAGCGGAGAGACGTCCTGGGTCAGCGGAACTTCAAGCTTGCGCCGGATGGGTGAGAGGCCCCCAAGGCCGTGTGTAAATTTAAGCGTACACTGCTGTTTTCTTCTAAAACCCACAGGGCCCCAACTGACTAGTCGAAGACATCGTTAAAGCAAGCTCACTGGCTAGGAAAAAAGTACCCGGGTACCCTACATATATAAATATATATCACTTCAAGTTCTGGGACTTAACCTGTGCAGGACTCTGTTTTCCTTTTTCAAAATCCATACAAGGGGGCAAAGAAAAAGCTACATTCTGAACGATTTTTCCTTTTTTTGTTCCCGCTGCGCGTCTATCGTAATACGAGAACTGTGTATTTTATTGTGTCCCGCTACGCGGTTTTTCCTCGAATTTCGTATCTTTTAATTTTCTGCTCGGTCGGGGTTTTTTTTCCGAAAATACGAAGCCCTCGTGTTTTCGTTTCTTTTACCGCTACGCGTTTATCGTGTTACGAAAGTACTGTAAATCTTCCTGCATATACCGTGTCTTAAGAGCTGCAAACTTTTTAGTAAACCTTTTAAATTATAAAACTGTTCAGCGCGTTGGAGTATATTTATTCCCTAGTGCGGGGAGACTGACCCGTGGTTCATTTTCAGCGGCTCCTCCGGGAGTGAGCGCTACACGTGCATTTAGACGCACGAAATCACGGCCGTGCTAGCAGCAAATGACGTCCAATGCCGGGGAACACACGAAGTACGGCCGCACGAACGTTCGTACGCGCAACGCAAGTGGCAAACGAACACATTTTTTCTAGAACGCCAAACCTCTAGTACGGACGTACAGAGTGCGCTGCGTCCGCTAGAGGCGTGTGTGCGTGATTGGGAGACGTCAGACGCTGCTAATGTCCGGCCAACATAACGTCCAGACAGAAAAAGTGTTTTATTGATGATCCGTACAAAATCACGGACGAAAAGGCGCATCGTATGACCGCTATCGCGTACTCCGTGAAAAAATGCATCCATTCTTTCGAACGCACTTTTTCACAGACAACGCGAAAATGCGTTCGTCTGACCCTAGCCTTAATCTGCCTCAATTTTTCTAATCTCACTAAATCTACCTAAAATCTCTAACCTGTCAAATCTGATCTCTCTCTCTCGCTCACCAAAACACAAGTGAGGAGAGGGAGGGAGAATCACAGAGGTCACGGCCAATATTTACAAAATATTGACCTGACCTGACAAATTAGAAATTTTATTTAGATTTTTTATAACTTTTGATTGGATGTTGCTAGCCTGCCTCTCTGATGAGGCAGGCTAGGAACATCCCACACAGCCCCAAGATGACCCTGCCCTTAGAAGGGCAGCGCCATCTTGGCTGTCACTTTTATTTTATTTTATTCATTTTTATTTATTTATTTTTCTTTTTTTACACTTTTTTTACACTTGTTTTAGTCTGCTGGGTGCCTTGATCCCTCGAGGCACCCAGCAGAGCACCTGACCACTCATGTGATCGTTTTTGTACTGAGTGCCACGATACCTCGTGGCACTCAGTACTTCCTGCCGCTACCGGAAGTGATCGCTCGGGGGAGCGATCACAGACGTACTGGCGGCAGGTAACCATATTGCAAGGATGCCTCGATGTCGAGGCATCCCTGCAATATACTCAGAGCAGCTGGAAGCGATACCGATCGCTTCCAGCGCTCTGTAGAAGTGCGGGGCACCTTTCCGGTCAAACCGGATGTTGATCGCTCCCGGGGGGCGATCACAAGGGGCCCCGGCACTTCTGTCCGCCATTGCACGGATGCCTGGACTCCCAGGCAGCGTGCAATGGCCCTGGAGCTGCTGGAAGCGATCCGATCGCTTCCAGCGCTCTCTAGAAGTGCGGGGCACCTTTCCGGTCAAACCGGATGTTGATCGCTCCTGGGGAGTGATCACAAGGGGCCCCGGCACTTCTAACCGCCATTGCACGGATGCCTGGACTCCCAGGCAGCCTGCAATGGCGTTTGAGCTGCTGGAAGCGATCCGATCGCTTCCAGCACTCAAAAGACCGCAGGACGTACCATGTATGTCAGCGGGCCTAAAAGAGACCCGCGGTCATGACGTACATGGTACGTCCGCGGTCACTAAGGGGTTAAAGATTCTTCTCCTGTGGCACATGACCTCTACATACCGCAGGGTTACATTTTCCATGCGCTGTCCATAAATATGATACGAATCTATATTTTTAGGAAAACATGGAGGATCTGGCAACCCTAATATTTATACATTTATTGATTTTTAGGCTCATGGGTCTTTTCTTCCCAATTACCTATTAGGCCATTCACTACCACGTCAAAACCTCTGCCCTCTCCCATATCATGACATGCGCTTTTTAACTCTGTTTTTTCAGATCCCAGTACTCACAGCCATATGCTCCCTACTCCCTCCCACCAGGAGCTCAGCCTAATTTTACACCTTTCCTCTCCAGATGACAGTACTTTTCTCTCTATAACAATAAAAAATATTAACTAAAATTCTTTTTATTTAAAATGTCTTATAAAAGCCTTTGCCTCAAGCCCCGCCTCCAGCGACATTTCCTAAAATGGAAAACTCCTTTATGAATATTGTATAAGGTGTAAGCTATAGCATTAAATAAAAAAATTTTTCACACAATTCACTAAGTATTGAAGTTATGTTAAGTTATGAGGAAAGGCTAACGAGTTTAAACCTGTTTAGTTTAGAGAAACGGCGCCTTAGAGGGGATTTGATAACCTTATATAAATATATACGGGGCCATTATAAACCATTGTCTGGAAACCTATTCATTAACAGGACTATACACAGGACACGAGGTCATCCATTTAGACTGGACGAAAGAAAATTCAGCCTAAAGCACAGGAAGGGTTATTTTACAGTGAGAACAATAAAGCTATGGAATTTTCTGCCTGTTGAGGTGGTTGGGTCAGAGACTGTACAGACTCTTTAACAATGACAGAATGACTTCCTGCAGACACAGAATATTAAGGGTTATAATATTTAATATGTGGGTAAAAGCTTCTTGATCCAAGGAGAAATCTGATGCCATTCTGGGGTCAAGAAGGATTTTTTCCCAGTGTGTTGCATATTGGTGAGACTGGGTTTTTTGCCTTCTTTTGGATCAACAGCAGTAGGTGATGTGGGAGAGGCTGAACCCGATGGACGCATGTCTTTTTCCAGCCTATGTAACTGCTATGTAATCTAGAAAAATTCCCATCCTGACAAGCTTTCAGCTTTTTGATTTGCAGCACAATAAAAAAAGTCCTGTTCCATTAGTTTGTATCAGTAGTTTTACTATATAAGCCCAGGTGCCCTATTTTAGCACAGTGACAGGTTAACCTTGTTGTGACTGCAGTGTAACCTGTCTAGGTAGGAATTTCCAAGCGAGAAGTAGTTAGATATCATTTTAACGTAGGGAAATACCCAGTATTAATACATTACTAGTGAGAGATCCAGTCCTTAGAGGACAATGACATACTTCATTAAACTCCTGGGGGTGGATATGTGGGTGGAATGCTATGTAACAAGCCTGTCCAAAAAGTAAATACAAAATTTTCTTTGCTTCAAATTAAACTGGTCAGTAGTTTTTCTTTTTTTAAAAAAATGCTTTTAGTGAAACATGTCTGCACTACAACTCCCATGATTCTCTGACCATCTACTGCATTCAAAGAATTCTAGGAATTGTAGGCCATCATCATCTGGGGGGTGGAGTTTGAGATCCCCGTTTTAACACATGAATGTCGAAAGGGGTTATTCAGAGAGCACCGAAATTTCACTGACATTTCGGTGTTCTCTCGTTCCCCGCACTTCCCTGCATTTCGGGGGAATCGAAGTTCCCCAATCTGATGTGAATTCAGCATTCACCACAGGGTCCCCGGAGTGCAGGGAAAACCCGCTGGAAAAATTCCCGAAAATTGCCTGAAAGATCTTTAAAAAATCTTTAAATAGAGACTTTTTACAGCAGATTAAAATAATAAACGGTTTATTAGATATTAGATTAAAACGGGAATATTTTTAACATTGAAGCCTATGGGATTCGCCTGAATAAACCTGCCGAATGAAAACACCGAACAGCAGGGCACTTCGGCAACTTTTCACTGCTGTTCGGTGTTCTCTGAATAGATTAACCATTACTTCTCTATGGGGCTTTCACTGTCGTCGAACAGCCAACGTACTTGCAGGCAGTTTACCAAAATGTGGCGAACTGCCTGCTCTCTGAATAGCCGAATGACCCCAAAATGGCGCCGTACGCTGAATTTCAGTGTCCGGTTACATTTCGGGGCCAGATCGTCTCTCTCTGAATAAAGCCTTAAGTCAGGGGTTCTCAACCTTGATCCTTCACATGTTTCAGAACTGCGTCTCCCATGATGCTCAGCCCCTCATAAGGTTGACAGAACCTTGTGGTAAATGTATTTCCGAAAGATCTGAAGGACCAAGATTGCGCACTCCTGTTATAATCGATCACATAGATTGGTGATCTATATTATTTAATAAGGTATTTCAGTATATTTACCTTGAATTCCATTAAAGATTAGCATGTGGGAGAGGCATTTACTTTTTTGATTGATAAGATGAAGAAATAGCTCTTTAAAGAAAACATGCATTTACTAGTTGTCATTTTTGTATCACAATACAGACATCAAATTAGTAATAAACAGAAAACCATACGGCGCATCCGTAGTAGGAAAAAAGTCGGAGAAAGGTGGCGAATGTGGAATTGTAAATCAATATATTTATTTTACTTCTATATTGATTTTTATGGACATTACCAAGTTTTTATACCGACTGAGGAAGGCTTTTTTAAGCCGAAACGCGTCTCGGTAGACCTTGTCCTAGATTTTATCACTTGTTATTAATAAATTATATTGATTTACAATTCCACATTCGCCACCTTTCTCCGACTTTTTTCCTTGGATACATGGATCAACTGCCGCCGAGATAAAGAGGTTTGGGTTTCCACCTTTAAGAGAGCCCAGGGCTACATCCATTGAGACTAACACTGTGAGGCTCCAGAATCGGTGAGTGTGATCTACTCTTCCTTTTCACATTTCTATATACACACAGTGTTATGCTATGGGAGTGCCGTCTCCCGATTCTTTTTTCTTTATCTAGTATCTACTACGGACAGAAAGAAGGGAAGTGCCACCCTATATTTGGCCGCAGGCTGTTCTTCCTTGAGCCGGGATCTTGCAGGCTCCCACAAATGTGAGTGGTCTAGACTTTGACTTCAATAATTTGACCAATTCTGCCATGACCGTCTGCACTATTATTTTTCTGTGATATGTTTTCTTTGAGGGACACTGACGAATAAAAGGATTCGACACCAGCACTTTAGAGAAGATCAGCACATCATCCTTCATCATCATTTTTGAGTGTTGAACTGTTATACACTTGAGCACTTTCTTCTGCACATTTGACTTTAGACCTGGACATAATTCTATGCACTTTAAATGATATTTTAAAAGACATTTTTAACGATATTTAACACTTTCTTCTTTTTTCCAACATTTTTTATGAATTTTACACTAACATTTTTTATGGATTTTACATGTCCATTAACTTATTAATTCATTAACTGATTTGAATGCGCCGTATGGTTTTCTGTTTTTTACCTTTGTCTTGACACATATTTTGGTTGTTTTCTATGTGTTTTACCATGCTATAGGCAGCATTTGACTATTTATTAGCACCACGCTTAGCACTTTAACTGATCACCCATTAATAGGCGCCCACACTGTATAGTGTATATATACACATTTTCTAATTCATCAAATTAGTAATGACAGGTTCATTTTTAAAGGTCATGCTAGAGTAGCTAGAGGCTTAAAGTAAGCCTTAATAAATCCAGCCTGGTAAAAGAAGCATTTTAGCACTGAAACTGTTATTTCTTTTTTGTCTACAGGAGCCAATCCTGTTTATCCAGCAGCCGTCAGCATACCTTAAACTATGAACCAGGAGAGTGGGAAATGCGATGAAGGGAGATTCTGCTGAGGTTTTGTTTGTTGCGCACACCATTGGCCTGGGGTGGAGGATTAAGATCTGCTGACACAGGGATAGAGGAAGACAAAAGGTTCTGGTAAAACAAGGTAAAAAAAATAATAATTTGGCAAAACAGTTCAAAGAATTAAAAAAATGCAATCTGCGGTTTGCGTCGGCACCTATCGGTGAGGCACACCTGTACACCTCTCTGCCCTTAAGCCATCCCCGACAGGCGACACCCACCCGCTGTTAAGGGATTCAACAGGGAAATCCCATAGGAGTCAATGTAAAAAAAAATATCGTTTTTTTTATTCTTTTTTATTCAACCATTCTTTTCATTGTCAGCAAATCCTTTTTTTTAATTTATTTTTTGGAACATTTAGATGTATTTACTTTAGACAAAATTTTTGACTCCCAATTTTATTTTTTTTAAAGGCATCTTATTTTTATTCTGTAACATACCTTTTTTATTCATGAACATTTTCTTGCATTTTTATTGGTTTAACCCTTTCGCTGCTGAGGCATTTCCCGCCTCTGTGCTGAGGTCAGTTTTACCGGTTTTGCTCATCATGTTTAAACGTGTTTTGAAGGCTTATTTTAGTATATGACCCAGACATATTATATATCGTTCTTTCCGTCAGACTCGGCAGATTCATAATATGTCATTATTATATGTATACGTCATGACCTGTCTGTATATTATAACAAAAAATGCAATAAAATATGAATTTTCAATAATTTACAACGTGTAAAGTGGTTTTTTTTCACATTTTAACATGCGAGCAATTGCGGTTATATTTTGTATGGGGTGCGCTTGTTAAAAAAATTAGAGATGGGGTCTCGTTACATTTTTTTTGGGGAAAATGACACGATTTTTAACAAACGCACCGCATACAAAAATCGTTACTGCAGCATCATTGTTCATATTATAATTGAAATGGGAACAATATTGCTACATTAACAAACCAAAAAAAAGAAAAAAAATTGTTGTTTTTTTTTTTTTTACAAACTTTTTCACAGTCGTGTTTGGTATCGTTGGAACGGCCATGCTCTGGCCGATCCAACAGTACCAAAACTTTAACCCCTAGCTGCCACGGATCGGGAGATAGGGGGTTCCAATGAACCCCCTATCTCCACCATTGGTGGCAGCTAGGGGTTAACTCCAGGACTGGCGTCATCGTGCATAGCACATGCGGGGGGGGGTGCCTGAATTAGGTGTCATCGCGCCGCCGCGATGACACCTAATTACTCCGGCGGCGGTTCCGGATGCTGGGCTGACATCGAGGATGTCAGCCCGCACCGGGGGGGCCAGCGATCGGCCATGCGGGGGGGCCAGCGCGTCCACCGCATGGAACGTGACATGCGGTTGGACGCGCTCAGCGCGTCCTTAGCATGGAAGTGGTTAAACACCTTTTAAAAAAAAATAGTACAGTTTCGTTGTTTTTTTTTTTTCCGGCGTTCGGAGGTCAGTTCGACAGTCTAATCGGCAGCCTTAAGCGGTCTTCGCCAGCTCCATCTTTGGTGCACTTCGGTCCCTGTGGCGAATAGTGACTTCACTGCAGGGTCAGTGAAATAGAATCACTGACATGCGCAGAATGAGAAAGCACCAAAGTTTCACTGAAATTATGGTACTTTCTGAATAACCCTTTCTGAGAACAGATGAACAATACTACAATATGACAATATAACAAACTTTTTCTAAATACTGACAAAACTGTCACGATGCTCTTTGGTACAGCACCTAAACTGCACAAATTGCAATCGCCCCATCTATGTGTCAGGACAAGATAAATTGACATGCTGACCACAGTCACTTCTCTCAAATATCTAGGTATGTGGTTAGATCCAAATCTATCCTTGTGCCCCCACATCGAAAACTCTCATCTAAACTTTACCCCAAACTAGGTGCCCTGTACAGAAACAAATCCTGCCTGAGCCCCGCGGTAAGAAAGCAGATTGTACAGCAAATGCTTATGCCAGCTTTTGAATATGGAGATGTAGTGTATGCAGCTGCCCCGCAAACGCACCTTCATAAACTTACTACATTGTATAACTCATTCTGCCGCTTTGTGCTACAATGTAACTACATGACCCACCATTGTGACATGTTAAAAGAACTAAACTGGCCGTCGCTGGAATCTAGATGCACCCTTCACCTTTCCAACCTGGCGTTTAAGAGCTTTTCTGGGAAGCTACCACCCTACCTGAATAGGCTGCTCCCCTCAGCACTTCCCTCATCCTATAACCTCCGATCCAGGACCAGTACCTTACTTACAATACCACAATACAAAAAGAAAGTGGCTCGATCCTCAATTTCCTACAGAGCACCGCAAATATGCAATAACCTCCCAGATGCCATCAAATCTTCCCCCAGTCTAAAGTCACTTTAGAGCTCCCTATTAACATACCTCAATACGGAATGCACCTGTGAACATGTAACATAATGACTATATACAGAATGCACCTGTAAACATGTAACATAGTGAATATATTTATTTTCTGTTAATCTGTATATTTGTGCTATCTTTTTAATATCTTGCATTTATTACTTTGTATTTCTGTAACACTGTAACAATTTAATGTTGTTGAACCCAGGACATACTTGAAAACAAGAGAAATCTCAATGTATCCTTCCTGGTAAAATCCTTTATAAATAAATAAATAAATATGAATTTAAGGGCTGGTTGGGTGAGGAAATCTCTCATTTCCAGTGTTCAAATCCGTTTGCTATAGAGATGTGCATTTGTTGTCGCCAGAGATTGTTTTCGTGTGACATATTGGCGATTTGGGAGCCTCTGAAATTCAGATTGTCACTGAAATTCCAAAATGACAGAAAACAATAAAATATTATCAAATGGATCCGACCATTTTCAGATCAATCAAAATAATTTTACTACCTGAAAAAATTAGCTCTAACCGTAATACAGACACAAACAGTTACTGTAACCCTAACAGTAACACTAAAATCTCAGCAGAATGTTCGGGTTAACCCTAACACCTAAAAGAGGCACAATTAGCAATCTAACTCTAGTTACAAACCCTAATACTAACCCCAATAGTAACTCTAAGTTTAACTATAAAGCAAGCAAAAATAGACACGTAACCTTAATTACAAACTCTAACCCTAAAATTTCATGAATTTTGAAAAATGTTTCAAATCAGATCCGATTGCTCCTGAAAGTGTTTCAATTGCTCTTGAAAAATTCTTTCAAAACAATGACGTAAGGTGTCGAATTCTGAAACGTCTAAAGTGGATCGTCTTTACCTATTCGGCGTCATTTTTAGATGCGTCCACTAGGTGGCGACTTCCTCATCTCTGAGCAATGACAGTTACCCCTTTCATACCCTGATAGTGATACTGGACACAAGGTTAATAAGTATTAAAAGCATTAGTCGATCTAATAACCTAATGATCACACACATAAGAGGGTGCAGTGCCGCCTGTAAGAGGTGTAATTAGGCATATCTCTGCCAAAGTATAAAAGGAGCATAAACATAAGAGTGATGCAATGCACAATTTCAGTGCCAGGATGCACTTTAGCAAGAAGGAAGGAATTATCTGAGCGTTTCAGGTTTCTGCAACTAAGGCAGCGAATTAACAACAAGGCATGTAAGCACAACGTTGGCTTTTATGTTTCACCTGGATTTAAATGTGGGTTTCTGGATGTGGCTTCATACTTGTTTATTGAGGTGTATGATGCATAAAATCTACAAGAAGTCTACTGTTTCAGCTTTAGAAAATTGATCTTTAGTGGATAAAAAGACGAGTAGGTCACACGATAAGGCTATAATGGGGTAAGCACACCACTGCTTCAACTACTCCAATATCATACAGTCCTATAGTGTAATTTTCCATTGAATAGAAACATGTTAACGTTATATAGATATTGCTTAAAATGCGCCGCAAGATTCTTATGATAAAGGAATACTCTAGACCAGGACTGTCAAACTCATGGCCCCCCAGATGCTGATACCTACAATTCCCTGGATCTGTAGTTCAGAAACATTTGGGGGGGGGGGTAGAGTTTGACAGCCCTGATCTAGGCAAAAAGCAAGCGGTAAAAAAATCAGATGTATTAATTCTTAACTCTTTTTGACCTCATCCCTGTTTTTCTGGCACTACTTTGTCCTACTTTAGCCTCATGCCAACTCTTCGAGCTGCTGGCATCTAGGTTTACAACTACATCTCCCATGATGCTCAGTCAATCTTTAGCTTGGATGAAACTCATGGGAATTGTAGTCCCAAAACATCTGATGGCCAAGGTTGCTGACCCCAGTCTGATGATGATACGTTAGTGCCTAGTGTCCGTGTTACAATGCAGAGTGTCAATGCAGAAGACATTCTGCACAGAGAGGCTTAGGCTGGGTTCACACCTGCGCATTTTTTGACACGCGTATCGCGCAAACGTAAAAAACACGCATTGCAGTGTGCTCACGGCCATAGACTGCAGCGTGAACGCGCTGCAATATGCCCCAAAGAAGCTGCCGTACTTCTTGGGGCGTAGGACGTTTTACAGCACGTTCCTGTGCGCTGTAAAACACCCAGGTGTGAATGGGCCCCATAGGAAATCATGGGATTTCCGTGTTTGGGCGTTTTACAGCGCACAGGAACGTGCTGTAAAACGCCTAGGTGTGAACGGGGCCTTCGGGTCGGTCAGTGAATACTTGTTCAGTCCACCGAAATTACACCAGCACACAATAACATGCTGACAAAGGCTTTGTAAGCTTCCATCCCAAAATGTCACGGACTGACAGCCTTCAACAAGTAGCTGAGATTTCCACTTTGAAGCACTGTCACAGTGACCAGGGAACTTGGAGAATGGAGAAGGACGGATTATCTACTCAACATATCAGGTAAGGTTATTTTAACGTAAGTGGTCACAGTGGCTAGAGTGTCCCTTTAAGTACACCACCTCTTCATGCATGGGTTGACCGTAAAGAGGCTTTTGTAGAGTATAAATTAGCACAAGTGTAAAAGTACTCATATTTGTTGAAGCAAATGAGAGTCAAGTTACTACGGCTGTGCGTTTCGGTTTTCGGAATTTCGGAATTTTCACGAAATTTCCCGATTCGTGCATTCGGATTCGGACGATTTTCTGAAAATTTTCGGATCCGAAAACGGCAAATCTGAACAAATTTCCGAGCCGAAACGAAAAATTTTCGGAATTTTCGAATGGACTAGAAATGTGTAAAATCTAAATTCATTTTCGTTCCATTCGTGATTTCGGCTCCATTCCTGATTTCGGTTCCATTTCAGTAATTTTGGACATCGTATTTTTCGGTTATATCGCTGATTCTGTAATTTTGTATCATTCCCATCTCAATCAGGGTTATTCAAAGAGATTTGAAAAGTCACCGCACATTCGGTGACTTTTCGTTCTCTTCAATTCGGTTCCTTTTGCCGATCCCATTTCGGTGACCTTGCGGTGTATTCAGCAAGCACCACAGGGTCCCCGAATTGCAGGGAAAAGCTGCCGCAAACCCGACGAAAACGAACCGCAAAATCCAGTGAATGCACGCCGAAAACCCTCAAAAACATCTGGATTAACCTGCCGAAAACCATGGTAAAACCCGAGCAGGAGCCGATCACACGCAGCGAAGCCGCCGGAAAAAGCCGAGAAAGCTGAGACCGCCGCTGAGTTTGCATAGAAACATAGAAACATAGAAACATAGAAAAATGTCGGCAGATAAGAACCTTTTGGCCCATCTAGTCTGCCCAATTACATGGATTCTTAACCTGGATTTATCTTTTGTTTAGGATAGCCTTATGCCTATCCCATGCTTGCTTAAATTCAATTACTGTTTTGGCCTCTACCACTTCTACTGGAAGACTGTTCCATGTATCCACCACCCGCTCAGTAAAATAATGCTTCCTGATGTTACTTTTAAACCTTTGCCCCTCTAATCTAAGACTATGTCCTCTTGTTTTGCTATTTTGTTTCCTTTTAAATATACTCCCTTCCTCTACCTTGTGGATTCCCTTTACGTATTTAAATGTTTCTATCATATCTCCTCTGTCTCGTCTTTTTTCCAAGCTGTACATGTTAAGATCATTAAGCCTTTCTTGGTAACTTTTCTCCTTCAAGCCGTACACCATTTTAGTAGCCCTTCTCTGAACTCTCTCTAAGATGTCTATATCCTTCTGGAGATACGGTCTCCAGTACTGCACACAGTACTCCAAGTGAGGTCACACGTGCTCTGTACAGTGGCATGAACACTTCCCTTTTCCTACTGCTAATACCTCTCCCTACACAACCAAGCATTCTGCCAGCATTTCCTGCTGCTCTATTACATTGACTACTTACCCTTAGATCCTCTGAAATAATGACCCCTAAATCCTAACCCTCAGATGTTGAGGTTAGGACTGTATCAAATATTCTATATTCAGCCCTTGGGATTTTACGTCCCAGGTGCATTATCTTGCACTTATCCACATTAAAACTCAATTGCCACAACTCCGACCATTTTTTTAGTTTACCTAAATCATTTGTCATTTGGCTGATCCCTCCAGGAACGTCAACCCTGTTGCAAATCTTTGTGTCATCAGCAAAAAGACATACTTTTCCATTAATACCTTCTGCAATATCACTAATAAAAATATTAAAGAGAATGGGTCCAAGTACTGACCCCTGAGGTACCCCACTGGTAACAAGACCTTGCGCCGAATAAACTCCATTTACCACA